>OY284413.1:51280864-52480864 GCA_958301585.1 Merodon equestris
GAGGAAAAAGCTCGCCGTGAAAAGGTATGTATGTAGATATTGCAAAGGTATCGCGAAGAAAAAGTGCGTCGAATTCAAAGCGAAAAGCATGGAAGGCCTCTATCAGGAGTTGGAAGAAATATCGTCTTCCGCGTCTGACAGGAACCAGGCTACCCAGGAGCTTCGACAAAGCAATTTGAACAAAGGAGCAAAAATCTTTAAGATAGCCGCCCAGAGAAGAAGAAATGCTCAGGAGATTCGTTTCGCAAAGTTTATTAACAATGATGAAGGCCAACTCCTTGTGGAAGACGAATAAATTCTCCACAGATGGCGACAGTATTGCGAGGAACTTCTGAACGAACAGTTTTCCCGAGTGCACTTTCCAAGAGCCGCCCCGAATCATGCCGAAATATCCGACATCACAGTCGAAGAAGTTCGGTACGCGGTTAAAAACTCCAAGAAAAGAAAAGCTGTTGGGCCGGACGGGATACCCTCTGAGTTCTGGAAAAAAATGGGAGACATCGGGCCTAGATGGCTCATGGTTCTCATCTCCATGCGAGACTATGCCTAATCAATAGAGGGAAAGCTATTTTCTTTCTTTGCACAAAGGAAAGGGTGATACGCGAAATTGTGATAACTACCGTTCTGTCAAGCTGATGTCGCACACCATGAAGATCGACACCGATAGATTAGATAGCCGACTGCGGAAAATAATACGACTATCTGATGACCAGTTCGGGTTCGTCTCGGGTAAATCAACCACAGATGCAATCCAAAGTATAAGGGTCATGATGGAAAAGCATCGTGATTCTTCAAAGGACTTGCATATGGTGTTGGTTGATTTCGAGAAGGCCTTTGACCGGCAACCAAGAGATCTTTTATGGGTAGCGCTAAGACAAAAAGGAGTTCCAGAAACCTACGTGCGAGTGATCAGGGACATGTACAAGAGAGCAACGACAAGAGTAAGATGCACCGCAGGAGTCACCGAAGAGTTCGCAATCAAAGTCGATGTATGTACACCAAGGGAGCGTCCTCAGTCCACTGCTCTTTATAGCAGTCCTTGATTGCTTGCTTGAAGGAAAAGTGCACGGACCCCAATGTGCACCAGCTATTCTTTGCTGACGATGGAGCCATTATACATAAGTGATGATCAGGCGTCCCTACAACGAGCACTTGATGTGTGGGTGGACATTTTTGAGGGACACGGGTATCGTATTAGTTCAAAGAAGACAGAGTATCTGTGCTGCCCGTTCTCTGACCCTCATCAGCCTATTCCAGACATTTACTTGAATGGAAGAGTGCTTCCCAAGTGTGAAAAGTTTAAATATCTGGGATCTATGATTAATAAAGAAGCAACGTGTGATGACGACATCAACCATGTATTGCCATGTTCAAAGGAGAGACCCACCATCAGCCATCTATCCTTCGGCATATGCTGTTTCACCTTGGATTTGGGTATTTAAGAGGTTAACCTTCTCCTCGCCCAACTAGATTTCACCAACCTTTCAGCAGAGACATGACCGTGGTTGTTACCAGCGACCGCCGCGTGGAGGTACGAGGTACCTGTTGGCCCGATTCCTAGCCTTATAAGAACGTGATACATTTTCCGTTGAGTTATAGAGTCATACGCCCTTTTAAAATCTACGAGTAGTTCTTGGACCGTTTCATGGTATTCTTATTGGATTTGGATGAAAACTGGACGTGGCTATCCAACATACACCAATAATGAACATAATCTCCTGCAAATAAGCCAAATGTCTTGCAAATCATTCACATTTAAATCAAATCCAAAAAACTTCCCAATTTGTAAGACCTGCCCTAACAGGCATGCCTTAGGCAAAACTGCCAACGCAGAAGATGATTAATAAAACGACGTCTGCCTATCGCTTTTTCACTTAAATGATTTGTGAAAATTAAAATAAAATGCCCGCCTCTGAGTGAGCAATGCAAATGAATAAAAATAATAATTTAAACACCACTTTCACTAAATTCGCTAACGTTCGAAGAAAGGAACAAAAGTGTTGACTTAATTAATGACTCAACTTAAGATTCCGTCCATTGTAAACGGTATAGCATGCGCCAAGTGAAATTTATTGCGAATATTAATTAATACCGTTTTGCGGTTCATTCAAATGATTAATCGAGTTAACAGCCGTGCCATCGATTGTTTCGTAACCGGGTTAACTGTTGGGATGAAACTGTGGCGATAAACGGGCGATAATTATGAAATAAAAAATAAAAATGATCGAGTCTGCTTCATCATCTGATTGGATTGAGGACAATAAAATTAAGAGAATTTCCAAACCGCAACACGCAGGCGAATTTCAAGTGAATGAGGCGTTTCCTTCACCCGGATCTATTGTCACTAGGGACGGATAAGGATTGACTCCCTACCATCGCATTAACATGCCTTTGTCATATATTCCTTTCCCCAAGGCTGTAACGTGTTGTTCGCGAAGACAAAACACTCAATAGCAACCGCAGAACCCAAAATGCATACTAAACAGCCAGTCGAATATGTGTTTACTCTCGATTTCATTAATTCAACGCCCAGCTATGGTATGCCACACAACAGTGACTAGATCCGCTTAAGGAAGAGATTAAAGGGAAAAACTCTTTTTAGTCTCGCATCACACCCACGTCTGTAAATCATTCTCCGCCTGTCATCTTTCCGTCGGACACAAACACACCCTTTCATACAAACGAAAATAAAAGCAGCACCGGTATGTCAAGATGATTTATTGCGCAATTGTCATCTGACACACCGGGAGGAGGAAGTGAACGTGGAAAACACTTTCACTGCCTTCGAATAGCAGCACTTATTCCATTCAGATGACGGAAAAAATTTGCCATTCCGTCTGAACTTTTTTGTAGGGTATTCCTTCGTGCTGCTAAGCGCTATGATTAAGTCGGCAACGATCGGTGACACTTAAGTCATTACTCAACGTCTCAGCTGTGTTTGCATTTGAATACCATGGGTGCTCATGGAATTAAGTTGAACATGTTGTGCAGAAAACGACAGACAAGTGCTCTTCAGTGGACCGCATAATTGTTAATGCGAGAATAATTTAACGAAATTGTGCATGCGTGGTTGTGGGCCAATTGTTGTTGGATTTTGCGAAACAGGGAGTTAGTGACGACGGTAGAGAGTTGTTACTAGCTTTCGCTGCAGCGATGATAATGAATTATGCAATCGGATTCAGGTGGTGACAATTGAATACACCTTGCTTGCCTCCCAATTAGAAGTTACTTTAATGAATACGATACTCCGAATTCTAAATGTTGACATCTGTAAGTCTCAAGGTCTCTAGAGCTTGGATCTATCGATTTTAGAGAAATGTCTGTGTAGGCGGGTATTCATACATTCGTGCGATATTTTCGTGTAATAATCCCCGTTTCAACAATAAAATTCTCCTGTTTCAAAATTCACCAAGAAACACTCAAAGTCATATTTGATGGTGCCTGGCGCCCGATGGTGGAGCTTAAAAGGGCGATGCCATCGAACTAAGACCCGAAAAACCCGACTAACATGAATGAATGGACAGTCAAAGGGATGGAAGTACTCCAGGTGGGACCCGCAATAACGGAAATTCACCGGCGATCTCCTTGATCGCGACCGGGGCGAGGATTCTGGAAGCCCCACCATTCATTCCAAACTCACCGACTCCCGCAGCTCATTGACAGACCACCTGGTTGGACTGAGCATGAGTGGTGCAATCAACAGAGGCGACACGGGGTTGAACGGGCCCCAAAATTTGACGGTTCTATAGATTGCACTGCTAAGTGTCAAAAAAGAAGGAGAAAGGAGCGTGCCCGAAAATCGTGCAAAGAAGCTGACAGAGCCGAAAGCACGAAGGATGAAGGCAAACCTCTGGGGAAAGCAGTTAAGAGGATTAGATTGGTGGAGGTATCTTCTACCGAAACCCATCCCACCCTTTCATCTGCGGCCTCAGCCTAACTTGGCGGCGCGCATCGCGGAAAGCGTCGGCGGCTAGTAAAGGCTGCTGTATGAGGCACAAGCATGCCTGCACTTTCGGCATGCGACTCTAGCATTTCTCCTCTCATTAATGAGAACCAACTGTCCAATAAGAGCGTGCCAGGCTCCCAAACTGACGGAGCTGGAAGTGTTCAGGGTCCTGTTATGGCCGCCGCCATTACCGAAAAAGACGGTCATGCTGACCGATCGGCTTTGATCTCAGAAGACAAAGCGGTTTTGGGTAGGCAGGAAGAGGAGCTCGAATCTAAACAGGTAAGAACGCTCCCAAACAGAAGACGGCCGCCGTGGACAGCTTTGCTAGGGAAAGAGAACGTGATGTCTCCTTCTCCGACGTGACGGCGGGTGATCGGAGTCCGAAGAAAGATGCGGCGATCGATAAAGATCAAAGCAAAAACCTGAAGACGGGGAGAATCAAAAATTGCTCCTCGGAGGCGGACACTTCACACAACAACAAAAAAAAGAAGACAAAAAAAAAAAAAGGAGATTCCATTAGGAGTGGCGACAAGCACCTCTCCTACAAAGAGGCAGCCACCTCCTCTGAAAAGGTCGGGATAGGGATAGCAGTGCCAGCAGAAGGACCAGCGTAGATTGCTTACACTGCGAGGATCGTTTACTGGAGCTAGCTATAGCAACAGGCTGTTGTATTCACGCTGAGAAGTCTGCTCTAATGACCGACACCTTCATTGTGAGCTGTTCCTCACAGCAGATCAGGAGCATGGTGCCCAAAATCGCCCCCTATCTACTGCTACTACCTATCAGCTAATCAGTCTCCCAGAATTGACGCGAACTATACAAAACGCACGGAGAAATTGAACACTTCCTCGTTTCGTCGGCTTACTTCCTCTACGACTCGTAGTGCCTCTGCCACCGAAAGTTAGTCTCATCATTTCTTGCGATGCCAATGCTCAAAACATTATTTGGGGAAGCAGCAAACGCAATCTTTCAAATTCTGTCGTTTGACCTTATCATCAACAATATTGGCTCTCAACCAACGTTTGTCACGGCGGCGGGGCGGCGGGGCGGCAGGAGGTGATATGCGAAGACTATCACTAACTGATGGGTCTTACCAGATGCTACTTTGTCAGACCACAGATATAACGAATTCCGATTGAACTGTGGGTCTCACCCTCGCAGCCCAAATGGAACTCGAGAGAGATGGACTGGGCACGGTTTAGAGAAGAGCTTGAGAAATCCACTCAACCCTTACGTAAATTCAGAATGAAACAATTGGTGGAGGATGGCGTTCATAACCTGAGTAGCGCCATCACCAATTGTTTCGAACTTGTATGTCCTGTCAAAAAGCCTCCTTGCAGGAAGTAGGTTCCCGATGGAATGCTGAGCTTGCATGTCAACTCGGAAGATGACTGTAATAAATATCGATCGAAACAAAAGGAATATAAGAAGCTTATTCGTAAATCGAAGAATGATTCCTATAAGTCCTTCTGCGAAGTAATCCAATCCCTGAGCGCAGCCAGCAAGTTGGTTAACGTTCTCAAACGAGGAAAATCGACAAAGCTGGATGTATTCAGAAAGTCTGGTGGTACCTTCACCGAATCTAAAGCAGAAACTCTTAGTTTACTACCATTTCGGAAATCAGACTGTCATCGGCTCGTTGCACACTCGCTCAATGGTAACTGCGACTGGTGACTACTTGGCAATGAGTGAGTCCATTGAATTCGCTGTGGCATTAAGTCGCAAGGAACTTATGGGATATATCCTGTTATGAAGCAAAAAGGTACAAGACAGCTGCTTACTACAATACTCTGAAAGGAATTTTCACTGCTAACCTGGCACATGCCTACTTAGGGAAACAGGTTTACTCATTCGGCAAGAATTTTAGACCAATCAGTCTAACATCCTTCTTGCTGAAAAGCTTGAAAAGACTAGTAGAGTTGCACGTGCGCAAAGTTTCCCTTCGAATGCATCCTCCCTCGGACATGCAACATGCTTATCAGCGCGGAAAATCCTGCGAGACTGCGCTTCAAAACCTAGTTGGGAGAATTGAATGCGCTCTCGAAAGGAAAGAGTACGTACTAGACATTTTCGTCGACATTGAAGGAGATTTTGATAACGCTATTTTCGACAGCATGTGTAACGCTGCTTTCACGACATGGCATAGATGAAGCACTGGTTTTGTGGATCAAAGCAATACTTGTGCACAAGACATTGATCGCTGATGCAGGCTTCGAACAATGTGTCAAATCTGGCGTTAACAGGAGTTGACCGCAAGGTGGCAACCTGTCTCCGTTGTTATGGTGCATGGTGGTCGACTCTGCCCGATGCTCTCAATGCCTCTGGAATCTATGCCCAGGCATATGCAGATGAAGTTGCCGTTCTCTCTGTCGGCTCATGTTTAGCAACTGTCTGTCTCAAAGCGCAGGCGGCGCTAGATGTGATCGAGGACTGGTGCACGTGTAATGGGCTGTCGGTTAATCCTCTTAAGACTGATGTCGTTCTCTTCACGAGAAGGAGGAAAAATACTGGAATTACTCAGCTGGTGCCAAAAGGCATTCAAGCTAAGTACCTGGGAGTCACCTTAAATAGAAAGCTTCTTTGTTCAAAGCATGTTGAGTCAAAAACCACCAAAGCGCTGTCAGCTTTTTAGCAATGCAAAGATGCTTATCGCCGAAAAAAGTCCTCTAGATCTACGTGGCAATGACAACGCCGAAAATTTCATACACAAGGGCTGTCCGGTGGAACAGGCTAACACGCAAACACGTCGTGGCCTCTTTCACCAAACTCTAAGGAGCGCTTTGTATCAGCTGTACCGGGGCTTTCTCCTACATACCGAACACTGCTCTAGATCCTATGATGAAGCTTCCACCCCTTGACATACGAGTATATATCAGAGGGTGCGCACTGAAAGCCAGGTCTCGCCTCAAGAAAACTGGTTTCTAGTACAACTCGCATTGGAGTGACAGTGTACTTGCGCGAGGAATATCCTTCTACTCCTGTCTCATGGATATGCCCTCCGACGCAATGACACCTGTCACCCTATTTTGCTTTAATTTCACAGTCTAATTTCCATGGCGTCAGGACTGGCTTTGGACAGAAACTGGACCTGGAAAGGACTGTTTTCGCAGTTGAACAGATGGCTCCAGGTCTGGGCGGGGGTCCGGCGCTGGGCTTTTCTTTGAGCGCGAAAACGTCTGACTGCACTTTTCGTCAAGGAAATATGCGTTTGCCTTTCAATCAGAGATATATGCATCCTAATGGCCATGCACTATGTTATAAAGCGCAAGTGGAAGTGAAAAGCATATGCATCTGCAGTGACAGCCAACCCGCAGTCAAAGCTGTGTCCAACCTTTTATCCAGTTCCAAATTAGTGGATGAACTCAAGACCTCTTCAAACAAAGTCGGAAGACTAAATTCACTTCGGCTTGTATGGGTCCCAGGTCACTCTGGGATCCCACGAAATGAGATCTCTGATGAACTCGCTCAGAGGAGGCTCAGAGGAGAGTTTCTCAGGGCCTGAACCCGCCTTAAGTCTTTCTGCTTCTACGGTGAAATCCGACATCAACGATTAAACCTTTAATGCACACAGTCGTAGATGGAAGGAATATTCAGGATGCAGGATGACTAAGCCCGTACGCCCTAATGTTTGCAAAAATTCCGCAACATTCTTCTTATCCTTAAGGAGAAATGATTGCAGAAGGCTTGCGGACGTTAGTACTCGCCATTACACTTTTGCCAAGCATCTCCGTGCTCGGCATCAGTGAGACGTCTTCCTGTGCTGCATGTTGCGAGGAGAATGACACAGCAAAACACTTTCTCTGCGACTGCCCCGCCTTCGCTCACGCACGGTGGCGCACCCTTGGGGCCGACGTGGTGTGTGCCGAATAGCTTAGCTCTAGGAGTACATCCCCTCCTCACTCCGGACAACGGGGAAAATAAAATAAAGAAAGGTGTCTGTCTAGTAATGCAATGGACCAGTATCTGTCTCTGAGTGCTCCAAGAGATAGTGGAAGTCTCCAAAAGAGGGTCAAGAGATTTACTTTAAAACTGATTTTAAATAGTATCCAGCTGGGGTCCGAAAAGGATCGTAGATTGAAGATTCCTCATCTGCTTACCCTACAGTCGTCATTGTAATAAACTAATGTCAAGTCAAGTGTCTTACCCACACCTTTAGAAGTTTCCATGCTTGAAAACGTGAAGTTGGTAGAGCTTGAATCGGCAATCCCATTATAACGAAAAAAGGGACCTTGGCCTAGTCTTAAAAGGTACTCAATGGGATGCAAGTAGTTTAGGTTCATCAAGTCTGTGAGGTTACATAGAAGAAGTGTGGTTTTTGCCCATCTCAGAGCCGTCTGGAAGGAGCCACTTACCATATACCTAGCGGACAGTGCTGTATCACCAGATCATCGGACACGATACCTGCTAATGTGTCGTCATTCAATGAGTAAATAACGATTACGAGCGCCTATAATTGGCATCTACTCATCATGACGCCGCATGGAGGATGTATTCAAATAAAATAAAAATCAAATTACTACTCATGTTATGTCCAATTTCGCGAGAGGAGCAAGGAAACACAGGCAACTTCATTCACTTCCTTAACTAACTTCACAGGGACGTCGTCTAATGACGCCATGCTAGACAGACCGTACATCTATCGTCTGTCGAGCGTAAATTACATAAACGTCCCCCACACCTCCTCCTCCGACTGTTGCTCTTCTTTTTGCCGTCTTTGTCCTTCTCAAGTCTGCGAGTGGGGGCCAGCCAAGAACGATTATTGAAAACGATTTAGACAGCTCCTTGGCGAATAAATCGTTATGATTATTTGTTTTAGGAGACGCGCTTCATGCTGGCAACCACGCGCTTCGCTCCACGTTCAATCGCTCGTCATACTGGTACGCGTTGGCGAAGAGAAGAGAGCAGCGTCGAGGAGAGTTATTATCTATTATTATTGGAGTCTATGGAGTTGTTAGTCGATAATCACATGGAGTTCTTAGATGCGGCTGGTTAAGATAGCGTTCCAAGGTTATTGCCGTACTGTTGTAGCCTTGTAGCGTGGGCTTTTCACTCGATTCTGTAAGACGTTGCGTCATAAAGTATTGTTGTTGCAGAACGGCAGGAAAGTGGAATTGGATGGAAGTGGGCAGGTGTTGATTCGAGGGCAGAGAGTAGTGTATACAAGTAATGAATTGGTATGCGTTGGCGATGGCGACTAATTTAGATGTTTATTCCGCGCTGCGCCTCGTTACTCCTCATGGCGTAAGGCTGTTGCAATTTGCTTAGCTTATTTGCTGAGCCAAGCAATTTGGAGATTGTTTCTCCCTAACTTGTTAAATATTCTATAAATTGGAAGGACATTTGGTGAAGGAGTATGGAGATGCATTCGATAATCTATCGAATGTGGTAATTGCGTGCGGCTTGATATGTTTATGAGACGTGTGCTGCGCTTTTTAAATACTTTTATGCTTGGATGCTTGTTGTGCGTTTTACAACGATTTTTAAGACATTCAGAGAAGCTTCGCATCCTTCGGCTTCCCAGGATTTTGTTCAGAAGTATAGGGAATTTCTAGGAATATCAAGATTATTTTGTTTATGATGTTCCTACTTAGATAGAACACAACAGTGTTTTTTCAGGTTTCTGGAATACTTTTGAAACTCAGCTTGTGTATATTTGGGAAATCATAGGCCATAAACCTAGGTTTTTTTTAGTTGGGAGTTTCTGCTATCTGTTGGAGCACTCAGACGCAAATACTGGTCCATTGTCCATTGATGGCAGGAGAGTCGCAGAGAAGGTATTCTGCTGTCTCATCCTCCTCGCAACAGACAGCACAGGTTGGCGTCTCACTGATGTTTAGCAAAAGTATGATGGCCCGAAATGACGCCCGAAAGTCTTCTGCAATCAATTCTTCTTAAGGATAAGAAGAATTTTGCGGATTTCTTGCAGACATCAGGGTACTCACTTAGTTATCCTGCATCTACGATTAAATGCATTAAAGATCCAATTGTTGATGTCGGATTTGTGGAAGCAAGTAGACTTAAGGCAGATTCAGGTCCTGAGAAACTCACCTATGAGCCCCTTCTAGCGAGGAATCATTTCGTGGGATCCCAGAGTGACCTGGGACCCATATCTAAGTGAATTTAGTCTTCCGACTTTGTTTGAAGAGGTCTTGAGTTCATCCACTAATTTGGAACTGGATAAAGGGTTGGACACAGCTTTGACTGCGGGTTGGCTGTCACTGCAGACGCATATGCTTTTCACTTCCACTTGCGCTTTACAACATAGTACATGGCCATTAGGATTGCATATATCTCTGATTGAAAGGCAAACGCATATTTCCTTGAGGAAAAGTGCAGTCAGACATTTCCGAGCTCAAAGAAAACCCCAGCGCCGGACCCCCGCCCAGACCTGGAGCCATCTGTACAACTGCGAAAACAGTCCTTTCCAGGTCCAGTTTCTGTCCAGAGCCAGGGAAATTTGACTGTGTAATTATAGCGCAGGTGTCATTGCGTCAGAAGGTATATCCATGAGACAGGGGTCGTAGGATATTTCTCCCGCAAATACACTTTCACTCCAATGCGAGTTGTACCAAAAACCATTTCTCTTGAAGCGAGACCTGGCTTTCAGTGCGCACTCTGTGATATGTACATATGTCAAGGGGTAGAAGATCCATCATAGCATTTAGAGCAGCATTCAGTGTGATGAGGAAAACCCCCATACAACTGAGACAAAGCGCTCTTTAGAGTTTGGTGAAAGAGGCCACGACGTGTTTGCGTGTTAGTCTGTGAAACCGGACAGCCCATGTATATGAAATTTTCGGCCTTATCATTGCCACGTAGATCTAGAGGACATTTTTCGGCGGTAAGCCCCATGTTTTGCCAAAAGCACCTTTGCATTGCCAAAATGCTGACAAGCTTTGACCAAATTAGCTTGCTATTTAAGTTGACTCCCAGGTACTTAGTTTCCTTGAATGTCGGGATGGGAATGTATTTTATCACCAGCTGAGTCATGGCAGTATTTTTCCTCTTTCTCGTAAAGAGAATGACATCAGTCTTACGAGGATTAATCGGCAGCCCATTACTCGTATACCAGTCATAGATCACATTTAACGCCGCCTGTGCTTTGAGACAGATAGTCGCCAAACATGAGACGACAGAGAGAACGGCAACTTCATCTGCATAGGCCTGGGCACAGATTCCAGAGGCATTGAGAGAATCGGGTAGAGTCGATCACCATGCACCATAACAGCGGAGACAAGACGCCACCTTGTTGCAGCCCCTGTTTACGCCAGATTTGAAATACTGTTCGAGGCCCGCATCAGCGATCAGTGTCCTGTGCACAATCATTGCTTTGATCCACAATGCCATGCCGTCTAGTAGCGCCTCACATGCTGTCGAAAGTTGCGTCATCAAAAGTTCCCTCAATATCGACGACAATGCCCAGTACGTACTCTTTCCGAGTGGGCATTCTATTCTCCCAATTAGATTTTGAAGCGCAGTCTCGCAGTATTTTCCGCGCTGATAAGCATGTTGCATCTCCGAGGGAGGATGCATTCGAAGGGCAACTTTGCGCACGTGCAACTCTACTAGTCTTTCCAAGTTTTTCAGCAAGAAGAATGTTAGACTGATTGGTCTAAAACTCTTGGCGAGTGAGTAATCTTCTTTCCCTATTTTGGAAATAAAGACCACTTTCACCGCGGGCCAATGAATAGGTATATAGGCAAGTGTCCAGCCAGCAGTGAAAGTTCCTTTCAAAGTATTGTGAGAAGCAGCTATCTTATACCTTTTTGCTTCATTACAGAGTATATCCCATAAATGCCTGGCGACTTAATGCCACAGCAAATTCAATGGCCTCAGTCATTGCCACGCGTGACGCAATTACCGGCTGCGCCGAGTGGTTTTCATCGTTTCAGTCGCAGTTATCATTGAAGGAGTATGCAACGAGCCGATGAAAGTCTATTTTCCCGGGAAATGGGTCTCAGTAAACTAAGAGTTTCCGCTTTAGACTCAGTGAAGGTACCATCAGATTTTCTGAGTACATCAAGCTTTGTCAATTTTCTTCGCTTGAGGACATTAACTAACTTGCTGGTCGCGCTCAGGGATTTGATTTCTACGCAAAAGGTGTTATAAGAATCATTATTTGATTTACGAAGAAGCTTCTACTCCTTTTCCTTCGATCGATGACTTAATCCAGTCATCCAGATCTAAGCGATCTTTTTAGGAGACTTTCACCAGGGAAGTTTTTTGACAGTACATACGAGTTCAAAACAATAGGTGATAACGCTACTCAGGTTATGAACGGCATCCTCCACCAATTGTTTCGTTCTGGGTTTTCAGGGTCTCGACATAGCCGTTGTCCACACAACTAGAGTGAAGCCCTTTTTTTTCAGAGAGCCCTTACTCTCCTTGTAAGAAGAGACATTCCAGGCTCTCAGGTCAAGTACTGGATTCTGCGAAAATAATCGCGACAACACATTCAGCTTGTTTCCAGGTTTCCCCGTATTAATTTTGGGAGACTGACTAGCTGATAGGTAGTAGGAGTAGATAGGGGAGGGGTTTTCGGCACCATGCTCCTGATCCAGCCAGATGTCTGCTGTGAAAAACAGCTCACCACGAAGGTACCATTCGTCAAAGCAGACCTCTCAGCCTGAATACAGAAGCCTGTTGCTGAAGCTAGCTCCAGTAGATGATCTTCGCAGTGTTGCCAATCTGCGTTGGTCATTCTACTGTCACTACCAACTTTCCCTATCCCGACCTTTTCAGAGAAGATGGCTGCCTCTTTGTAGGAGAGGTGCTTATCTCGACTCTTTACGGTCATTGGGATCTACTCGTACTTTGCGGGGGAAAGGGTTTTGCTTTAGAAGCACTCGTCTCCGAGTCTTTGATTCCCTTCGTCTTCTTGTTTGTGCTTTGTTCTTTGTGCATCGTCGCACCTGCTTAGTGTTATGTATTACACTCATATCATAACTTTGTATACATTTGCGAATCAGTTTGGTATTATAGACACTTGGAACATACTCGTAATGGAAGAACCCAAAGTCAAAAAAAAAAAGTCAGTTGTCGATGAACAGTAATCATGGCATTAATCGGAAATATTGAACCATTTGATCAGTCGAAAAATGATTGTAATACATATTGTGAATGATTAGAACAGTTATTCGTGGTCAATGCAATCCCGGATGAAAAAAAAATGCGGTTGCTTGTTACACTAATTGCTGGCGAAACGTACTGTGTATTGAAAAATTTGTGCATGCCTGCGTGTTATTTTTGAAAGATTCAAGTTTAATAAGAGAGACCAAGACATCGGAATCAATAAGTGAATACATAAATCAGTTAAAACAGTTAGCTAGACCATGTGAGTTTGGGGATTTTTGTCGGAAGCTTTTGATTTGTGCATTATACAGGGTGTCCCACGAGCAATGTCCTAAAAAGCTAGAGCGTGTTGGTCGGGTCAAGACAAGAAAAAAATCGTATGGGAGGGGGGTCTATTACCCCCCGTTTAGCTGGGAGGGGCAATTTTCTAAAAAATTGACTTAATTTGAAAAAAAAAATATTAAAAATCAACAGATGCCGTGATATACCTACTTTTTGTAAAGCCAGAAACCTCTTCTTTCATCTTGTTTTTAAACGAAGCTGTTTTAAGGAATAGTTTTTGAGAAATTAATTTTCAAACTCAAAATTTTGAAAAAAAAATGTCGAACTATTTTTTTTTCAAAATTGTATGTAATTAAGTACTAATTTTTTTCAAAAATTCAATTCTCTTATTAGTTTTTAGTTAGAAATAGAAAACCGGATGCAAAAATGTCTTGTAGTTTTTGAGAAATTAAAAAAAACCCGAACCATTTTTTTCTAAGAAAACCTTTTTTTTGGTTTTAACGAGGCTGGACTTGTAGGCAAATTAATTTATGAAACATTGATCTCTTTTTTATTATTTTTGAAAAAAAATCGGAGTTTTATGAGGATACAATAAAGTGACACAGTATTGAAATAACCCTGGATTAATCCTTTTTTTTCATTGATAACGCCTGAAAACTGACCTGCCAATTTCGTCTGGGTCCGCCCGCCGCCGATGGGTTCTACCCGCTAGGACCGTAAGACAATAAAACCGCAATTTTTCTTTATTGAAAAACAAAATATTTGCAACCCAAATGTAAATAAAAGGCATCGCATTTTTAATAAAAAACCATTTCCAAATTGGATGTTAACTCATCAACACATTACGATGTCAAACTCATACTCTCGAGAAGAATTAACGGACATGCACTTCTGCTACGGTTTAGCTAATGGTCGAGATCATGAAGCCGAAAGACTCTACGCTGAAAGAGATCCCAATCGGAGGTGTCCCAGTCGTAGCATGTTTTCAAGAATCCACCGACATCTGCGAGAGCACGGAGTGCTAGAGCATCGAAGAAGCGAAAGATCAGTTACAGATGGATCAGGAATCTTAGAAGAAAGAATTTTGGATTTGGTCCGACGTAATCCCTCCCTTAGTACAAGGAGGATAGCTATTATGCTTGAAGTGCCCAAATCTAGAGTATGGAGAGTGCTTCATACCGAAAACTTACACCCGTACCATTTTAGGCCAGTTCAGGAACTCACCTCAAACGACAAGTTTTTGAGAGCAGAATTTTGTCGGCTGGCTTCGTGATGAAACTGAACGAAACTATTTTGTAAGAATATTCTGGACGGATGAAGCACAGTTTACCAGAGATGGGGTTACTAACTTCCACAATTTGCATCATTGGAGTAGCACCAATCCACACAACAAAAAACAAAATAAATCACAACACCGCTTTAGCTGTAATGTTTGGCTTGGTACTGTTGGACAAACTGTAATCGGGCCCCGGTTTTTGAATGCCGGGAATCATAACTGCAGTTCCTACGAGACCTTTTGCCCGATTTGATGGACAACGTTCCTTTGGCCATAGCAGATAATTTAATCTACCAGCAAGATGGAGCACCAGCACACTACAGCTTACGGGTTAGAAACTGGCTGGATGATCATTTTAGTGACCGTTGGATCGGAAGATGGGGCCCCACGGAATGGCCACCTAGATCACCAGATTTAACTCCTCTAGATTTTTATGTGTGGGGATTCATGAAGAATTATGTTTACGAAGTGGAAATAGTATAGAACAACTGAAAGAACGGATTGAAGTCGGAGTCAAATTGTAGGAAAATTTGTCAAGCATAGACTTATGTGCAGCCATTAGAAGGAGATATAATCTTTGCCTTCTAAAAAATGGGGATCATATTGAAAATGTATTATAATAAAACTCCGATTTTTTTAAAAATAATAAAAAAGAGGTCAATGTTTCATACATTAATTTGCCTATTGGGTATATAACTTAATTCGTGCGGTTTTTTTTTCAAAATTTGAACGTTTATTTAAGAAAAACATGTACAATAGTATTATTCAAAGTATTGCCCATCTGAAGCTACGACTTTTTCCCATCTTTCTGGCAATTTGTGGATCCCATCTCAAAAGAACTGCGCCGGCTTGGCAGCCAAGAATAAATCAAGCCAATTTTTGATACTCTGCTCTGATGTGAACCGTATTTCAGTGAAGGCGTTCTGCATCGACCGGAACAAATGGTAGTCAGAAGTTGCAAGGTCTGGGCTATAAGGCGGGTGGGGTAAAACTTCCCATCCACTGTTTTCCAAATAGTTCTTAACCGGAATAGCAACGTGGGGCCGAGCGTTGTCATGATGGAAAATTATTGCCTCGTGTCTGGTCGCATATTCCGGGCGTTTTTCGGCTACTGCTCTCTTCAAACGGATTAATTGTGTTCGGTAGCGTTGTCCATTGATGGTTTCATCCGGTTTTAGCAGCTCATAGTCATAATACAGCACACCCTTCTGATCCCGCCAAATACAGAGCATTACCTTCGCGCCATGGATATTGGGCTTTGCCGTTGATTTGCCTGGTTGGCCGGATTTCACATATGATTTTTTGCGCTTGGGGTTGTCGTAATGGATCCATTTTTCATCACCATTAACAATCCGATGCAAAAATGACTCCCTTTTGTGGCGTTCCAGCAGCATTTCGGACATGCAAAACCGCCTTTCGACGTCTCTCGGCTTGAGTTCATGTGGAACCCAATTTCCTTGCTTTTGAATATATCCAGCTGCTTTTAAACGTTTTCAAATGGCTGCTTGAGTGACACCCAAAAATTCTGCGAGTTCTTCTTGTGTTTGGCAACAATCTTCATAGAGTAATGCTTCCAGTTCTTCATCTTCAAACTTTTTTGGATGCCCAGGACGTTCATCGTCTTCCAAGCCAAAATCACCATTTTTAAATCGTGCAAACCACTTTTGGCACGTTCGCTCAGCTAGCGCATGTTCACCATAAACTTCCACCAAAATACGATGACTTTCGGCAGCAGTTTTCTTCATATTAAAGTAATGAAGAAGAACTCCCCGCAAAAACACTTTTTCAGGCACAAAGTTCGACATATTTGAGTGAAAAAAAATTATTGTTGTTTACGCTTCAAATGAATGACATATACTGAAATGACGTACAATGACAGTAGCTTTCCAACGCATGTTCCAATGGAATAATACAAGTTACGCCATCTCTTAGCAAACCGCACGAATTAGACCCAATACAAGTCCAGCCGCGTTAAAACCAAAAAAAAAGGTTATTCTTAGAAAAAAGTGGTTCGGGTTTTTTTCTCAAAAACTACAAGATATTTTTGCATCCACGTTTTCTGTTTTTAACTTAAAAACTAATAAGAGAATTGAATTTTTGAAAAAAAATTAGTACTTAATTACATACAATTTTGAAAAAAAAATAGTTCGACATTTTTTTTTTAAATTTTTTTTTCAAAATTTTGAGTTTGAAAATTAATTTCTCAAAAACTATTCCTTAAAACAGCTTCGTGTAAAAACAAGATGAAAGAATAGGTTTCTGGCTTTACAAAAAAGTATATCACGCCATTGTGGATGTAACTGCTGATTTTTAATAATTTTTTTTCCAAATTAAGTCAATTTTTTTTAGAAAATTGCCCCTCCCGGCTAAACAGGGGGGAATAGACCCCCCCCCCCCCCAGCAAAATAAATCCATTACTGTCGACAATCGCTATAGATGGTCGTCCAATAGAGGTTGTAATAGATACAGGAGCATGTGCCACGGTCAAACTTTTGAAAATAATTTTGCAAAATCAAAATTAGCAAGTTACAATGGTAATGGAGAAAGCTTGAAAATTCTTGAGATGAAGTCAGTCAGGGTAGTGTGGGGAGAACACTCCAAGGTTTTAAATCTAATTACTGTCGACAGCAAAAGGAATTTCACCACATTAGTTGGTAGAAAATGGCTAGATGTGTTTTTTTTTCAAATTGGAGAGAGTTCTTTAGTCAGTCATTTTCACACATAACATCTTCTTCTTCTTCTTCTTTTCCTTTTTCCGGCGTTGTTATGGTCAGAAGTGTAGGACCATAACCTTCTCACTTAACTGCATTCCTACTGGTCCGCTTGTGGGGTCCGCCGGTTTGACCTCAGAAAGTAGCGGCAGGCTTCCCGGTTTGGGATTACTTCATCGCTGAGGCCAATCAAATGCTGGTGTTATTGCATTTGTTTGCACCAATTGTTTTTCGGCCTGCCTTTTTTTTTGTGACACGGGCATGCTCCAGATTTTTTTGTTTGATCTTACTCTTACAACACTGGTGATCTCCAGTCGTGTCAACCCACTGATTTCCATGTACACTTGTGGGGCAGTTTAATGGTGGTATATGTGTCCCTAGGCTCACCTTGGTGTTTTCTAAATTGCCTAGATGTGATTTTTGTTTACCTTTGTTTTAGTCGCCTTTTACGGCAAGCGAGAGGTATCGCTGCAGGGATATTCTTAACCCGTCCCTGCACGGAACATATAACATAACATACAATAGATAAAATTCAAGAACCGTCAGTACTAGTCGATAAGTTCGTAGATAATTTACGAAACACCTACTCGTCAGTATTTTCTAAGAAGTCCACTACCATAATCGGATACACAGCATCAGTAGCCTTAAAGAAGGATGTATTACCGATATTCTGCAAAGCATATTCTGTTGCTTATTCTCTCCGAGAAAAGGTAGAGAGAGAACTTCTTCGTCTCCAAAAGAATGGTATCCTCAGCCCAGTCAAATTCAGCAAATGGGCTAGTCGTCGTTGTGAAAAAGAACGGTGACATAAGGCTTTGCGCAGATTATAATGTTTCAATTAACAAAGTCACTGATATGAAACATTATCCTATCCCAAATGTGGATGACATGTTAGCATCACTGAAAGGAGACGCCGTGTTTTGCGTTCTTGACCTAACCGGAGCCTTTCAACAATTGGAAATATCACCCGAATCACATGAGCTTTTTACAGTTAATACACATTTAGGTTTAATGAGAAAAATAGATTAACCTATGGACTGAAAAGTGCACCATGTATATTTCAGAAGTCTATGGACGAAATCTTGCGTGATACTAATACCTTATGCTATATACGAGGGTGGTCCGATAAGTACTTAGCCTCACCGTTGGCGCCAGTCTCGCAAGAGCAACTTACTATCGTGTAGTACATTCTAGTAGACGGCTACTGTCGAAATTTCAGCCGCATCGGACTCGTAGTTTTGTTTTGACCGCGTGTGGAAGCGGGAGTGTCCGCGGATTTTAAAAAAATGGAAAAAGAGCAATATCGGTCGGTGATTCGATCCTGGTTTTTGGAAGGGAAATCGCGCAGCGAAATCAAAGAGCATTTGAATACAGTGTACGGTGACTCTTCTCCTTCGATGGCGACCATCAAAAATTGGTTTAACGAGTTTCAACTTGGTCGCATGTCGGTTTTTGATGAGCCACGTCGAGGTGCCCCGAAAACGGCTACCACGGAGGACGTGACAAAAATCCAAGATCTCGTATTGGCAGACCGCCGATTGAATGCGCGAGATAGCTGAGACAGTAGACATTTCAAAAGATCGCGTGGGTCACATCCTGCAAAAAAATGTTGGGCATGAGAAAGCTGTCGGCGCGATGGCTGCCGCGTTTGCTCACTCCGAACAACAAGCGCAACCGTGAGACCACTTCAGAGCAGTGTTTGACGTAAGCGCAATCCGAAGGAGTTTCTGCGTCGTTTCGTGACAGTCGACGAAACATGGATCCACTGGTACACACCAGAGACCAAGGAACAGTCGAAACAGTGGACTTCACCCGGCGAACATGCTCCGAAGAAGGCGAAGACTGTCCCATCGGCCGGAAAGGTGATGGCCACCGTTTTCTGGGATTCACAAGATGTGATCCACATCGACTACCTGGAGAAGGGCAAAACGATCACAGGGCTGTACTATGTCAAATTATTGGGCCGATTCGACGCCGAATTGAAGAAAAAACGGCCCCACTTGGCGAAGAAAAAAGTGCTCTTCCAACATGATAACGCACCGGCTCACACCTCCGCCCTCGCCACGGCCAAATTGGCCGAATTGGGCTACGAACTGCTGCCCCATCCACCGTATTCTCCAGATTTGGCCTTGAGCGACTTCTTTTTGTTTCCAAACTTGAAAAAGTCGCCGGGCAGACATTTCAGTCGAATGAGGAGGTCATCGCCGCCACGGAGGCCTACTTTGCAGACCTCGAGAAAATGTATTTTTCAGACGGGTTAAAGAAGTTGGACCATGGCTGGGTCAGGTGCATCGAGCTAAATGGAGACTATATTGAAAAATAAATGGCCATTTCTCCAAAGTTTTTGTTTTTCTTTTGTAGGCTAAGTACTTATCTGACCACCCTCGTAGATGATGTTTTTATCAAAGGAAAATCATTTGAAGATTGTGCTGGGAATTTGAAACGTGTTTTAACAGCATTCAAAACATATAATGTAAAAGTCAATATAGATAAGTGTCAATTTTTTAAAACCGAAGTGGAATACCTAGAGCACGTCATAACAAGTGCCGGTATAAAGCCTAGTCCAGTTAAAATAGAAGCAATTAAAAACGCGCCGGTTCCAGAAAATATAACTCAAGTTAAGTCATATTTAGGTCTTCTTAACTATTACTACGTATATAATTTGTTCCAATGCAGTCGTCTTTGTTAGTTCCACTGTATAAGCTTACTCGTTGTAGGACAACTTTCATTTGGGACTCTTGGGACTCTTCTTGTCAGCATGCTTTCACTCGAAGTAAAGAAGCATTGAGTAACGAAACACTTTTACAACATTATGACCCTTCAAAACCTTTGATACTATCTTGTGATGCAAGTAAGGAAGGGGTAGGAGGGGTACTTAGTCAGATAAAAGTATCTAAGGAATGCCCTGTCGTTTTCGCTTCAGGAATGTTAAGTCCAGCGGAGAAAAATTTCTCTCAAGTAGAAAAGGAGGCACTTGCCATAATTTTTGGCATACGAACATTTTACAAATATTTGATAGGAAGAAAATGTACACTATTCACGGATCATCAGCCCTCGAAAGTCATCTTTGATGTAAGAAAAGGAGTAACAGTCACTGCCGCCAGTCGTCTTCAGCGACTCTTACTATCAGCATTTGACTATGAGATTAAGTATAAAAAGGGTCTAGAAATGTCTGGTCCAGATGCTATGTCACGGCTGCTATTAAAAAAGAGCCGAACGTACGAAATGACTAAGCATCTTATAAACGCATTTAAAGAAAATGAACCAATCCCTATTTCATATGAAGATATCGCACATCATACGAAAAAAGGAGCTGTTTTATGCAAAGTCAGGGAATTGATTCGGAAAGATTGGCCAGATTATATTCAAGATAACGTTTTCAAACCATTTTCTAATCAAAGAAATTTGTTATCAATTGAACAAGGTTATATTATATATGGAATACAGGTAGTTGCTTCCACGTCCCTGCGCTCAGATGTGCTTCAGCTTTTACATGAAGAGCATCCTGGAATCGTTAAAATAAAACTTTTAGCCAGATCAATTTGCTGGTGGCCCAAAATAATGTATGTGCAGAGTGTGTTCCTTGCCAAAGAGCAAGAGCACTCAACAGCCAGGAGAAGTAATTTTTGGGCTGGCCAAAAATTGGAAAAACCCTGCATATAGATTTCTTTTCATTCATTGGCAAAACGTTCTTATTAGTTGTTGATGTTACGTCTAAATGGGTAAACGTATTCTAGGAGGAAGAGAAGACATCACATTCTCTCTCCCCAGCGAGTCTGTCCTTGGCGGCCGTTTTGAGAAGTTTACACGAAGCAAGTAATAGGTTTAAATTTTGTTCGGCTTGATTGTACCATATCTCATTCGTACAGCTAAAACTGCTAATTACCTTATCTGTTTTGTAAAAAAATAATTCGCCAATTGCTAAGAAATTTGTGACCTCTTCGCCAGCTTTAGACGGCACTTTCGCTAAAAATGTGCAGAAACTTCCCAGACGAGTTCATCAATTGGGCAGATCAGACTAATATAACCCGCGTAACTACGAGATTGCCTGAAGCAATACTCATGCTAACTCATAGTATTAAATGCTCCATTAACAGAATCAAAAGTAAATAATAAAACAACCAAATAACCACTTAGTTACAATAACCACTTGTAGCTGGATATCCAAAATCAGTTCTTGACAACCTATAACGCTCTACTCGGGATGAATTTTATGACTCTCCTCCATCAAAGCACTCGAATCAGAAAAACTCACATCACCATTCTGCTTATACCTCCTTGTCTGGCCATTGACAAACTACAATTAAAATGCGCGCAAGCGCACATGTAACCTACGTCTTATGCTGCCACTTGGCTGCAAGTAAAGAAATTCGTGCACTCGAACGTCATAAAATAAATTGTTACCCTCAGGCGTTCGAGCTCTCATCTAAATCATCTCATAATCTACTAATTTCGCCTAACTGCAGTCGAACCATTGCGCCGGGTTAATTAACATTTCCTCTGACTGCAGCCACCGCGTGCTTGTATCCATAATTACATACAAGCCTGCCGAACGTGCCTACGGACACCCATGCCCATTCAGAACATGACCAATACAAGTGACGGCTACGACACGGAGTCCTAAGAAAATCGAAAGTCTTGCTCGGAAGGGCACGCGAACGTGATGCATTTGAAATGCAACACATCATCTGCTCCATGGTCATAATGCGTAGCCAATGTGCGCAGCGTTACGAGTACGTGTTGTAGGCCAAGATTAGATATAAGCGCCACTTACGAGCCCCTCGTAAGCGGCGGTGTTGTTTTCGCTTTTATTTGAATGAGCTAAAGATCGTGCAGCTACCGATCGGCGACGGTGGAGACGCTCAGTCAGCACTCAGTTTGATGTGGTGCGACATTGCTTAACTGATGCACTTTAGTACGTGGCATGAATAATTAGACGGTTTTGTGAGCCGACGCTGGAGGAGCTTCAGATTCGAAGTACCCTAAAAAGTGGCACTTAAAGAGATACTTGGAATGGCACTTGAACTGATTGGTTGTACGCAAAGGAACCGCGCCACTTAGCTCGACTCGGTTCAGGGGAGATGGCATATTATTGGGTGGGCTCTTGATGGTTCTCGGGCGTGGGAGAGTGGGATAAGTTAGTGTATCAGAATTAAAGGCACGACAGAATCACTTGATCTTGTTTTGGAGAATGTTCTCCGGCTTGGCGATCGTTAAAGGGGATTGTGACCTAATCAAATGTACTCGTATTCAGTGAATTTAGCAAATTTGGGGAAACCAAACGCGGAACTGAGGGTGTGCCGAGTAGTTTTTTATCCTAGTTTCTGGGAATGTAAACAACTGCACTGAACCCTCCGCTATAAAATAAACTAGGAAACAGCAATATATGTTTTTGGTAAGGGACTTTGTGAATGACCAATGTGACTAATGGTAGGATTTAAAAACCTGAGGACATTTTCCCCAGTAGACTCTACTCCTGATTTTATTCATAGTAGCCGTTCAGACCTATTGCAAGAAGCGGGATTCAGGAGCCAAATGAATGAAAATCTTGATATAACGGAAATCTACGAGAGCTGGACCTAACCGCCTACAACTTCAAAAAACTGCAACAACGTTGGACAACTTACGACGCTTACGGCAGATGCCAGGGGAGCGCCGCGATTTTAACTTCTGGCTCCATTGAAATCTCGCTGATCGTCCAATCACATCAATGTCATCGGCATATACAAGCAGTTGTATCTTCTATAATCATGAAAAAGATTGGGTCCCTCATATTGACCAGTGAATTTTGCACGATCCTTCCAAGGAGGATGTTGAAAAAGTCACACGATAGCGTATCGCCCTGTATAAACCTTTTTTTACATAAAAGGTCTCGGCAAAGTCGCTTTCGAACCTGATAGGAAAGCGAGAGTTCTCCAATATCATCCTGCACAATCTGACTGGTTTGGCTGGGATGTATCAACACTAGACATGGCGCTGTATAGCTCGTCTTTATACATGCCAACGTATGCGGCCCTAAAGTCTAAAAATAGATGGTGAGCGTCGATCTGGAACTTGTTGGCTTTTTTCCAGGAATTGCCGTATTGTATATATTTGCTCGACCTTCCTGGGCCTGAAACCACACTGAACAGCAGAGAAGAAATTTGAAGCGATGTTCAGGGGACTTATATGTACCTCTGTAATTGGCGCAGACAAAAGGGTCTCCTTTCTTGTGGATCGGGCAAATGATACTAAGATTCCATTCATCAGGCATGCATTCCTCTGGCCATATGTTACAGATGAGGTGGTGCACTTTCCCAACCCCACGTCTTCTACAGCTACCTTACAGAGCTCAGCAGACAGACCGCGCTCAAGCAACTTTATTGAACTTCAGTTTAGAAAAAGCATTTCTAACTTCGTCCAGGTTAGGATGGCGGAATTATCTCCTATCATCGTCCGTTGTGAATGGATTATTCTGGACTATTCTATTTCGTCATCGCCGATATTCCATGTATTGTTCGTAGTGTTCTACTACTGTGAATCTACTACTAGGTTTCCGTTTTCGTCCATGCAGGCTTCCGTTCTGGCTTTATATCCCTGCCATGTTTGTTTTATTCTTTGATAAAACCTTCGAACATCATTCCTGTGATAGTATCTCTCCATCGCATGCTTCTCATGCTTTTTTTTCTTTGAGAAATTTCTGCTCTTCCCTCCTCTTCTGCTTTTAATGCTCACGAGCAGCTCTTGTCGTTCTAAGCAGGGCTTGCTGCTTGGCTGCAAGAGCCCTCCTATACTCACAATCAAACCATGTAGTTCTTGTTGGCAACGTTTTGAAACACAGTTCCTCAGAAACAGCGCTCCCTAAGGCTTGTTGACAACGGGTCCATTGGTATTGTACGGTGGTTTCTTGCGATTGTAGCATTGCGACGTTATATGCCGCTGGCCTTACTCGATTTTTCTGGACCAAAGACATTCGTGGTCGTGACCTGGCTGCCGCAAGATAGTGGTCCGAGTCGATTTTAGCTCCTCGGAAAGTTCGTATATCCAGAATATCGGTGCGTGCCTGCCATCAATCGCTATGTGGTCAACCTGGTTCACGATTGATTGATCCGGAGACCGCCAGGTCCCCTTGTGGATATTCAGATGCGGGAAATGCTTCCTGGAAACTAGAAGATCTTCCGCTTATATTGCAGTATCATCTGCAAATGTTGCCAACCTGCTATTTTCCAGTTTCGGAAAATCGCTAGTAAATAAGGGATATAGAATAGGGCCCAAGACGCTACCTTGTGGAACTCCGACCTTGACTTCCATAAGCACTGAGTAATAGTCTTCTTGTGTTATTCTAAAGAACCTTCTCTCTAAATATGATTCGAAGATAGCAGCATATTGTTTTGGAAGAAGATTTATCAATTTATCATTTAGTCCTTCATGCCAAACTTTGCCGAAGGCCTGTGCAATGTCAAGAAATACGGCAGAGCAAACTTTCTGGCTTGGAATGAAGTTTATTTGATTAATAATATCATTGAGCCTTTTAACAAGGAGTTTTTCGAATAGTTTGTATAGTTATAGGCAGCAATGAAATTGGTCTGTATGATGATGCCTCATTTGGTGCCTTTCTGGGGTTTGAAATCATTATTACAATACTTCCGCCACTTTACACAAGCTCGGAACGTATTTCATTTTAAGAGCTGCATTAAACAGGCTCGTAAGTTTAACAACAGATTTTCTTGGTAGCTGCTTCAGAATTTCTCCGGTAATAAAGTCAAAACCAGGACCCTTTTTTATATTTTTACTATTTTTTGTCTCAAATTATACTTCATTCGGTGTAGTTAGTCATTTTCATTTCTTTCTAAAGATATGACGACTTCTTTTCTTTCTTTCCTTGAAATACATTATTTTAAATATTCGGCGATTATTTTGGCCTTGTGTTCATCACTTCAGGCCCATTTTCCATCGCCTGTTTTTATAGGAGGTACATATATACATAGTATATATAGGTGCACCAAGACTCTTTAATAGATTACCTTATAACATAAGGTGTATTCAAAATAAACTATGTTTTCAAAAAAAAGTGAAATCGTGACTTTTAAATTGTAATTATGTTGATATTCTCAATTTGCTTTCTGTATTGATCTAGCTGCAAGTATTTCGTTATATATGTATTTCCAATTTTGATTCATATTGTAATGACCCCCTTCATCCATTCAGCTTGTATATTGGTTGTTAACATATAGTGTCTATTAAACTGCTTTCGATTCTAGTTCCTTAAGAACTACAGATTGCAGATACTTTTTTTTAACAAATCTGTATATTAATATATTGTGTATTTTTAATTGTAATAATTTATTTTTTGTATTTGCATTTCTTATACAAGTAAAAATAAATTAAACTACTTAGGTTGAGCGACTTAGCTCCATTACATTACGCTACTGAAAAAAAAAATTGAAATTAGAATGAAAGGAAATTATAAATCAATAACGGATTGATTGTACGTTGCCTGCCTCGATTAAACAGGAGAGATACTAGCAAAAGTGTTGAACAGGTATTTTTGTCAAAACTATTATTTTCAACAGATATGTCGCTAAAAAAGTTTCGTTGTTTGCCTTTGCCCTTAGCAAAGCAAGGTTCAAAGATCCGCCAAAGCAATTGTAAGGCACATTACTGCTTTCAGAATCAAGTAAGCTGGCTTTTGGTAAATACTTCATATAGCGATAGAAGAGCCCTGCTACCACTTTCTACAAATCTGACCTTGATAACAGACTACTTTGCGTCTACTTCGCCTCTATTATACAGTGCTCTTCACTTGATTAGACGCACAAATTTTTCTTTTTGCATAAATTTCATTTTTTTGCAAGTGTGTGTGACAATTATCAAACAATTGCATTTATTAGAAAGGTTAACTGATATTTTTTGCCTATGCTGTAAGAAAAAGTGCAGTATTTTTTTTGTTCACATGATTAGGCCAGACGCACACGTTAAATTAGTTAATTGGTCGTGATCTGTTACGTATGTATATTTGAGTTAGCTACAAAGTTTAAGCAGTAAGGAGTATTTGCTCTTGATTTAAATCCAAAAGTTTTAATCGCGGAAGAAAAAGGAAGGTTGCATTCCGAAGGGTTTTCCATTAGAAATATTGTCAAAAAAAAATAGCCCGAAGTGACCATGTCGTAAGAAATTTTATTAAAAATAGTGCTTCATACGCTTTAACACCTCAGGACAAAAGAAAAATTCTAAGAATCGCGTCAAATTCAGCGGTCACCACCAGCAAAATAAAAGAAAAAGCGGGGATAACTGCCAGCACATTAACTGTTCGGCGAACTTTTTTTAGTGCAGAACATCCGAAATTAAAAAAACTAAAAAAAAGCCACCACTAAACGGCGTAAGAGAAGAACAGTTGAAACTCGCACGCCTTCAAATGACGTGGGATACCAAGCTTGGAAGAGCGCTAAATTGGCGAAATGTTATTTTATCAGATTTTTATTTTTTTTTTTTTTTTTTATTGAAGCGGTCTGTCGCGTTAAAACATATTGTGCAATCTGCGCCCGTCCCCACCCGACCGCCGAATGCAAGAATAACACTGAATTTGCATTCAAAGGCGCAAATTGCAATGAGAGGACACAAAGCCACTGACATCACTTGTATCAGCCGATCTAAATATTTAGAGTTGAAAGCTAATGCGAAACGAAAGAGAAATCCTATATCCCTCTCAGTTTCTCCCAAATCAACTTCCACTCTCACTACTGGCAAACAGATCTCTTTTGCATCTACAATTGATTTCCCCGCCCTCCTGCAACGTCGACAAGTTGCAACAGTGATACAGGAAAACGCATCTTACGCAAGCAAACCTCAACAACAGTCTAAGACATGGTCAAACCCCTCTCAAACAAGTTCCGACGTAGTCAACACTAGCGAGATTCATACAGTACCCAACTCCGCTCTTTTCACTCTTGATGAGCTCAATGAGTTAGCTATGGAGATGATAACTAAATTATCCCTGTGTAAAACAAAAATTGGACAATTCGAAGTTATCACACATTTAGCAACTAAGTTCTTATCTTCTAATTGTAAATAGTACGGTTGATATCAACATAAAAATAATAACATGGAATGCTAGGAGTATATGTAGCAAATATAATGAATTTTTGTATTTTTTAAACAGCAATAGTATCGATGTTACAGAATTACTGGTTACAGAAACCTGGCTTAAGCACAACGAAAAACTAACCTCTCCCGAATTTGAATGCTATCGAGTTGATAGGACCGACAGAAGAGGTGGAGGTGTTGCAATTCTTGTGCGAAAAACTATTAAACATTCGCTCTTACCTATTACACAAACTCGTTTGGTAGAAAATGTTGGCATTGAGGTTCAGTTAAGAAATTCTCGTCCTATAAAAATCTATTGTCTCTATTTTGCTGGTGCTCATAAAACAGTTGAAAAAATTATGTTGAAAAACGATTTAAGGAAGCTTTTTTGCCTAAATGGCGATTTTCTATTAGGAGGCGATCTTAATTGTAGGCACCGTGATTGGGGCTGCATAAAAGCAAATACCTGGGAAAGCTTGCTTTCAAGCCTTTCAATATTATTCCCAATCTCTATCTTGTACCCACCTAGTCCTACCTTTGTACCAGCAAGTTCTCGTACTTGTCCTTCTGTACTCGATATTTTCATTACAAATTGTCCTTATTATGTGACCCAACCGTTAACTCTAAATGCACTCGGTTCTGACCACAATCCCGTCTTATGCAAACTGGTTCAGTCGGGTAAAGGAAACATACCTCAAATCCAAGACATAAAGAATGCAAATTGGGCTCGCTACCGCACCATAATCAACACAAGACTTCGCGAAAATTCCGCAATAATCGAAAACATCACCAGTAGAGAAGGAATAGATTCTGTTGTCAATGACTTTAATGACCTCATCCTAAAAGCCATAGATGACTCTGTATCCAGATTTGTTAAAAATGTGCGGCCCAAAAAACTTCCCCCTCACATACATAATCTAATTAAACTAAGAAATATCGAAAGAAGAAATTGGCAAAGATATCGACACCCTACTTATAGGGATAATATGTCATATTTAAGCCATCTGATCACTTAAACATCTCGCACAACTACGTAACGAAGAATGGAATAAAAAGCTAGCTAGTTTAGATAGTAGAGCTAAACCATTCTTGAACGTAGTTAAGATAGTTAAAAATAAAAACAAACAACTGCCCTGCTTACGAAATGGATCAAATTTTTGTTACACGGATGAAGAAAAAGCCAGTATTCTGGGACATAACTTCTCGAAAAACCACTGGGTGTCAGCAGGCTTAGGCGACCAAGCCACAAATACTCTTGTTAGCAACACTGTCCATGCTTTTAACATACAGAGGCCTAGAACTCCCTTGAATTCCTTCCTCACCGAAGACAGACGACGTAAGGTCACATATTAAGTTTCTCAAGGCTAAAAAATCGGATGGATTTGATCACATAAAAAATGTGTATCTCAAGCATTTACCCAGAATTGGAATAAAGTTTCTGACAGAATTTTTCAATGTATGTCTGAAATTCCAATACTTTCCTCACGCCTGGAAAATCGCTAAGGTAGTCCTCATACTAAAGGCAGGGAAACCTCCTGATGAGCCCGAAAACTATAGACCTATCAGTTTACTGAGTAGCGTAAGCAAATGATACGAGCAAATTCTTAAGGAGAAAATAATAAAAACTATCATGGATCGTGGTATATATCCTGACGTACAGTTCGGCTTTAGACCCCAGCACAGCACATCCTTTTCGTTGTATCTATGTAAAATAGTCCAAAATTTTCTGTCAAATTGTTCTTTCAAGGTCAGTATCAACAGTATAGTTTCTAGTCCAATTTGCTTCCAATCAGGGGTTCCGCAAGGTTCCGTTCCGGGTCCCATTTTATACAATCTATTTACGTCGGACTTTCCAAGCCTCGGTAGCTGCGAATCGGCTATTTTTGCAGATGATACTACAATACTCGCATCGCACGAATTTGCTCTCAATATTGAGACAAATCTTCGAAATGCGATGAAAATATTAGAACATTATTTTAACCGGTGGAAATTTAAGCTGAACGGTGATAAAATGCAAGCTATCTTTTTCACCCGAAAAAGGAAGCCATGCCACCTCCCGAACAGCCATTGTTGCCGCCACTTAAGGCCACAATGCGACAGCGAGGACATCTGCTGCCGACGGATGAAGGGTAGACATTTCCGCCCGGCGATTTGATTGACCATGCTCACTCTTGTCTTTGATTTGGTGGAACAACCACGTTTTTAAGTTGTGTTAAAAAATAAACTTAGTTTTTTTTAAAGTAACACATAGTTACTATTAAAATAAGTTTTATTTCTTGTTCCTTACGCGAACAGTTCTTTAAAAAAAATAAACAAACTAATAAAAAAATAAGTTTGGGTGAAAATCAAAATTTTCCTTGGATCGAGAATTTTCTTGAACGCCAAAATGCCGCAAAATCCTGCCACTTCTACGCCTAGTCACAATTGCCAGCTATGCAATGAACATGACATTCCCGAAATGGTCCAATGCGATAAGTGTGATCTTTGGTATCACTTTGCATGCGTGGGTGTCAGTTCAGCAGTGGCAGACGTGAGTTGGAAGTGTGATGGATGTTCAGCAAATGTTCTCGGCCAGCAGCAAGTGAATCCATCAGTGGCGTCGAATTTTCGAGACGATCCTCCGGATGATAAGTCCTCAATATCAGGCAAGTCCGCAGGAAAAAAGAAGCAATTACTCTTACAACGCTTGGAGGAGGAGAAACTTTTGCGAGAGAAAAGCAATCAACTCTACCTTCAACGAAAATATGAAATTCTTGCTCAGGACTATGATGACGAGGAAGACTGTAACGTCAGTGTCTGCCATCAACCGCATCAACAACAACATCACCAAACAGAACAGCAGCAAGCGAAAACAAACGACGAAGAGAAACCAACTTCTTCGCATGTAAGTAAAACATTTCAACTTTCTGCGACTCAATTAGCAGCGAGACAGGCCATCCCGAAAGACTTACCCGTGTTCAGCGGCAACCCTGAAGAGTGGGGTGTGTTTATCAGCTGTTACGAACAGAGTACAAACCTCGCTGGGTTTTCAGATGGTGAAAACCTAGTCCGACTCCAGAAGTGCCTTCGTGGAAAAGCAATGGAAGCTGTCAAACATCGGCTTATGCTCCCGACCATGGTTCCAGATGTCAACAGAACGCTCCGAATGCTGTTCGGACGACCGGAGCACATCATCCACGTACTGATTACCAAAGCCAAGAATATGACACCTCCAAAGGCTGAAAGGTTGGGCTCATTGATTGAGTTTGCCTTGGCAATCAAAAACGTATGTGCAACGATGGAAGCCACGAACTTAACAGCACATCTTAATAACCCAATGCTTCTGAAGAAATTCGTCGACAAGCTATCCCCACATCTTCTACTGACTTGGGCAGTATTTTCAAAGAACTTACAGCCTGCCACTTTGATTGACTTTAGTAATTGGCTGTACGACATCGCAGAAGCCGCATGTTCAGTTACAACACCACCTGTCAAATCAGCCTTTGAAAAACGTCCAACTTCGTCTACCGAGAAACGTACATCAAAACCACGTGGTTTCCTTAATACGCACAGTGTGACAAGTGGGACCAACAACAGTGCACAGCCAGTTACAAACCATAAAAAGTGTGGCATATGCCAAGGCGATCACTTAGTGTCCAAATGCGGAACGTTTACGAACGCAAGCCTTTCGGAAAGATGGGAAATGGTACGCCAATACAATTTGTGTCGCTCATGCTTGGGAAGACACCCTTATTCCCGCTGTAGAACATCAAAAATATGCGGGATTAATGGTTGTCCAACTAAACACAATCCCCTCCTGCACAATTATGCGAAATCTATTCCGGCCACAAGTGACTCTTTGACAAATGCAGGGATATTTACTCATGAAGCACACACCAAGTTCACCAAAGTGCTTTTCCGAATACTGCCAGTGACGCTGTATGGTAATGGGAAATCAATTGATACTTTTGCCTTTTTAGACGAAGGATCGTCTTTAACACTTTTGGATGAAGAGTTAGCTAACAATTTAGGGCTTTCGGGAAGAACGGAAGAATTATGCCTGAGGTGGACATCTGACACCACACGTACTGAAAGTAGTTCGCAAATTGTCTCTCTTGGTATTGCGGGGAGGTGTGGTAGCAGTCGTAGATATCAGCTTAACAACGTGCGTACCGTACGCAGCCTGGATCTACCAACGCAAACAGTTTCAAACCAGATGTTAGCGAAGCAATACCCGTATTTAACCGATCTACCCATTCCCTCATATCAACAAGCGCAGCCAAGAATTCTGATTGGAATGGACAACTGGAAATTGGGTGTTCCGTTAAAAGTATTTGAAGGTAGCTGGTCACAGCCCATTGCAGCCAAAACCAGACTTGGATGGTCAGTTCATGGTCCTGATACATTTAACAAAAATGAGGATACTACAGATTCATCTCGATTTATTGTGTGTGAGTGCAATGCTGACAGAGAACTTCATCAACTTGTGAGCGGTTTCTTTTCAATTGAAAACGTCGGCTTTAGCGTTCCTGTCCAACAAATAATCTCCGCTGAAGAGAAAAAAGCAACGAAGATCTTAGAAGATACCTGCTTGTACATCGATGGACACTTTGAGGTAGGTCTATTGTGGAAATTTGATGACATTTCCCTACCAGATAGTCTGCCCATGGCACGTCGCCGATTTCATTTCTTGCAAAAGAGGATTGGAAGAGACGAAGAGCTTCGCAGTAATCTGGACCAGCAGATAGCAAACCTGGTAGCAAAAGGGTACGCGAAGAAGTTAACAAAAGAAGAAATGAACAACAAACATGATCGAATTTGGTATCTGCCAATTTTCATAGTACGAAACCCTAATAAACCTTCAAAGGTTAGACTCGTTTGGGACGCGGCAGCGAAATGCAATGGGGTATCATTAAATGATTTTCTTTTGAAAGGCCCCGACCAGCTGGTACCCTTGACAACAGTCTTGTGTGGTTTCCGTTGTGGCAAGATAGGTATCTGTGGGGACATCGCCGAAATGTTCCATCAGGTGCGAGTCCGAGAGGCGGACACACATGTGCAGCGGTTTCTATGGAGTGAAGCGGATGACTTGCAGAATCCTAGCGTTTTCGAAATGAACGTTCTGACTTTCGGGGCGGCTTGCTCACCATCTATAGCCCACTATGTCAAGAACCAAAATGCTATGAGCTTCGCAGGCAGCAAACCAAGGGCAGTAGAATCCATACTGGAACACCACTATGTTGATGACTTTATAGATAGTGTCTCTACCGAAATGGAGGCAATTTAACTTGCTAAAGACGTCAAATATATCCACAAAAATGCTGGGTTTCACATTAGAAACTGGATGTCAAATTCGCCAGCTGTACGCGCAGCACTTGAAGGAGATAGCGATGGACTACCCAACAAAGCATTTGGTGTTGACGAAACGGCTCCAACAGAAAAAGTCTTGGGACTTTATTGGTGCACGTCGGCGGATGCTTTCACTTTCGCAGTGAAGTTTAACCGACTCAAACGCAATGTTCTCACAGAGGGAGCAGTACCGACCAAGCGGGAGATACTTCAAATTCTCATGTCGGTTTTTGATCCCATGGGATTTCTTTCACACTTCTCCATTTGCATCAAATTGCTACTGCAAGAAATCTGGAGAGAACCAATTGGTTGGGACGATGAGTTGCCTGCAAGCATGGTGGGAAGATGGCTTCAGTGGAAAAAGTTACTCCACAACGTGAAGAACGTAAAAGTTCCAAGATGTTACTCGAAATTACTGTGCCAAGCAAACGTGTGTGTTCAATGGCACACATTCGTAGACGCAAGCGAAAATGCATACGCAGCTGTATCTTACTTCCGTATCGAGTGCCAAGACAACATCGAAGTAGCGTTCATATGCGCGAAAGCAAAAGTTGCACCCCAGCGTCCAATTTCAGTTCCTCGTCTGGAACTTCAAGCAGCAGTACTGGGTACGCGACTAACATCTTTTATTTGCAGTTCACATAAGTTTGTCGTAAAGCAAAGGTATTTGTGGACTGATTCCAAAACTGTACTCGCATGGCTACAAGGAGACCCCCGCAAGTTCCAGCAGTTCGTTATGTTTAGAGTCGGCGAAATACTAGACACAACGCAGATTTCTGAGTGGAGGTGGGTTCCTAGCAAGCTCAACGTAGCTGACAAGGCCACGAAATGGAAATCACCACCAGAATTCCACGCCACCAGTGAATGGTTCAGCGGTCCAATCTTTTTGCGGCATTCGCATGCCCACAATAGACAACACCAGCGAAGAAGTACGACCCTCCATACTGCATATTACCGAAACATCCACCAGGTGCGTTATTGACGATTCCCGCTTCAGCAAATGGTCAGGTATGTATCGTTCCTTGGCTTATGCGATCACCTTTATAGAAATCTTAAGATTTAGGTTGAAGGGGAAGCAAGTTGTTAGCACCGGGCTGGCCTCGGAGATGATCAGGCGATCGCAAGCAATACTTTATCGTCAAGCTCAGTTTGCAGCTTACCCGGATGAAATTGCCTTACTGCATGGAAGTCAATCGCTAAAGAAAGCAGTTCGTTTATCAAAAGGCAGCCCACTAGCTAAGCTATCCCCATTTCTGGACACGGATGGTGTATTGAAGATACGTGGTCGCATCGCGTTGGCACACCATGTGCATGAAAGTTGTAAAACGCCAATTATTCTGCCGAAGCTCCATCGCATCACGTTCTTGATAGTCGACTCTTATCATCGAAAGTACCACCACTGCAATCATGAGACTGTTCTTAATGAAATTAGACAGAAATATTATATCGCTAACTTGAGAACCTTGCTGAAGTCGGTCCGCCAGCGTTGTCAGTTGTGCAAAATTCAAACAGCTCGTCCTATTGTACCAGAAATGGCGAATCTACCCACCGCACGAATGAGTGCATTTAGCCGACCCTTTTCCTTCGTTGGACTGGACTATTTTGGCCCAATGCTAGTAACCGTGGGTAGGCGAAATGAGAAAAGGTGGGGAGTTATATTTACGTGCCTAACGATACGAGCGGTGCATATAGAGCTCGCGCATAGCCTGACTACATCATGTGCCTGAAGAATTTTATAGCGCGACGAGGTACTCCGCTGGAAATTTACTGTGATAATGGCACGAACTTTCGAGGCGCCGAGAGAGAGCTTAGAGAAGAGCTAGCAAAGATTGATTTGAACCAAGTCGGCAACGAATTTACTACGGCTGATACAAAGTGGAAGTTTAACCCTCCATCTGCTCCACATATGGGTGGCGCTTGGGAAAGGCTTGTTCGGTCAATCAAATCTGTTTTATACCGCATTCTTCCATGTAATAAGGTCGGCGAAGAAACTCTACGAAGTGCTCTGGCTGAAGTAGAGAACACCGTCAATGCAAGACCACTTACTCTCACTAGAGTCGACGGATGATGAGGCCCTCACGCCTAACCATTTCATTCTTGGGACATCAAATGGCTCCAAGCCATCAAGTGATTTATGTGGAACGGACTTACGACGTAACTGGAAGTGCTCACAAGCAATTGCTGAGGCTTTTTGGAAGAAATGGGTCAAGGCGTATCTACCCAATTTGAACAGACGGGCCAAATGGTTTCAGTAGGTCAAGCCGATCGAGAAGGGGGATCTGGTAATTATAGTCGACGAAAATCTTCCCAGGAACTGCTGGCCGAGGGGCGTTGTGGTCAACACCGTAGTAGCTCAGGACGGTCAAGTTAGAAGAGCGACTGTGTAAACTTCAAGTGGACTTTTTGAGGGTCCTGCAGCTAAGCTCGCTGTCCTAGATGTTGGACCAAGTGACGACTGGAAGAGTAACACGGAACTAAAGGGAGCTTCAGCTACGTTTACTGGGGGGAGTGTTGCGGCCACTTAAGGCCATAATGCGACAGCGAGGACATCTGCTGCCGACGGATGAAGAGTAGACATTTCCGCCCGGCGATTTGATTGACCATTCTCACTCTTGTCTTTGATTTGGTGGAACAACCACGTTTTTAAATTGTGTTAAAAAATAAACTTAGTTTTTTAAAGTAACACATAGTTACTATTAAAATAAGTTTTATTTCTTGTTCCTTACGCGAACAGCCATATTCAAATCTTTGGATCCGCAATAAGCTGGAGCAATTCGGTTAAGTACCTAGGCATTCATCTAGACACCAAATTAACATTTAACGAACATATTTCCAAAACCTTATAGAAAATAAATATAGCGATAAAGATGTTATACCCCTTCATAAACAGAAAACCTGCACTAACAAATCAAAATAAGCTGCTGATACACAAAACGGTCTTTCAAGCCTTATTACTATATGGTTGTCCAGTATGGGGAAATTGTGCGAAATGCCGCATCCAAAAGCTACAAGTGTCGCAAAATAAACTACTTGACCTCCCATGGCACTATTCTACTTTAAAGCTACACCAAAGAGCGAATGCTGAATTAATATCGCCTAGAATTCAAAAACTGACGAGAAAATTTACAAACAATTGCGCTTACGCCGACAACGTCTTAATAAATAACTTAGTAACGTAAACTTGTTATTAGCTACAACTTTTCCTATCATTTTCTATCATATCGCTTATTTATTTATTTACTGTTTCTTATTTACATATTTATTATCTATTTATTGTTTATTATTTATTATTCATTATTTACTATTTATTATTTATCATTTGTTATTTATTATCTATTATTCATTTTTTCTTTTTACTTACTAACTTATTTTGTCTACATACATAGCTGCTAATTTAATAATTAAAATATACACTACCTTGTATTGGGGGTTTTTTGTCGTATTTTCCCCCAAAGATTTGATATGTTTACAAAATCCAAATAGTCACAAAACAATAAAATAATGTTTCAGATGAAAGATATATGTACGTATAGAATCCATTGTAACTCCTATTTGATGATTTGATTTTTATTGAAGTGTTATAGAATTGACAACATTTCCTTATACTACAACTAGTTACCACTAACGAGTATTTTACATTTGTTATATAATACATTACGTTATATACAATATATTTTACATTAAACAAATACACACTTATTTTACATTTCTGTTGTACATATCTTCTAGATAACATTGTTCCCAGTTAGCTCATGTGGTCTTCGAGTAATACCAGTTGTATCGCAAAGTTTTGTTGCTTCCTGGTTAATATGTATGTTGTCCAAGTCTTGAGTGATGGGCTGCTGCAAATTCACGGATCGTTTCTTCAACAGATTTAAGCTTAAGGTCGCGATGTAAGTCGTAGTTTCTGACATACCATGGAGCATTTATTAAACATCTTAAGACTTGGTTTTGGAAGCACTGAATTATTTCTATGTTACTTTTTTCAGCACACCCCCAGAGTTGAATGCCGTATGTCCATATAGGTCTTAATGTTTGTTTATATATAAGAAGTTTGTTATGTATTGATAGAATAGATCTTCTGCCAATCAGCCAATCGAGTTTTCTCATCTTCATATTAAATTCTTTTCTTTTCTTTTTTATATGTTCTTTCCATCGTAATTTAGCGTCCAGGTTCATTCCTAAGTACTTTGCTGTAGTGGAATAAGGAATTTGTATCCCATTACCAATGATTGGAATATGTTGAATTTTTTTGTTAGTGAAATTAACATGTATGGATTTCATGCTATTTAGCTTTAAATACCATTTTTTTGTCCAATCAGTTATAGTATTTACAGCATTCTGTTGATTACAGCATGAGTTGATTCTACTTCATTTTTTCCAACTGAGAGAATGGCAGTGTCATCAGCAAACGTAGCAAGTGTGCAATTCGAAAAGGTTGGCATGTCATTTGTGAATAGTATATACATTGCTGGGCCTAGTATGCTTCCTTGGGGAACACCGGCTTTTATCGCTTTCAACGCAGAATAGCCGTCTTCTTGTTTTATTCGGAAGTATCTATCAGTGAGATAAGATTCTAGAATTGTTGAATATTCTCTAGGAAAAAGAGTTTTGAGCTTATAGAGTAGGCCTTCATGCTATACTTTATCGAACGCTTGAGCGACGTCCAGTAATATTGCAGAACATATGTATTATTTTATTTTCAATTGCTTCTTCGACAATGTTGGTGATTCTATGTACCTACTCAATAGTAGAATGTCGGTCTCTAAAGCCAAATTGATGAGATGGAATCATATTCTCGCTGTTTATAAATGGCTTAAGCCTCGTCAGCAGGATCTTTTCGAATATTTTTGACAAAATGTGCCGTAAGGAGATGGGCCTGTAGGATGACATTTCGTGCGAATCTTTACCTGGCTTGGGAATCATTATAACCTCTGAAACTTTCCAATAGCAGGGGACATGCTTCAAGCGCAAACAAGCATTTAGAAGTATTGTTAATTTAATCTTAGCTCTAGGCGGAAGGTGTTGTAATAGCTCAGCTGTAATAAGATCATAGCCAGGGGACTTTTTCTTCTTGAGATCTTTTTGTATAATAGTTTCTACCTCCAAAGGTGTAACTGAAGGAATTTCCACGGATTGTTGTCTCTCATTGGGTTGAAATACATTCGTCAGATACTCGGCGAATGCTTCTGTTTTCTCAAGGTTGCTTTTGGCCCATGAATTATTTAATTTATTGTAATTGGTGGGCTGTGTTGAATAGGACGTTTAAGATTTTTGGTTATTTTCCACAATGAGTATTCGGTCGATTCGTCGGCTGTTAGTTGGCGTAATTTGTTGTTAACTGCTTTATTTTTAAGCTCATTTAAGTGAGAGCGAATCATTTCTGTAAGCTTTTTTAATTGTGATTTGTACAACAGGTATCTTGATTGTTGCCATTTTTTCCTTAATTTTCTCTTCTCGGATATTAAGTTAAGTATTGGTTTCGGATAACTATACCCTTTTTCTTTTTTTTTTATCTGAGGAGTACTTTTCCATGCAGCTTTTTGTATTTGTTCCGTAAAATTCAATACTTCATCTTCTAGTTGGTTTTTATTACAAAGCACTGTGTTAAAGTTTAAATTCTGATCTAATATTGCTTGGAAGTAATTCCAATCTGTAAATTTATTTACAAGGTAAGAGTTTGTATTTTTCATGTTTACCCTGTCATTATATATTAAATATATTGGTGAATGATCAGAATTTAAATCTTTCCCTTCTTTGATATGAAGTACATTTCTGGAGGCTTGTTTTGTAATAAGAAAGTCGATCAGGTCTGGAATTTTCTTTCTATCCGTTGGCCAGTACGTTGGCTTACCAGTTGACATGGGTTCACAACCTTCTTCTCGTATCGCTTTTAGTAGTTCACGGCCCTTTGTTGTTATTAGACGAGATCCCCATTGCTTATGTTTTGCGTTAAAGTCGCCACCCATTATAAATCGATTTTTGTGTTTTTGTATCAAAAATTTATATTTATGTTTTATCAGATGAAAAAAAATTAATTTGGATGGCCCTGATGGCTACAACTACTACTTCCAAGGTCGTAAAAACTAGGAAAGTTTTTGACAAGTCACCATTCGAGGCAAGGAGGAGTAATGGTTTGTAGAACCCTTTCGTACTATGGGCGTTCGATTAGGTTTTCGTTTCCAAGAAAATGTAGAGAGTTTCCTACAAAGCCCTTTTGCAATCAGCCTTCCTCGCTATAAAAGAAATGTTCAGACCTCTGCAGTGATTATTTCAACAAGACAATGCGCCAATCCACAAAGCTCGTGTAGTCAAAAGCTTTCTGGCCAACGAAAATGTGGAATTGTTGCCGTGACCACCTTATCCACTTGAACTCAATATAATTGGAAATGTTTGGGGATGGCTCACACGTAAAATTTACGAAGGACGTAGGCAGTATGAGACCTGTGAAAGGCTAATTTTCGCAATCAAAGAAGCCTGGAAGACGATTCCCTTAAATTATTTAGAGAAACTATATGATTCACTAAAAAATAGGATTTTCGATGTGATTTTAAAACGTGGTGGTTGTACAAAGTGTTGAAAATATATAAAAAAAAAAAAAAAGAGAAAAAAAGTAAATTAAAAAGTTTATGTTTCATTTTTACGATGTTTTACAGGTGCGTCTAATTATGTGAACAAAACAAACTGCACTTTTTCTTACAGCATAGGCAAGAAAGACAAAAAATGTCCGTTAATTTCCACTCACCTACCATTTGTTTGTGTTTTTTTTGTTGAGAAATAAATAACCTTTCTAATAAATGAAATTGTGTGATAATTGTCACACATACTTGCAAAAAAATTAAATTTATGTAAAAAGAACTGTGTGCGTCTAATCAAGTGAAGTCATTCGGTCATTACAAGCCACAACACCATAAAGGGAAGGAGTAGCCCGACGACCTACCTACGCTACTTCTAACACCTACATTGAGACAGGGGATCTACCACACCCTAACACCCTAGCATTTTTTTTCCCAAACGCGTTTTGTCACTAATAGGGCAAGATAGACGAAATCTTTTACTACCTCAAAGTTACAGCCACCATAGACAACGTTCTGGCCAAGACGTCGGTGTTTCAAGTCCTTGATACGAGTAGCAACACCTATTTAGTTCAGCTCTCGTAAAATCTCAAACCCCCTTTAGCTGAAACTGCTTCAATGTTTATGAAGAGTTCACTGACATTTCACTGTATTCGTTCAACCACGACAATGACAACTACATCGTTCCTCTTAGGTTGGATTCACAGTCGATGTTTTCAAAGATGGTGTTAAAGAAATCAAATAACGCGTCACCTTGCATTCACCCTTCTCCGACACCGTAGGTCTTGAGTACCTTCTCATCGACGATGGAAGTTAAAGTGCTATATGAAGACCCTAAGCCGCTTCCTACAGTACCAGGCCGCTTCCTAGAGTATCCGTGAAGCAGGACCAGGGCACGATGGGACTGGCTTCTGTCCAGCACCGAAAAAGAGACTATAATATATTACTGTGTCAACAAATCGTGTAAGATCATGAATTTTTTCAATATAAATATGGATGCACAGGACTTTTTTAAACGATATGACTTTCAAAAACAAGTCTGCCGAACGAACTGGCAAACAACGATTTCTCAAGAATAACATAAGTTTGGCGTCTCGATAAGATCACATTTAGTCTACGTATCTTGCCTTAGAATTTTTGAAGTTAGAGACCGTAAAGGCAAGTGGGTTGGGATTTCCATATTTGATTTGGGAATTTTCACTACCCGAAGCTCAATAGACCGAACGGATACAATCCACGTCTGGCTGATCTTTATGACGTGGTTCCAGCAGAGCAAAAAATTCAGACTAAGGCCAAAACGATTTAGTGCATTCATGCACTCCTTAACTATGAGATATGTGACTGTTATCGAGGTCAAAGCAGCAGGGTAGATATCAGAGAGGATGCCGATGCTTCCAGAGGTTATACTGGTATCCCAGAACAGTGGAAAATCCTGGTGTGCCTATTTTGGTCTTGGCACATCAGGCTCAATTTGCGAGACTTTTAAAGCCTTTTACACAATGAATGTATCTTCCGCTACTAGACCCATATTAGATCTGAGGTCATTTTTAACCACCTTTGTGGGTAGTCGTTTCATATTTGAATCCAGTCCTGCGACCGTTTGAACAAAGGACGCGATAATGTTTCAATTGAATGAAATTAACTTTTTTTTTTTGGGATGTTAAAGGGGAAGATACAAATGTCGACGTTAAAGTCTCTGTTTACCAAATCCTAATACCACATTCGCCCGATGGCCCCACTGTGCCAAGTTCCTCAGCTTAGATCAGGGAGACTCATTTATAAAGTAGTTGCAGGCAGCACACGAGAGAAAAGGAGCATCTGAAGTTTCCGTCAAGGTTGGGCTCATACTTCGGGACAGTGACAGAAGAATTCCCATGATTGAGTTAACAGCGGCATGCACGATATGAGTAAGAAGTACTGTTTGATGAAGACCTCATTCGGGCTAAAACATGAGCCCGCCTTACAACATTTTCAGAGCTTAATCCAGTAAGCAGCAGCAGAGCCTATCCCTTTATTTTGGGCAAATAAGAACATGGTCTTCACTCGTGCAGGGACGGGTTAAGAATATCCCTGCAGCGATACCTATCGCTTGTCGTAAAAGGCGACTAAACAAAGGTAAACAAAACTCACATCTAGGCAATTTAGAAAACACCAAGGTGAGCCTAGGGACACATATACCACCATTAAACTGCCCCACAAGTTTGCATGCAAATCAGTGGGTTGACACGATTGGAGATCACCGGTGTTGTAAGAGTAAGATCAATCAAAAAAAAAAAAATAAAAAATCTGTAGCATGCCCGTGTCAAAAAGGAAAGGAAGAAAGAAAACGGTCAAACCGTAGCATTATGGAAAAGAACGCTAAAAGGAAAAGCACTACCCCGCGAGGCACTACTAATGGTCATGATCCTGGGACGAGCAGCAATGCTCGGGTCAGAGCTATAGGATTTCCGGGGGATAGCAAAGTAATGCAACGGCGTAAGCCACATTTAAGAGTCGCGAGTTGAAACGTTGGAAGCATGAGTGGGCGCAGCTATGAGCTAGAAGGAATGATGGTTAGAAGGCGAGTAGACATCCTGTGCGTACAAGAGACGAAATGGCGAAACACCGATAATCGGGCACGTTTCTTGGACGTTAAAACAAAAGCCTACAAGATGCTTTACTATGGATTGGAACAAGGAAAAAACGGAATAGCCATCATCCTTGCGGCAGAGTTACTTGGCAACGTCTTAACCATTTCAAAGTCCAGTGACCGTTTGATGGCTCTCAAATTGGTGATGCATGGTGAGGTGTGGAACATCGTAAGCGCATATGCCCCTCAAGTAGGATGCGAACAAAAAGAAAAAGATGCATTCTGGCTAGATTTCCACAACCTTGTCGAAATCATCCCAAAGGAAGAGCTTTTGTTTGTTGGGGGAGATTTAAACGGACATGTCGGGAAGACAAGCGAAGACTATGAAGGCTACCACGGAGGGCTGGGATACGGCACCAGGAACTCTTCAGGTGAAGATATCCTAAACATGTGCAAGTCGCACGGTCTTATAGTGCTAAATACCATATTCGTCAAACAAAGCCGGCACCTGATCACTTATAGCAGCGGCGGAAATGAAACTCAAATTGACTATCATTTGGTATCCAGTTTCATGAAGCCACGAGCTAAAGATTGCAAAGTGATCCTGGAAGACGCGATCGCCCCTCAACACCGTCTCCTCCTGACTGTTTTTTTTATGGATGCGAGAAAGAAGTCAAAGCAGCAAACGAAGGTGTCAGAGAGAATCAAGTGGTATAAACTGGATAAAGGAAAAGGAGAAGCTTTTATTACAAACATGAAAAACTACCTCTCTTCCATTATCGATGAGGTCGGTAATGAGGAGTGCAGAGCACAAGACATGTGGGATTCCCTACAACAATCTGGCCTGGAGAAAGCCAAATCACTGCTCGGAACATCTAAAGGCCCCTGCCAACACGCAAAAGAAACCTGGTGGTGGACAGACGAAGCCAAAGCAGTGATACACGAAAAGAAAATGGCTTTCCAAGCTTGGTCAAAGTGCTCTTCTACTAATAGAGAGGAAAAAGCTCGACGTGAAAAGGTATATAGATGTTGCAAAGGTATCGCGAAGACAAAATGCGCCGAATTCAAAGCGAAAAGCATGGAAGGCCTCTATCAGGAGTTGGAAGAACTATCGTCTTCCGCGTCTGACAGGAACCAGGCTACCCAGGAGCTTCGACAAAACAATTTGAACAAAGGAGCAAATATCTTTAAGATAGCCGCCCAGAGAAGAAGAAATGCTCAGGAAATTCGTCTGTAAAAAAAGTTTATTAAAAAGGTTGAAGGCCAACTCCTTGTGGAAGACGAAAAAATTCTCCACAGATGGCGACAGTATTGCCGAGGAACTTCTGAACGAACAGTTTCCCTGAGTGTACTTTCCAAGAGCCGCCCCGAATCATGCCGAAATATCCGACATCACAGTCGAAGAAGTGCGGTACGCGGTTAAAAACGCCTTTGACCGGCAACCAAGAGATCTTTTATGGGTAGCGCTAAGACAAAAAGGAGTTCCAGAAACCTACGTGCGAGTGATCATGGACATGTACAAGAGAGCAACGACAAGAGTAAGATGTATCGCAGGAATCACCGAAGAGTTCGCAATCAAAGTCGGTGTACACCAAGGGAGCGTCCTCAGCCCACTGCTCTTTATAGCAGTCCTTGATTGCTTGCTTGAAGTGGCAGACTCCAATGTGCACCAGCTATTCTTTGCTGACGATGGAGCCATTATAAGTGATGATCTGGCGTCCCTACAACGAGCACTTGATGTGTGGGTGGACATTTTTGAGGGACACGGGTATCGTATTAGTTCAAAGAAGACAGAGTATCTGTGCTGCCCGTTCTCTGACCCTCATCAGCCTATTCCACACATTTACTTGAATGGAAGAGTGCTTCCCAAGTGTGAAAAGTTTAAATATCTGGGATCTATGATTAATAAAGAAGCAACTTGTGATGACGACATCAACCATCGCGTAAGCGTAGGGTGGATGAAGTGGCGGGAAAACTCCGCCATCTTCTGTGATCGAAAAATGCCCCCTAAGCTGAAAGGAAGGCTCTACAATTCAATTGTACGTCCGGCGCTCACATACGGTTCACAAAGCTGGACAATGCACAAAACGTATGAGAGCAAATTAACGGCAGCTGAGATGAAGATGCTTCGCATGACAGAGGGAGTAATAAAGCGTGACAGAATTAGAAGTTCAAAGATCCGAGGAAGCCTCCACGTAAAAGAAACCATCACCAGGAACATAGAGCGCGACTGACTCAGTTGGTATTGCCATGTTCAAAGGAGAGATCCTTTGAACCCCGTCCAAAAGGCGTTATCAATCAACATTCCAATTTCAACACGCAAAAAAGGCAGGCCGAAAAACAATTGGTGCAAACAAATGCAAAAACACCAGCATTTGATTGGCCTCAGCGATGAAGTAATCCCAAACCGGGAAGCCTGCCGCTACTTTCTGAGGTCAAACCGGCGGACCCCACAAGCGGACCAGTAGGAATGCAGTTAAGTGGGAAGGTTATGGTCCTACACTTCTGACCATAACGACGCCGGGAGAAAAAGGAAAGGAAGAAGAAGAAGAAGAAGAAATAAGAACATGGTCCTCCAGGTTGAGGGTAACGCTTAGGAGTAGCATCCCTATCGTATAAAAAGGTATACGTTCAGACACAACCAACATGTTGACGAACTTGCTAACGTCTAAAAGGAAACGAATTTCATTTTTTATCCAATAAGTAGGAAAAGCTATTAGCTGCTGTAATGGAGATAAGCCTTCTACAATAAGCCTTTCAAGTACGATGATATGGACCGTGTAATTAGTGGATGAAAAGATGTGAAAAAAAACGGTTTCAGAAAGAACAAACCAAACCAATTCGGATGCGGATTTGTTAATTGAGGTTGGGTTTGACAAAAAGGCTAAAGCTTGTGAGCACTCGCAAGAAAATGAAATCCGACTAAAGCATGACTCCCATATTCAGTATCTTAGCTTACACGTCAAAATCGTTATATAATAGAAGACTTTGTTACGATGGATAAAGCCGACATTAATAATGGGCTACAGGAAAGTATAGCACACGATGCCATACATCTCTTTAGCATCCTAGAAATCAATACGTTTAGCTAAGATAGCGATGTCGAAACTTAAATATAATAAGGCTGCTGACGCAGACGGACGTCCTACTTTGTTGAATAAGAGTTATTTTCTGTGTCCTGAATGCCAGTTTCCAGTTTAGTTCAGGTCAGGAAAATCCACGACACACCGTAAATCTCTTCTACGACAGATCTTTGAGAAGATTTGTTAATTTTATACCACTTTTTGTCGATCTTAAAGCGAGCTATAGAGAGGCATGTCATGTTTTAAGATCCCAACGAAACTTGCCAGGCTACGCATTATGGCAATGGAGGATTTTCGCTACTCCATTCAAACCGAACCGAGCTAACTGAAACTTTGGTGTTAAAATGAATTCAGGCAGGGGGACGTATGTGATTTTTTCAACATCATCCCTAAAAAGTTCGTGCTGAACTCACTGGCCAATACAAGACGTTTCCAACGACATTCTCGTATCTTATCCATTTTCCTTCGCCCGTTATTTCATTCTTAAGAAATGGGTCGACTTCTTTTTTTTTCAATAACGTTTAACATAATTCGGTCGATAATATTGTTCATAGTGAATTGATGTAGCCCCCAAAGCTTGAGAGTCTTTATGTGTCCAGCGTTATCCAAATGATTCATAACAAATTACAAAACTGTTTAGATTCTAGATGAAAATTGTAGACTAAAGTGTCATCAACCAGACGCGCGTCTGGTATTTCTTAATACTCATATAAAGGTGAACCAAAAAATAATATTGATGTTCACTGATTGTTTTAATAGGTGTCAAGTATAGCCCTTGGCAAGGTTAGTCATAGTGTCGTTTACCACCTACCCATGCATGTTTGTTATTCAAATTTCCACAAAAATTGATGGTCGGCAAAATATATATGTATTAGAATTTTCGTGATTTTTATAATCGCCTTTCATGCATTAATTTAAAAAAAAAAGGAATTCCGTATCGGATCAAACTCCTTTGTGGGGAAAAAAATGTTCCACAATCCCGCACAAACATGTATGGTGTCTTACCCACCTGAGTAACAGACGTAAACAAAAAAATCGGCTTGTAGGGAAAATAATTAGCAAAAAAAAAAAAGAATAATTTTCGGTTGTATTTTCATAAAGAAAGTTCAAGGGCAGTGAAGACTAACGGCTATAGCTGTTATTACCGTCGACAGTCCAGCAGACATCGCCATTCAACTTAGCCCTATAAAAAGGCGAGACATTTGGTTAAACGGCAATTCATTCGGTGAGGGTCAAAGGAAATCCTGTACAACATTGAGCAAAGGGAAATCAAGGGTAGCCAACTTGCTTTAAAGGGTGATTTTTTCGCTGCTTGGTTCTACAGTTTCTATTTTTGGTGGCTTGGGTGAATGTTTTAATTTGAAATATACTTAGTTGATAAAAAAAAAAAAAACATCTAAGCTATGCATTGAATTAAGAACAGATAAATAAATTAATTTTATTATCAGAATTCAGATCTGTGAAAAATGTTTTCGCGTATTTCTATCGGTCGTCGTCATGTTCGACCTACTAAGGAAGCAATTCCTATCATAATAACCAAATTTCGCACCAATTTCGCACCAATTTCACACCATTTGACATCAAGCCATGTAGCCGTGTTCGCACTCTGCCATTTGGTACCCGTATTCATATTTATCCTTAAAAATTCATACTGTGTCCATTTCCAATATAACACCTTAAGGGGGATAGCCACTGTGACGGCCCCAAAAATGAGTGATTTTCAAGAATTTTTTTGACCGAGTAAATGAAGGAATTTTTAGATCGGGTTTTTTTTTTATTTTATTAAGTACACATCCAATAATGTTTTCACAAATTTTTATTCAAAAATATTGAATAGTTTCAACAATATAAACGATGCCGTAGAGCCTGACAAAAAATTCCCCCTCCATGGTCGCATCGATTATTCTGAAAAATCAAACAAGAATTTTATTTTAATTTGTATGAATGTATTTATCGTTGTACGTAGCCGTTTTTTTTTTTTTTTGATTTTTAACAAAATGGCGACCGATTGAAAATATTTGCATTTTTTCGACCGTTTTATTTTTTCAAACAGTTTAAAAAATAGTAAAAAATAAAATTTTCCAAATCGGCTACGCTTAACCCTAGCCACTACTAAGATGAATAAAACAAAAAAAAAATTTAAACATCGGTTAAGAATTGACCAAGTTATCGATGCGACCAGTTTGAAAAAAGTCGTTTCAAGAAAAACGCGTTTAAAGATTTTAGTCCATTTCTCTCGCAATGAAATCATAGAGTAACTGAACATCTGCCGAACTTCTAGGTACTTAAATTGATGAAAGGGACTATTGTATTTTAAAGCTTGCATAACAGAGATTTATATTACAAAAAGAAATTCGAAGAAAAGAGTCCACTACGTCACACAATGTTAAATACATTAGAGCAAGGGACTGAAAGCCGTAACATTCTGATCCGAAAGTCAAGCGACAAACAGTCGGCCTACATGCTCTCACTAAAATCGCTGTAACTTAGTCAATTTTTGAAATTTTGACTTGCAATTTTGTACACACATTTTTTAAAATATAAAAAAAAATGTTTGACCCATCACAGGGGCTATCCCCCTTAATGATATGGAAACAAAAGAGTTACTGTGAACTACAACCAACGCAAATTCAGTCGAATCTCTCAAAACCTATCTAGGACAACCACCCCCGGATAGAAGTGAACGAACATCTTCGACACAAACCATCTGCACCCCGTCGAGGTTGTGTGACAAACACGCAACTCTTAAACTTGCGCGAACCCTATAAAAAACGAAATGCTGATTGACTCTCGACTGAGACTGACTGACACGAACGAATGGTCTACTCACTGTCTACGGATTTTCGTATCGGTCAATGACTTAGTGCGATAACCAGAGTACCAGACGAATACACGGAGATGGCAGAGTATGTCCAAACACACACCTACGAATACAGTAGGACGCATTGGCCACGCCTTGCCCATTCCTTGACGAGAACACTCACTTCGAGCGCCTCCTTTTCATCGTATAATAAGAACCTGTCAAACGATTAGATTGACAAGTATCTAAAACAGATAGACGATATAAGTAATTACACGGTGGACAGTACGATATCAACCGACGAAAGTGTACCAAAATGTGACAATCGACGCGCTGCACAAATAGAAAAGTAGACTCCTGTCAAGACTTAGGAGAAGGTGGCTGCAGCGGGAGCTGTCTTCCAGGAAGTGTAATAGGTGAATGAGAGCATTCGCCCATACCACGACCTGGAAAACAGAGCCCTCTTCATCACTTCTAGCTTCGCCATGATATCGATTGGCAATCAGAGAACCTTGGTTCTACCAGGTTCAATGATGAATACATGGCGAATAATGCCGTCGCTAGTGAAGGGGCTAAGAAGGCTCAGATGATCTTCAATCCACAGGGATCGATGGTATATCCGATGTTGTGCTCAGACAGATTCCACATGTCGCTGTACAAATACGCCACATCCTGTTAAAAAGTCTCCTGGGTAGCAGCAAGGTCTTCGAGAAGAAAAAGTCAAAAAAGTTTAGTTTTAAACAAAACAAAAAAGTCCACACCGGCTTCTGGCTCTCACTACACGCTACATAAATTCGAGAAAAGATATTCTGAGATCATAGCTGACTTCGATGTCAACTTGTACATATACCTAGGGCAAAGAGTGATACCATGTACGGAATACTCAATTTCATTCCGACGGGTCTGGCTTAGGGGTGCCATGGCAACTCGGCTGTCGAGCTAATGTGGGTCATAAATGTCACTGTTAGTCTGAAAACAACTTGTTACAAAACGGCTTACTCGTATACCTCTTCTTTTTGATACTGTTTAAGCTACTCATCCTTGCTGCACCGAACGATTATGTAAACGAGAATCGGGCACTCCTCTCCATGTAACTTAAATATTAGTCGTCCTTCACATCCAGAAGGTATACGAAATCTCTTCATTTGATATATTCCATAATCAATGGAAGCCAAAGGTTAAACGAATCCCTAATTAAGTACACCGTTATCGCACTCCTACCGCAAGACCCTCGAGCCAGTTCATTAACATAACCACACATGCCAATCCTCTCCTTATGCAATATACGATCCGCGCCCAAGCCCTATCATCGCCCTTGAGGGGCAACATCCTTGCTAATTTGCCAACATTCCCGAAATAATAATTGCAGGTTTTATAACAGTCCACGGCAATTTAAGCCCCACAAGGGGACGATAATTCGCATCCTTGTCCGGAATAAATACACGTTCGTGTCCACCTGCTGCGTGTACCCGAGAAGTGAAAAATCTCGATGGAATGTTATAATGACACTAATGGCAAGTGGTGATTTGTGGCAAGATCATTTCCTCTTCACCTCGACGGACATGAACGCGAACGCGAAGGCAAACGCCCGGACAGCCACACAAATTCATTTCGACTGCAAAACAAACAAAAAACGAAAACGGAAAAGTAAGATTCACGGCCGGGAAAACAGATCGAGGAACGGAAAACCAGTTAAATTCATTACCTCACAAATTGCTTCTGAGGCACATCGCGACGCTGACCCCTGCTGCCATCCACAATTCATCAATTTATTAGCATGCTTCACAGATAAATATTTTCCAATTATCAAATGGTCGGGAAACAGCGGTGGGTCGCACTCACTATACCCATCGCTGGATAGCACACCCAGTGTCTTAGTGTCTTAGTGTCTATGTTCGCAGTTCGAATTGACCAGCGAGCGAATGCATACACAAACACTAGTCATAGTGCACTCCATAGCTTCGCGGTGACGGAATATAGTACTCGTATTCAATCCAGAGGCAGAGCAATGAGCAACGAATGGGATAGCGGCGCTGGAGCGCGAAATGACAAATGCCCATGTGATAGGAAAATGGTTTTGTGATGATGATGATGATGCGGCGCGAACCGAGCCCGGTACTCGGCGCTCTCGAGCCCGCAAGCACCCCAAAGCGAATTTGGTGCAATTAATTACGGAGCCGTTATGGAGAAGACCTCTTGGGCGATGCGCTGTGATCCGTGTCCAGAATTTATTTCCTTCTCCTCATGTCGGCTGGCTTGGCTTGGATGCATATCGCTTAAATCCAATGTGAAGTGTGCCATATTTGGTCTGGTGGCGGCGGCGCGCCTTCAGAGCCTTCAGCGCCTTCACTACCTTGGCTGCTGGGTTAGCATTGCCTCCAGAATGCATACGGCATGCCTGTGCTGTGCTGTTAATTTATTCATGCATCATGTTCGGGAGGTTTAGTTAAATGCACTTGCTTCTGGAATGTGGCATGGAAATATTGGAAAATACTTTTATAGAGAAGGTATGTGGCATGATGATGTCCTGACTGTGGGCCTATGGCATTTGGCATGGTGTAATGAAGTGACGTGCATTTGCGGGTCAGTGGGTAAGTAGGTAACATGGTGCGTCGATTGGATAATGTTGCTTGGGCGCAAAGGGTTCTAAGTAACTGCTACACAGCTAAAATGCACAAAAACCTATTCAGAGAAATGCTACAAGCCATTCACGACACCACAACTGAGCTCTACCCAGTGCTGGCCACTTCCAGTTCCATCTGTCCGGAGAAACGAACAATAAACAAAATTAATGGGCAAACATGTTTGCTCGACACTGATGGCGACGACAAGCACAACGACCACGATGACGCCTCGGTCCATATGAGACATTCCGATAATCATCCAGCTTATGCACTTCGTTGTCAATCATCGTCTATCCGTCAACGTAGTTCCGTTTAGCTACGCGGACCATATCGATTTGACGAATGATGACTCTCAAGGGACATGTCGTCCATCTCCAATCCAAGAGAGAGCGGGAGCTTGTCTATGCACCAGATCGAAAGCATCGCGCCTCGGATTCATTTTCGTAGTTTAATTAATCGCGTCGCAACCTAACATGCATCCGCCGAGTTGATTGATTTCAATTAAAGAAGGTCCGCAGTACCACTTGGACCCATATTGGTCACATCGGTGTTTCAGTTTTGCCCGCTTTTGGTTAAAGTGAAATTTCTCATGTCGCAGCGGTAACTTTCATTCGTATAGAATCTCTAGCACAAATGGGGGAAATAGCACTTGAGCGGAACGACAGCGACGACGCAGAGTGTTGAGCGCAGGATGATTAATGGCGTTTGAACGGAGACTTATTGCCTGATGGATTGTCGAACGATAGTTTAGTCGTGTTATTGAGGACTAGATGCAACAGTAGCATCGCAGAGATAGCGGCTGCGACACAAAACTCGTCTCTATCGCGGTTTTTTGTTATCACGAGTGATTTCTTTGTTGTTGCTCCCAAGACGCGTCACGATCGCGAGAGTAGAACGCGACATACTCGTCGAAATGGCGTGTACTCTGATAATTTATGTGACACATGTCGACGTTTCGGAAAGTGAAATGAAAAGATTTTGTTTTTGGTGGAATACTGGAAAGCGGTATGGTTTGGTCGTTGAAAAGGAAATTGCAAACGGGTGACAAGCACGACTTTTATCAGATGGTAGCTGGACGAGGCTGTGTACTATTGGGTAAATGCTGCTTTGGGGCAAGTGAAAAAGTGAAATTTTCAATTTGTTTGCTGTCACGAATTGTTTTCTGTTTATTTTTCAAGAGTCCCTGATAAATCAAAGGCAAGTTTTCCCCAAATTTGTTGCTCTGCTCAGGCAGCGTGACTAATAGCATTCTACTTTCGTTTAACATTGCAACAGAAAGTTCGGTGAGAAATTGGCGCAAACTGACGATCCCTAGTAGCTAGACCAGGACACCAGACCTCAAGCATTAGTCTATACTTTCTAAGGCAGGTAATCGAGAATTTTCACTGGTGATCATCCGTGAGATATCCAAAAAGATATGGGGTGTATGAGATCAGACAGAAATGACGCAGGAAAGCCTTGGTTTGATGAGGAATACGAGGAAAAATAAAAGCCCGCAATATTCCTAGAAAATACGGAAACCTTCACTTGGGATATCGTCAATATTTCCACTCGTCAATAAATCCACTCAAAGTGGATATACCACCTTCAGCGTAACAGAGCTGACCACGACAAATATTTTCGCTCCTTATTTCCATTCTCTTCCTGCCCCTCATGCTAACCTTCCTCTCGCCTTCTATTATCAGAATGTAAAAACGCTCAAAACCCCAAGCAGTCTTTCAACAGTCTCGTGCCTTACCATTCCAAATCTTCGCTCTGACTAAAACCAACTTGATCCCTGGCATAAATAACCAAGAATTGTTCCCATCAAATTTTTACGTCTCCCGCGACGATGATCTCAACCTACCGATAGTTGCCCTTGTCGTGGCGTTTTAATAGCCGTTCTTAACTCAATCCACTCATCCCTTATTGCAATATCCTCTTCCCCGTACCTCGACTTCGTTTCAATCAAGATTGTACTGCCCCGTAAAGCGATCTATGGCATCTGCTTTTATAACTTGCCATCTCAACCTATTGAACCTTATGAACTTGCCATTAATACTATTGATAGCATAAATGATTTACGGGATCCCGATGATAAAATCTTTGTCTTTGGTGATTTCAATATTCATTCTCTTAAATGGGCTCCATCAGACGATCAGTCATTTTACATTGCCACTAATCCCTCTGCTGCCAAAGACAGTCTCTTCTTAGATCGTTTCGCCGCTTCAAACCTTAGCCAAGTTAGTGGCATCTCAAATTGCATGGGTATACTGCTATACCCGATTTTCACAACAGACCCCTTTAATTCTTCTGTTTCACGTTCTCCCCCTTCCTTATCAACCATTGACAACTACCATCCTCCCCTTCTTCTATCATTTTTTTCAAAACTCTCCACCACTGAATACTTCCCCCCGCCTAAGTCTTACGACTTACACAAAGCAAAATTCAACCTAATCAATGAATATCTCAATAACGCCTCCTTCAATGTTGACAGCCTTACAATTAACGACGCCATATCCATTCTGTACAGAGAAATATTCAATTCTATCTGGGGGCACGGCAGTGCCCCCGCCAAGTCGAGCAAAAAAGCGGCACGGCCGTACCATCCTTTTCTCGAAGCAGTTCGGGCCATTTTCGACCCCCTATAACTTCGTTGTGGATAAAACTAGAAGCTTGAATTTTCAGTAACCAAGCAGGCATCGCATAGACACGGTATATTTCAAATTTCATTAAATTTGAACCAGTAGTTTAAGAATTATAACTAGTCAAAGTTTCTTAATTCTGTCACTCACTCACTCACTCACTGACCGATCATCAAAACTCTAGGGCACTTCTAGCAGACATAGAAGCTTGAAATTTAGAATACAATTAGTGTTTAGTGTATAAATCAAGGAAAAACTAAAATATTTTGCAATTTCGGTCCAGTTTTCTAGATACACCAAATATTATTACTAATAGGATAGTGTCTGTATGTATCCTTTTTCAGTTTATCTAGATGGCGATTAACTCCTAAAAATATGCAATGCAACAATCAATTGGCGGTTGGGGAATTGGGTTTAGTGGTCAATGTGGTTCATGTATTTGACGGAATATAAAATAAATATCTTTATTATGTACATACAGTCAGCGTCAAAAGTGAGTGTACAGCCATCGGGTTGAAGTTTATCCTCAAAAATAAAATATACCAGTAGGAGCTACAGTGGACATAGTCACATCAAATTAAAGGTTTAAATTCATATTTTATTAAACACTATATTTCATTTTGAAAAACTATGAACATAAGGTAATTAAATCAATTTATAAGAAAAATGGGCGAAAAACAAGCGTCAAAAGTGAGTGTACACTTATTTTTCAAAAGCTTTAAATCATTTCAAATCATTGACAAAATGGTAATTAATACTTTGTATTATTTCCTTTGGACTTTATTACTGCTTCTAGTCTTCGAGGCATGGATTCAACAAGTTTCCTTGTAACGCTCGTTGGTATTCTTGTCCATTCTTCTACCAATGCATCCCGTAGTGACTGTGTTGACGTTATTGGGTGTTTTCTTATCTGTCTGTCCAAATGTTCCCATAGATGTTCGATGGGATTTAGATCTGGTGATTGGGGAGGATGATCCAATTGCTTTGGTGTATTATAAAGAAGCCATTCTCTAACCAGGTACGATGTGTGTTTGGGATCATTGTCGTGTTGGAAGATCCACGTTCCTTGAAGACCCAGCTTCTGTACACTTGTTGCCAAATTTTCCCGTAAAATATTCATATATCCTCTCTTATCCATTGTTGAATCAATGAATGCCAAATTCCCAACGCCAGAAGCAGCCATACACCCCCACACCATCACTGAACCTCCACCATGTTTTACTGTTCGTAAAACATTTTGAGGTTCTAGCTCTGTATTTTTGCTTCTCCACACCTTTCCATTTTTCTTTAGTCCAAAAATTTGAAATTTACTTTCGTCACTAAATATAACATTTTGCCAAAACGAATTGCTGAAATTTTGATATTTTTTTGCATAATCTAATCTTTTTTTTATATTAGTTTTAGATATAGAAGGTTTTTTTCTGGGCACTCTTCCATGTAGGCCACTTTGATAGAGGGCACGACGAACTGTACTCGCGCTTATACTTTTATTATTTCGAGAAAATGTATCTGCAATTTGCACAGCACTAGACATCGGATTTTTTTTCACTTCTTTCACAATGTCTCTCCTTTCCCGTTCATTCAATCGTTTTGGTCGTCCTGATCTCTTGGCATTTTCTACTGTATGAAAATGTTCATACCGATCTATAATTTTTTTAACTGTATTATGATGTCTTTTTATTTCTCTACCGATTTCACGTAAACTTTTTCCATTTTGGCGCATTTCAATAACAATTTTTCGCGTTTCAATTGAAGTTTCGGTTCGCATTTTGAAAAAGAATTTACTTTAAAGACACTGAATATCAAAGTAACGCTTTCTTCTTAAAACTACTACAAATTATTAGTTGGTATCATGCCATATTTATGCCGTTACATTGTCATTCGGAAATGTTCCGTTATATTTTACAAGCATTGAAGACAGTCATGAAAGTACCAATATGTACACTCACTTTTGACGCTTGTTTTTCGCCCATTTTTCTTATAAATTGATTTAATTACCTTATGTTCATAGTTTTTCAAAATGAAATATAGTGTTTAATAAAATATGAATTTAAACCTTTAATTTGATGTGCCCATGTCCACTGTAGCTCCTACTGGTATATTTTATTTTTGAGGATAAACTTCAACCCGATGGCTGTACACTCACTTTTGACGCTGACAGTATATTTAAAACCCATTTGATGAACTTATAATTAAATCGATTTTAAAATAAATTGTATGTTCGGTGTCAGAGTTGGAGACTACTAACTTGTACAGTTTCGCTCAAAATTACGATATTGTTAAAACACGCCCAGTCTCCTCTAAAGTCGAGTGCTACGAGATAAATGACGGTAAAAAGTTCCTGAAAAGAAGAGATAACCCATATTTGATCAATCACTATTTCTACGACGGAGAACAAGTACCAGAGAAATACTTCTTCTCTTTACTTCTTTTATTCAAGCCATGGCGTTCCTTAGATGAACTCAAAATGGGGTGTGATACTTACACGGAGGCCTTTAATTTGGCGAAAGAAGATTTAAAAGAAGGAGTCGATTATGGTAATTCAATGATAGAGTCAAGATATAAGATACAAAAAGCATGTGAAATGATAGAATCAGTTGCTGAGATAAACGAAGAAAGGGAAATTGTTGATGATGACGATGGTCCTGAAAACCCTTTAGACTTTGAAGCTGCAAACGCAATGGATGACTTTCACAGAATCAATCTGGTAGAAGAAGAGCAGACTGATCTTCAAAGTATGATCGCAAAACTTAATGCCGATCAAAAAAGAGTCTTCGATATGATCACACATAAAATGGACACAACTGATAACAACGCTGACGTTTTACGCTGTTTTGTATGTGGAACTGGTGGCACTGGAAAGAGCTTTTTAATAAAAACTCTGAAAGTTTGGGTTAAGATGTATTTAAACAAAACAGTGGCAGTTAGTGATCCAACATGCATAGCTGCATTCAATGTGAATGGATTGACTATACACAAACACCGAGGTACAAGCCACTTTCCGATGAAGTGCTCCAAGTTCTGAGATCAGATTTGAAAGAAGTAGTGTTGTTTATCATAGACGAAGTGTCGATGATATCCAATGTTACTTTAACATATATTCATTTACGCTTGTCTGAGATATTTGACTCAAGCGATGATCAGAATGGGTGGTTTGGAAAAAAACATCTTGTACTTTTCGGGGATCTTTTACAGCTTCCGCCGGTAAAAGAAAAGTCACCTTTTGAAAAACTCTCAACTGCTGAAACTAACAAGTTGTTAGGTTCCCTCAGTATGCCGAATCTGTGGATTGAACTGTTCATTTACGATGAACTTACTATTAACATGCGACAGCTCAATGATTCTAACTTTCTTGAAATGCTAAATAGAATAAGATTAGGTGTGACTACACAAAAAGACCGCGACTTACTCTCGACTAGATTAATAACTCTAAAAACCAATTCAAATGAAAACAGATTGATTGAAATAATTGAACACCTCTCGAAACTTCCTGATGATACCGTTTGCTTATTACCTACAAAAAAACATGTGTCAACAATTAAATACTGCAATGCTTAGATCTCTCCCACATCCCGAAATAAAACTTACAGCTGTTGATAGCATAGATTGCCCCAGATACCTAACAAAAAGAGCTCGTGAATGCATAAAAAAATTATGAAGACGATGCTTCTATGACTGCGGGCCTAGAAGAGAACATAATTATAAAAATAGGAGCAAGAGTCATGTTAAGGCGAAATATTGACGTGAGTCTTGGTTTAGTTAATGGTTCTATCGGTATAGTGCAAAGAGTAAAGGTTGATCCGGAAAATACAAAAATAATTAAGAAAATATACATTACATTTGATAAAGAACAGGTTTATGAGCTTGGTCCGGTCAAAACTAAATTTGAAATTATTAATAGAGCTTATGTTCATCGCGAACAGTTTCCTATATGTATAGCCTTTTTATTATTATTAAAAATCTTTTATGTTTTAAATAAATAGATTGACTTGTCCATCGCATGCATCTCACAAGTAATACATATTATATTAAATTAGATTGTTTAGTGCGATTGCCAAGTCAATCTATTTATTAAAAACATAAAAGATTTTTAATAATAATATGGTCACTATAAGATGTTGTTAGGTTAGCTAATTGTGTAATAACTTAAGACAGAAGGTCCCTTAAGTAGGGGCTGAATAAATTTACCGACTTGGTATTACATAGATCTCATAACTTTTTACGATAGAAGAACTGAGTTGCGAGACTTGATTTTTTTTACAAGTTATGTTTTTGATGGCTTTCGTTTTACGTTCCCCTTTCCCGATCGAAACATTTATCTACCTCCCCTCCTTGGTATAATCGCAGGCTCCGCTCACTAAAAACGACAAGAAACAAACTGTGGGCAATCTTCCTTCGTACTCAATCCCCCATTGACTTTTCTAACTACATTGGTACTTATCTGCAATTCACCGCGCTGCATAACTCTCTCTATGAATGCCATTTGATCGAAACGCAAGCCAATCTTATTAAACAAAAGGAATTTTGATGGCTACCCAATTTCACTCTCCGTCAAGGGTGAATCCTCGAATGATCCCAAAACTATCGCCAACATTTTTGCCAACTTTTTCAAGCAATCTTTCGCCGATGACTCCTTTGTACCCGACACTACTTACTTCGACTACTTACAAAACGTCTCCGTTGGACTATTGACCCCCATATCATTGAAAATAAACTGAATCAACTTCATGATGAATTTACTCCTCGGCCCGATGATCTCCCTGCCATATTACTAAAAAATTGTTCCTCCATTATTTCTGTCTCGCTCTCAAAAATATTCAACTCACCCCTGTCCCTTGAAGAATTTCCCCGGATATCGAGAACCGCTTTTATAACTCGAAAGTATCTTGTATGACATTCTAAGTTTCCACTGCAAATCTCTAATCTCCTCTAAACAGGGGTGGAATCGGCTAAGGTGATAAGTGATAGTCACTTTGGTGACAGTCATTTGTGACTATCATCATCTTTCGGTATCGGGTAAGATTATCACAAAAAAATTCAGAAAAGGAGCAACACTTGCTTTTTCGAAGTTGATGACAGATAAGAGTTGTCAAATTATCCAAGAAAAAAATTCAAAAATTAAAAACAGAGCAATAAATTGAATTTGTTGCAAAATCATTGCTTTATTTTATTTATAATTCTCTAACAGCATCACACATTTTCGGCTTCTCTGTTTGATGGTTGGAGGTCTTTATATTGGATTGGTGGATAAGATTGGTTTGTTGTTGGGGTAGGTCACTTTCATTCAACGGCACCTGCAATTCACAGAAAATCTTGTGCTGCGCAACATAAACATGAACCTAAAAAAAACAATAATTTAGCACAATTTTAACAATATGAACTGTGAAATTCTTCCCACTTACATGTCATCTGCAAGTTCAAGAATGTTAGACCGGTCTCTCAAAGTCTTCCTTACAATTCTAACGTTCATCACTGTCTCATTGACCTCTTCATCTCTTAAAAATAGTTCGAAACACGAAAACATTTTCTTTTTTGTTTTAAATATTAGACAAAAGCATAAAACAAAGTCACTTCAAACACAAAACATATGAAAGTGATAGCTAAATAGCTATCACCAGAAAACTGTCACAAAAATGTGACAATCACAGTGACTATCACCTTACACGATACCGAAAACGACAATGTGACTGTCACTTAGCACAAATCTCCTTAGCCGAAAAAAGTCACAAAAATGTGACAATCACAGTGACTCTCACCTTACACGATACCGAAAACGACAATGTGACTGTCACTTATCACAAATCACCTTAGCCGATACCGCCCCAGCATGGCTTCCTCAAATGCAGGTCTACAACCACAAACCTTGTCGAATTTGTGTCCTTCACAGTCTCAGCATTAGAGAATGGAAATGAAGTCGACGTCATTTCAACTGATTTCAGTAAAGCTTTCGACAAAATCTCCCACAAACTAGTACTCTTCAAACTGTCTTCCCTTAGCTTTGAACCCACTGCGTTGAGGTGAATATGTTCTTATTTAAAAAAACCGTTACTACAGTGTTCGTTACAAATCTGCCTTTTCCAACTTTTTCTTACCTTCTTCCTGGGTTCCCCAAAGCAGCCACCTAGGTCCACTTCTATGTGACCAAGAGCTCAATGTTCGCGCACATATCGACCATATAATTCTTAAAGCCAACTCTGCACTAGGTTTCGTAGAGCATTGGTTTAAAAAATTCTCCAATCCCTACTTGACACGATCCCTCTATATTAGGTTAGGTTAGGTTTGAGAAGGGAAGTGTGATGGTTAGACATCACTTCCACTCGGAGGCCAAGAGGCCCATTGTGATTCCCTTCGTTTGTGTGGGTACACATAAAATTAACCTGTCCTATCACGTGGTGGCTGAAATCACCCCGTGCTCTTGATGAATCTTAGAAGATCCGATATATCTGCATTAGCCACGTCCGCAATCTCTGTAAAGAATCTTTGGCCTAGCGACACTAGGCGTCGATTCTGGAGAGCTGGACAGTGGCAAAGCAGATGTTGGATCGTCTCAGTTTCTTCCTCATCGCCGCAGCTCCGGCAGAGATCGCTGGATCCCGAGTCTTATTTCCGGAGCATTGCTCCAATGGGACAGTGTCCTGTGATCACTCCGACGAGCATACGGATCGAGTTACGGTCCAGCGCCAGGAGCTTCTTTGTTTTTTCCGACATTGAGCTCTGGCCACGATGATCTTGTCGTGTAGCTGTCGTTTCTTGTAAGCCAAGACGAGTTGGCCTCTTTGATGATTATGTCGTTTATAATCCGGTATAATGCGCTGATCGGTGGTTGCAATGACGTTCCGCTTCGCTGATGTCCATTTCAGAACCTTGCCTGGCCGGCCAGTTCGTCTACTCTTTCGTTTCCTGCGATTGAGCTGTGGCCCGGGACCCAACAGAGTTTAACTTTATGGTGTCTGATGGACTTCAGTGAGTCGCGACATTTCTTGACAGCCTTTGATCTCGTTATACAGGATTCTATTGACTTCAATGCAGCCTGGCTGTCTACGAAGATGGTGATATCAGATGGTGGGATATCGGCTACCTGTAGGTGTTTGGCTGCTTTCTCTATTGCCAGGATTTCTGCTTGAAACACGCTGCACAGATCAGGGAGTCTGAATGATTCCTGTTTGTGGAGGGTATCAGAGTAGAAGCCGGCCCCAGTGCCTGTGTCCATTTTCGATCCGTCGGTGAAGAGGGTGATCCCATGGTCGTTGATTACGGCGTTTGATAGCCACTCTTCTCTGTCGAGGAAAAGGATAGGTATACTGAGAGAGAAGTCATTTTGGGGGGGAATATAGTCGGTCGTAGCTGCGAGGCTACTAAAACCATGTTTCCTTCCCAGGTCGTCTATTATCTTAAGTATGGCCGCATGTCCATAGTTGGCTTGCTTCCACAGAGAGGACTCTCTTAGTCTGAGAGCGCTCTTTGCAGCGTAGCCTTTTATGAATAGTTCCAGGGGGAGAAGATGAAGAATCATGTCCAACATTGCTTGCGGCTTGCTTCTCATGGCTCCCGTTGTACAAACAGCGGCTTACCTTTGTACTTTGTTGAGCATGTTCATATAGCTTTTTCTGCTGCTAGCAGTCCACCAGACTAGGGCCCCATAAGTTAAAATGGATCTGGTGATTGCTGTGTACATCCAATGAATGTTGTACGGTTGCAAGCCCCATCTTTTTCCGAAGGGCTTTTTGCATGCATAAAAAGCGTTCAATCCTTTTTTCATCCTTTCCTCCAGGTCCTTTTCCAGAAGAGCTTTGAGTCAAGAATGATGCCTAGATATTGTGCTTTCGCTTTGAGTTTGAGTGGAGTGCCTTCTAACTTTGGGGGAGCAAATATCGGAATTTTCCTTTTCCTGGTGAACAAGACCAGCTCGGTTTTCTGGGGGTTTATTCTCAGACCGTTATGTCTTGCCCACGAGGAGAGTTCACTCATTCCATTAGTTCACTGATAGTTGGTAGAAATTTACCTTTTATCAAGATAACCAGGTCATCCGCGTACGCTATGATCTTTGTGTCTTTTTCCATAAAGAATTTGAGGATCTTGTTGACTGTAAGAAGCCACAGTAGGGGGGAGAGAACTCCTCCTTGTGGTGTGCCTCTAGTTGTCACTTTCCTTATAGAACTGTGTCCAATGTCTGCATTGATAATTCTGTTCTTCAACATATTCTCAATCCAGATTACAATGGATTTGTCTACTTTTATGTCCTCAAGAGCTGTTGTTATGGCCTCTGTGTTTACATTGTTGAAGGTATGTCGAGGAAGGCTGCCATTGTAAACTCCTTTAAGTTCAGCGAGCCCTCAACTTCCCGGACAACACTATGCAGAGCACTTTCCACTGATCTGCCTTTGAGGTAGGCGTGTTGAGTGTTGCATAAGTTTCGTAAATTTGTGAGTCCTCTGATGTATAGGTCAAGGAGTCTCTCCAAGGTTTTTAATAGAAATGACGATAGACTAATTAGCCTATAGTCCATTACGGCAGTATGGGATGGTTTACCTGCCATAGGTATGAAAATGACCTTTATTTCTTTCCACTGTGTTGGGATATACCCCGTGCGCAGGCAACTGGAAAAATGCTTATGAGATAGGGTACAGTGTGGATCTGTGTTTTTTGAAGCATCGCTGGCAAGATATTGTCCGGGCCCGGAGATTTAAAGGGTTTGAACGAATTTATTGCCCATGATACTTAATCCGCTGTGATAATCTTGTTTATCACTTCTTCGGTTGTGTGAACCGCAGGAACCGTCGTCTCGAAGGAGACTGTGGTTTCAGGGGTTTTACAGGAAGTGGGTTTCAGTCAGCAGTTCTAGAGATTCCCGACTGGATTCTGTCCAAGAACCATCTGGTTTACGGATGAATTCCGGTACGCAGGGGTCCTTGGATAGGATCTTCCTGAGCCTTGCGGCTTCGATCCCTCTATATTACTTTTGTTCTTCTCGAATACCCATCTCAAGTGTGGTCCACTTATCAAGAAACCCACATATCTAGAATCGAAAGCATCCAACGTCGGTTCCTACATTTCGCTCTTCGAGGTCTGCCCTGGAACAATCCTTTGTTCTTACCGCACTATCAAGACCGTCTTATACTAATCCACTTGGGTACGTTGGAGAGAAGAAGAAGAGTATCTGACATCCTCTTTGTTATATGTATACATACGAAATAATAAATGAGAAGAGAGTCAGTCTCTTCTGAACCTCCAACCAAGACGGATGTTTTTATTAAGTGCTGGCTGTTATAACAAAGTGGCGACGAGGATAAAAACAAAGAAAAAATGGCAACAGGATCTGGCGATCCTGCTCTTCTCAAGCAGCAACAAGAATTCACGGAAAGGCTTATGAAGCAAACTCAACAATTTATGGAATCGGTACTAACACAAAATCGCACAGTCAACGATAATGTTCCAGCGTTTCATGCATTTAGTAATGAAACTCAAATGTGGGATTCTTACCTCGAGCAACTAAATCAACACTTCCTCGCATACGCGGTATTATCACCTGAAAAGAAAAAATCATTTTTCCTGTCATGGATTGGAACGGATATATTCGAACTCCTCAAGAACTTATTTGGGTCACAAAATCTTCAGGAACAATCGTTCGAGCAGCTAACTGCCAAGCTAACGGAACATTTTCAGAAGAAACGACACATTAGGTCTGTTCCCGTACCTGACAAAAACAGTCCAAATCTACGAAAAACTACGAAAAACTACGAAAGTCTGTTCCCGTACTCCAAAAATTCACACTTTTGGACAAAAGAGAGCGCTCTCGAGAGAGTAAAAAATTTCCCCATGCTGCGAATTTCAGCCCAAGAAATTTATGTGGGTAGGATGTCACAGCTTTGTGAAATCAGCTGATTTCCGTCATTCCGTCATACGACCAGAGCTCAATTTTATATTAAAATTCTTTTGTGCATTTTTAAGATGTGCATTGTCTCTATATGGCGTTATTAATTGATGAATGGATATGCTGAATCATCTAATAAATAGTAATCTGAAAATAATATGTATGTTTTTGCAAATTAGTATATTGCACCTGCTAACGAATCCAAGAATGTATCAAATTCAAACATATGTTTTTGACATTTAAAATGTGTGCAACTTTTTTGGTTCAAAGCGTTCCCGTACTTTTTTGTGTTTCCACTTCTCTTTAAGAGAATTTCATCCCCACTCTTGGAAAAATGAGAATCTGTGAATTTCTGCCCAAAAAGTACGGGAACAGACCTATTGTTGCAGCCAGATACGAATTTTTTAAGAGAGAAATGAGGGGTACACAAACACATCGTGAGTATGTTGCTGAACTCAGAGGAATTGCAAGAGAGTGTGAATTCTCGTATGCAGCGGAGAATTGTTCTCAGAATTTCGTGGATGAAATGATTCGCGATCAGCTTATTGTACACACACCACATAATGCCGTTCGTGCAGCCGCCTTGCAGAAACAGAAACCATCCCTCTCTGACGTTCTTCTCATAGCTGAATCCTTTGAAGCAACTGCAAAGACTGTAGCGATCATCAAAGAAAATATGGTGGAGAAAGAATTACCAATCCCAATAAATAAAATCAATACTACGCATCTGGAAAGAGTAAAATCTCACACTGACAAAAAAGACAAGCGAAACAAATCATGTTCGTCCTGCTTCCTCAACCACGAAAGGAAAAATTGCAAGTATAAAAATGCTATTTGTAATGCGTGTGGTAGGAAGGGACACATATCACCCGTGTGTTTGTCAAAACCAAATAACACCAATGTAAATTATCGGAGAAATAAGCAACATAAGGCTCATTCAAAATTCAGCAGTCGGTCGGATGAGGAAGCGCACAGAAATCCAAATTTCAAAACACACCAAACAAATTCCCTAGAAGTCGTCGAAACGATTTATTGTTTATCGGGTTGCATTAAAACTGAGAAAAATAAAAAATTAATTGATATGGAAATCGGTAATGTTGTCGTTACTTTTCAATTAGATTCGGGAGCAACCGTCTCAACTATCAACTCGTCCACATACCGAGAACTTTGCAGCCCTACATTACACAAGTGTACGAAGAAATTAATGGCATTTGGAGGGAAAGAAATACCTGTACTGGGAGAAATACGTGTTCTTGCTAAATACGGTAAGAATCAAAAAATAATTAAACTTGTAGTAGTCAATTTGGAACATGCAACCAATTTACTTGGTCTTGATTTATTTAATGAATTTGGTTTTGAAATCCAATCCATTTTTCAAATTTCCGACCTCGAAACAAATAGAATTCGTCAACTTTTAAATAGGTATTCCGAAGTATTTCGTCCTGCTCTTGGCACAATTAAAACATTTAAAGCCAACATACATTTGCGGCCAAATGCCATTCCGAAATTCTACAAATCTAGGCAAATACCATTTGCACAAATGCCTAAGTTTAAGCAAGAGACGGAACGGTTAGTTGAAGCAGGTATTTGGAAACCGGTTAAGTTTAGTAACTGGGCATCACCGATCGTGCTTGCACCGAAGGCAGATGGTACTATTCGCATTTGCGGAGACTTTAAGCAGGCGGTAAATTCACAAATTGATGTTGAGCAGTATCCGTTACCTACACGTGAAAATTTGTTCCATCGCATCCGTTATGGTAAACATTTCTCAAAAATTGATTTAAAGGATGCATACCTCCAAATCGAACTCGATGATAAGTCAAAGGAAATAATGGTTGTAAACACACCGCTAGGCCTGTTTCAGTATCAACGTCTGCCTTATGGAGTAGCTAGCGCTCCGGCTATTTTCCAAAAATTCCTGGAGCAACTACTTCAAAGAATCGAAGGGTGCGGTAACTATCTCGACGATATTATTATATCGGCGCCTACATTTGAGGAACATGTCAATCGGTTGGAAACGGTGCTAGAAGTACTCAAAAATAACGGCATAAAATGCAGAGAAGATAAATGCTTTTTCTTGCGTGATGAAATAGTATATCTAGGACGTCGGATCAGCGCAAATGGAATCCTGCCTGATGAATCAGGGGTGAAAGCCGTCAAACAGTTACGTCCACCGAGGGATGTAAAAGATCTTGAAGCTTTTATGGGTAAGATAACATACTACCATAATTTCATTCCAAATCTTTCTCAGGTTGCGGCACCCCTTAATATACTACGACGTAAAAATACACCTTTCGTGTGGGGCACTCAACAACAACGAGCTTTCACTACATTAAGAACTCACATTGTCAAAGCTACTCAATTAGCGCATTACCAAGAACATTTGCCATTAACTCTTGCCGTAGACGCGTCATCATACGGAATTGGAGCAGTAATCTCACATCTGTATCCGAACGGTACTGAGAGACCAATAGCATTCGCGTCAAAGACGTTAGACAAACACCAGGTTAAGTACAGCCAAATAGAAAAGGAAGGGCTGGCCATCATCTTTGGAGTCACCCGTTTTCACCAATACCTTTATGGTCGAAAATTTATTTTGATAACCGATCACAAACCTTTAGTTTCGATATTTAATCCTCACAAACACCTGCCGCAAATGACATCACACCGTTTACAACGCTGGGCCATCATCTTAATGGCATACCAATTTGAAATAAAATACCGTCCAACAGCACAACACAGTAATGCTGACGCACTTTCACGACTACCAATTGATTCCGACGAAGAGTTTGACGACAAGGAAGCTATATTCAACATTGAGGAGTTAAAGATTCCCATTGATGCAAATATGATTCGCAACCATACAGAAAAGGATCAATTACTGAAACAAATACGCTTCTTTGTACAGCACGGATGGCCAGAACAGCTTAAATTGAGTCACAGGAATTTAACACCATATTTCAATAGGAAATTTGAATTTACAATTTGTAATGATTTACTTTGCCTCCAAACAGATCACACCCGCGTAGTCATCCCCAAGTCATTGCAACATCAAGTTTTGAAACTGTTACATGAAGGCCATTGGGGTACATCAAAGATGAAACAATTAGCACGACAATTTGTATGGTGGAATAACATTGACAAGGACATTGTTACTATAACAAAAAACTGTCAGACATGTATGGTCACGAATGCATCGCCAGCCAAAGTATTTCAAAACTGGCCGGAACCAACTCAACCTTGGGAGAGAGTGCACATTGACTCCGCCGGCCCGATTTTCAATTCAATGTGGCTTATCTGCGTGGATGCTTACTCACAATTTCCATTTATTATTCAGATGCCATCAATTACCACACTTAATACTATATCCGCACTATCGTCCATCTTTACAATCGAGGGTATACCGCAAACACTTGTCAGTGATAATGGTCCTCAGCTGACGTCCGAGAAGTTCCAACAGTTTTGCAAGGAACAGGGTATAAAACATGTTCTAACAGCTCCTTTTCACCCAGCATCCAATGGACTAGCGGAACGTTTCGTAAGAACATTCAAAGTTGCAGTCGGCAAAAACATCAACGATGGACTCACTGTAAAAGAATCTGTAGTCAAGTATTTAGCAACGTACAGGTTCTCTCCAAATGCTTCCGGAAAATCACCCGCCGAACTTCTTCATGGTCGCTCTGTGCGTACACTATTGAGCCAACTCCTTGAATCACCGCGACAGCCCCCACCAATTCTTAAAACAGGTAATTCCAACTTTCATGTGAAACAGACAGTCTATGCCAGGAACTACAGCGGAGGCGAAAAGTGGATAAAAGGCGTAATAATCGGTCAACAAGGTAAAGTGCTTTTCGTTGTTCAGACAAGCAAAGGTAAAATTAAGCGCCATTGTAATCAGCTGAAACCATGTATTCCTTCATTATCAAATCATAATTCCGAAATATCTAACGAACAACAATGGACCGTTTTCCCAGACTACCCTGATTCGTGCTCTTATAAAGAACCAACTAGCTCGACTCGTAGTCAACAAAATAATTCATCGCAAAACAAGATTGTTAACGACAAACAACACGACGAAAATCTAACATCATCAGTTGCAGCTGAAGAAACATCAAGAAATTCACCAACGTCGGTGCGTAAAAGTGAGCGCCCACGTCATCAAGTTCAACGTTATGAAGCTCAAGATTTCCGAAAGCATTCAGCTATGAAGAAACAATAATAAATGTAATGAAAAGAGTTAAAGTAATGATTATTGAATTCTGTTTATTTTTCTGAAATATTTTTATGTTATATAATTTTAATTAAATATGTATTATATGTTATTTTAAAGGAGGAGTAGTGTTATATACATACGAAATAATAAATGAGAAGAGAGTCAGTCTCTTCTGAACCTCCAACCAAGACGGATGTTTTTATTAAGTGCTGGCTGTTATAACACTCTTCAGTCATAGACTTCAACAGGTACCATTGACTGCGCCACCCTTTATAACTCCATATCTCTTAACACTAACCCTCGCAATACACTTAGTCTTCGTCTCACCACCACATACGGCTTCAACGAACCCATTTCCCGTATGCTGGCAAGTGCTAATTCGAATATTAACTTCGATTTCAACCTCAACACTCCGTGCATAAAACTCCGTCTTCTCAATAGCCTTCCCTCCTTCCAGTCTTAGTTTCTAAGGATAGCCCCCCCTCACTCGTTCTCATTAGTTATTAAGGTGGATCAAGTTTAGCTTGAATTAAGCCCAATAAATGGGGATGTTTGCCCCCACGCAATTAAAATTCCAGCAAGACGGTACTACATACCTCACAGCACGCGAATCAATTGACCAATTGCGAAATGAGTTCGGTGAGCAATTTACAAGTACATTTCCTTTGTTTAAAAATTTGATTCACGCAGTATTGTGAATCAGGCATTATGATGAACATGTGGACATGTAGCTGTCCAATATCGTATATTTTGCTTATTGTCATTAAGCCAAAAGTGAACTTAATCGCTGAAGACGATTTTTCGATAAAATTTAGGATTGGGAAAAGTTTCGGCGCTTCGAATGATCGAGAGAATTCAATTCTTGAGTTAATTTGATCTTGTAAGGTTGAAGGCCGAGAGTTTTAAAATTCGCTGCAACGTGGATTGAGAGATCACCAATTCCTATGAACGTCTCATTTCGAACTGAAGCCTTGTGATTGCGACATTTTCAATATGTGGACAGGTGCATTGTCTCGCATGCACGGGAAGATTCAATATTTAATACGAAGGGCCTATCTTTTTTCTAAGCCCAGGTTTCCCTTAGAAAAAAACAATTGTCTTGAACTTCCCAAAACGCATCAACAGCGACCATAACTTCGCTATAGTCTTCAAATTTCTTGCCTCGACTGTGTCCTTTGAACCTAAGGAAGAGGAAGTCACCAGGAGCTAGATCTGGCGAATAAGGCGAGTATTCAAGCAGTTCGGGCAGTTCGAGTCCCGATTCTTGAATGGTAGCTATCGCAAGTGTAGCTTGTTTCTTTTTTTCTTTTGCTTGTCGGTTAACATCCGCGGTACCCGCAATTCATATGCAATTCGTTCGCAAGGATTCTTGGAACGCTGCCAAGATGAGATCTCTATGGCCTCAGCTATATGCCTGATGGTCACTCTTCAACTTTGTAAATTTTTTCACGTCTTCAGTGAGGGACTTGGCGCCCTTCGTGGTGTTCTTCTTCACTAGATGTTCTGCTCCGGTTAAATTCCTCGGTCCAGTTTATTACTGTGGAGTATGGACTAAGTCGCTGTCTTTTGTAGCAGAGGTACTTGGAGGCAACTTTAATCTCGTTTTTCTACATTTTGACGTTATCCCTTCGGCGCGGCGGTTCGATTCATATGAATGTACCTCCTGGGAGTCGTGGTCTGTTATACTTTTTTTACGCTAACCTAGAGGGTATATATATAAGCAAGCAAAAAACATTTTTTTTTTGTTTTTTATGTGGACTGGAAATAAAAGATCATCATTATAATACTATTGGATCACGCCTCGTATATTGCTTCGAGTTTATTCATTATAGCCTCTCGGCGGGTGGCGCTCTTAAAGTTGCTACCACCGACTAAGAATTTTGATACTCATTTAAGTCTTCCACCTTGCAAAGCTAGGTAGGTTCGCAAACTTATGCGAAGGCTTTGTTGTCTGTCCGTCCGTCCGTACGCATTTATGTATCAAACCAAACTTGCCGAGTAGCTATGAATCTGAGACTTGGCTGTGTTATAGAGTACATGAGTCTGAGCTCATAGCGACCGCCTTGAGAACCCTAGCTACTGTGATTTCTGAGATCCAGGTAAAAGTTAGCAAAATTGAAGATAGAAGACCTGGAATTATAACTGGCTCCCACCGAGATGATCCCATCTTGTTTAATAATTTGCAAACGTTGCTGGCCCCTGAAATTCACAATGGTAAAAATGTAGACCTTAACCGACATTTTGACATTGACAGGTTATAAAAAAAAATTAAGGATGAGTTTGTATTAAAATACAAATTTATTTTGTTGTTATTGAAAAACTCTGTAGTACCATAAAAATAGACAACTGAATAAGGTGGCTTCCTGAAGGTTTGGGAAAAGGTTATTTACCCTATAGTGTGCGGCTTTGACGCCACTAAAACTCATTTAAGCGATTGTGGAAGTAGATTAGATTTAGATTAAAGTGGGGGGAGGGACAATGTCTCCTGATCACTGAGGCCTTTGATGGGCCTATTGTGATGTCCTCCATTCAGAGTTCACTCAAAAATCCTGAGTTCATGACAAAACTTAGTATGCTTTTGAGTGAACTAGCAGCAATTTCTTCAGCTTCAAGATAATGCCAGTCTAGGTGTTTGTTTCCTGTACTGATAAGGCAGTTACAGTGACAGAGTATGTGCTCTGCTGTTTCTACCTCTTCGTTACACATTCTGCAGATGTCATCTTGTGTGATGCTCATGGTTTTAAGATATTTGTTAACCGGGCAGTGTCTAGTGAGGAATCCTGTGATTATACGAATCTGACTCCTAGAGAGTTTAAGGAGTTGTTTCGTTCTTTAAAGGGAAGTGGTTGGTAGGAACATCTTGGCTTGTCTGCTACCTTCCGTTTGTGTCCAGTAGTGGTTGGCCTTTATGTAACATTTTATGGTGCTGATAGGTATGCCGCAGAATGGTCTTGGCATCAAGAATGGTTATGCAGAGCCTTTTCTTGCAAATTGTCTGATTTTTTATTTCCTAGGAGTATATGGCCACTGTGCCCAGGTATCCACATGAGGTGAACTCTGTTTGTGTTGGCTAGCTGGCGTAATAGTTGTAAGCAGTCCCATACCAATTTAGAGGTGACTTCGTAGCTTTTGAGGGCTAGAAGTGCAGCCTTTCTCTCAGAGAGAATATAAATGTTTTTATTGGTTATAGCTCTGTTTATATTTTCTCTGAAGCAGAGTTCAATTGCGAATGTCTCTGCTTGAAATATGGAGTTGTATCTGTCTATGCTGTGATAGATGTGTGTTCCAGTGTTAGCTCCATATACACCTTCGTTCGTTTTGGATCCATCTGTGTACCATACATAGGATTGACGATCGAAGGAAGGTCTATTTTGCTCCCAGGTGTGTCGAGAGGGAATTGTGACCTTAAAGTTCTGGCTGAAGTTGTACCTTGAAAGACAATGGTCTATATGTGGTGTTTTTAGGATTCCATGCCTTCATAAAGAATGTCAGGATGAAAAAGCCTAGAATTAGAGTCATCCTCCGCGATGAGTCTATGGGAAAATATGATTGTTTCTTTTTTAAGTTGGAGGTGGACGGGTGTTAGGTCCATGATGACTTCTAGCGCTGCTGTGGGAGTTGTTCTCATGGCTCCTGTAATACAGATACAAGCTAGTCTTTGTAGTTTGTTGAACTTGGCCTTTACTGATGTTTGTTTTGTTTTGTGTCACCAGACGGGCGCAGTGTATAGGCTGTATACAGCCAGCAAGATATGTATCTTGGGATTAATGTCCCAAGTTTTTCCAGTGAGACTTTTGCTGGTCCATAGAGAGATCCTGGCTTTCTTAATGGTCTTTGTGATGTGAGAGTTCCAAATAAGCTTTTGGTCTAGATATTTGGCTACGTTTGAGAACTCTATTGTTTCACCAAATAGAGTAGGTTTTTTAAGTTTATGCCTCCTTCTTCTTTTGGTGAAAGCGACTATAGTGCTTTTTTTTTGGGTTGACAACGAGGTTGAGTGCTCTTTGGAGGAGTTCCGAGATTGTGTCTTCGAATTTTCCTCTAATTAGGATCACAATGTCATCAGCATAGCCTTGGACAGAGAAGCCATTGTTGCTGAGTATGCTAATCAGCTCATTGATTGCGATGGACCATAGGAGGGGTGAGAGAACCCCGACTTGAAGGCAGGCTTTCGTGGTTTTTACACTGATTTTACGATTGCCTAGTGAGGTGTTTATTTTCCCGTTACTAGGCATGTGTTGAATCCATCTGCATGTGGTATTATCTACTCCTATGCTGACGATACAGCGTTGTATTTGGGCGTGATCGGTATTGTCGAAGGCACCCTCAATATCAAGAAGGCAGCCTATCGCAATTTCTTTGTCGCTCAGGGATTTATTGATCCGAGCTGTTAGTTCCTGAAGAGCATGCGTGGTTGATTTCCCAGGTTGGTAGGCATATTGTTTGTGTGAAGCGGTGATCTTTTAAGAGGACCGTCTCTTATATGTCTCTCCAGTAATTTTTTTCCATTGTTTGTAGGAAAAATGAGGTCAGGCTTATCGGTCGGTATGATTTAGGCAGGTCCGTAGGTCTGCAGCCTGCTTTGGGGGTAAATTTTACCATTACCTCGTTGCAGCTTGTCGGTATATACCCCCATGCAGAGCTGGTCCTGAAGGTGTTAATTAGCATGGGGGTGATTTGCGCACTTCCTTTCTAAAGGAGAGCTGGGAAGATATTATCTTTTTTAGGAGATTTGAATGGGTCAAATGAGTTTATGGCCCATTTCATACTTCCTTCATGAAAAATTTGCCTGATCTCTTCCAGTCTGTTTGAACTGATCTCTGTAGGTATACCGGAAAGAGTGGGGAGGGGATGATGTTGGAGTCTGGGAAGTGTGTATTTATTAGTATTTTCGATTATTCTGAACCATTTTCCGCATACATATCTGCCATCTGCTTTCTTTAACAAACCAATTTGACTAGTGTGCGTTTTGGCGAGAACTCTGTGGATGCGAGCACAGCTTTGTATGTCAGAGAGACTGCTGCAGAACTTTTTCCATCAGTTTCTTTTAGCTGGTGAGTGAGGCGCGGTATGATGTCCAGTCTCCATTGAGCTTGGCTTTATTGAACAGTTTTCTGGCCAATGCTCTTAGCTTGGAGAGTTTATTATTTCACCATGGGGTGGTGCGGTTGCCTACCTCGACTTTTTCTGGGCAAGCGTTGTGGTAGGCAAATATGATTGTAGCATTGAAGCTGTCACAGCTAAGTTCTAAACTATCTAAGTCTCCGATGATATTTGGACAGTTTCTGATCGATTACTCGAGTTCTAGGCTATAAGTATCCCAGTATGTCGCTCTCGGTTGTCTGTATGTTTTGAGTGTTTTGGCTTTTGTCTGAATGTCAAAACGATTCTGTCGATGATCCTACATCGATGCTTCTGTCGAGAAATTCCAGTTCTGAATGAAATTGCCTATGAATGGGATGGTTAGGGTGAGATCTAAGATTTCTTCCCTGATTCTGTTCATGAAGCTGGGGCTATTTCCAAAAGGTACTCACCTCTTCTGTAAATGTCCGAGCTTCCCCATGCTGTTTGGTAGGCGTTGGCGTCACAGCATATAATGATTTGTCGACCTCTTTTTCCACAGTAGTCTATGCAGTGGTGTGAAGTTGAGGTCAGTGAAGTCGCCCGCAAGGTAGGCTGAGCAAATTACAGCATCTGACCTGCCTTCCTCGGTGGGTAGCTGTATAATGGCTGCTGCCATGTCCTTGTCTGTGTATTCAGAAATAGGAATGACTTTTACAAAACTTTAATAGTTTTGTTCATCATTATGCAGGCTCTATGTCTACCTTCATTCGTGGAGTCGTAGAGCAGCTCACCTGATAAGCCTTTAATCTGGTTCTTTATTGTGTATGGCTCTTGGATAAAGGCTACATCTAGGTGCTCCTTGTTAAATCTATGGCTTTGTACCGCCGAGGCGGCCTTCGCATGCTGTAGATTTATCTGGATGCACCTTAGTCCCATCATTGTTGTGTCGGATGGAACTGCCAGTATCAGCGTTCGATACCGCCATGAGGCTAACCCCTGTAGTCTTAGTTGTCTGAGACATGTCATCAGATAACTTTGTCTTTTGAGGTTTCTTGCTTGCCTCTATGGTAGACCTTCTAGCTTCAGAAGCCTTTGGTTTGGCAATCTGACTGGGTGTCTGCCCGCTTGTGTCCTCTATCTTCTTTTTGGAGATGGTGTGTTTGATTGGGGTACCGCTCTCGGGATGGACTTGCGCCATATCCTTGGTTTTGGTGTCCACGGTTGAACTCGCTCGCTTAGAAATTTCCTTGATTCTAATCAGAATCTGAGAGGAGTTGACGAATAGTTTGCATCTATGTCTTAAGAAGACGTCCTTAGATGCCTCATCTATGGCAAATGTGACTTGGTCCCCGCTGCTTTGGGAGTATATTAGAAGTAATGGAAAGGACCATCAGCCAAATCCGTCGTTGATAAATGATTTGCCCAGATTTCTTGCTCATTACTTTTCTATTGTAACAGAACGTGTCGGCTTGTAGGCCGTACTGATAGCAACCTCTCTTGAGATGTCTTCTGAAATCAGTTTAGTAGGCTTATCCTTTTACGGTTGCTGTGTAAAATATTTCAAAAAATTACAAAGTTCTTTAGCCTTTACCATCCCACTTCTATCGGATTGCGGACTGGTGGAAAGAGTGTTAAGAACTGGTCGTCTTCTAGACAGCTCATCTGATCTTTCGTTACTGTATACGGAGATTCAGACAATAGTGACGTTGGACTGGGTACAATATGGTCCCTGACTGGCGTACTGGCATACAGTAACCGGCTTGATGGCCTAGATTACCGATTGGCTGTAAATATTGGGTATTTGTGTAGGTGTGCTACCAAGTAGGAAGGAAGACCTCCAGGAGGTCTGCCGGGAAACATTAGCATCATCCGGCAAGCGTATAAGGTTATCAATGGCGAATTCAATCAAATTCCCTTGTAACGTCTGCGTCTGCCGCTGCATTATGTAAAACTCGCCACGCTGCTGTCAGCCATACCTTTGATAAAGCTAGAAGGAACAGAATGACTGTTAAAGCGTCTATCGAGCAGGATCTAATAGTCCTAGTGAACCCTAGACAGACCACCAACTTCACCTAGAGCGCACAACGGCAGTGTATTTGTGATTTCATTAAGAATTTATTAATCGTTTCTCAACTTATTTCGCAGTTTCCTCGAATCCGAGTTTTTAACAATCAGTTTGAATAAATCACTTGAATAACATTGCCTTGGCGACCTCCTGAGACTTTTCGCATCCAGCCAAGTGTTCACAAATTTTAAAAGCGAACTCCATAGCTGTGGCGGGTCCACGGCTGGTTATCAATATTCCATCTTCGACTACATTCGGCCCATCGATGTACCTATGGAAGAAATTACTGTATTAGCTAATTCTCGGAGAAGCTTCCGCATCTTTCTTACTTATATACGCATTCCAACTGATCCTTGACACTAGGATACGAGGTCAATTTGAGGCCAGGACAAATATTATGAGCCGCTAACGCAGTTGGCCCAGCACAAATAGCCGCTATGATTCGCCCTTCGCACGCTTGTTTCTGTAGAATCTCGCCAAGTAGAGAGGATTCGCTCATGGCCTTTGAGCCAGCCAAGCCACCAGGCAATATAATAGCATCGAATTTCTCCTACCAATAGGAATTGCATTTAGGATTTTTCAACAAATCAATGATTTTCTTACATCTTTCACGCTCTCCAATGCCTCATCGGGTACAATGCAGACATCTCTCGCGCATTTAACCGGATCGGCACCCTTTAAGCCGCCAATAGTGACCGATACCTAGACGAACGACAGTCGGTCAAGTTCGATTCGAAACGTGATAAGCAAAAACTTACTCCAGCTCGACGCAAGACATCGACTTGGGTTGTGAATTCCAATTCCTCCGCACCGGGTGACAGTATAACCAAAGCCCTTTTGCTCATATTTCTTGAGATTTTGTTGATGCCGGCTGCGATACAATTTGGTAACAAAAAATTTTTCGTTTGCGGTGGAAGTACCCTAAATGACCTTAAAGCACAGAGCATAATTGTTTTTCGCTGTCAGTTGTCAGTTGGGATGCAGCTGTCAAGAGCTTTCTCGTTGCAAAGCTTTTTAAATGGCGGACTAATTGGTGAATTCGGTACACTTATAGCCGAAATTGATTTAAAAATTGACGTTTTTTTTTATTTTATTTAAATTTTTGATTTTATCAATATTGATGAAAATAAAATCTAAGAAAAAATTATCATTAAAATAACTTAGCCGATTGACTTTATTCGCTTTTATTCGCCATCAGTGACTAGATTTTCACTATACGACAGCTTCTCGGTGAGAAATATGAATTCCACTAAACGATCACCAATCATTCGAAGATTTTAAAGAATTGTATGACCCTAGTATCCGATCGTCCTTGTAAAATTGAGAATCCCGATGAAACTGAAAAGACTGCTAGGAAGGCCGCGCCGTTGATGGAAACACAGTATGGACTTAGAAGAGATGGAATAGAACAATTAAACATGGAAGGTGAACCGAGTTCCAAATGGCCGGTAACAATAATAATAAAAATCAAAAATGATCTTGTCATCCACTTCTGGGCAAGACCATCTTAGACCTTAAACTTCTGATCAGCACTCACCAATGTAAAACTAGGCTCCAACCTAGGCTCGTTGATACCTCCAACGGCGCCCCAGCGATTTGAGATCTCTTCCCGTATATGCCTACCTGGGACGCGATTATCCTCTGCTGTGTCATCGATCGGATTTAACATCGAAGATTTTTCCGACGGGTGTTGAGGCATGTATTTCGTCTACATGGCCCAGCAAATTTTAAATTCTGAATCCGTAGAAGCCTGTCTCGGCTAGTGACGCTCTACAGTTTGTAGATCTCATTTAGATGGCCCTGATCTAGTTTCAGTCGTTTTGTCTGACGTATGGTAGTCCTAAGTAATGTATAAATAAGAACTAAATTTAAAACTAAAACTAATTAGATTTATGTTTCATCTTGATCTTGGCTAAAGCGGTATGACATGGGTGTGGCAACACGTTGATTGGTGATCAAACATGTAATTGATCTCGAATTTCGTGATAGAACACATGGCGGAGACCGATTTTTTGGACTTGGGAGACAATTGAATAACGAATCCGTCTCGTGGCAAACCAATATGACTAAATATAAGAACTTATTAATGCTAATGCCGTCATTCGGTGCAAAGGTGTGACCTATATTTTACAGTTAGAGAGTAAAAAAAATTCTTTCCCCGAATGGAAGATAGGAAGGGAAGAAGGAACTGCACGTTTGCGTTTATTCTAATCTAATTTACTTTTTTTTGAGATTTATAACGCATAGACAATAGGATTCTAGCCGAGTAGATATTTTTGTTGTTCTTATTGTATTCTTTCCCGTTAAGGACGGCTGTACCTTCAAGATGATAATACAGGCTGCATAATACAGTCGCACGAAAGAAGAGGATGACGAGATAAAGGATCCGTTTTACGAAACAATGGAAGAAATACAATATTTGACAATTTCTCATCCTTCGACGTGAAAATTTTACTCGGGGATTTCAATGGGAATATAGGAAAAAAAGTGGTACATAAAGGGTGTCTCAGTAAGAGTGCACTTTTTAAAATTGGAATATATTTTTTTTCATGCAAGTGGCAACTCTGAAATTTGACAGCTGTCACCTCTGTTTATTCCGATTATTAAAAATGGAGCGCTTTTCGAAAGAACAACGCGTTATAATTGTGAAAACTCATTACAAAAATGGTGAAAGTTACGCTGAAACCGCTCGCAAACTTCGCCAAATTTTCAGCCGAGAAAGTGCACCTAATGTGTCAACCATTCGAAGAGTGGTCAAAAAATTTGAAGAAACTGGGTCAATTATGGATTATGGAGAATTATTTGCGTCAACGTACCGGTCGGTCTCTTGAAAACATTGCTGCTGTAAACGAGAGTGTCGCCGAAAACCCGAAAACATCAATTCGACATCTTCTCAACAACTGCAAAGTTCACGAAGCACTACGCAGCGAATTTTGACTAAAGACCTCCACCTTCATGCGTACAAGATTCAGTTAACTCAGAAGCTCAAACCAGCAGACCACGGAAAGCGCCGGCAATTCGTTCAATGGGTAATGGAGCAAAGTGAAGTCGATGCCAATTTTTCGGAAAAAGGTACTTTTCTCCGATGAAGCGCATTTCCATATGAATGGCTTCGTGAATACACAAAATTGTTGAATTTGGGACTCAGAAAATCTTCATGCAATCCATGAGAAACAAATGCATCCACAACGAGTAACTGTCTGGTGCGGATTTTGGTCAGTCGGCGTGATTGGACTTTACTTTCTTGAAAATGAGGCCGAAATTGCAGTGACTGTGAAAGGCATTCGTTACAGGAATATGATAACGGACTTCTTGTGGCCTCAACTGGACGACATGAATCTGGACAACATGTGGTTTCAGCAGGACGGCGCAACCTGCCACACCGCGCATGAAACAATCGACTTATTGGAGCAACGATTTCCAGAACACATTATCTCACGAAATTCTGATGTCAACTGGCCACCAAGATCGTGCGATTTAACGCCGTGCGATTTTTTTCTTTGGGGTTTTATGAAATCTCAGGTTTATGCGAATAAACCCGAAACAATTCCTGAGCTCAAATCGGAAATCCAACGCGTCATCGGTGAGATACAGCCACATCTCTGTGCAAAAGTCACCGAAAATTTCATGGAAAGAGTAATGGCCTGTCATCGGAGCCGTGGGGGTCATTTGCCGGATATTTTATTCCATACTTAATCGGAACATGTCTTCTTTACAATACAATAAAAATATCACAACTCTGTCATAAAATACTTGTTTTTATTTTAAAATGAAAAAGTGCACTCTTACTGAGACACCCTTTATATAGGCCAACAATAGGAGAAGACAGTCTCCATGTCTCATCAAACAACAATGGACTTAGGGCAATACGAGTAAGTTTCGCCAACTCAATATGATCGCGAAAACAACCTTCAAATACAAGAGAATACACAAGGGTATCAACGGATGGTAGGTAGGCAAATAACGCGCAACCAACTTGATTATTTTCTGATAGAGAGAAAACACCATACCAACGTTAAAACATACAGGGGAGCAGATTGCGATTCTGAGCACATTCCGATTATCGCCAAAATTGAAACCGAATCCAAATTCACAGAAGCGGATCACAGAAATGTATGAACAAATTTGACATTAAAAAGTTAAAGGACATCGTATACAGTATCAGTACCAGGACGAAATGAATAACAAGACAAAGCAAGACGGGTAGGAGCAGTATGGTCAGCAGTAAAAAGGGTCATAAGGGCAAAAGAAGTTATAAAAGCAAACTAGACTATGGCCTTCCTTTTTCTTTAGCCCTCAAAGGAATGCCTTAGTTCGACAAAGAATGCGAGGAAAAAGTAAAAACCCATACTGCAAGCCCTGGAAAATAATGAAGAGATAACGGGTATAATATATCAAACCCTATGAAAAGAAGTCAGTGTATTCATTCAAAAGGAGAAAAGTTTCCTAAAATTCAGGCAGAAAACACACGAGTGCAATATATGCAGGGCTAAACACTATAGAAAAAGGATACCAGATCAGGTTTTATTCACAACGATAATGAGGAGCACGTTTCGAACAACGATAGAGTTGCAGCCCCATGGAGGAGATATTTCGATAAACTGCTTAATGTAGATGAAAACCGTATTATCCACTGTTGAAGAGTTATTATTTATTTTATTAAATTGTTTAGAATTCTTCAATTATTATTATGCTCTGAATTTATATTTTTGTTAATGTTTTAATCACTGTACTTGGGTCTATAATTTCTGTGAATCACTGTACATGCACATCACGCCATCCTTAGCCGATGTTAATTTTAGCCAATGAACGGGAAACAGGGATCGTACGATCCTTATCATGCAATTCAGATGCACCTTCATGCAAGTATTCCTTTTGAAATATGCGCGTGTGTGTGACGCTTTTTTTTCTATTTTGTGGACAGTCTCAGCACTTGTATTCTGAACGCCGAGGCAACCACAAGTGAAATCGTTATATTTAAAATAAATAAATCTAATTTGTTTGTATCCGCAGTTTTATTCAATTATCGAACAAATCCATTCCTTCGTCGTTGTTTGATATTCGTCAATTCATAAACATCCAGGCAGCAGGGATTCCGGTAGGACTACCAACCATTGAGGTAGTAAAATTGGCTTGAGAATAACAAGGCCACAGGAGTCAACCTAACACCATCGATATTAATAAAATAACAGAGAAGTTACATGGACCCATCATAACTATACAAAACGAATTCGTTCTAACTTACGCTGACGACTTGGACCATCTGGGGAGACAATGAAGAAACAGTTAAGAGACAGAACGCAGAACGTCTAATAAATGTAGGAAAGGAAGTAGGCTTAGAAGTAGATGAAGAGAAAACTAAATATATGGTCACTAACCGATTTGGATTTATCTAAGACTCACACCTTACTGTACTCGAAAAACGCCTTGAGAAAGTGGATAAATTCAAATATCTGGGTACCACATTGACTGCGAAAAACGACATGAAGTTCGAAATTAATAAAAGGCTGCGTATGGGCAACTCGTGTTCCTTCGGGATTGAGAAATTATTTAAAACAATTCTTTTGTTCTGTATTCATTTATGTATATTTCATTGATTGCAAATAGCTCGGCCTGAAATGAAGTTGACTCATTACAGAGGGGAATGTGTAGGCTACATTATGGTCCTATTACACCAGTCCCTATCTTGTTTCCAGATTTCGACCCATCTGTGTACCATTTCTGGGCTCCATCCTTCATCCAAGGGGGGTTGTAGTTCCATTGCTCTCTACTTGGTATGAGTACATCATAGTATTTTTTAAAGTTTAGCTCAGGGTACATCAGATCACCCATTCAGGTTAGTTCATAGATGTTATCCCCTTTTTTACGAATTTCTAGATATGTCCAACGAGGTCTTCTTCTTTGTATTTATAGGTTCTCTGTAAGGTTCAGCCTGTATGGCAGTGTGTAGTTGTGGGATGTTTAGAATTGTTTCATCCCTGCAGTCGGAGTCCTTTTCATTGCTCCAGTAGTGCAGATACACGCTAGCCTTGGCATTTTATTGTTTTTATTCATGGCGCTTTTTTGTTCACATTTTTTCCACCAAACCGCAGCGCCATAAAGTATGATATATCCAAAGTTGTTTTAGGGCCCATTTGTTTATGTGTGCATTCCAAGAGAGTTTTTGGTCCAGTATTATTCCTAGAAACTCTACCTCTTCCTTTAAGGAAATGCAGGTTTCTTTAAATTTTAAAGTTTGAAGATTATTTGTTCTTCTTTCAGTGAATCGAATTATGTGTGTTTTGCTGGGATTGATGGAGAGTCCTTCTTTCTCGCACGAGTTGCAGGTTATTTCTAGGGCTCTTTGCATGACGTTTTCTATGATTTCCTCATGTTTTCCTTTTATGATTATGGTTATATCGTCAGTATATCCGATGCCTGCAAAGCCATTGTTATTAAGTACACAGAGAAGTTCGTCTACTAGAATTGACCATAAAGTAAGGATAAGACACCCCCCTGCGGGCAACCTCTAATAGTTTTGATCACCACCTCTGATGTGCCGAATTTGGCTGTTATATGCCTTTCTTTTTGCGGGACGTTTATCCATTTGGTAACAGAGTGCATTTGTTAATGATAAATGATTTGCATTATCAAATGCACCTTCTATATCCATAAAGGCGCCAATCGCGACTTCCTTTGCTTTCAGATATGATTACAATGCCCGTGACTTTGCGAAGGGCGATTATTGTAGACTTACGATTTTGTTATGCAAATTGTAGTTTGTAGAGTGGTGGGTTCTCCAGTGTTGTTCTTATGACCAGTTCGGTTAGCTTTTCTGTAATTCTCAAGAACAAAGAACTGATAGGACGGTAGGATTTGGGGTTTTCGGGTGGTTTGTTGCCATCTTTGGCAACCCTAACCATTCTCCTTTTAAGCGGTATGTAATTGGTTTTAAAGTTTGTTCGGATTATTTTAACCAGAACAATCCGGCCCATGGGCTTTGAATGGTTTGAAGCTGTTAATAGCCCAGTTAACTTTTTCATACGTTATGTATTTGCTTACGTTGGGATTTCTACCTTTGTTAAAGATGACATTTGCTTTACAGTTTGTAGTGTTGGTTCTTACTACACACCCGGGAAAGTAAGTCTTTAGAAGTACATAATTTTAGGGTTTCTGTAAAATTATGCGTCAGATTAACATCCTTTAGGTTCTCACACAATCAAGAACTCGAGCAACTCTACTCAGCTCCAAGCATTCTCCGAGTAATTAAATTGTGAAGACTAAAGGCCCCGGCCCATAGAATCCGTCAATCCGTTGACAATTGTCGATGACATTTATTAATTGATGGAGTGCGTTCATCTGAGTTATAAAATGGATGGCACGGATGGCCTTTGATCGCCTCAATCAGTTCTTCCTCGAACATTTTATAACATTTTTTTTCCGAGAATAATGTTCACTTTTCGCACACTAAACGACCCTCACCAACCGAATGTCAACCGAATTTGAAGTTTCTCTCAGTACGAGAGAGTTCCTAAGCATTCTCTCAATGCATCCACCAATGAACGTGCTTACTCTCAATTCGTGCATGCGTGAAGCTCAGAATGTAAATGTGTAAGCTCCAATATGTGAATGTATGAACTGTCAACGGAGCCAAAAGTAGAAAGTAGATAGCTCTACTTTGTCCGTTGAAGTTCATACATCCGTCGGCTATGGGCCACCTCCCATAAGAATGTGTATATTCTACTTTGCACTCAGTTAAAATCAACGGAGTGACGGGTCAACGGATTCTATGGGCCGGGGCCTTAAGATGGACAGGACACGTAGAACGAATGGACAGTGGATGAACAGTCAAACGAATAATGAGTGGAACCACCGTAGATAAAAGACCGCCAATAAGGCCGCGCCGTAGATGGGAGGACAATATAAGGATGGGCCTAGAAGAGACGGGACAGAAAAGCGAAGCATGAAAGGGGCACAGTCCTGAGAGGAAGACTTGGTGGAGTGTAGTGAACGAGGTGCTGAACTTCCGAGTTCCAAATTGTCCCTCCTATTATACCTAGTCCTGCCATAAGCGCTTATCGTTCAAAACTTTTTCCGGGAATATAACCGTTAACTTTTTTTTCAGAACACATGCACTCAGTTTGGTTTCAATTTGGGAACTATTAACATGGAGTGGGGCGTTAAAGAGAATCGAGTGGCGTTGCATAAGTGCGGAAAGAGTGCTGGCCAAATTTTCGAGTTGCTAAAACCACTCGGAATATCAAGAATATTCGTTTATAGGGGTATTGCTCGCTTCGTCTGGAGTAGACTATCGCGCGCCGTCCTTACGAGTGCGGTAGTAAAGGCAGTACGTGAAGGAATTCGGAGAAATCCTCTTAGGAAGCAGAAGACTATGTTCTAGGAATTGGATATATCAATCAGATGAATGTCTAGGCTGATTCGGGATGATCTGCATACGAGTATGAAAGCCTATCGTCGGTCCACGGGTCATCTTCTAACTCAATTAAAAAAAAAATTGGCTCGAAAGATGCAAGCGACTTTCGCAGTGGCACGCGGACAATGGCCATGAAAACGTTCTGTTTACGGACGAGGAAATTTTTACCGTGGAAGAAGTTTTCAACAAACGAAATGACCAGATTTATGCCACATCATCCAAGGAAGCGAAAAAAATTGTTCCAAGGGTTCAACGTGGCCATCATCCTGTTTCCGTAATGGTTTGGTGGGGGGTCTCTCACCATGGTGTCACATCCCTCCATTTCTGTGAAAAGGGCGTAAAAACTGGTGCAAAGGTTTACCAAGAAGATGTGTTAGAGGGTGTTGTGAAGGGTTTGACCAATACCCTTTTCAATGGACACAGATGGATCTTCCAACAGAACTCTGCTCCAGCGCATAAAGCCAAAACTACGCAGGAGTGGCTCAGAGTCAATATTCCTGGCTTTATAGCAGCAGAAGATTGGCGGTCGGGGAGTCCAGATCTGAATCCACTGGATTATGGTTTGTGGTCAGAATTGGAGAACATGGCTTGCAAGACTCCCCACGGAAATTTGGAAAGCCTTAAAACAGCATGAACCAGAGCAGCGTTCACGATCTCCATGGAAACCGTACGTTCCGCTATAGCCCAATGGCCACACCGTTTAAGAGCTTGTGTTAAAGCAAAAGGCGGTCATTTCGAATGAACCCAACTTTTTTAATAACCAATAATGTGTTCTAATAAATGAAATAATTTTGAATACAATATGTTTAGTGTTTTTTTTTTATAGCGTTTTATATTTGTAATAGAACTTATGGCAGGACTAGGTAATTTTTTTTTAAATTTGTATTTTTGTTGTTTTTTTAATCGGGCAAGTAAAATAATCTAAATAACTTTGTGTAGGAAAATTTTATTTGTTGCTTTCTTTTCAAGATTTACTGCGTTTAGCGCATTCTTACAACGTACGAAATAAAGGTTAATATCGCAGTGTTAATGTAAAGCCTGATGTGCCCACCGTACTTATAGATATGTACCAAAACTTTGTCACATGCTCGCCCCCATCCATCCACCAGAAGTCGTCCGCTTTTAATAATTAGTGCTACCCGTGCGAAGTCGAGGCGGGTCGCTAGTAAATAAATACAATATGTTTCGAGAAAAATAAAGTCACCTTATTTTTTGAACAAGACCCGCTATATGAATCCGATTAAAAACAAAACAAAAATGCAATAATGAGGAATTGTTGATAGATGCCCAAGAATACCATTTGGCGTTTTTGACCAAATGTACCAGTATGTCCATTTATAGACGTGATATTTACTAATAACTTACCGATCTTATCGATTTTCCGATAAATCAAAGAACACCCCAGTCACACCACAACCTTCTTATCGGCTGTGTAGTACTTATCCAGAAGAGAAATTAAAAATCCTGAACGTGTGCCAATTTCACGCTGGGATCTGCAACCACCGGTGAAGCACCACTAAGAAAGCAAAAGAAGTGTGCAAAAAGAAAGGCACCATGGCCCTGTACCCCCAGAAATAATTACAAACACAGGCGTAATTTTAATAATTATTAAATGTTTATTTTTAATATTTACTTTGTTTAATTTTAACATGCTTATTTTATTTGTTTTTGTTTTTCTGTTTTTGTTTTTTGTTTGTTGGTTTGTTGTTTATTTTAATTTTATATGCTTACAAATTATATTAATTTTATTTACGGTTTTGTTTTTTGTTTTTGTTTATAATTAAATTTTTGTATATATATAAAAAATATCAAAAAATGTTTTCCTTTTTTTGTTTTTTGTTTCACGTTCTTGCTTTTTGTTTTTGTATTTTTTTCAGTTTTTTTTTTCTTGTTTTGTTTGTTTTCGGTTTTATGTCGGAACTATGGAGTCTATAGGTCTGTTATGATGTTGTTGCTGTTTCTATACTATTACTTTGCTGCTCTCTATTTGTTGTTGTTTTATTCTATTATTAGTGATTTTTCTGTAAACATAGCATAAATTTAAACAAAAGAAAATAATTTATGAAACTCAACTCTTATGTATTACGGTGTTTATATATTTTATAAAATAATAATAATAAAGAAAGAAAAAAAAAATGAAGGAAATTGACAACAAAATATATATTCACACGAGTCGTACAAAAAAAAAAAGAAAATTTATGAACAGACGTTTACGTTTTTTGTTTTATTTATTTTTATTTTATTTTATTGGATGCGTGTCGCCCAAGGTGAATTTATTTATTTTTTATGTTTTCGCTCTTCGAATATTTTATTTATGTGTTTATGTTTGTTTTTTTTATATTACAGTAAAAAATAATAGTAAAAGGTACTCTGTCGGCAACAGGGGCGTTGCAACAAAGTACGCGTTTGCCGGTTGTGGTTATCGAATTTTGTTTTATTGTTTTGCGTTTTATTTTTGATAATTTCTGTTTTAGCGTAAAGCGCACTAGTGGCTTCTTATTATTAAGATTTTTTATTTCTTTTATTTTATTATTAAATACGGAGTATAAAATATATTTAGATTTAGATGTTCATTTTAGTTGGATTTTACACTTTAGGGGTTTTTATTGTGTTTTGTTATTAGTTTAATCTGTTTTTGCTGCTTGCTTCTTGTTTCTGTTATACGTTCTATTTTATTTGTTTTTTATATTTTTTTCCTTTTTTTTTTTGTTTTTATATTTATTTTAAGGATCTAAGTTCTATTGCATCGACGTGAGTCCTGTTGAACTACTGATGTGCGATGATGTGCCTAATGTTGATGCCATATCTTGGTAGCTAAACTGTAAATAGAATAAATGGAGATTATTAGCTTTGTGGGTGAATATACATTTGGAGCAAGATATTCTTAAACAACAATTAATCACGCAGACTGCGGCGATGGACCTCTTTGGAATTAATAAAGTATCGAACAAAATTTGTTTCTGTCGTGACTGTACGTTGCAGCGCCCGGCCCACATCAAGCGCCTACAAGCTTTCGCTCAGACTAGATAAAGTTTTCAGTGTATTCTTGCCGAATGACTCGGTGCAAGCTCAAAATGGAATGAACGATTGAACAGCTGTAAGCCATCAAATTTAGTGTTTGACTGAGGAATACGATTACGGAGACGTTGTTCGAGGAACCCTCGAAAGGGGGAGGGATTGCTGTCTTAATAGGAAAAGAATTGGGTCATAGCATTGTGTATAGGTTTCAAGTGTTAGATGCGTGCATAGTATCCATTCCTCTCCAAAGTAGGAGACGAATGTATATAGTGGCCCTTTATGAATTTTTTTAAATACTTTTTCGACACCTCCAATTGCATTCGGGAAAAAAAAACCGCGGATAATTTGGACCAGACTTAAACGGCTATATATTGAGTTTGTCATGTCATCGACGACACCAAGTTCCTCAAGACCATTTCCTCGCAACAAGATTCTTCCCTTATTCAATCGGATCTCAACAGCTTTTCTGTCTGGTGCTCCAAAAATTGCTTGGATATTTCCAAATGACAACAATCACCTTTTCACGTAAGCGAATCAAACCTCCTCATCGTCTCCTTCCCCAATAATCAGCCCATCTCCACCGCTCAGGTTATTCGCGAGCCTGGCATACTATGTGATCAAGAGCTCTGCACTCGGTTTCGAGAAGTGTTGGTCTAAGCATACAACGTCGGTTCTTACGTTTTGCTCTTCGAGGTCTGCCCTTTGTTCTTACCATCCTGTCAAGACTGTCTTAAACTAGTCAACTTGAGTAAGTTAGATTAAGTTAGCTTGAATTAAGTTCAATAAATGAGAGTGTTTGCCAATACGAAAATTAAATTAAATTAGATAGTTTACATACCAACACGCTTCGGAGATAAAGACACTAAAATCGGTAATCAAAAACCTCTAACAATTATTAAAAGAGAATTACAGAAAAGCTGTTCTGCAAAATCCAGTAGTTCGAGCATGTATCCGCAAATAAATAAAATACTCAGGAGAAAATATCATAACGATATACGTTACGTCCGAATTCCCCGGACGACAGGCAATACGGCACTACGCAACATGGATACAAATCCAGAGAGTGTCGACACTGGCGAGGACTTTTTTTGTGGTCGAGGATCCGAGGAAGGGATGAACTCCAAGCATTCTGGACTTACTTAAAAATAAAAAGTCGTCGGGAATAGATGGTATCCCAAACGTCCTTTTAATACACCTACCAGCTAAAACAGTTGATATTCTCATCACGCTGTTCAACAACGCTCTGAACAATATTCAATTATCCAGCGTATTGGAAAATAGCAGTCATCCACCCTAACCTAAACGGAATAAAGAGTAAACAGCGTCCTGATCATATGGGTTGAGGAAAAGAAAATATTGTAATACCGGACAAGAAGTTTGGCTTTAAGGCGAGACATGATAATATTCACGCTGCGTCCAAATTGCGTCATGAACTCATATTTTATAGTATATTTGTCATGTGGAAACGGTCCCCAGAGCGAAGAGTTACTCCGGTGAGATCCTACTCCTTCCTTAGGTCATAAGTTAGATTAGGGTTAGCTAGGGGATCTTTTGGAGGCTGTGCGCGTCATCAAACTTGGATTAATACAGAACTGACTGAGGCCTGTTAGCCCTGATGAAGTCTCGGGCAAGGAGAGTAGCGAAATGGCGAAGTCCATTCGCTGAAAGACGCAAACATATGAATGACAACCAACCTGATTATATAAACGTTATTCGAGGATGAAAGCGTATTACAAACTGCAGTCAGGCGGCACAAGCTCATGATAAAATGACGAGAAAAGCATTAGATGAAAGACAGAAAAAGGTGCTAGGAGGATAAGGTGAAAAGTTCTCAGCCTGACAATGAAAGACTGCGATTTTCAGTTAAGAAATGATTTTACTTTTCCAACTTTGACATCAACACACTTCGTCCAGCCTTTCTCCAGCACCAGTATTCCTACCCGAAAGTGAGAGTCAGGAAGGCTGTGAAAATATTCATCCTTGGATGGGGAGCTTTTCCCAAAAACAAGTCCAAAGCTCCCAGATAGGTAAAAGAGGGGATGATCTAGCAAATTGTACCCCAAATTCTGTAGGTTTCCCATCACCAACACACCCATTTGCGATGCGTTTTTCTGGTGACATCATGCATTTTTTCGATGATTTTTGGCCCTCCTTAACGTGGGTGTCCAGTTTTTAGCAGTTGGCATGAAAGGAATAGAGTCCCCGTAAACTTTTGTCAATTTTGGATGAACTGAAATGGAAACGAAACACGTCGCACACGGGCAGGAAATATTCTCCCGAAGAATTTTGTTGATTGGAACGCCATCTATGTGTCAGGCCGAGAACTTTTATCTTAACTATTTACTTCAAAATGCTGAGAAGATTGAGAAGAGAAGAAAAGGATAAGCCAGGTCTCAGCCATTTCCGGACATTGGAAATTACACCACGACAATGCACCCAGCTATACCACAACTTGATCGACTACTTGACGGAACAAGACTTCGCAACGAGTCCCAAACCCATATAGTGCCCATTTTTTCATTCCCAAACGTAAAATCCTGCTTCAAAGGACACAATCATGGGGCCCTAAGTACTATCACAGAAGCTTGCATCCATACTCTTAACGGACTTCCGGAATCCGCCTACCAGAAAGCCTTTGAACCGTACAAAAAGCGGATGGCAAGTGGGACCCTGAGTAAGTACTTGCTGTTTTCCAACAGGTAGTTGTAGAAGTCTTGTTGAGATTTACCGAAGTGTCATTCAATGATTTAGATGTCGAAAAATGCTCTGGTGCAGCGAAAGAGTTTGAAGGCGACAAAATGGAAGAGATACTTCATGAAGATAACTGAACTTGCGAAATTATTACAAGTACATGAAAAACAGTTTCGAAATATTTGAAAACATTAGGAATAATTCAGAAACAAGGGCACTGGGTTGCGTACGAGTTGAAGCTAAGAGATGCTGAACGTCTTCACCTATTAACTGCTACTTCAAAGGCAGAAAAGGAACCGTGTTTAGCCGTATTGTGACTAGCATAATCAGCAGATACTGTAAGATAACCAGAGTAAAAGGTTGTGGAGTTAGTCCGGTCATGCATAAACATCGTCTGCATTTGATAGGATAAGCAGGGTGTAGCTTATTATGAACTCTTCATATCAATTGATGCATTTGAGCCGAGCATTAAAGGAAAAACGGTCGCTATTCGAGCGGAGACGTGAGAAGGTGAGTTTGCTACATGACAACGCTCGGGCACATGTTCCCAAAGTTTTCTACCTGAAAGCTCTGAAATATGATGTCCTACCCAACCCACCGTGTTGTCCTTTCGACATTCACCTGCTCAGATCGATGGAGTATGATCTGACTGAGCAGCATTTTTTGTCTTTCAAATGAATCATAAATCGCCTCAAAAGTCATTCAATTTTCCCAGCATTCAACGCCGACTTCCAGTCGGGTAACATATGTACTTATGGATTCATGTGTTTATAGCCGGATCTACTCGTTTCGCTCTCTATGAGTCTATGAGCATTTTCGCTCTCTAACAGTCTATGAGCCATTTAGTTCCAGGACGAACAAGCAAAAGAGGTTACTAGAATTTTGCACCTCTTCACAAACTTCATCTGGGATTGGATCCACTACTAAATTAAAACAGAGGCCAAGTCCCGTTAAGAGCCGCACGGTTCGTATATGCAACAAAAAAAAAAAACCGGAAAGACACTCGATCGGTGTTGTCAGTCACAGTGGGGATGGTCGTGGTGCAATGGTAACCATCATTGACTTTTGAGCGGAAGGTCTGTAGTTCAAGTCTATTCATAGCCAAGAACAATTCCTATACGGAAATATTGTGCAACAACATCAGTTGTGAATGAGAGATGATAAAAAAAATGCTGACGAAGACATAACACTCTCAGCATAAGACCACTTCAAAATTCATAATATAACACCTTAATGACATGGAAACAAAAGAGTCACTGTGAACTAGAACCAATGAGACAAATTCGTCGAATCTCTTAAAAAAACTTATCTAGGACAACCACCCCCGGAGAGTAGTGAACGAACATCTTCGACACAAACCATTTGCACCCCGTCCAGGTTGTGTGACAAACATCATAAGAGCGTACACTGCACGAACCCTATATATAGGGTTTTCCAAAAAGGACTTGACAACTTTTTTTTTAAATAAAACGCAAACCATTTGAGATATTTCAAAAACTTTATTATCGGCTTGAAGTACAATCTCGACTTCGTTCATATGGCCGATTCGTTGGACCCGATTTTCGATGACTCGGCTACACATTTCGGCCGAAATGGCCGCTATTTCGCGTTCAATGTTGGCTCTGAGCTCTTCCAATTTCGTCGGCTTGTTGGCATAAACCAATGACTTAACGTAGCCCCAAAGAAAATAGTCTAGAGGCGTTAAATCGCATGAACGAGGCGGCCAATCGACTGGCTCATTTCTTGAGAAAACACGCTCATCGAACTTACTCTTCAATAAATCGATTGTAACGTGTGCTGTGTGGCTTGTGGCACCATCCTGTTGAAACCACATGTCGTCCAAGTCCATATCTTCCAATTCGGGCCAAAAATAATCGGTAATCATGGCGCGATAACGCGGGCCATTCACAGTAACGTGACGATCGTTATCGTCGACGAAAAAATATGGCCCAATAACGCCGCCGGCATGCAAACCGCACCAAACAGTTATTTTTTGTGGATGAAGTGGTGATTCATGAAGCACATGTGGATTTTCACCCGACCAATAACGCATTTTTTGCTTATTGACGAACACATCGAGCCAAAAATGAGCTGCGTCACTGAAGATGATTTTGAGATGAAATTCTTCATCTTGGCGCATCTTCTCCAGAGCCCAATCGGAGAACGTACGTCGCTTCAAATGGTCCATCGGCTTCAATTCTTGAGTCAGCTTGATCTTGTATGGGTGTAAACCAAGATCCTTACGCAAAATACGCCCAAATATGGTCTGAGCGATGCCCAATTCTTGAGAACGCCGTGGAATTGACTGATTTGGATCGTTTGCTACGGACGCCTGAACGGCAGCGATATTTTCAACACTTCGACCAACCCGTTGTCTCACTGACACGGCAACATCACACAACGAATATGTAGACTCAAATTTTTGCACTAAGCTTGTTATTGCCTGTCTACTAGAGCGAGAATTACGACCGAAAATTGGAGTTAACGCTCTTAAAGTTGCAGTCACCGACTCCGAATTTCGGTAGAACATTTTTATAATTTGCAGACGCTGCTCGTTCGTGTACTTTACCATGATGAAAATGTTGAGTCTACTGAATAAATTGACAATAACAGTTCGATGATTAATGAAAGGGTACGTTCACAAGTTAAATTCAAAGCTGTCAAGTCCCCATTGGAAAACCCTTTATATAAAAAAAAAAAAAACCAAAAAAAAAGCAGAGGAGATACTGCGTGACATAAAAGCAGATCCTTAAATTGAAATAGGTCGGCAAACATGGACAAAGTCATTTCAAAGAAGAAAATCCGTTGCGCGAGGACATTTTTCTGGATCTGCTAAGCATGTCCTCGAATCCTGGATATTGGCTCATGATTATCGTAGGTCGTTCGGTGGAAGTTGATGCAGAAGACAGGCCTGGGCCGAAGGGAATTAGTGTTGTGGGAATCAATTCAAGCAATGTGGAGAAGTCAATACTACCGGTAAGTAGGCCACGGATAAAAGGAATGCTTGCGACTTTGCGTTGTTCTTCTAGGGGTTGTAGGCTGGTTAGTTTAAAACGATCCTTATAGGACGGTAAATTATAGGTATCAACCCAGGAAAGACCACATAAGGCAAAACGAATAAGCCTGTGTTGAACGGCCTCAATACGCGCGGTGTGGATACCAGACTTGACTAACATATTCAAGAAGGGCCCTTAACGAAGGTTGTATATAGAGATTTGGTGACGTAAGGAGACATTTTACAAAGCCGAGGGCGGATTTGATCATTTTGTCGATGTGAAGGCGAAAGTTATGTTCTCGGTCACAGATGATCTTTCGGTCATAATAGATAAGGTTCTGGGAAGTGAAGGGAAGCGCCTATGGGAGATAGTGATAGCTTGACATAAGTGAACATTGAGAGCGGGATGGTTTTGTTTTTTGACATCAAATAGTAAACCTTTTTAAATCGGATTGGAGGAATTGGAGGAGCAGGAATCAACAACAGGGGAAAACATTTGATTTGAGAATTTCATCATCAGGGTATCAGGCATTAATTGGACCGGAAGTAAAAGATCTGAAAATAACAATATACTGACGGTCTTCGAAGTAGGACTTGATCCACAGGATAAAATCAGAGGGAAACTAACAATGAAGCTGAAGGCTGTGGAAACAACGTCCTTTTTTTCGTAGATTCGGATTATGTGGGCAGTTTTCCAAAGCTGAGAAAAGAGTCTCTGTGAAATGGAACTTTGAAATAAGGCCATGAGGGCGCATTTTTTTTTTTTAATTATGACGGGGAGGTAGTCAGGACTGGATGAGTAGTCTTCCTATATATGTATTTTCTCGATGACTAAGGAAGTTATATTCAAAGACGCTAGAGATGTCTGAGAGCAGTCTTTCATATCTATATAATGTAAGTAGCCATGATCAGATTGAAGGACCTGTTCGGCGAACGACTGGCTAGAGAACTGGGCAAAAAAGGGATCATTGAAATTCGGTTCGGATATCGGAGAGATTCGTTTGGTTGGGCGAATTTCGTATAAACTGCAGGTAAGTGGAAAAGTCAGAAGCAGAGCTGGATTGAAGGTTTCTTAGGTTACGCAGGGAGCGTAGTTCCTTGGTGTACCAGGGTGGAGATGCGGTGCAGTTCGTTTTTGATGAACATGGGAGAATAGGATAAGGCAACTGATGACTTTGAAAAGATATATAAAGTCAAGTAGCCTCAAACCGCAGAGGCTCAGCAACTTTTAATTAATTCTATTTTGAGAGAAAAAAAAATAGTCGGTCAATATGTTGCGATAACGCTCTCCGTCTATCCCTATCTTCGCAGTACCGACTAATGATGCAACCAACCTATAATCTGAATCATAATGATCTTTTCGGGATGCATTGTCTTTTTATGCATCTCGTGATTCAGTTTGATTCATTGGTAAAGATCAAATTTGATAACAATGCTTTGGCAAACCAATATTCCTTTAGCAAATCGGCGAAGTTGTAAATGATTTAGAGATTTAAGGTTTGATTGGGATCTTATAGATCTGCGAGGCCCAATTGTTGATTGAAGCCAGTTTCTTCAAAACGCTTTTTTGTTTTACACATTCTGGTCTCACGAGGGCGATTACGTTAACCGAAAATTGCTGGATTTAACAAAATTTAGCTTTAACAGACCGCCCATCATCGTGGTAAGTTTGAATAACAAGAATACGTTACTGGTAAACGATTCCGTGACCACAATTACCCAAGAGTGCGCTTGAAATCTGTCGAAAAGATCAGCCAAACTGGATTTAGTAAATAACAGTAAGTGACAGTCAACATCCGCCTCATCGGTTGGATCCTTCTTTATTTAGAATGCACATGTTTGAGCGCAGCTTGGTGTCATTGCATATGAAGTTGCTCCTACTTTCCACTTGAACTCAGCAAGACCATTACAATTATTAATGTCCTTAATTAAAACGGTTGAAAATGCGGATGGCTTTCGGAAACTGTCATGCTCTACGAAGATCTCAGCACTAAATCCCTGCTCTCCATGAAGACCTTGAAAGAGGTAACTCGATGCCTGGTGTCATTGTATCAGATGGAATATGCATAAAAGTTGTCAGCGTATAATTTCTGCGCAAGTTCATCAGCATTCCAGTATGGATCGTACCAAGAGCAGGCTCTTTTAAAACGAGACTTGGCTTTCAGTAAACAACACATGAGAGAAATATCGATTTAGGAAAAATACCAAAATATTTGCAATTTTTTTTATTTTTTGTCAACTAATGTTAAACTGGTTCAAAGCGTCCTCTGTGAACCGAAATCAATTTGTTTCGATTCGTTGTGATATTCAAGAACCGATTTGCATAAAGACTTGGATCATAAAGCATATAAATAACAGTCAAGATATGAATATCTTAAACCGGCCGGCAAAAATTCTAGCGCTGCCCCACATTAAAAAATAGAATTGATACGATTAGGAAGCATCACTGATCCATATTGAAGCGAGTTTTATGACCATAATCGTGCAAATTTGAATGAAGCAATGTGGGAAGAAGGTCAATGATCCTCAGTGCGTTCAGAGCCCGTACCTATGGAAGAATGTAAGATTTACTAAAACCTGATAAACACTTTCTCCAACAGGGATATGTAGTGGAACTAGAGAGCATTTTGTCGCTTGAACATTGTCGCCACAAAAACAAGTTGGAAATCGGGCACAGAATTATTATTGCCAATCGCTGCTTCTGTGACTTTGTAAACACATAACATCCTTACCTGTCCGGTCAGATTTACCGAAATAGAAACACCAATTCTATCAAAAGAGTATGAAGAAGCCTTTCAAGAAAAAATTCTGTGATCTTTGGTGTCGTTAGCCTTGACGAGAAATGGGACTAGAGAGAGAGAAATCATCACGACCTGTACGGGCTATAGAAATTCTGGTCCATTTAGGAGTCTTTGAATCCAACATTTTAAGCAAAAGGGCACCACAAAATATTCGATTTGAATACTAACGATGTCGTTAGACGTCCTTTGTCCTTCCTTGGATTGGATGTGATTGGATGTTTAGGTCTACTAACTTGGCTATACTTATCAGTAGGACAGGTCTGATAAGTATGATTGTTGCGAACCCACTAGCAAATGCAAGAGGAACAACCATTTTCAAGTATACGCATTTGCTTGTATTTTTTTAAATTGTGGGCTAATGCTAACAGATAACATAGAGCTCTATGACCAGTGTAGGTCTGCTAGCCAATTAGATGAGGAATTCCTCTACGTTCTTAATAAAGTTGAGGATGTCCCTCGTAGGAGCTGAACTGCGGAGGAGGGCAGCACACTCGCAGTGTGCTCTTTAGTTTCCTCGCCCTCTAGACAAAGTCGACACTCAGTTTAAGGCGAGAGATTAATTTCGTTAAGATGATATCTCAGATTACAGGGTCCCGAAAGGTAGCTGACCTGTCTTCTGATATCAATTCTATTATATTTGAGAATATTGATAGTTTTTATTCAGGAGCCGTAGGAATCTCTTCGATTATCGCAGTCCTTATACGCTGCTCCAAAAGCGCAGGTGTTGCGATTTTTCCCACATGCCTAAGAGAAAATTAATCTTTGACTTGGGGAGATTCGGCAGAAAGCTTTGACACTTTTCGCTGGAACTTTTCCTAGCGAGTTGGTCGGCGATTTCGTTGCCTTTAATGCCCTTGTGACATGGCACCCACCAGAGTTTGACCTTATTTCTTTTGCCTAGATCTTGCAGGACATCGTGGTATTCCTTAACGGATTTTGAATTCGTACTATACGAGCCCAACGCTTTGAGCGCTGTCTGATTGTCTGAGAGTATATTGATGGTTAGACCTCTTATGCCAGTCTCTAAGTTTAGGTTGACGCACGTTAGGACGGCGTATAGTTCGGTTTGGAAGACACTAGAAACAGTTCCCAGGGCTTTTAACATCTTCCGATTTGGTCCATAGATGCTAGCGCCAACACCAGAATATATTTTAGAGCTATATGTGTACCATCTCCCCAAGCTGTGCGGTTTGTGATCAATATCTCAAAACTTTTATCAAAGATGGATGTATGCGGTAGTGCGTCCAAAACTGTGGTAATCTTATCCGATAGTCCCTCTCTACTACACCAGTCACAGATAAATTTAAGCCCAACTTGCATGCGTTCATATGCAGAAATAACAATACAATACAAGGGTGGTCCGATAAGAACTTAGCCTCACCTCCAGATGGCGCGAGTATCGCAAGAGCAACTTACTATCGTATAGTACATTCTAGTAGACTCGTAGTTTTGTTTTGACTGCATGTGGAAGCGGGAGTGTCCGTGGATTTTAGAAAAATGGAAAAAGAGCAATATCGGTCGGTGATTCGATTCTTGGTTTTGAAAGGGAAATCGCGCAGCGAAATCATTGAGCGTTTGGATGCTGTGTACGGTGACTCTTCTCCTTCGATGGCGACCATCAAAAATTGGTTTAACGAGTTTCAACGTGGTCGCACGTCGGTTTTTGATAAGCAACGTCCAGGTGCCTAGAAAACGGCTACTACTGAGGATAACGCGACAAAAATCCACGATCTCGTGTTGGCAGACCGCCGATTGTAGGTGCGCGAGATAGCTGAGACAGTAGGCATTTCAAAAGATCGCGTGGGTCATATCCTGCATGAAATTTTGAGCATGAGAAAGCTGTCGGCGCGATGAGTGACGCGTTTGCTCACTCCGGACAACAAGCGCAACCATGAGACCACTTCAGAGCAGGGTTTGACGCTGTTTAAGCGCAATCCGAAGGAGTTTCTGCGTCGTTTCGTGACAGTCGACGAAACATGGATCCACTGGTACACACCCGAGACCAAGGAACAGTGGACTTCGTCCGGCGAACGTGCTCCGAAGAAGGCGATTCACAAGGTGTTCACCGTTTTCTGGGATTCACAAGGTGTGATCCACATTGACTACCTGTAGATGGGCAAAACGGTCACAGGGCTGTACTATGCCAAATTATTGGGCCGATTCGACGCCGAATTGAAGAAATAACGGCCCCACTTGGGGAAGAAAAAAGTGCTCTTCACCAATGATAACGCACCGGCTCCCACCTCCGCCCTCGCCACAAATTGGTCGAATTGGGCTACGAACTGTGTGTCCTTTATATAAATGGGACCATAAATTGAATGCAGAATTTTCTTCTCGAAGTGACCAAGGGCATCCTTATCCGTTTTCGTTAAGGTCCAGGCATCTGTGCCATAAAGGAAGACTGGGATGATCAGTGCTTTATACGAGTATAATGCTACCCTGGTTTCTTGAGAGAGGGCTCTACTTCTCAATTGCCTCTTGAGCCCAAAAAAGCAGCGGTCGGCAAGAGTAATTCTGCGTTGAATTTCATCGCTCAGCGACAACAACGCTAGTCACTAGTGAGCCATGGTCGACGAAGTCCTTGGCCACTTCAAGTTTGTAGCCGTCAATTGTAACGTTCTGGCCAAGACGTCGGTGTTGTGCGTCTGTTTCTGGATGAAAGCATATATTTGGTTTTACCCTCGTTCACCAAAAGACCCATTTTAACTGCCTTTGCTTCAATGCTTTTGAACCCTTCATTGACGTCTCGCCGTACTCGCCCAATTACGTCTATGTCATCTGCGTACACAAGCAATTGCGCAGACTTGAAATAGATTGTACCCCTTGGGTTGGCCAGTGAGTCTCGTATGATCTTTTCAAGCACGATGTTGAAAAAGCTACATGAAAGTGCGTTACCTTCCCTAAATCCTTTTTTAACATTGAAGGTCTCGGTTAATTCACCACTGACCCTAATGGAGCAGCGTCATCCTGCACAATCGGACGAGACATGGCTCGGTGTAGCTCGTCCCTATGCACACTGTCATATGCGGCTTTAAACTCGACAAAGAGGTGGTGCGTGTCGACCTGAAATTTATGGGTCTTCTCCAAGATTTGCCGTAGTGTAAATATTTGGTCTATCGTGGATTTTCCTGGCCTGAAACCATACTGGAAGGAACCTACCAGATTATATACAAAGGCTTTTAGGCGTTCAAAGAGTACAGCAGAGAAGATCTTGTACGCGATGTTGAGGATGTTATTCCTCTATATTTGGCGCAATTATACGGGTTTCCTTTCTTATGGACTGGGCAAACGATGTTGAGATTCCATTCTTCAGGAATGCTTTCCTCCGACCATACTTTACAGATGAGCCGGCGCATGTGACCTACCAACTCATCTCCAGCCGCTTTAAATAGCTCAGCAGTCAGGCCGTCTGCGCCCTTGTTAGTTTTAAGCTTCGAAATAACAAGCTTAATTTCATCTAGGTCAGGTGTACGGAATCCTCTTGTATCTTCGTCCGTTGCGAATGGATCATTGTGCCTGACAGCGGTATCAGATATATCATCGCCGTTACACAGTCTACAGAAGTGGTTTTGCCATAGTCCCAGCATCTGCTGTGACTCTACTACTAGTTATCCGTCTTCATCCCTACAGGCTTTATAGCCCTGACATGTTCGTTTTACTTTTTCGTAAAACTTCCGAGCGTCATTTCTGTGGTAACATCTCTTCATCTCCTCGATCTCACGCTTTTCGTGCTCTCTTTTCTTATTCCTCTCTCCTTTTCCGCTCGTAGAACTCACGAGCGGCTCTCGTCCGTCTATATAGTATGGCCTTGTAGGCGGTTTGATTTGCTACAGGGGCTTGTCTGCATTGCTCATGGTGTTTCTAGCTGGTGGCGGTTTGAAACCCAGCACATCAGAGGCAGAGTCTCTGAAGGCGCGCTGGAAATGCTTCCACTGCTGTTCTGTAGATTGTGCCGGTGACACCGGACTTTGCGAGAAGTTGGGGGAAACTTGGAATTTCCGATCCAAGGAATCGGTTAAATACCTAGGGGTCATGCTTGACAGCAGACTGTGATTCGAATCACACGCAGACTATATGAGCAAAAAGGCATCATACTGCAAACGACACTCTCCAGAATACTGCCACACGTTGGTAGACTGGGACATGCCAAGAGGATTTTGCTGAGTAGAGTGGTAGCTCAGTCATGCTGTATGCCACACCAGTCTGGGCAAAAGCGTATGAGAGGAAGGGAATTTGCCGAAAACTACCATCGTTATACCGGCTCTGTGTCCTGAGGATAATAAGCGGCTACCGGACGAAGCTGAAGTCATTGCTGGGATGATCCCCATTGACATTCTCGCCAAAGAAATGAAAAGGGTCTATCGGAGAAAACCGTCAAGACCAGCCAAAGACGTGGAGATATCGAAAATCAAGGTGGCAATCTCGGCGGGATAAAATATCCTGATTTCATCAATCGATATATAAGCAAACTGCAAATACCATCTTACGCAGCTCCTATCTGGCCACGGTGATTATCGTAAATTCCTATATCGATTCGAGCAAGTTACTTCTCCTCTTTGTTCAGACTGCCCAAACTAAAAGGAAGACGTGAGGTACGTGATCTCCGAATGTAGACGCTTCGCAGATTGGAAGGCTACTCTACCAGTACCATATATATATAATTCAGCGAATGGTGGAGTCAGAGGAAAACTGGCTGATTATCTGAGAGAGTTTAGGAGAGCAGAAGCTGCAAGAAAAGCAGCAGAAGCAACAAGAGCAATATGAATTTTTGCACCAGCTGAATTTTGTAAGGATTTAGACCAAAATCCTTGCGTAAAATCTTCCACCTAGTCGGAGTGACACCATCAAAATTACTGCTATAAGGGACAAACCGCGCTCTTCATTCAGACTGGCGCATACAGCAGCAATATTTTTCTCTGTACACACTCTATGCATACAGGTGGAGAGCTTAACGTATAGTGTGGAATTAGTGCGAAATTGGGCCACTATGGGATGAATTGCTTGCTCAGTAGACCGATTATGACGATTGTAAAATGGTCGTGCAAAAGACCATTGTAAGCGTTGTTCGGAGACGACGTTCACGGTTGTCTTCGATTCCAAGGGCATTATCCAGAAAGAATTCGCTCCACAAGGTCAGACTTTGGATGCTCAATATTATTTGAGTGTTCTGGAGAGATTGTGAGATATCCATCACACAACGCCCTAATTGTACGTGGGTTTTGATAGAGCCATAGTCGCTTTATCTAGCGCCGTGCGACTTCTGGCTGTTTCTTAAAATTAAATCAGCGTTAGATATCATTCCTACAGTAAAACGTCTATCATCCAGAAGTCTTGCCGTCGACCGAAATCTTCAAGACTAGTCGGCTCTTATCAATTATACGATTTTAACACAATTCGAAACAGAGAATAAGCTTACCTGTGGGAAAAGAGGTTCCTCTTGAATGGCGCCAAGAGCGCCAGCCGGGTCGGGCGGTGTCAACTCGACACTTTCGCCGGTGAACTCTGAATCAAAGTACCTGGTGTCTGTATCTGACGTGACGAGAGGCTTAAACGGTGGTGGAATCTACAACAAACCCATTATTAATACACAAATAAATCCATAACAATTCCATTAAGGTACTCACCTTCTTCTGTACTAACTCAGTCCAATTAATACTCGAAAAGAACGCATGTGCTTGGATCTCTTTCACATCCTCCTGACCACCACCCAAACGTCTGTTTGGATCCTTTGCCAATAAGCCACTCAAGAGACTCCGCGCTTCTTCGGATATCGTTCGTGGGAATCGCACGTCCTCCAGCAGGATCAATGTGAATAGGACATCGTGATCACGATTGTAGAATGGAAGACGGCCACATATCTACAACAACAAAAATACCAAATAAATCATCATCCCATTCGTCGCGTTCCATCGCTCACCATTTCGTACATAACCACTCCGGTGCCCCACCAATCGACGGCGTGCCCGTAATCGTTGTCCTCGAGCACCTCCGGTGCCAAGTATTCCGGTGTACCGCAAAACGTTTTCGTTGTGCGCCCATATGTGATGTCTTCCTTACACAAACCAAAGTCGGCGATTTTGATGTGACCATCCTTATCCAGCAACAGATTCTCCAGCTTCAAGTCGCGATATATGATTCCCTGCGAATGCAGGTAACCCAAGGCTGAGATTATTTCGGCTCCATAGAATCGAGTGCGTTCCTCGGTAAAGACACGCTCGCGACTTAAATGGAAGAATAGTTCGCCGCCATTCACGTACTGCATCACGAAGCAGAGGCGGTCATTGGTTTGAAACGAATATTTTAACGACTACGAAAGTAAATCAAATTAGTAACAGGCAAACCAGTCCAAGGAGATTACAATTCACTCTTACAATTAAGAAAGGATGACTGGTATTCTGGAGAACTCGACTCTCGGTAAGGGTGTGTGCCACTTCGTCTTTTTGTATGATGACTTCCTTTTTGAGAATTTTAATCGCATACAGTTTAGCTGTGGACTTCTCGCGACAAAGGATCACTTTGCCGAATGTACCTTTGCCCAAGACTTTAAGAAATTCGAAATTCTCGAGAGTCTGTGAGAGGGTTAATCGATTCATTAAAGTCGTCTTAACTTCTTGATGGGGTTTTGTGGCGCTACTTACAACTTTCTTTTTGCCACTGATCTTCCCCGTGGATGTGCCTTGCACGGAGAATTTCTCTGACAATTCAACTTCGGCTATGGACGCCATATCAACGTCTGTCATGTCAGTTGAAGTGGATGGTGACATGGCCATCTCCCCGACTTCATTCAATAGAGTGGCTACAGACCTAAAACGAATATAGAAACAAGTCGCATGAGAACATTATGCAATTGAGAGAGCGAGAGAGTTGTGGTTTTAATATCTTTGGTCTTTTGCGATCCAAAGCTTCTGTTGTACTTCAGGCCGCTTGTAAATAAATCAAAGAAATTCTGGAATTAATAATGGTGTGCGCATTCTGACTGATAGTGACGGACGGGAGAGATGGAAAGTAAGAAATGTAAACGTTAAATGCAGAATGAATGTCAAGAAAGAAATTAATTGAGTGAATGATCGAATGCGGTTAAACGATGCTCAAGTTATGTCGGATATGGCATGATAGTATATGAGAGATGAGGAGATTCTACCACCGACGTGATTCTTAAAGCTAGTTGACCTACCGTCATAGTTTACTTGTTACTATTGTAATTACCAGACTGACGACCTGCTTCCAAAGTGGGTTATACTTACACCTGCCACTCGTTAATTCCTGAATCAGAGGACAATAAAACGCGCCATCTACTTACATGGCAGGTCTTGTCCAGAAATGCTTTCGCTGTATACGCTTACCCGTCCAGTTGCAACTGTTATTTAGGCCACACCAGTGGTCAGTGACGAAGAACTAATAAATGCCAATACTCAAGCTGATTGTACCTGCCTTTGATTCAGGATTTTTGCAGACACAGAAAACTGTGGTGCAGTCATGCTTATTTTTGCTTTGGACATCATAGGCTAATGCTGTACTGAGTCGATGGAGTCTATCTCTTACAGCTGTCTAGTTTGGATAACGTTTTTCTCTTACGATTTCGCCTACCAAACACCGTGAAAAGGGAAGTATTCTAAAGCCAGAAACAAAGGCTTCCTCAAATCTTAAAATCTAAAATCCCAAGAACAACATTTGCTTGCAATGTCCACATGGTATGATGTGGAGTACCAATTGTAGAAAAACAAACCCATAAACCTGAAAAACCGCCGAGGATCCCTTCGTATTCGAGAATTCCCTTAATTTATTTTAGGAGCGAAAAAAAAAAAATGCCGTGACGCACCGAAGAGTACGGGCTTGTTCAAAAAATACGGTGACTTTTGAAATTTCGCGAGCTAATTATACTCGATTTTCGATTTTCTACTTTTGTGCTTCGACGTATACTCTTAAATTGATATCGTCGAATCCCTATCAGAGAAGTCTCTAAGGATATTCACATATCGGTTGGCTCGTTACACTTGTTCTTTCAGATGTTTTGGGCATGAAACATGTGTTAATTAAATTTGTTCTGAAATTGCTACATTTTGACCAAAAGAGCCATCGCATAGAAGCTGTTGACTGACATGAATGACGGTCAAGATTTGCTAAAAAGAGTCTTCATTGGTGACTGAACATGGGTATCCAGCATATACAGTGTGCGCCATCTCATATGGGTCGATGTAAATTTCGAACAACTTCAACAATTTTCAACCGATTTTGGAAATTCAAAAACTTTTATTCAATTTAGACGTTTGCAATTTATTTTGATAAATTTTTGAAAACAATATCAATTAGATGACAGCCTTTATTGTCGATGCAAAAATGGGCTCGTTGTCACGCATTCTCCATGACATTTTCGAGCATTTCGGTCGAAATTTCTGCGATTTCCGCACGAATGCTTCTTTTGAGCTGTTCTATTGTCTTCGGGCCGTTAGCATACACCTTATTGTCTTCGGGCCGTTAGCATACACCTTGCTTTTCAAGTATGCCCAAAGAAAAAAGTCTTTAGGAGTCAAATTCGGCGATCTCGGAGGCCAGTCAATATCGCCCTTTTTTGACACCAATCTTCCAGGGAACTTCTTACGCAGAAGGTTCATTGTTTTGTTCGCAGTATGACATGTCGCGCAGTCTTGTTGTAATCAAATGTGAAATAAACCTTTTTTACGCTTATCTAGGACTACATAATGGGCCAACATCCACCGATATCGATCGCCATCGACTGTATCGCCAACTTTGAAGACATACGGTCCAATGACGGTTTTAACGCATACACCGGCCCAAACAATAACTTTTTGATCATATAGCGGCTCTTCGTGAATTCACGAAAATTTAAAAATCTCCGCAAAATGGTCCCACTGATGCCTAACTGCTGCGAACGACGCCGATATGACAAACTTGGGTCTTCTTGAACACTGGCCTTCAAAGACTGAATAGATGAGTTTGAACGCCGCGGACGTGGCCTAGGTTGCTCAGGAGGGCTTGCCACAGAACCAAATTGAAAAAAATTCGAGGCCCAACGACGAATTGTATGATTTTTGGACGCAACACGATCACGATATTTTGCACGATACGCACGTTGCGTTAGCACAATCGAGCGTTCATTTTTAATGAACATTGAAACTATTTCCGCGCATTCTTTTGGTGTGAAGCCTTAAAATTGTACTGAATTGACGTTTCCAAAATGCTATGACATATGAAAATCGGTTGACAATTGTTGAAGTTATACGAAGTTTACATCGACCCATATGAGATGGCGCACCCTGTACCAGTTGTATGCATAGGTTTTTGTCCTTCTCAACTAGGAGATGGGGCCAGCGGAAAGTACGCGACGTATTAATTTGACATATACGCCATTTTGTTCGTCTTAGATTTAACTTCAAACACACACAAATTGAGTCCGCCAAGAACTAGCGTCTTTGTTTCATCGTTCAGTCATCATGTCGAGTTTTGTGCTTGAATTTGCGGCATTGCTTTTTCTTAAAGAAAGAAGCTGTTGAAAGTCATCATTTGCTGGTAGAAACAAATGGTGAACACGCTCCATAAATAAGAACATGTGAGACACGGTTTCGACAATTTAAAAGTGGTGAATTTAATGTGAATAACAGTGCTCTAGTAGGAGCTGGCAGGAGTTATTGGATGATGGTCCAAATCAAACTCAACGACAATTACCAGAAGCATTACATGTGTCACAAGAAACAATTAGCGGACGTTTACCGCCAATGGGGAAGAACAATAAACTCGGTAAATGGGTCCCACACGAGTTGAATGAACGTCAAATGGAAAATCTCAGTCACTTCCTGCTTCAACATCACGAAAGGAAATCATTTTAGCATCGAATTGCGACGAGTGACGAAAATTGATTTATTTATTGAAAACCCGAAGCGGAAAAAATCGTGGCTTTCATCTGGCGGAGCCGATCCTTTAACTTCAAGGCATAGACGACACCTGGATCCAACATCTTGATGCTGAAATTAGACATCAACCGATGACTTGGAAGCGATCCTCCTCACCGACGCCAAAGCAATTCAAAATGTCAAGTGGTAGTGATCGTGATGCAATGGTAATCATCACCGACTGTTGAGCGTAAGATCTGGAGTTCAAGTCTGTCCATAATCAAAACAATTCCTATACTGAAAAACTGTGCAACATCAGTTGTGAATGAGAGACAATCAAAAAATGCTGACGAAGGCATAACACTTGCAGTATAAGATCTTCAAAATTCATATCTTCACAAAAGTTACTGTGAACTACAACCAAGGCGACAAATTCAGTCGAATCTCTCGAATCCTATCTAGGACAACCACCCCCGAGGAGTAGTGAACGAACACCTATGACACAAACCATCTGCACCCCATCCAAGTTGTGTGACAAACACCATAAGAGCGTACACTCTTGAAGCTGCGCGAAGCCTATAAAAAGTTCAGCGGAAAAGGTTATGGCGTCCGTTTTTGGACGTTGAAAGCATAATTATGGTGGAATATTTGGAAAAGAGAACTATTATTTCGGGATTTTTTGGTGGTCATTAAAGAAAAAAAGAGGGGCAAACTGCGAGCTGGGGTGCTGTTCCACCAAGACAACACACCAACCCACAAACCCACACATGCGATGGCTGCCATTCAAAAAACGTGATTCGAACTCAAATCTAGGTTAGATTAGATTTTGGGGTAGATTTTGGCGGCCTGTGGCGACCATGTTGTTTTGGTGAAATTGCTCAAATCTGTTATTTATTATTAAGTTACTGATGCCAATTTATCATGGCAAGTTACACGATTGAATAACACTTCCAAATGATATGACTTTATTATCAAAATTTGGGTTCGTTTATGCAAACATTGCTCGCCCTGCGTCCATTTTACGCTAGACCTAGTGGGACTTCAGAGTTGACTCTTCAACGTTTGGTTGCCAAATTTGAGATGACATGTTTGGTAATCAATCAGCAAACATTCGTACGTCAAAGGAACGCAAGATCGGCCGAGAACATCGTCGCGGTCCACGAAAGTTTACAGTCGATTCTTCGCCACGCACAAGAACTTCGCAGACTTCAACTTCCGAATTTGCTTCGAGACTTAGACAACACCGTTTTTCGCTGACTGGGCTTCAGAGCGTTAGGAAGAGGACCCCAAATTTGACCGAAAAATCATCTTCAGCGACGAGGCGCATTTTTGGATGAATAGCTGTGTTAACAAGGTTCACCAGGTGACAATGCATCCTCAAAAAGTTACCGTTTGGTGTGAATTTTGAGCCCTCGGTGTCATTGATTCGTACTTTTTCGGTTACCGTCAACGGCGAGTGCTACAGAACGATGATAATATGGAATATGGACCTAGATGACATGTGATCCGGCGCTACGTACCATACAGTGGACGCCACGATTGACATTCTGCATGAATGATTTGAGGGTAAGATTATCTCCCGGAAATGTGACGTGAATTGGCCACCAAGGTCATACGATTTGAACCCGCTTGACTTTTTCTTGTGGGGTTTTCGGAAGTCGCAGGTCTATGCGACCGATGCCCTTAGGGTGAACGCTATTAGAGCGTATTTTGTTACAGAAGTCTTAAGGCCTATACATCATCGAAATGAACCATCTTCAGAAAATATGGCTGCCGTTAGTGAAAGTGTTGAAGAAGATCCACCCCACACCTATCGATTTCACCCTGAACACATCAGTCAAGAGTCACCAGCTGACCACACAATGCATAGAACAAAAGAGTGCTTGAGCGATGAGGTTCATCTCGATGAATATGTTAACAAAAAATATTTTATTTCAGTAAATTTTTTCTAAGGCTAAGAAACGTAATCATTTCGGGTATAGGGAAAAAGCCGAGGTCTTGAATATCTGTAAATCATACCGAGGAGGAACGACGGAACATGATAAAGACATCGGCCAAAAAAGAGTTTGAATTTGATAGTATGCATGTGGTTGAGATCGGACAGAGCACCAAATCGATGAAGAATTTCAAACAAATGAGATTGAACTCCGAAGTGGGTGGTTGGCCAGCTTGTGGTAAAATTTGATAAGCGAGGGATGGAAGGATGGGGGTTTTCAGAAACCTGTGTTTCACAAAGAAGCTATTTTGTAAAGGGAAATGTGGGCATACATAGAATTCGGCAAGACAGACAATACAGCACCAACTAAGTGGCAAATCGAAATTGTGGCACATGCTAATCCATTAAGGTCGTTACCTAGGTAATCTAGCCACGAAACGTTTACATGGTCAGGGAAACGGCTAAAATCAAGCTGTCGCTGCATAAATTACATACCACCAAGGACTTATGTAGCTTCCCCTCCCGAAATCACAAGTTGCAATGGAATCAGTGGCAAAGTCAGACACAGAAATACTTCGACTGGTTATTTACTGTTTCCTTGATCTTTGGAGAAGCAGGATGAGAAAAAGACAGAATAGCTTTCTGAGTTTCGAGATAGACAGGTCAAGTCGACAGTCGGCATTTTATTGTTAATGTTAACATAACAATGAAACTAATTGTGACGAATGGCTCGTAATGTTTTCCTCCTTTGCAGATTTCGCAAGCCCGACGTTACTTTTTGTTCGTGACCTTTCTTTTGGTTGTTTATGTCTCTTTTGAGTTATTGTAGTGTTCGAAGAGTAACGTGGCCTTAACCAAAATGTCAGACTGGACTAGATTTGTGCATCAAGTTCATGAGCTCAAAACCACAAAGTGATAGTGAGTGTGACAGCTAACGAATCTGATATGCACATTGAAGAAGGAATTCCTACCGAAAAGCAGGGCTACAAGAAATAAAACCCAAATTCGGTAAGTCTCGTGGAAGTGTGTCAAACTTAAATAAAAAAAAAATGGGTCGTACGAATACATGAAAACTTTATGGAAAATAGGTAACCTGAAACGCAAAAAGCGTGGTTACTTAGCGGTAAGAGCCAAATAGTTCGTGAAAAAAAGGGACAACAGCATGAAGAGTGTCATATATGCCAATGCTTTCAACAATGTTTTCACTAAATCTGTCGAAAAAATTCTAATTACTTTGGAGATTGAAGGTTTCGTGCGGCCTTCGATAGCTTCTATGCTTGAATGCATGATCATCCAATAGCGCATAGACTCCCTATAAAATCTATAGAGGCACTCCTCAACCTGGGGTTATCACACCTCTTTAATGTCTAGTTGCGTTGGAAAACAAGGGAATACAATTTTGGCTTGTGCTCGATGTGGGAGAAGGGTAATTTAATTCTGTAATAAGTAAAATCACGGAGAGGACTGTAGCTAGAGCATGAATCTGCTAAACATCCAGACTACATTCCTATTAATCTGGAAATCTACAATCCCAAATATAGAGAGAAAAAGAAATTGGCTTTAAATCGAAGATATCAATTCGGAAGACATGTGGTTTCAACATGACATTGTATATCTCGCGCAACTCAACTCCTTTTTATTATTGCATTATTATTGGTTTTATTGCAAAAAAAACTTCCTTGAATGGGCCATCAAGATCGTATGATTTGAAGCCGTTGGATTTCCTTTATTGTGGGGCAATGTAAAAAATCGTTTATGCACACCATCTGCAAACTCTTTGAAAATGAATATTCGTCGAAAAAATCATGGAAAATTACTTTGTCAGAACCAAGCTTGCAAGAATAACGGTAAAGACAGTTGAATGATGTTATACTCCATTCATAATGGCAAGATCCTGCCAATATATTGAAATAAAAATTTGATCTAAATCTGAACCATAAAATGTATTTTATTTCAATTTACTTTCGGAACCGCAAATTGGATCACCCTAAACCATAACTATTTTTATCGTCTGTTATGGCACGTTTAAACACCATGATTGACTTCATGGCATGAGCTAATTGATATTCCAATATCTTAACCAACTTTCTTGATTGTTCATAATCACTTATCTCACGTCTTCGTCGGTGGTTAATATACTGAGACGCTTGTCACCTCCTATGAATACAAGGCCTTCTTATAACACTCGAAAATCCTTATCCTTAGTACTCAAAACACGCCACTTCAAAACCGTTGTCTAACTCTTCTCAAACGTTATTGCCCACAATCCATTTTTAAATTAAAATTTGATTCAAATGTTTTGATCCACTTTCTAAAAATGTTACCAAAAACTCATATAACCTCTTTGACAGATGATAAAATATTTACAGACACTTTCAAAACATGTTTGTCAATACAACAATGAAAAAATCGACCCAATAACACCAGTAAAACTCTTAAATTACTAAATTCCCGGTACTTTCTGAACACACCTAGTGCGTTGACCATAAATTCATTTCTGAATTCATACTGTTGGCTAGGTGACTTTTCGGCTGGACTTGATTTCGAAAGATTATAAGGATATTATACCCGAGGAGGATGCCCAAAGACCTAAGACGATAATTATTGTATCTAACGTTACATCCCGAGGATTATTGCTACCCCCATAGTCACTTTAATTCGACTGAAATCATCACAGGACTTTACTAATTGTTTATGTCCTGGTTTAAACGCACCTCCTGTGCAGGTGATTAAGACTAAGATCCATAAGAAGGTGCCGAAACCAAAGCTAAGCAATTGATCGCTACAGCATTGTTGCCACAAGGGTTGAGCTAAAACTCATGCCATTGGTAGCATCCCACACTAATCTATGCCAACCTACGGTCTTTACACCTCTATGCATGTCTCTACATCCAACTTGACTGATATTAACTTACTTGTTGATCAAATTTTTAGGCTTAAACCAGATAGTGGAGGTCCTACCGCCTCATGAGTCCAGGGTGGTGAAAATGATTAAAGGCGTTCTCGAGTCTTCCTTAGTCGAGTCTTCCCAGTCTTGCTTAACCTGAGCGGGAAAGCGGTCTTAAAATTGGCTAGCTTTTGCCAAATAACAAGCAATGGGAGCACTACTTACGGAAGAGTTTGTAACAAGCGTTAGAAGGTTTCAACAAGGAATCAAAGATGAAATCCATTCTATATTATGATTTGGTGATAATAAGCAGTCAGTCTTCCAAGACCTTCGAATTGGCCCGTCTGTTTAACTCAATAGAAAATTGTTACGGAGAGATTCATAGGAAGAGGGTGTAAGGAATTCAGACTACTGAACATCCGAGAAATGCCTGAATAGGACCTGACTTTCGATTGCAAGAACCCTCCTAAAAAATGCTTTCCCTTAACCGGCCCAAATGGAATAGAGCTTCTACCAACATAGTGCTTCAACAAGAAAGAAAGTTGAAACCAAGAGCCGTGATGAAGGAGTATTGCATTGAAAGAATCGACACGAAATTGCTCAGAAAGGATTTTATGTCTTTATTATCGAGCAGAGCGAGAGAAAAAACAAGGACCAAATACTGACACCTTCAACATGCCGGAAACCTCAAAAAAACTGAGGCTTAGAAGATTAACTGTATTGGCTTACTGAACATGTAAAAAAAACCTTTACGGTCACCATAGACTCTCCAAATCAACGGCCGAGGGATGCAAACCCCCGGAATATTCGATTATCGCATCTCCGTACAGCAGCCACAAACAGGATTCCCAACTATAAATCACAAATATACAAAAACAATTCAATCGCTATGACTTACCTGATGGCTTCTGTCCATTCCTGACGATCGCTTTCCTTCTCAACGTGAAAAGTCCTTTCAATAACCGTTGTCCATTGTAGACCACGTATGATAAACGTGTATGGCTTTGGTCTATCAATTGTCATTATTTGGCATCCCCTCACCGTAAAATTATTCAATCGCTCGCTCGGCGTATTAGCGTCCGGCCGATGCCGGAAACCCATTAGACTGCCATCGGCGCGCAATACAAAATAACGTGCACGCCACGTTTTAATGTGTTCGCCGCGTTTAAACAGCCAACCCTCTTTGACAATTGGCGACTTATTCGAGCCGTATGTTTCGACTGCTGTCGACATCTTGACGGGCGGTACGAAATATGATGATAGAAATGATATCGACGCCGATCCTGCAAGCGTCGGAGGCGGTTCTGCTGGTACAGGTGCCGGAGCTGAGTTGTTATTCGGGCTCGTGGCCGCTGGCGCGTACTGTGACCGTGAGAACAACGTTTTGGTGCCTTTACTATAGTCCTCCTCGGTGTTATTCAACTTTCTTTTCTCGCTTCTGTGCTATCGCTCAATGGTGTGTGGCGCTTTCACAGACTGCAAACTGAAACGGACAAAACAGAAAAACCAATTATTCGTCTTGACACACTACCGCTCGGACGAGTTAGACCAATAAACGGAGAAACAATAAAATTCAAGTGTCTGGCTAACGAAATGATTACAAGGAATTACACCACCGCTGCGCGGCTGCCGTGTGCGCAAATCGGCAAATGGAAACCGAGCAAGGTAATTACTTTCCAAAAGCCATAAACAAATGAAAAGCAAAACAACGGCGGACAACAACACTAAGAGAAAAACAAAAAAAAAAAAAAAAAAAACTCACGAGCAAAACAACAATATGTTTTGAAACTTCAATTAGAGTGCAGCCGCGAGAACGAGCCGGGTCGGCTGACGCGGTGCAAAGTAACCGACGATTTCATGCGCATGTGGCGAGTGTCGAGTGGCGACAAAGAATGGGACGTGAGGTGACCGAGGGATTTCGGAGCAATGCACTATAGCAAACCGACGACAATGGGTAGCGTGCATACGAGTATACTGCAGAGTAATTGCAGCGAATATAAAGTGACGGATGTCGGTAAGCTTTGCGCCACTGTGCCAATGTTTGTTGTTTGGTGGTTCGGTGTCATCAGCGTCATTGACGCATCACACAAACCTCCCCCCGCCCCGTTCGCTATGGTTGCATTTTTCATTCCTCGTTTTACTCTCGTTTTTGTTTACTCTAGTAATTATCATTTGTTTTCGAAAATTCCATGTTATCACCCACTGGCAGCGGGCACTCGACAACGCTCGTGTCATTGTGGGAGGACGCGCTCGTAAACGGCACAACTAGGCCGAACATTGGACACCCCGTTTATGACTTGTTTATTTGTTTCTGATTTGAACTTCGCACTTTGTACAGCAGATACACGGACGGTTTGTGAATCACTTTGCGGTTAAATTGATTTATAGCAAACAAGCTTACCTAAAGGATTACCTTTGACAAAGTGGACGTGATAGCTATTATAGAATGTGAGTAATGTGATTCGCGCCTTAATAAAAGATAACACGCATGCGAGGGAATCGATACAAGCATACATGAGCCTCAAGTTTTGTGAATAAAAACAGGTCTTCCCAGAATAAAACGCCCGCGGTTAGTGCGAGCTGTCGAAGCGGTTGGTGAATGGGAAAGGAAATGGTGTTATCGTAAGGCTCATGTGACTTGGAAATTAACACTTCACAGGAATTTGGTAGTAGAGGTTTACACATAGGCCTGTGTAAATAGTAGATTATGCTTCAAGGGCTTATCTGGCTTATGATAAAGGTTTTAGAATCGTAAACAGATCATCGAGCGCAACGTCACGTATACACCGCACGCATGGTAGTAGGCAACAATGGTGTGCCCTTTGCGTTTGCTTTGACGTCTTTCAAACCGGAAAGTAGATGTGTGATTGCGGCTTACTCGTTTGGTTTTTATAGGGGAGGAAGAGATAAGCGATTGGATTGGATATCAAGGCGGATTCTAAGAAGACAATCGTTGTGGATAAGTGGTGACAGACAACGACGGTCGCAATCGTTTATATGAATGTGCCTTAGTGCGTTAGGCGCCCTCAGTCACTGTTATCGGAATAGAAATACGGTCGGTAAGTCCGCGCCAAGAGTTATGACTTAAGGAAATGACCCTCCTCTGCTGACTAATTAATTCCAACTAATTTCCGAGCGGTTACAAAGACCGCCGATAATAGCTGGTGATAGTGATAAAACCGTCATAACATATTTGTCAATAGAAGCTGTCCAAAGTTTGCCGTCCGGAGGCAGAAACCTTTTACAGTCTGTTTGGATTTCAGGCCGTAAATCCCAAATCGACCATTCCTATTTTAAACCAGCGTACATAGGAACAAGCTATGAACAAAAAAAAAGTGAAAATCTCCAAGGTTGCGTGCGATGACGATAGAGTACATTTCTTTTAAGATTATAAAACGGATACGGAAGAAGAAGCCGATGGTCATTTTGTCTTGTATATCTGCAAGTCACAACCAGGAAGAACGACGGAACTTGATCGCTGGATGGGGCAAGTGCTGCAACATTTTTTATAGAAAAAACGATAAAACACGGAGACGCATGCAACATTTCTGCGATGGTCCAGCGAATAAATCAATTTCTTTAATGCTGGGTTCTCTATGAGCTTTATGGTTCCATCTAACAAGTATAAGGTGACCACCAGCTAGAACATGAGCATCATACTCTAGCTTGGAGCGGATATACATATACCTTGAAAATCATAGCCAGAACGATGGGAGAGAAACAATTCTTGCGCCAAAGCAATAAACGCTAAGCATTCCGCAGCATGCCTGTTATATGGCCGTTCCAATTGAGGCTGTCTCCAACGTACATACTCATATGGGAAAGCTCTTCGGTTACTATGATGCAACTGCCATTAATGGAAAATGGCTGCAGATACGCGATATGCTTTAACGAAAGCACTGCGTTTTAGAAGCAATCAATTCCATTTTATTCTATTTACCCCCATGATACTGCCAATGTGGGAATTTAATGAGCCAGACTTTCGCTGCTGTTTCAGCGCCATTGCTGAAGTGCGAGGCTCTGAATCTGGGAACGAATATGTAAAGCTAGAAAAAACTATTGTCAACGAAGGAGTAGATTGGGTCAAAAATGAAAAATCGATCATTTATAAAAATGAGAAAAAGTATTGGAGGCAATATGGAACCCTGAAGAACACCAGCATGTATATAGTGAATATCTAATTTGGATCTACCAAAACATGATCTTCGAATCATTGGAAAGAAAAAACTCCGGTAACCAACCAACGGTATATGAGTGATGTACAAAATAAAATTGTTCTGAAAACCCGCACGTTATTGTCGAGAAACCAATGCATCCATAGAGAGTGACAGTTTGGTGCGGATTGTGGAGTGGTGGCATCATTGGATTGTTTTTTCGAAAATGAGGCTGGGAATAAGGTTTCATTCAACGGTGGGCGTTACAGAGCCATGTTAACCGTCTTTATTTTTACTGAAATTGAAGACATGGATTTGGACGACCTCTGGTTCATGCAGGATGGCGCGCCATGCCACAATCGATCTTTTGCGCACCAAATTCCCAAATCGTGTTACCAGCCGTCTTGGCGATGTGAATTGGCCGCCTCGGAGCTGCGATTTGACCCCTTTGGATTTTTTTTTTTTGTGGAGAACCGTGAAGGAGCGATGTTATGCTAACAATCCAGAAACGATTCAAGCACTTAAGGCCAATATCATTTAAGCAATCCGTAAGCTACAGCCCGAAACCATCAACAAGGTCTTGGAAAATTGTGGTGACAGAGTGCGCTACTGCAAAACCAGCCGAGGCAGCCACTTGAACGACGTTGTATTTCATAAATAATGGGAATGTTTGTTCTTACTAATAAACCAATAATACATGGAAAAAATTTTATTTTGTTGATTTTATTGCTTTTTTAAACAGAAACTTGTATTTGGCCCACCCTTTATTAGCGGCAACGCTAACCTTCAACGTATTCCGCAATTCCGTGGGTTGAAGACTCCTCAACGAATTAGCTACCCCAGTCCTCGAGCCCAAACATCTCAGATTAAGTAAGCCAGTTTTACGCTGAAATCGAGCAGACGTGGTCTGACAGAACCAATGTTTTTGGTAGCTTGGGTTCATTTTGTACGTAAAGCCCCTTCAACACAAAGAAGTTCTCCCTAGTTCCCGACGTTACCAGAAGTATGTAATGTACAATGGTACTGCTGGCAAGCTTGAATACTTGCTGAGATTTACGGTGAGCATGCTCCGTCGGAGCATGTAGGGATTTCGACGGTTTAAAAATAATGATTTTGATGAAGATAAAGGGCGCTCTGGTCTACCGATACAACTTGAAGACGAAGAATGAAGGCTTTTCTTCATGAAGACTCATGTCAGACGTTAGCTGAACCTGAGAAATCATTACAAGTGACGACACACAGAACAGTTTCGAAACGTTCATAAGTACTAAGAATGATTTAGAAGCAAGGACATTAGGTGCTGCACAAGTTGAAGCCGAGAGTCGCTTAATGATGATTCCTCAATTGTGGACTGCTACTGAATTGGCTGAAAAGAGAGGTTTTTCGCATGGTATCGTTACTGACGATAACAAAATGTATACTATACGATAAGGCTGGCTATATGAGCAGAGACACGAGAAGGTGACTTTGTTACACGACAACGCTCTCGAGCACATGTTACAAATCGGTGAGAACCGGCGACAGTTTCGCTCTCACCCACTTAATGGAGCAAGCGGTTAGACATACCATCAAATCACCGGAGCATCTGTGGGCACAGACATCATACCATCGATCTTACAAGTCTTCGCGACTCAAGGTATTTCATGAGTTGACGGTTTATCAACGTCTCCAAGGGGATCTAGGTGTGATGTGTCTATAATTGAAGGGAGAAGATTCACCGTTTTTAGGACGGGCTGGACAGATCCAATTTTTTAGAAAGATCCCACAAAGAGGTATGTCGTTTGCTGACTTGTGTACAAGGTTTGTAGAAAAAGGATGAGGAACAATTTCGTCCTGACTGTGTGTTGCAGTGCGTTGATTGACCGCCACCATCCAGCAGCGCCCAGCATCAGTTTCTTGACAGCGTTCGTTGACTCGTTGCAAGTTCAAAATTAAAGTTTTGAGTAAGTCTGGGAAAATCGGCTACGGAGACGTTGGGCATGGCTCACCGAGTGTTCAAGAATGAAAGCATGTCTTACACTGCTAATTATAAGTAGCACTAGCTCTTCAAAGACGGCCAAGAAACTGTGGAGGACGAGCTTGGTTCTGGACGATCGTCAAGGTCAATAACCGACGACAACATGTACTTGAATTACTGAATTCAGAACAACACGCAACATCTTAACCTAGAAAAGGTAAGAAGACTGAAGAAAAGGTAAAACATGGAGGGGCTAATTTATAAATTGCATCATGACAATGCATTCAGCCACATATGCTCTAAAATGACCAATTACATACATGAAAAGGTAGTGACGATTCCGCAGACCCCTTACAATACCAATTTGGCCCACCAGACTACTTCTCTTAAAGAAAACTGCCATGAGAAACTTGTACGCATATCATTAGGGACCTCCGCCTACCAGGGATCTTTCGAGTCATATAAAAGGCGACATCAAGATCTTCCAAGCCCTTTCAATTTTACAAGTGTAGAATAGTCCCATGTTGACGCACTCTAATACTGTCGGGGACTTATTGGTAACCTAAAGGTAGGTGGAACATTAGCAACTGGCAGAATGGCTTTGTCCAAGGATGTGATAGGTCGTATATCAACGATGAATGAGATTAGATATTGACGACGAAGCTGAGTTCTTGATGTCATTAGCGTATGACTACTTGCTACTTGTGGGACACTGAAGAATTGTTTGCCTCGGTTTTTGATTGAAATAGAATTCTTCCTTGCTCCTGGCTCGTGTACACTCTACAACTCGAGTCACATCTGCATTTTCCTATTGCGAACAAACTTTGCCATTCCAATAACAGAATACTCGCAACTATATCAGCAACGCTGTCAACTTCTCTATTGAGGAAGCATAGAGGTAACAAAAAGTTCTCAAAGAACTTGCTAAGTTCGCTTAAATCAGCTTTCTCGTATAGTAAAGTTTTTGCAACTTTTTCCTTAACTGTGTGATGGTGGTACGAGATTTTAGCTGATATGATGCAGTGGTCAGACGAGCCTAGAGGGTATAATACTTGGACGACATACTTACTAGGCTAGGTGGTAAGAAGAATGGCAACATTGGGAATATGTAACGGCTCATTCACGAGTTGCGCGATTCAACTCTGCCAATATTTCAACATTCCCTCAAGTGTTGTCTGTCCAGAATGTCGAAGCCAGTGAGAGCTGTGTACATTGATGATGCGATTTCAGTGCGAGGAGACGCAGACAGTTCCGAAGTGACAAGCTGCAATTGAATCAGTGGCGAGCTCAGACACAGAAATACTTTGGCTGATTATTTGCTGTCAACTTCGTCTTTGGAGAAAGAGGAGAAAAAGATAAAATAGCTATTTGAACTTCGAGATAGACAGATCAAGTCGACTGTCGGCATTTTATTGTTAATGTTAACGTGACTCTGAAACTAATTGTGATGAATGGTAAGTAGGTTTATGCGTTTCTTCTTTGCAGGTTTTGCAAGGCTGACGTTTCTTTCTGTTATTTATGTCTCTTTTGAGTTACTGTAGTGTTGGAAGATTGCCGTACATAAAATCACAGAAACTTGTTTGACCTTAACTAAAATGTCAGATATTAAACTGGACAACATTTGTGCATCAAGTTCATCAACTCAAAACAAACTTGTTACCTACAGTGATAGAAAATCTGATATGTAAATTGAAGAGGAAATCTCTATCGAAAAGTAAGGCTACAAAATGTTATTCACAGGAATTCAGGTAGAACTGCCACTCATCAAAGAAATAAAAGAATCCATCGACCTAATATCAGCGGGATTAACAGAGAAGTTACATGGGCTCATATTTACAAAGAATGTCTGAGCACAACGCAATAATTAGCGAGGAATAGCACTGCTATCAATTGTTATGATAGTCTCTTAAAGAGACTGACATCATACGCTAAGGAAATAATCGGAGATTATCAGGTTTTGGGAGGAACCGCTCGACGAGTGACCAGTGTACGACATTCGTAGATTTTAAAAAGGTGTATGACTCTCTACACCGATCAAAAATTTATGATGTCAGAACCGTTCTGGCTTACGATGACGATCTCGACCTTCTGGGGTATAGTGAGTAAACACTGAAGAGTAATGCGAAAAGTCTAATAAGGAATCTATGGTGGAAAACAATTCGTAGCGAAGAATCGAAGAAACAGGCGAATGGAGAAAACTGCTCGAGGAACTCAGCTCGTATAAAATGGCCGGACGCGTAGAACAAATGGACAGGAGACAGTAAAATGAATAATGAGTGGAAAACCTGATACAAAAAAATCGACAGGAAGGCCGCGTTATAAATTGGAGGACAATGTTAGAATCGACCTAGAGAAGATGGAACAGAACATGGTCACTATATGGTACTACAGGCAAAACCGTAACAGGACTCGAAAAGATTTGTTCTGCTACAAAGGAATTAAAACCTATCCATTAGGGAAATGCACGCGTTGGGGAAAATATGGCCCCATTGGTGAAAGTGACGAAGTAAGTGAAGGTGTAATCGCCACCGGCAACTCTCATCACTATTGCCAAAGGCTAACCGAATTTGTTTGGTCTCAAATTGAAAATTTGGATGTGGAAGACGTGTACTCGACAAGTTATTTAGTGTTTTGGTGATATGAACTGACCGCCAAAATCGTATGATTTGACGTCTTTAGATCCCTTCTAGGCGGGACTATGCAAAAGACCGTGTTTATGACTACAATCCGAAAACTCTTACAATTGAATCCGTCAAGTTATTGTCTGATACAGCGTGCGCCATCTCATATGGGTCGATGTAAATTTCGAATAACTTCAACAATTCTCAACCGATTTTGGAAATTCAAAATTTTTTTAATTTGATTAATTTTTGAAAACAATATCAATCAAATGACCGCCTTTATTGCCGATGCAAAAATGGTTTCGTTTTCGGGCATTCTCCATGACATTTTCGAGCATTTCGGTCGAAATTTCTGCGATTTCCGCACGAATGTTTCTTTTGAGCTGTTCTATTGTCTTTTAGACGTTAGCATACACCTTGCTTTTCAAGTATCCCAAAAAAAAAAGGTCTGAAGAAGTCAAATCTGGCGATCTCGGCGGCCAGTCAGTTATTTGACACCAATCTTCCAAGGAACTTCTTACGCAAAAGGTTCATTGTTTTGTCCGCGGTATGGCATGTCGCGCCGTCTTGTTGAAACCGAAAGTGAAATAAGCCTTTTTTACGCATTTCTAGGACTACATAACGGGCCAACATCCATCGATATCGATCGCCATCCACTGAATCGCCAATTTTGAAGAAATACGGTCCAATGATGGTTTCAGCATACACCGGCCCAAAAAGTAACTTTTTGATCATATACCGGTTTTTCGTGAATAATGTGAGGATTTTCGGTGCCCCAGAAGCGACAATTTTGTTTATTAACTGAGCCAGAGAGCGTAAAATGTGCCTCATCTGTCATCAAAATTTGCTACCAGAACTCCGGCTCAGCATTAATCATTGCAACGACATTTTGTGCGTATGCCAAGCGCCGTGGCTTATCTTGTGGCAAAATTCTTTGAGTTATCTGCACTTTGTATGGAAATAAGTGAAGATCATATTTTAAAAGTCTCCGCAAGGTGGTCCCACTGATGCCTAACTGCTGCGAACGGCGCCGATATGAGAAACTTGGGTCTTCTTGAACACTGTTGGTGTGAAGCGATTCATGGTTAAAATTGTACTGAATTAACGTTTCCAAAATGCTATGACATATGAAAATCGGGTGACAAATCGGTTATTCGAAATTTACATCGACCCATATGAGATGGGGCACTCTGTATGTTTCGAGTCCTGCAAGAACTCCCATGGAGGACATTTATAGTCCATAATGACAAGATCCCGACAATGTATTGAACAAAAAATTGATTGAAATCTTAATCACAAAATGTGTTTTATTTAAATCTTCTTTCAGAACCACAAATTGGATTACCCAGGTGCGACTCTTAAACGACTCCGGGCAATAGCAAAGATCCTATATTCGAACTGAAGAGCTTTTACTCCACAAAGACGATCGATTACCAACAAACAAATCTGTTAAATTGTGTCAGAGTCGTTGCACTTAGAAGCTTGACCAGTACTTTCAAGCGTTCTGTAGCTCTATCACTTGAAGTGAACAGGCAACAATGTAACGTTGTTGAATGTCCGAAGCGATGTCTCACGTGATAATAAAAACCTCAAATCTCTGTTATTTATGAGATGTATGATACGTTTTCATTATTTTTTACTAGTTTAGTCAGCCCCAAACGACTCATGAATACACTTCTTCTATGATCGACAGCAGGAGTATGGCGTAATGGCTGTTCTAATATTAGTTAAAGAGAAATGATCCTCGATCTGGGGTGCTATTTAATCCAGCTGTTGCCAACCATTGTAACTTTAAAATCAGATTTCGATCGGAGAAATAGTGAAACGTGGGAAAGCAACAGACTAAGAGACGGACTTGGCTGATACTTCTTTGATTGACTACGTTTGGTCATGCTGAGATTCAACGATATCACATGAAAGAATTCTGAATAATATATAAAGAAAAAGGTTGAGATCACTCGTCGTTCGTAGACTATGTTAAGTTCTAATGACTTGAAAATCTTTCAAAACCTCCTATCACTACATATTCCAAATGAAATTGACCGCCGAGCTCAATTCTCTTGTTGACAAAAGAAAAATCCCAAAACATTGGCATGAAACAAAGCAATCAAGTAGAATATTCCCCAAAACCATGGACAAAAATCCCCCGGAAAATAACACAGCTAAACGTGAAATAGAAACCTCCAATAGCTACAATATATGCAGTGGTATATCTGTCTCACATTGGACTACATTCTGATACCATCTAATCAATCTTTCATTATTTACTCAACAACTTATCGGCGAGACTAACGTCCGCGTTTAAGATTTCTATAATTCTCCTCGACTTTGTCATTCTCCGAGTAATTATTCAAAGACTTTACCGCTTCTGCCTCTGTTTGTCGCTTTCGATCCAACCCTGCGTCACGAGACAGTTCAAAGCCCAAGACTCATTCTCTTCGTGTCGACCCCCTCTTCGAAATCACGCGCTAATCACATGATTAGAAAAACAATTGCGTTCGACTTATGACAGCTGCAAACAATGCCAACGATGCACACACATCGGTTGTCCTTCTAGACGTCACATCCCATGTCTTTTCTCTCTCACACGGTGAACATATAAGATTCAGGGTAGGAAATACATGCCAAAGACTATTGGCGTCAGTTTCTCAAATACTCAGAATCGAACGCCACATTATTTGACTTTGAACAACTATTTCCGTTCATTGGTACCGTGTTCCGAATGTTCAATTACCACTTCCTGGCATCCACCCCTAATATCAAAACACCGCGTGAGCAATCGATCACCCCCATCGAATACTTCGTCTCATTTCCTACCAACCTACGGTGCCTGGGGATATTGCCAAATCAACATCCTGCCAAGACTCCATCAGGTAATCACTTACAGATCAACAATTCCATTAACTAATACTAATGGAACCAAGCCAATTGTGCCAAATTCCAAGCGTGCAAGCGCCAAATTTGCCGAATCATTTGATTACCTGGCGAACAGCAGGTTGAACGATGCAAGCTGGCAAGATAACAACAAACCCAAGTGGCGTCGGGTTGATTGCCATACTATAGAGCTGCACAGCGACAGGGTGGAGGTGAATGTTTATCGAGAACATGCACAGACCCTCATCGCTATTATCTGCGAATAGTAAATACTAATTCTACAACATTGTGCGATTTTCGCGCGAATTCGTAACGGGAATAACAAATGAATCATCGCAGTTGTTTTGAACAAAATTTTGCAACGCCTGTCGCCGTCATCACTATTACGCACGCGAGTACCAGTGCGTGTGACCAGCATTAGTAAACTGCAGGCTATCGAGTTTACGTTTATACCGACGACAGATGGCGATGGATTTTTACGGGGAACAAGCTCGTTTCAAAAATAAATAAATAATTTTCGAAGAATAGTAATTTGAAACGTTTTCGTTGGCGATGGTTCTCATACGAATATCGTCTAGACTAGCTTGTTTATCTTCATACAATTGCCCGACAGTCGTCCATGAAATACCAAACGTAAATATTTGTTACGCGACAAGCGATTGCGAAGTGATCCATAAAAACCGAAATACACTTGTGATAGTCGGTTCTCTGCCGTCGAGCGTAAGAGGTCAATGTCAATAAACACGTATGTAGATCATAAATCAGAATCCTGATCCATGAGAAATGTATTACTCTCATAAGGTGTCGTGGAAATGACGTACATTCTCGTGTGAAACTTAATAATTCCACAGGTGCTGCGACGTATTTTTCGGGTGACACGTTCAGCTCGAGCCATGCCGGTGTGACAACATGTGGGATTCTATATGGCACATCTATGTATATCTGCTGGACATTCTGATGTAACAGATATGGCCGTTGAGTAATCTAGAAATTATGTACATCATAAAATCGTTATTTCATTGAAAATATAAAAAATATTTTCATATTAAGCCAGTGGGCAGTACGCCTTCATTTACATCGACCCATATGAGATGGCGCACGCTGTATAGGCCGATGACACCAAGTTCTTCAAGATCATTTATGTACTCCAGTCATGACTCTTCCTTTATACAATCAGATTTTAATAGTTTTTCCATCTGATGTTCCGAAAATTGCTTGGAGCTTAACATTTCCAAATGCCAATCAATCACCTTTTCACGTAAACGAATCAAACCTCCTCCTCCTCATCTCTACTTCCTCAATAATCAACCCATCTCCACCGTTCAGGCCATTATGTGACGAGGAGCTAAATTTTCGCGCACACATTGATGAGATAATGCTTAAAGTTAATTTTGCACTCGGTTTCGTGAAGTGACGGTCTAAAGAATTCTCGAACCCTTACGTTACCCAATCTCTCTACATAACCTTTGTCTGACCCTTGAGTACGTCTCTCAAGTGTGGTTTTCTTACCAACAAACCCACATTTCTAGAATCGAGAGCATCCAACGCATGCAATGCTCTTCGAGGTCTCCCCTGGACAAACTAATCCATATGAACACGTTGTAGGAAAGAAGAGCTGTATCTGACATTCTTTTCATTCATCGACTCCTTTCAGGTACCATTACTGCGCGATCCTCTACAACACTGTTTCTATCAACACTAACCCCCCAATGTACGAAATCCCCGTTTCTCGTATGCTGAGGAGCGTTAATTCGAATCCTTACTTCTATTTCAACCTTAGCACTCCATGCCTTAAGATCCGTCTTTTTAATCGCGCCTTTCTCTCCCGTTCTTCTTAGTTATTAAACCTATAGATTCAGATTGAATTAAGCTCAATAAATGGGGGTGTTTGCCTCCACGTAAATGTTCATATAAGTGATGGCTTGGCATTTACTAACATTGAGCTCGAGGTGGTTTTTTTGAACCTATTAAAGTCTGATTGGAGAAACCACAAGTCAACAAGGGAAGATATGAGTTTAAATATTTTCATATCATCGTCATACGAGGGTGGTCCGATAAGTACTTTGCCTCACCGCCAGATGGCGCCAGTATCGCAATGCCGAGCCCGCCTGATCGGGTTATGTTAAAGTGAATGGAAAAAAAATAAATAAAAGGCTATCGCAGACGCCAGAAGGTCTGCCCTCTCTCTGATGGTCAGAAAGTTATAGACAGATCTATAACCTTTAAAAATAAAATCGATTTCCGAAATAGCCTTCAGTTGACGCGGCGATTGTTGAATCTTTTCTATGGACTCGAAACGGTGCCCCCGAGTGGTATTTTAGGTTTATTTAATAGCCAGATGGGCCAATACGGTGGGTGTGGCCCATGTAGGCTTTGTCACAATGGTCACAAATAATCATTACAGTGAGACGCATTGAATGTTTTTGAGATCAAACAATAAGATTGGACGCATCTGACACCCAAATGGCCCTTCGAAATTTTTTGATCCGCACGATATGGTAACAATATAATCGATATGGTTTCTAATGGTATTTGTTTTTGTTCATGTTTTGGTCCGACTAGAATCCATTCTTGGAATTGTGTTTATCACTTTAAAATTTTTTTTTCGACAACGCCGAGCCACCAAACGACTTCTACAACGTCACTTATCAAGATCAGAAATTTCATTCTACAAACAAAATGTTATGCAATTTTTTTGTTAAATAAAACCGGACTTTTAATTGATCATAAAACGTCACATTGAAGTCAGGAAATATAATGGCATGAAATTCAACACAGACGCCAATGACATAACATAATATGTGATTTTGTAAGTGTTTGTTTTTTAATTTTCCAAAAGAGCACATAAAAATTGCAAAAGTGTATAAGATTTGTATTTGAATCGATAGATCAGTGCTTGCCATTTACTTTTTAAAGATTATTTCGTGTATACATATGTTGACCAAAGTTTAATTTTTATTAGTCCAAAAGGAAGTTCCAATTTGAAGGCACTCTTTCGAGAATGTGTGTTGGTATGTTGTGTTCCAAGGCTGCAATTGTCGCTGGCTTATCGGCATAGACGAGTGATTTGACGTATCCCCATAAAAAATAGTCTTGAGGTGTCAAATGACACGATCTAGCATCGATTCGCGTGTTGTGTGACATGTATCGCCATCTTAATGAAACTACATGTCAACCAGGTTCAGCTCGTACATTTTGACAGAAAAAAAAAGGTCCAAATTATTGACGGTTGGACGGCCATCTTTGAAAAAATACGGGCCAATTATTCCGCCGAATCATCAACCGCCCCGAATAATGCATTTTCCCGAGCGTACTGTCAGCTGGTCTGAGGTTGCTCATCGGGTCATATACAGCAGTCTTATTTGTTAACACACCTACTCACTAAGGCCTGGTCACCAAAAACTCTTTAGCAGGTCGTTCGGCTTCAGTTCTTGGAAGAGTTGCATTTTGTAAGAATGTTGACCAAGATACTTGTGTAAAATGACCGAATAACGGTGTTAATTAGCACTGGCTTATACAGCAGCAATAACTTTCTCCAACTTAATGGTAAATGGCTTGATTTCTAATAGTGTTAAATTGGTGTGATATCTGGTAGGTCAGTAGGTCGATTATGACGACCGTAAAATGGTCGAAGTATGCAAAAAACATTTTTCACAGAGCAAGAATTCTAAAAATAATATTCGACAATTTGTAAGCGTTGCTCGGGTGTAAGTCTTTCCATGTTAAATGGCATTAAGAACTGAGCATACTTGAATTTAACACATACCATGAATCACGCGTGAGCTATTAAAAATAGAACATTGAAAAACGAAACACCAAAAGAATCAGCCTTTAGTAAGTCCAAGAATACCAAATAAAACAATGGGATTTTATGAATGGCAAAGTCGCCGAAACTTTCTTTGGTATACACCGCTCGCGCTCGAATTTAAAAAAAATCCAAAGCTACTTGTAACAATGCGCCTTCTCTTTCGCCTCTACCACGAGTAGCAACAGTGACTCTTACAGTTTTTATGGGTCAAACGGTTAGACTTCCTACTGAACTTATATTGCACCATTCGTTTGACGAAATAGGTAGTTACTAGAGTCAAGCTATAAAGGCAGAGAATAATAGAGTTAAACGGTAAAAGATTTTCGGCTAAAATTCCTTTGAGATCATCGCACTCAATTAAGCCACACGCATTCGAAGGCAGTAGTCACCGCGATCACAAATCACAGTACAATGACGACGATGAAGATAGTTGGCCCAGGCAGCTATAAAAATATGTACGCGGCGACAATGCCGGCTAAACGGTCTCGATGACAAACGACGTGAAAAGGTTATTTTCTTTCTCTCGTTTAGCAATCTATTAGGTGGCATACTCGTCGATGTCGTGTTAAAAGTTGTCAACGTTAATATTGAAGTCACAATCGTCGTCATGCTGTTCGTGGAAATCTCACGTTGACGTGCGTATTTTGAGAATTACGACGAGATGATAGGTACCCGGGTACGCGCGGCGTATTTGGCATTCAAGAAATGTGTCACACGCGTCATGGGTATTACGGCGAGGGCAAGTCGCAAACGACGAACCCATTAGTGAGCAAGTTATCCAACCTGACATCTAAATCGCCACAAATTAGATCATCCCTCTCGTCATTGGGCAGTCGGTAAACATGGCACAAGACCGAATAACAACAGCAGCAGCACGGCAACAAACGACAACGATCTGGTTCATTTTTCATCGTTCAATGACTCTGTTTTGTATCTATGGCTAATTCGTCTTTTTCTTTACTTTTTATTAGAACAGTAAAAGCAGTGCTGTACAATGAGGCGGTGACAACAATGAAAACTAAAATCGAAATCCGTTTATCTTTTGCCAAATTATAGAGTCGGCGACAAAGGAAGCAACGAAGAGAACAAGAAAAATCCTTTTAAAAGCGAAATCCGTGTCATGGCCTTCTCGCCGCCACTGAGAATGGGGGAGCGAAAGAGAAGGAGCAAGCAGGCGCTCCTCTTACTTGGCCTTAGTGGGGCCGGCTTTCGGTAGTGCCCCCGTTGTCGCTGGCGATCGAAATCGGTGACGGCGACGACAGTCTGTTTGGTGACTACTGCATGCAGCTTGTTTGTTGCTTTGTTCCATTGACCCAAATCGATTGATTCGTTCGCGTTTCTGATTTCATGGGAAATCAGTGATTTGCTAATACAATTTTGTTTGTCTTGTGGCGTTTTGTCATTTTGCAAATGGTGCTTTCAATCCACGTAAGGATGGAGATTCCGGTTGCAGATCTGTAGAGTGATCCAAGGAAGGCGATTGGTTATGTAATTTCGGGTTTCTCTTGCATCACCTTTATAAACTATATATTGAACTAGACTCTCCGTTGCCTGTAGAATACAAAGCACATGCTGATGCAGGGACTGATTGAATTTCATAGCCTTTTGGGGCTTAACGGAGCAGAATTCGAGATCAGTTAGACCATACGCCGTTCTACAGAATTTTAGAGAGCCCTCGGTCACATAGAATGTGTTTAAGTACTTGACGTGAAATAGTGAAGAAATGCAGACAAAAACGAGTTGAGTTAATCACTATTTCTTTCCGTTCTTCGAAGTAACGGAAATGCTGCTCAGCCAGACCATGCGCCATCGTTCGGATCAGATGGTAGTCTGAAGGACAATGTTTGAAAAATACGGCGGGTGAGCTGGGACATCTCATTTCTGTGGCCAAGTGTAGTCGTTCTGCAAAACATGACGACATAAAGACATTAGCTAGCTGTGGTAGAGAGTTCCTATGATGGTTTCACTCTGTCGCAATCATACTACGCCAAGCTGATACCACAATATACACAGCATAAGCTTGACCATCGATGTTGATGCATTTCCCTGGCGCCCCACGATTCCGCTTTCCATTATCGAAATAGAACCACTTCAGTTCATCACCATTCTTGCCACCGAAGCTAATGAAAATAAGTCGATCACGTTCTCGACTTCAACTTGTATTGCACCCAATTTTCTTTTTTTTGGCCCATTCCCGATCTTTCAAACCATAGGAAACAGTTTACGTTTGAATTGGATCTTGATCCAGTAATGCCTCCAATTCTGAGTTTTTAAAATTTTTCATCGACCCGGTATGCTCCTTGCCTTCGATGTCGAAATCTTTTCTTTTTGTAGCGTTAAAGCCATTACGACACATCAAAACAGGAAGCATGGTTTTACCAGGTTTAAAGACGATTATATGGCAAATAACGACATCGACAATGAAGGGACTTGCATCCTATTGGTATTGGAGAAGAATTAAAGATCATATTCGAGTCCTCAAAGAAAAAGAAATTCGCCAGAAACGACGGAATATGCAATATTCTGCTTACATCTAACAGAGCCTGCAAATTTCTGATCGATAAGCCTTCTTCCGAATATCAACATCTTCATGAACCCTGTCTAAAGCACTTTCAAAGGTTAAACTTATTGTTTTATGGTTTGTAGCCGTGATAAAAATGTTGAACCAATACGTCCATAGATTGTATGACAGAGATAAAGTCTTTCAGGAAGATCGACTAATTTTTCCGGGACAGAAAATGCATCAAATCGGTCTTCCCAACTTAAGGGATCAACGTAGCAGCCTCTCATGGCTGTCCATAAGAAAGGAGACCACTGTAACTGTGCCAACTATAGAGGAATAAGTCTCCTTAACATCGCGTACAAGAACTTCTCTGCCGTACTGTGTGAACGCCTGAAAGCCTTTGTGGATAATTTGATAGGTACCTATCAGTGTGGTTTCAGGCCACGTAAATCCACAATAGACCAAATTTTCACACTGCGACAGATCCTGGAAAAGACCCAAGAATTCCAAATCGACACACACCATCTTTTTGTCGATTTTAAAGTCGCATATGACAGTGTGCATAGGGACGAGCTATACCGAGCCATGTCTAGTTTCAACATCTCGGCCAAACTCTACCGATAGTGGAGGATGACAATGGAGAAGTCTCGCTGCTCCATTAAGATCGGTAGCGAATCAACCGAGACCTTCGATGTTAAAAAAGGATTTAGGCAAGGTGACGCACTGTCGTATAACTTCTTCAACATCGTGCTTGCAAAGATCATACGAGACTCACTGGCCAACACAAGAGGTACGGTCTATTTCAAGTCTTTGCAATTGCTTACGTACGCGGATGACATTGTTGTAATTAGGCAAGCACAACGAGACGTCAATGAAGTGTTCAAAAGCATTGAAGCAGAAGCGGCTAAAATGGGTCTTTCGGTGAACGAGGGTAAAACCAAATATATGCCGTCATCTAAAAAAGGCGCACAACACCGACGTCTTGGCCAGAACGTCACAGTTGGTGGCTACAAATTCGAAATGGTCAAGGACTTCGTCTTCTTTGGCTCGCCAGTAACCAGCGACAACAACACCAGCGCTGAGTCAAACGCAGAATTACTCTTGCCAACCGCTGCTTCTATGGGCTCAAGAGGCAATTGAGAAGTAGAGCGCTCTCTCGAAAAACCAAGGTAACATTATATAGATCACTGATCATTCCGGTGCACCTTTACGGCGCAGAGTCATAGGCCTTAACAAAAACGGATGAGGATACCCTTGGTCGGTTCGAGAGGAAAATTCTGTGTTCAATCTATCCCGTTTATATAAACGGAGAGTGGAGGAGAGGATGCAACGACGAACTGTACACGCTGTATAGCGACATCAGTCTAGTACGACGTCTCCGAATCCAACGTCTAAAATGGCTAGGCCATGTAGAGCGAATGGACAACACAGCACCGGCCCGAAGAGTTGTCGAATCCAACCCTAAGGGACGAAGCAGTAGAGGACGATCGAATCTAAGGTAGCGCACACAGATGGAAGGGGGCCGTTACCAACTGGGAGTGCGGAACTGAAAACAACTGGCAAAACATCGTGCCAGCTGGAGACGCTTGTTGGTTGAGGCCCAGGTTCACACCGGACTGTAGCGCCATATAAGAAGAAGAAGAAGTAGCAGATCTAATAAAAATAAAGAAACAAACGCCCTATACTTCTAATTTCCCGATGAATCAAACCTCAGTAACTTTTGTCTAATCTCAAGAAAGAATATACCTACAACCGGGCCTGTTGATTAATTTCTGAGCATTGCTTATAAGGTATTCTATATATTATTGTAAGAATCTCTAACATCGTTTAGCAAAATCTCGATAGGACCGTATCGCAATCATATACGAGGGTGGTCCGATAAGTATTTAGCCTACAAAAAGAAAAACAAAAATTTTGGAGAAATGGAGATTTATTTTTCAATATAGTCTCCTTTTAGCTCGATACACTTGACCCAGCAATGCTCCAACTTTTTTAACCCGTCTGAAAAATACGTTTTCTCGAGGTCTGCAAAGAAGGCCTCCGTGGCGGCGATGACCTACTCATTCGACTGAAATTTCTGCCCGGCGAGTGACTTTTTCAAGTTTGGAAACAAAAAGAGGTCGCAATGGGCCAAATCTGGAGAATACGGTGGATGGGGCAATAATTTGGCATAGTACAGCCCTGTGACCGTTTTGCCCTCCTCCAGGTAGTCGATGTGGATCACACCTTATGAATCCCAGAAAACGGTGACCATCACCTTTCCGGCCGATGGGACAGTCTTCGCCTTTTTCGGATCACGTTCGCTGGATGAAGTCCACTGTTTCGACTGTTCCTTGGTCTCTGGTGTGTACCAGTGGATCCATGTTTCGTCGACTGTCACGAAACGACGCAGAAACTCCTTCGGATTGCGCTTAAACAGCGTCAAACACTGCTCTGAAGTGGTCTTACGGTTGCGCTTGTTGTCCGGAATGAGCAAACGCGGCACCCATCGCGCCGACAGCTTTCTCATGCTCAAAATTTCATGCAGGATATGACCCACGGGATTTTTTGAAATGCCTATTGTCTCAGCTATCTCGCGCACCTTCAATGGGCGGTCTGCCAATACGAGATCGTGGATTTTTGTCACGTTATCCTCAGTGGTAGCCGTTTTCGGGGCACCTGGACGCGGCTCATCAAAAACCGACGTACGACCACGTTGAAACTCGTTAAACCAATTTTTGTGGTCGCCATCGAAGGAGAAGAGTACACAGCATCCAAACGCTCTTTGATTTCGCTGCGCGATTTCCCTTCCAAAAACAAGAATCGAATCACCGACCTATATTGCTCTTTTTCCATTTTTCTAAAATCCGCGGACACTCTCACTTCCACACGCGGTCAAAACAAAACTATGAGTCCGATCCGACTGAAATTTCGACAGTAGCCGTATACTAGAATGTACTACACGATAGTAAGTTGCTCTTGCGATACTGGCGCCATCTCGGTCCAGTATCTAAGTACTTATCGGACCACCCTCGTAAGAGTAGATCTTAGGAAACGTCCTTCGATTGGCCCGCACTATTAATTTGTCGACTGACAAGGTAAGTTGTGACAACCTGTAGAATCGATAATGGCGTACTCTCACTAGGTATGTCCAAAAAGTAATAGGAATCACGTAGTTTGGTAGTTTGGTTGTATCAGACGTAGCATACAAATAGGAATCCACCGTCTTCCAACAGATGACGATAGCGGCGCATGCTGATGGATAAAAGAAGCATTTTGATTTGGAAACTTTGAGAATAATTCAAAAGCAAGGAAAGTGGATGACATACGAGTTGAAGCCGAAAGACGTCGAACGACGTTTTTTCACGAGCGATCTGGTACTCCAGCGACTAGAAAGGAAGGGTTTTACGACTGTGATATAAGACCGGTTTAGGTTTTGTTCTGTCTTTGGGTGGGCTAAGTACAGTAAATACAATTTACCCAACAACTTTTCTCCCAGATTGTTTACCCAGTTTTCAAAACTTTATTATGGTTTCTGATCCTACGCTTGCCATTTTTTTAACCACATCCAAATGACAAAGTTGATACCTTTCAGTCTATCTGAAACCAACTGCTACCAGAACTGTTTATGGTTAATCTTAGACGTCATGAAGATGGAAGCACAGGTCAACGAATGCAAACTGGCGAAACAAGGTAACTTTGGTTATACACCCATCTAAAATAAATTGCAAGCTGACCTCCTTATCTCCTTCCCCGGCAAAAAAAAATTGGAACAACTTAAAAAAGTGTTGTCGACCTAGACATTCTCAATAACTGCACAAAAGTGCTATCGGTTCCTATTAAATTTCGTCAAAGTTGGGAAGGTGAATACAGACTGATGGATTTAAAGGTGGTAAGGGAAGGCGAAGTTTACAAAAGCACAATTGCAACGTTTCAATATCCAGAACCAAGAAGACATATACCTTGTGTATCAAACATTTTTTAAAGTCTTCGAAAAGCAAATACTAAGCCATGTAATTTCTAACAACTTGCTCCACTCGAAACAATCAGGTTTTAGAATAAATCACAGCTACCCTACGGTTTTGATGAAATAAGGCTGGATTACGTTAACTTACTTTTCCATTATTTTTTGAAACTTTTCGATAAGGTGGATCAAAGTATTTATTCTAATGTGGAAGCTCGAAAACTTGTTTAGTTTAAGTGATTGAACTGTGAAACTATTTGACAACTATTTACTAGAAAGGTTCCAAGGCTTTAGTTCAAGGAGTTCCACAAGGGTCAATTCTTGGACCGATATTGTTCTGTATGTTCATCAAAGACCTTCCGTCAGTCTGCACCCAAACTCCTATGCATCGATATACTGGTGGCGTTCAGCAAACCCTGTGAGAAACTTGATGACCTAGCTTTCCTCGTTAATGGGGATCTTACCCGAATTTTTGTCTGATCCGTCGCAAATGATTTGCTTTTGAACCCAATAAAATGTGCCAATATCCAAAAGAATTTTTGACTTCAACGTCCTGCCGGACATATTCTTGAGCAATTATAAAATAACTAATATTGAACGTTGCACCAGTCTTGGTTTTGTTATTGATCGTAACCAATCAAGTTACAGTCATGTACAATCAGTTCTTGGGCGGATCTACGGAATCTAACGTAAATTGTGGCTATCGTCTTATTTTTCTTTTGTAAAAGCTAGACGCAAGTTAGTACATGCTTTAGTAATCCCTGTCCTAACGTATGCCGATGTTGGCTGAAGTTCTTTAACTTACTGTCTCAGCTCAGTATCATGCGAGACGTATATGGCCTCCGAAGATATTTTGTATTTCTGATCATTCAAAAAGCTAAATAAGCAAAGCAAATGAATTCCGAGTTTTGAAGAAACATTTAAAAAAGTCAGAAATTACGGTCGGCAGAAGGCTAGATTAATTGAAGTTGTTTGCCAGGATACCAAAAAGCATTTTTTATTTCAATCAAAGCTCCATTCATCATCAAAATTTGCTAAAATTCATCAAAACTGAACTGATCATGACCGGATTTTCACAGATGAGGGCAAACTCAGGTCATCTGACGATATCAACATGTACGGCGAGTGCATGGAAAAGGTTTTAAAAAAGGTTTAAATAAGTTTCCTCTAAGACTTATGAAATGAGGCTACATTTCGCACTTCGGCCAAGGTGAATAGTATTGTACATATTTTGCACCGATTGAATGAACGCAGACAACATCGATATCATTCCGGACCATCTTGTGATTCCCTGTTTCCAGTCATTACTGATCCAGTCTTTCAGGATGTCTTCGGGCACAGAAAGTAAGTTCCTTTTTCATAAAAAGTGACTGAGAGTGTTGTAATTTAACCATAATTTAGAATCTTATGCGTCTCTAGGTGAAGGATATTGTAGTTGCTTCGGTCAAAAACGCTAGATTGACTGGTAACAGCCTCAATTTGAATCTGATCGAGAATTGCTGAGATATTTTAAGGATCAAAATACAATGTATTACTGGCCAATTCGGTTGTTGTCAATAACCAAGTGAGTACACGTGTTTTGGTTCGATCGCAGTTTGGTTATTTATTTACACAACCGACCAGAGAAATAAGAATACAGTGGGACCGAATTAATGAGCTACGCGCTCTTCCTACTGGCGACTTTGCCGCTTAAATGAATTCAAGGGAATGTATTGTTCATATAAAGTACTCTAATTAGATTAGCACTTCGGAAGTGGCCAACAGTTGTGGAATCTTTTACGCAAATTAAGGCTCGGTAAGCCAATATACGACCAAACTTAAGATGTTGATGGTAATGCTCTGAACTAAAATATTGTTTCGTTTTTAACTTTCTTTTTCCTTTGGAGATTAACCGGATGGTTCTGGCTTTAGTTTTCGATCTATTTATTGTGCTAATGTTTTCTGTAATATCATCGTCTGTTAGCCTAGTTAGATCTTGCTGCCTGTAAAACTTTATATATAATTGGATTTTGATGCTAAAGTGCAAAAGTCTATTTCGATTCTTTAATAAAATTAAATGCTTAGCTCCGAAATAATTCGGATTTCGCAGAAATTGCAGTTGCACGAGGTAGGCAATAGATAGAGATGAAGTCGATTTTCAATGTTTGGAAACCATTCGACCAGTCAGTGATGCTAGCTTATGTAAAAAGCGTCTGGCCCTACGAAGTCACTCTGTTCCTTCTGCTTGATCTGCGATTGCAGCCCGGAAGAACAGCGCAGCAGGGAGTGGATGCGTAGAGTTACTTAAGGCTTATGTGTTGATGTTGGTTCATCGATTGATCAATTAAAAAAAAAAAAACAGGCGTCCACGTCGATATCAAATCCGATTTCATCCGGAATGTAACTGGCATCCCTCAAGGTTGCTTACTTGGCCCTCAATTGTCCCAACAGCCCCACTGTCTGCCAACATCGAAAAATTGGTATGGTTTTATCATAGAAAATGCAGAAAAACAATACTGGGATACCCATATAACCGCAATCATCGGAAGACTATACGAGAATTATTCAAAAATAAGGTGACTTTTTGAATTTCACTCAGCAAATCCGATTTTTAATTTTTTTTTGTTATGTTGGCACTTCGATCCCTTAACATGGTTTTTGGCGATTTTATACTATTGAACTAAATTAATCAAGGAATCTGTATAAAATGTTGTATCAAAAAAGGTTTATAAGTGGTACAAGCTGTCCACAGAAGTCCGAGGAGATGTAAATGACGATATTCCCTCTGAATACCCCAATACGTCAACAACGGATGAAAACGTTGAAGCGGTGATGACATAGAAAATCACTATCAGAGAAGTTGCTGAGGATATGGGCATATCGGTAGACTACCATGATATTTTTTCGTGTGTCAGCGAAGTTTGTCCCGGAACTGCTAAATTTTGATCAAAAGAACCATCGCATGAGCATCACACAGGGCCTGTTAAATGACGTCAATAAAGATCCAGATTTGCTGAAAAGGATCATTACTGGTGATGGAAGAGGAGCCAAGACCAAAAAAAAATCACGCTTAGTTCAATCAATGTGGAAGATTTGCTCAGTTTTTTTAGTTACAATAATGTGGTTCATTATGAGTTCTTGCCGGAAGATGATACGATAATAAGCAATATTACCTTGAGTTAGGCGCCTTCGTAAGGCAATACGAGGAAAACGTTCGGATTTATGGGCAAAAAACTCATTCACAAAACTGAAAAGACCTACGAAAGGACGGAGATGAGCCATGATTGAGGAGATAATGACAGCAATGGTGGAAGAACTCAAGGCTCTACCAGCACTCTTCGGGCTGTGAACGTATAATGATTTTATGGGTTTTCCAATCATCTACTTAATAAGACACATCGAGTATTTTCCGAATATTAGGCGGTGGAGATGGCCCATGAACGAAATAAAGTGAACAAAAAGGAGATGAACGATCGCTGGCTTGATCGCTGTTGGCAATATTATCTCGAATATTTTTGGTATTAAATTTATGGCAACAAAACTGCTGAATTTGAGCACATACCTTATCCAATGAGATTTGCTGAGGAGTTTTTAAAAGAAGTCAGCAGCAGTACAGAATTGGTCAGGAATGAGTTTATGGACATAACATTGTAATTTTGATTCAACAATCATCCCACTGGAGGTATATTCGACCGCCAAGTTAGTAGAACATGGAAGGGTGTAGTGTAAAGGCCATTTTTGGCAAGGAAAAGGCGCAGAAATTAGCGCTGTGACTTAAGGAATCGGAATCTCCGCTGGAATTCTACGCCAAAGCAATGATCTAAGTAAAGTCACGGACTACTTAATCCCGATCCTTGATTTCAAGATTCTTTATAAAACAACAATTCCCAACCGACGACAACAGAAGGTGAATGAATTTACAAGACAAGACATTGCACTGGAAATATACACAGATGGGTTCAGGACAGGCAATGTTGTTGGTGCCGGTGTCTACGCACTGACCCTAACCATCAGCCGATCCTTTAAACAACCGAACCACTGTAGTACTTTCCAAGCTGAACTACCGGCAATTAGGTTAGTGAGGCCGGCGACTGGCTGTCTGTGAGATCGATGAACAACAAAGACATCGTCATCTACACGGATAGTCAAGCGGCAATAAAAGCACTCGAATCGCCAATAATAATATCAAAATTGGTTAAGCACTGCTGCACGTCTCTAAATGAGATATCGAGCAGATGCGCTGTAACGATGGGCTAGGTACCTGGGCATAGTGATATATGTATGTACCAGGTAATTGTGAAGCAGACGAACTAGCCAAAATGGGCACCACACACTCTCTCTCGCTCTCGGCTGTTAAATGGGAACTCCACTCACCACTGGAAACGCAGAAATATAAAATCTTGAAAAATGCACTGCAACAGGCAAATGAGAGGTGGCGTGAGCTTGAAACATGCAACTACGCACGACAAACTTGGCCCAGGTATTGTTAACGTAAGACCACAAGTCTGCTAAAAATACGCAGGCAGACTGTAAGCAGCCTTATCCGAGTCCTAACAGGACATTGCGCTTTAGGAAACATGCCGCAAGATTAGGACTGCCATATAACGACCGTAGTAGGTATCATGATGAGGAAGAGGAAGAATCTCCATTCTATCTCCTATGCAATGGCCCTGCCCAAGCCTCCTCAAGAAGACAGTTTTTGGGAGAATATTTCTTTGATGAACTAACGGATCTATGCGAAACGGAGATTTACAAAATATCGAATTTTATTCAGCACTCAAAATAGTTCCAAGAGTAGCGGTGACCAAGCCGACTCAAGTGGTACAGGGTGCGCCATCTCGTATGGGTTGACGTAAACTTCGAATAACTCCAACAATTGTCAACCGATTTTCATATCTCATAGCATTTTGGAAACGTCAATTCAGTACAATCAGATCCATGAATCGCTTCACACTTCAAGAACGCGTGGAAATAGTTCCAATGTTCATTAAAAATGAACGCTCGATTGTGCTAACTCAACGTGCGTGTCATGCAAAATATCGTGATCGTGTTGCGCCCAAAAAAGATACAATTCGTCGTTGAGCCTCGATTTTTTTTCAATTTGGTTCTGTGGCAAGCCCTCGTGAGCAACCTAGGCCACGTCCGCGGCGTTCAAACTCATCTTTTCAGTCTGTGATTATCATATCGGCGCCGTGGGACCACTTTACGGAGAATTTTAAAGGATGATCTTCACTTATTTTCATACAAAGGGCAGATAATTCAAAGAATTTTGCCACAAGATGAGCCACGGCGCTTGGCATACGCACAAAATATCGTTGCAATGATTAATGCTGAGCTGGAGTTCTGGTAGCAAATTTTGATGACCGATGAGGCACATTTTACGCTATCTGGCTCAGTTAATAAACAAAATTGTCGCTTCTGGGGCACCGAAAATCCTTACATTATTCACGAAGAGCTGCTATATGATCAAAAAGTAAGTTACTGTTTGGGCCGGTGTATGCGCTAAAACCATCATTGGACCGTATTTCTTCAAAATTGGCGATTCAGTGGATGGCGATCGATATCGGTGGATGTTGGCCCATTATGTGGTCCCAGAAATGCGTAAAAAAGGCTTATTTCACTTTTGGTTTCAACAAGACGGCGCGACATGTTATACTGCGGACAAAACAATGAACCTTTTTCGTAAGAAGTTCCCTGGAAGATTGGTGTCAAAAAAGGGCGATATTGACTGGCCGCCGAAATCGCCAGACTTGACTCCTCCAGACTTTTTTCTTTGGGGATACTTGAAAAGCAAGGTCTCGAAAAGCTAACGTCTCGAAGACAATAGAACAGCTCAAAAGAAACATTCGTGCGGAAATCGCAGAAATTTCGACCAAAATGCTCGAAAATGTCTTGGAGAATGCGCGAAAACGAGCCCATTTTTGCATCGGCAATAAAGGCGGTCATTTAATTGATATTGTTTTTAAAAATTAATCGAAATAAATTATAAAGGTCTAAATTGAATAAAAGTTTTTGAATTTCCAAAATCGGTTGAGACTTGTTGAAGTTATTCGAAATTTAAATCGACCCATATGAGATGACGCACCCTGTAGCATTATGGACCGATCTTGGTCTAAGTGATCCCCACCGCTTTTACGGAGGGAAGCCACCTAACCTAACCTAAAGATCATTCTAACAGTGATTTTCGATTTAAGTGCTAATTTTATGAAGAAAATCTTGTTGAAGAAGAATGATGTAAAGAGGAACCAAAAAAACACACTTCGTATGAGAGCTCATAATCCCAGTTTTACTATACAACTGGGGCTATGGACTCTATATAAGACTGGCGAAAAAAAAAATGCTGAGAAAAAGGAGTTGCGTATGACCTTAAACCCCATTTGCATTAACAGCAACAGCGTATATGAATCCAAACCTTTAAACAGTAAAGGTATACCTTTCCTTCGAACACCGCAGCAAAAAGTGGCCACCCGTAGATCGTAATGGATCGTAAAGTTTATGGGTTGACGCTGGGACTTATACAGAAATCCTGAAACTCGAGCTTGAACTACTTGAAATTCTGCCTGTGTTTTGCTTTAAAGCTTCAAAACTCCAAAACCCCCATTACACATCAATTATATAGCCTAAGATAGATCAAGGTAGTAACTGTCATACATCTAGTAGCTCGATGGGGAAGCGTGATCTGGGAGAACAAGGAAGTGAATCGACAGGGAACCCCACACGTTCAAACTCGAATTTTATTAGATATTTTAAACGGTTTGGCTTAGTGATCCGTAGTACAGAAAGTGAGTAAATCACGTGCAAGATATAATTTTTCATACGAAATTACTATCGCATACAATAGAACGGCCGTCATGATTCACCAGCCTTCGATGACGACACTTCACGTTACCACGAAACTACTGAGCTGCTTTAGCCTCCATCGTGCTGAGCCCAAAAAATAGGCCAATAATCCCCCATTATATTCGTAATGATCAATTACATTCGCACAAGTCCAGATAACAAACCAACTTGACCCGATTCTTTTGCGCCAAACAGGTTTCAATTCAAGTGATAATTTCCAGCCGCACGCAAGCATTTGAAATTCGCATACTACGCAGCCGACTGTCACGCATTTTACGCTTAATTCCTATTGTATCCTTCACTACATAATCATGCACCACCAGGCTCAATGCCAATTCAGAGAAAATACATTAAATAATTAATTGAATTACTCGATATCCACATATCGCACCGCATGCGGTCGCCTGGTAAACGCTATCGCTGTGAACCCCCCTCCAAGCCTTATCACGCAATTTGCTTTCAATTTTTCTGCACACAACTGGCCCAAATGACAAAGAAAACGTCAATGAATACCTCGAGCATGCCTCCGTCCCCGCTCCAGTCGTTGATCAGTCCGATGATGGTCAATTCAATTATTAACACTAAACGATTAATAATTGACTTATTAATTGCTAATACACCTTCCTGCTGCGAAGTGTTTGCTAATAGAATACGAAATGCGGAATTCGAGTAGTGTGAATCCGTCACCTTCTCCCTTCCGTGCGGCCTTCTCTGGGTATTCACAATTTCGAAAATAGAATTTTATCAAGATGATCGCCACAACAAATCACGATCGCAATTAAATGGCGCTACGATAGCCAGACGTCACTGAACTGCATACAAAATAAAGCCAAAGCTCATATCACTACGTACACACGCGACTCGTGTTGTCGCAGAAATTCGATACGTTGAGCGGAATTTGTGCACTACACGAAAACGAGGACGATAAATTCGCTTGTTTCGCCTTTGAATCAGCAGAAAAGTGGACAGTCAAGGCCCAAGGAGCCCCCTGGGCTACATCAAAATAGAGTAGAAAGCGAACAATTTTTCTAAATTTTTTTTTTTGCAATTTCGCGACCCTTTGTAGCACAGGACAAACGAACGGGGGTGAGGAAGCGCACACTCAAAATATCGAAATCAAAGCAAGTATGGCGTTGTTTATGGGTTTTTTGTTCAGTTATTTCGCTTGTTGTGGTCTTTCTGCAATCGACACCGCCACCACCTCGACCGCTACCTTCACTCACTACTAGAGCTCCTCCACCATCACCTTTTTATCTTTATGGAAATAATTTAGTTTTGCCACGGCATTCGTTACTCGTTTCACTTTGTTGCGTCTTCGTTGCCATAATTTTTTAATCACTTCTCCACGTTTGTGTCTGTGTGGCGGATTTTATGTTGTTTTTCGCGAAAACAGTAAAACAAAAAACGCGAGAAACATTTCGTTTTTCATTGCTGAATTGCTCGTGTAAGATTTTTACGACCGCACTATAGGCACTACGGCGGACTACAAGGAGGAGAGCATGAAGCACATACTATAGGCGGCAGACTAGCGCTTATAGCACAAACGAAACGAAAGAGGAAATTCTTAATGAACACACTCGAACGTGGTGGCGTCAAGAGGCGGCAGTTAGGACGGAGGGGTTGCAAGCATTTGCCAGCGCATCGGATTATACGCGGGGGGCGAGCAGCCTCAACGAGTGAAAGGAAATAATCGGCATGTGGAGGACCAGGGTATTATAGAACAGTATTATCGTAAGCAGGGTGAAAAATCGCCGATGGCGGCGCCATTATATGCATTTTTGCTGTCTACTGTGCGCATCTTTCGCTTTTCACTGTTCTTTTTTTGTTGGTGTCACAATCTATGTTGTTCCCGCTTTCGTTGGCGCTACCGGTGTGTAGTTGATTATTTTTAGCGATTTTGTTTCGGATTTTTTTAGTTTTGCTCCCCCAATGCTTTGAAAGTCGCTGCCTTTGTGCTAAGTGCATATGTTATTCTGCCTTTAAGATCTCAAGAAGAAAGAAAGCGCATTCAGATGCTATGAAGGATAAATGATTCCCCAATGAGTCATCATCCAGCTCGAAGGCAAACACATATGCAGAACATTTTGAAATCCAATAACAGCACAAAGCCACGACACGACCGGTCTGTCCAATATACTCGGGTTTCACACAAGAACTTATGTAAAACATGATGATGGTGTGCCGGGCCAAAAATCTGCCGGAAGCAACCAAATTGTTTGTACCACATTCGCCTTGGGCGAGCCATCTTGTGTCATGTATGCATCAATTTTCGCGGAACTCATTTAACGTAGCGGTTGATCATTTGTTTATTCAAGTGAGGTTGCAAAATCAAACTTATCTCGATCATCCAATGCGGATCGGCGGCATGCTTTTGCATACTGCGGAAAACATATTCTACACGAGAAAGTAATAAAATGCGAGCAGACGTGCTGTGTAATGTGATCTAGTGGCGCGAAATAGGAGAATAACAAATGTTTAGCAACACATTCTGGCCTTAAAATGGCACGATGTGCATTGAAAACAATATTTTTAGTTTTTTTTCTTTTTCGTATTTTTAGAAATAACATTGCAAAGCGAGTACATACGGCTGGGGGAAAATAGATTGCAGTGTCAAAGAGAGTTTTTAAAAAATACAATCAATCACCCGAGAGTTGCAAGACTTTTTTCTTAATTAAGAAAAATGGAAAAATTATTTAAAAATGAAAAATAGAAAAACAGTCTTAATACGCAAAATGTAAATAAGACGCAGTATTCAAAACAAATGGCAGTCTTCCTGACTCTTCCAATTCTTCTTTTTTAAATATACAAGACGAGAAATGTTTTACAACAACATTTTACAAAATTGTTCGTTAAAAATAGAAAAAAAGCTACCAGTTAAATATTTGTCCAGATCCTAACAGGCATTCGTTATGCACTCACGAGCCGAATGAAATTGGTCCGAAGCTGATATCATTATTCTTTCTTGAGATACGCTAGACGAAAAACCGTTCGCTAACCTACATACACACAGACAGTTCTCAAAAAACTCTTCTCTTGAAACACGGAAATCTGTAAAAAATTTTGTAATACCCCCCTTTATTAGGCCTCTATAAGTATTTAATCTTCTTTAAAGCTGTGTTTAGGATTGTGGAGGCCGGGCATGGAGTTTTGAGCACTAATCCTGAGATTGAAGTCGAAATTGTTAATAATTGAATTAACACTCCGAGAGATAGGTTCATTGGAGCCTGAGTTACACGGGATAGGTAGATAGGAAAGATGAGAATTTCGTAGACTAAGAGATAAGTCGTGAGTTAGGTCGTGAAGTCGATGAAGGAAGGGAGAAAGTTTGATGCGTTCCCGCGAAAAAGTGGTTGACCAAGCCGGTTTTTAGAACACCAGATAAAAAAAACTAGGAGTGAAAGAGCGAGCAAACAGAGCAAAGAAGTTGATCGTGTTTAACGTGGCAAACACCAGCTTCAATCTCTGTCCCTGCTCAATCCAAGCTGACACACAGCCTCCACGCGGCTTCTCCTGGATAGCTGGCCTGGTATCCGCCGGGTAGTAAACCAATGTGTGCAGCGGTCCTCCAGCTTGGAGATTGTGCTTAGGGTTGACCCTACACGGAAAACAAATATTATTACGAAGCAACAACAACAGCCTCGGATACGGACAGATACAATGTTGACGACCCATAATAAACGAAACGATCTGCGAGTCTGCACTTGGAGTTACCTTAACAGACCAGGTGCAGACAACCAACTGGAAAAAAATAACCGCAGTCCAAGAAGTGAAATGTCAGTGACCAGGCAAAAAAAGATGATAAAATGTGATATTCGTATCAATTACGGTAACGGCTACAAGAAAAATAAACAACGCATATTGGGATGCGGATTTGTTACTCGAGGTAGACTCCGACAAAAAGCCTTTAGCTTCCGGCATGTAAGCGAACGCCTCCTAACAATCCTCTGGAATATAAGCCTTATATGCGTTCATGCCCCTACAGGAGAAAAAAATGATCGACCGAACGTACGCCCAATGTTCCAGTTATGACACCAAAATTGTACAAGGGGATTTTAGCACAAAACTGGGCAAAGAGGACATATTTGAGTCGACCATAGCCTACAAACGCCACATCTTACAACGCACTCAGGCTATTTGACTTCTTAACAGGGCGCAACCTCCTTGTAGCAAGCACACGATTACCACATATCAATATCCATAAAGCAACCTGGCGGCCTCCAGACCAGTCGATCATCAATCAGATTGATCACGTTGCGATCAAACAGCATTCTAGATGTACGAACCTTCCAAAGAGCCAATGTCGACTCGGATCACCACCTTATCACTACCGACAACAAGAGTTTGACTTCGGAAAGCTACAATCGCAGGAGACCGCTAGGATCTTCGACGATCGAGTTTCGCAAAGCCTGGTGACACCAGCACAATCTACAGAACAACAATGAAAGCATTTCCAGCGCACCACCAGAGACACTGCCTCTGATGTGCTGGGTTTCAAACCGCTACCAGCGAGAAACGCCTACTTTTATGAGCAATGCAAGCAAGCCATATAGCAAAGCAAACCGCCGACAAGGCCATGCTAGAAGCCTATAGGAGTGAAGACGGATAACTAGCAGTACGAGTAGAGTCAAAGTCGATGCTGAGAATATGGAAAAACCACTTCTGTAAACTATATAACGGCGATGATAGATCTGATACCGCTGTCAAACAGAATGATCCATTCGCAACGGACAAAGATAGTTACAAGAAAATTCCGTCCACCTAACCTAGATGAAATTAAGCTTGTTATTTCGAAACTTAAAACTAACACAGCCGCGGGCGCAAAAGGCCTGTCTGCTGAGCTATTTAAAGCGGTTGGAGATAAGTTGGTAGGGCGCATACACCAGCTCACCTATAAACTATGGTCGGAGGAAGGCATGCCCGACGAATAGAATTTCAGCATCGTTTGCCCAGTCCATAAGAAAGGAGACCCCTATAACTGCGCCAACTATAGAGGAATAAGTCTCATCGCGTACAATATCGCTTCATACTGTCGTACTGTGGGCTTTTGCCTGAAAGCTTTTGTGGATAATCTGATAGGCTCCTATCAGTGTGGTTTCAGGCTAGGTAAATCCACAATAGATCAAAATTTCACACTGCGACACATCTGGAAAAGACCCAAGAATTCCAAGTCGACACACACCATCTTTTTGTCGATTTTAAAGCCGCATATGACAGTGTGTTTAGGGACGAGCTATACCGAGCCATGTCTAGTTTTAACATTCCTGCCAAACTCTACCGATAGTGCAGGATAGCAATGGAGAGTTCTCGCTGCTCCATTAAGTTCGGTAACGAGTTAGCCGATACCTTCGATGTTAAAAAAGTATTGTCATGTAACTTCTTCAAAATCGTGCTTGAAAAGATCATACGAGACTCACTGACCAATACAAGGGGTACGATCTATTTCAAATCTGTTTAATTGCTTGCATACGCGGATGACAATGACGTAATTGGGTGAGCACAGGGAGACGTCAATAAAGTGTTCAAAAGCATAAAAGCAGAAGTGGCTAAAATGGGTCTTTTAGGGTAAAACTAAATATATGTCCACCAAATATGCTGTCATCTAAAAAAGGCGCACAACACCGACGTCTTGGCCAGAACGTCACAGTTGGTGGCTATAAATTCGGTCAAGGACTTCGCCTTCTTTGGCTCGCCAGTGACCAACGCTGAGTCAAACGCAAAATTATTCTTGCCAACCGCTGCTTCTATGGGCTCAAGAGGCAATTGAGAAGTAGAGTGCTCACGCAGCAGAGGACGACCAATTTTAATGTGGCGCACACAGATGGAAGGGGACCTTAACCAACTGGGAGTGCGGCACTGGAAACAACTGGTAAAAGATAGTGCCAGCTGGAGAAACGTTTGTTGGTTGAGGCCCAGGTTCACACCCGACTGTAGCGCCATTTAAGAAGAAGAAGACAGTACGAAAACAAAAGCGATCCAAGGGAGAAATGGTAGGTAAATAGAATCAGGAATCATATATGAAAAAAGCTGCGTGAATTTCATCTTTCATAAAAGGCTACGGGAGACAGGTTTATATGGAAGACAACCAGCAATAAAGCCTCTCTCAACCATAAAAATTAACACAACTCTTTTGGCGTGGGTGAAAAAGTATGAAAATTGGACGCAAGGTGATTGGAGATGTGTGATATGGTACAATAAGAGTAAATTTTATTATTGCGTGCCGACAATATGCCATAATTTCGACGGTCAGCATATGAATGGTTTAAGGACTAGTGAATAGTTAAGAGAGTGAAGTTTCCTCGAAGTCAAAGGGCTTGGGAATGCTTTTCCTTTTACGTATTGGACTTTTTTAAATGGAGCTATGAATGACAGAAGATATGGACAAGCAATAAGAGAGCTTTTGGTACTAGCCATTGAACAACATCATCCCTGTACTGACAAGTACATTTTTCAAGATTATTCTGCACCTTTTCATCAACTTCTAAGTGTCTACTTTATGAATAATAAATAAATAAGTAACTGTGGTTTCAAACTTTGTCAGCTCAATAAAACATTTAATGACCTTCAGACTAGACTAGCCAGCGAATTCGCCCAATTCTGCTTAATGCACATGGGGAGCAAGCAGCGAAGGGAAACGATGTTATCCCCTGCCAACCATTGAGGAAGTAAGGAAAGAAAAGGTCACTTAATGCAGTCAAAAAATCCGCACCACGTTTAAGGTTGATTTTCGAAGATGAGGCTGAAGAGACAGTTACATTGAATGGATAACTTTATCGCAATATGTTGACCGCTATGGTGAATACTGTTTCCCAAAATTTAATCAACAACCAAATTTTACCAAACAACCAAAATTTAATAACAGTATAGCACTGCCGCTTACACAAGCCCTCAAACCATCAATTTATTGCATACACAGTCTGTCTCATGTGCTCTTAAGCAAGGAAAAAGGACGCTTTCTAGAGCATTTTTGTTTAATCATATTTATTCGAAATATAGTTATTCGACCATAAAACTTGTCGAGGCAAGTCTGGTGCTCGAGGGCCGGAATATCCTTGATGATGTTAATCGAAACTGTCTGGATGGCAGGAATCGTGCTGTAGGTCTTGCCCTACAACGCTAATTTGAACTAGTTTGAGAAACTGCAACAAGACGCACGGCGCTAGACCAGGTGAATATGGGCGGTGGTCGGACCTTATGATGCTTTTTCGGTCAAAAACTTATGTCCTGTGCAACAAGCATTGTCATGCAACAAGAAAGAGCAAATGAGATGATCCGCTTGCGAAGAAGCGGCCAATCGACAAGTATTGTCTTCTCTGACAAACCATAAGCAAAATAATCAAGTTTACTTACCAGAGATAATTTCGACCAAAAAAGCAAGTGCTAACAGTTTTGGTGGTTTGGACAGCAGTGACTGCTGATGGTCGGTCTCGGCACGGGACATTAAAATAAACTTGAGACTATATTAAACCCGTTAGCACAGCTTTTATGTCTGAGGCAACAATGGAGCAACAAACGTCCAACAATGGACGCGATCAGATTAGCGCTTTTCCGGGGATGGAAGCGCATTCTCCATTTAAAATATGCATGTATGTACCGACTACCGAACTGTAGGTTCGTTCGGTTGTCGGAAAGCTTCTCCATGGCCAGTGCTCTAAGATTAGTGATCATTACAGGTGTTTACTCCATTCGATTTATAATTCATAATTATTTATGATTTCCGATGTTATTCGGTGACACTAGAGTGTGGATGTAAATCATCCGCCCACAGTGGGTATTATGCCCTCATCAGTCGGTATATGATAGATGATCATCACACTTCTGCTTTATGTTTTTATTGTTGTATTTGCCCATAAATTATAAGCTTAAAAGCTTTGCTAACCTCAACAACAACAGGTGACGTTGTTTATCACTGCGTCACGGTCATCATTGTTATTGACAAGAGGACGGTCTATGCCTATTTTAAATAAGTCATATAAGTGTTATCTAAGTATACCGGGGAAGAAAGTTTATGTAGCAAGTGCAGCATCTGTTCTTCTTTCGTCCCTCAAGGAATTAGTCTTAGTAACTATGGTAAGTGGTATGGTATGTACATACGCGCATTGCACAAAATAAACCTAAGAACAGCCCAAATATAGGCAGGGTAGTCATAGCAGAAATGTATCATTGTGTCGTCTTTCTAAACGCATTCAGCAAGTTGATGTTGTTGGTAGTACGTCCCACGGTAACTCAGTTACATTCCCCAGTCCTAAAGAGAGGTTCGTGTAGTCTTTATCCCTAAGAGAGGCAAAAAAGATTGCTCAAATTTTTATTGAAATAATCCATCCATCTATTTCAAGCCATACGCGGACATTGAAAAAGCATAACTAGACGGTTTCATCTGCAATTGGTTCCAAGCCCCACATCCTTCCGCTAGACGTCTTTGTGAAATAGGTATCAGGTTTACAAATGAAAATCCGCCATTTTCCAATAGATAGAACTAGCTTTGCATGCTAGTCAGCAATTACAGATCAGAAACTTTACATGGGAATTTTGGGGATCTGTCAACAGTTCCCCATCATAGCATTTGTAAATTCTCATCGTTAAAACCCACCTGGACACACTAAAATGGGACGGCCTAAGTCATCCGCCGTATTCCCTAGACATCAACCCTTTCGACTAACATTTGTTCCGATTCAAGTCGCATGGTCTGACTGAGCACCACTTACGATCTTTCGAAGCTAAAAATTGTGTCGATTCGTTAATCGCCTCAAAGGCGGTGGATTTTTTTTTCTGCGCAAAGTTTGCAGGCCGCCAGAAAGATGGGCAAAAGTTTGCAGCCATGGAGAGACAATACTACATGGAACCAATTTTTCGAAAGTCAGGTCTAATTGAGAAAGAAATAACAAAGAAGTCGGATTCCAATTTGTACACCTGCCAGTAACTTGTGATACCATCAGATCTACGAAGAATGAATAGTAATTACTAACCACAACCTCCACGATGATGTAAAGAGAAGATTAACCGGGCTTGCACAAGGACTCAATCCAGGTCGTAAAAATGAAAACATAATTGAAAAGACCGACGAGCTAAATAAGATTGGGCCTACGCTTACTACTCGCACTGAAATCGTAGGTCTCCCGCCATTGCCCACACTGGAATTGCGGATCTCCCGCTGAACCATCTCATAATCATCATCATTCAAGACACCAATTTAACACCCAATAATGTAGCTGTCACATTATCCAATCAGAGGAAAGTCTACACTACTTCCTCTGTGACTAGCCGGCATAGACTAACCTGAATAACCTGTTTGAGATCGCTAACATCTGCTTCAATCCCAAAGGCTGGGTATAAAAATCCTAAAAAAGTAGGTACTTGGACAACAAAGATCAAATGGGATGTGTTACCGACATGGCGCTTCAGTGCTAATTGTACCTGGAATAAGCCATTTTTGCCTTTATACCTATGCTGATATGTCGCGTTTAGTGACCCTTAATACCACATATGAGTCTTTCGCAGACGATTTTTACAAAATTTGTAGTTATCATGCAACCTACCTTCTTCAGGACAGTTTTGCCATATACGATTGCATGCTTGAATCGTTGACTTAGATCAAAATGCAGGCTGGTCTAAAATCCAAACGAGTGTCCGGGAATTTATTTCCTCAAGATTCTTTGATTGTAGCCCAGCTTTAAACTTTTGACTGTCCCTGGCCTCCTAGTCTAAGGTTTCCAACTCCACCTCCACACCTACAAGCAATAAGGGGTGATCCGGGGTAAGATGTGAACTCAGTGACAAATGTTTGAAACGATATGACGGAAAAAGACGATCCACTAGCATGCTTCGACTGAACTGAAATAGTCAGGGAGTCACAAGCGCGAGACAGGTTTTCTAGGGATTTCCTCTGCCAATATATCGCTAAAATAAGCTGATTCCTGGTAAAAGTCATTGATGGCGGACAGACGTTGTAAAACTCAAGTTGCACAATCCTGCGGTTTCCCAGAACGGAAGGATGGGCATAAAAGATCACAACAACTACCAAAACCCAGAAATGCGGACGGTAGTACGGATAAATATGCCATAGACAGCAATAAACCAAATTGTTCTCTACTCAACAAACTCATAGACCTGATCGTCTATCTTAGCTAAAAGGATTCAAAATTGTTTTATCTATGAAATTTGTTCAAAAAATAAGGTAACTTTTAATTTTTCTCGAATAATATTTCTTTATTCATCAAATCTATTTTGTCCCCTTCAAAGTAATCCCCTCAGACATGATACACCTGCACTTTTCCCAATCCTCAAAGACCCTTGATATGTGCCTTTTGGCATAGCCATGGTGCGGTCCTCATCTTTTCAATCGTGGCAAATCTCCATCACTTTATGATTCTTTTTAATTTTGGGTAGAGAAAAAAGTCGAAGGGGGCCAAAGCCGGTGACTGCGGCATGGTTATGGTATTTTTTATGGCCAAAAAACTAAGCACAAGCAACAATGAGTGAGCATATGATTTTTTTCCCCACAAATCCAATTCATCATATTGCTTCACGCAGACGGCACATAACTTCAAGCTGTTATCACCTATTGCCACATGACCTTCTGACAAGAACTCATGATGAACCCAGCTTTTGTAATCGAAGAAACCAGTGAGCAAAACTTTCACATAACTATAAGAGATCTTTGCTCTTATAGCCGCTTCCATTAGGATAATTAGGCTTTGGTTTTGATGTCATACCCATTATTTTTTTTTTGTTTTGTCATCACTGATGACACCCTTTTCAGCAAGTCTGGATCGTCATTCATTTCATTCAACAGCTCCTGAGCAATGCTCGTGCGATCGGTCGTTTTAGTCAAAATGAAGCATTTCGCAAGAACTTCGCTGACACGTTTCAAGCCCTAAATATCCGCAGCACCTTCTCTGATACTGATCCGATGATACCCTATAACAATTTTCTTCACTTTTTTTTTTTTTTTTATAATTCGTGCTGGTTAAAGAGTGTACGCTCCTATGATGTTTGTCACACAACCTGGACGGGGTGCAGATGGTTTGTGTCGAAGATGTTCGTTCACTACTCTCCGGGGGTGGTTGTCCTAGAAAGAATTTGAGAGATTCGACTGAATTTGCGTTGGCTATAGTTCACAGTAACTTTCTTGTTTCAATGTCAATAAGGTGTTATGTATATTGGAAATGATCACACAGATTTTGAATTTTGAAGTGATCTTATGCTGCGAGTATTATCCCTTCGTCAGCACTTTTTGATCATCTCTCATTCACAATTGATGTTGTTGCACAGTTTTTCCGTAACTATAGGAATTGTTCTTGACTATGGACCCACTTGAACAACAGACCTTCGGCTCAACAGTCGATGATGATTACCAATGTCAAGGTTTTTATCCGTTGTTGAAGTGCTGGAGCATTCAGTCCGGACATCGTCATTAACACCACCTCCGCCTTCTATGAAGAGCTTGTACCACTTAGAAACATTTTTTTGCTTCCTCAAAGTAGACTCGCCAAAGGCCACAGTCAAAATTTCAGAGGAAAAACTTCAGAAAATAAGGAATTCAAAAAGTCACCTTATATTTTGAACAAACCCCGTATTCATCTAATCTTCATCAAACTGCGACTTGTCGCTTCCACCTGCATGGACTTCAATAAAGGGGCGAACCTTGATAACCTCGTCGCCAGTTAAAAGCCAATTTCCTGTTGGGCTGACCTTTGGGATGGCTAAGATGCAATTAGCAAGGTGAGCTCATTTTTGACTTATAGTATAGTATCAAGCTCGGAAAGCTTTATTAGGAATGAAGCGATTTTTAATTTATCATTCACCTCAAACAGCGTAAATGTTAAGATGACAAAATGGAGAATTTCAAGCCCGAATCCTGTTCTGACTGCGACTGATTCCTTTTTGAGGTAAGCACGGCGAAACAGTCTAAATCATAGGGGCACAAACTAGAAAAGCCTGGCCAATTCGGTCTAGGCTACTTGATTCATCAGTTACAGATAGTGAAAAGAAACTGCCTAATTAATATAATAGAGATCGACCAAGACTCAGGAAGCCTTGTCTCCGAGTCTATTAGAAAGGTATAGGACACGCCAAAAGACATACTTGGATGGCATATTGCGAAGGGTTAGTGAAATATTTATCCAAGGATCATACCAGTCCATCATAAATCCGACTGCAACCGATACCGTCCGGTTCTGAACACAAACAGGATTTTAGGCTAATAAACCAGGTTCTCGAAAAACTCTAGGATTACCCTCGGTTATGGATTGTGCAAAAAAAGTGTGCTCAAAGTCGAATCTTAATCTTTAAATTAAGCTTAGAGGTTATAGACGTATTTATACGTCTCATAAGCTAGACAAAAAGGATTCCAGGCCATAAAGCAAGACTCAAGAATTTATAGTTAATTTTAAGTGTTTCCCCAAATGCATAAAAAGGTGTCATTGAATAAAAGCGCAGAAGGTATGTGAGTAAAATAGATTGCCAGTCTGTTATTAGCTACATATAAATAGGTGGCTAAGGTAGAAGGTAAATAAGCCTCTAGAATTGGAAACCTGTAACCCTGGAAATAACGTCTGTGCGCGGGTAACAAAAATACCATTCGAAATTCCTATCCCAATGACTGGTCATAAAAGCAGGGAAAAAATTCAAAAACAAGTACGTAATGGCATAAATGAGCGACAGGCGACAGAAAAGTCATAAAATTTTGCCTGTGGATGAGCAAGTACGTATTCGAGTGATTAGCAACCTTTCACCTCCCGGTGACGATGTAGCAAGACTAGTAATAAGCCAGATATGGAAAAGAAACGGGCCTTGTAGCCCTTAATTAAATTTCCTGCGCCTAAATACCTCATCACTACATTAAGCAAGCGTCACTCCAACTTTTTTTTTTTAATTGCAAAAACCATAAAAAGCCACTTAAGTTGCGACACTATATACATGACGTACATATTACTCGTAAAAGCTTCTTTTCTCCCGTAATTGAAAGACAAACACATAGTCGCGTGTAGTGTGGAGGAGCGCTTAGGACCTTAACATAAAACAATGAATTGCCACTTCATTTCACACGTCAATGCAAAAATCCGCAAAATTGTTTGCCAAATGCAAATGCGTCGGTGAGGTGCTCGATCGGCCGGCACCTGAACAAACAAACACTTGACGCCCGCTGACGCATATCCGGATTGCGTAACTACGATTTACGACTACACCAGGCGAATAACAACACATTTCGTAACTCTTGTCAATATGTAGAATAGTATAGCGGCGGAAGGCGGACAAATTCATGAGGGACGAGATCCATGTTTGTACTTTTCAATACTCGTACGGAATCGGTTCAATGGCAACGCCACAATGGAGAGGATTGAGCAACGACAGCCGGTTGTTGGGTTTTTCTGTGCCAATGGTAATCATCATGCCAACAGCACAATGATTGCTGATGGTGGTGGTGAAGCAGGGAGACACGGGCAATACCGGCATGAGAGGGCCACGTGATGTGGAAACTTTCTTCCTGGAACACTCACTCACACGTTGAACAACGGCACCGAGACGACGCACAGACAGTCTGGGTACATCTACAAGGTGAATGAAAGAAAAGCAAAACGAAGTCATGGTGATGACCCAACCACTCGCTTGGTGTTTTGCTTGGTCTCAAGCACTTCACATACTCGTCGTACTTCACAAGGGAGTGCAATTTCTGTCCCAGATTTCCGGCCCCCTTACCTGTCTACGTTCTCGGCTACATTACCGTCTCCTCAGAGGCATTTATTTTAGGTATTTTGAAGCCAAGAAGCATTCGGAAAATCCACCAAAGTGATTAATGCCACGCACAAGTCGACGAAGATGAAAGTGAACAAACGGGGAACACACATTTCTATCTATCAAGCGGCTCTATGCGTAAGTTGGTGGATATGTATCAGTCGTTTCGTTTTATTTGCCGTCGTCTCCCTGTCCGGTGGATCTATCGACCTCGCTATAGTTTTCTTTTTTTCTTTTCTACTTTGTCTTTTCGTATTCTTTCTTGTCTTGCTTTCGCTATCGTTTTCTAGAGTCTGCAGCCGCCGTCAGCATTGTTGACACTTTGCACCTACCATTACGGAACAAACGAAGTTGAAGAAAAAAAGAAAAAAACAGGAAAAGGAAAGCAAAACGTTGCAAAATTGTAAGAGGTTTCTATGAATGTTAAGTGTTTATTGTGAGTAAGGCTTAACAGTCAGATTTCTTTTCTGGCGAAATTTTTAAAAAGCTAACGTAAGAATTGGTGCTCGAACAATCACGGTTTCCGGGTGAAACCACAGCTAATTCCTTTCAAATTATAGACGTTGAATGGATCAAGCATTTGTCGACCAAAAAGTCGTTTCACTTAGGTATCAGAAGAGCCAGGTTATAAACAATGTTGCATTTAGGGTGGATAGGGTTCTTTCTTGGTTTGTTTCACATAACAAATTATTCAATAAATTCGTAGAGTGATATATAGATGGCGCCACTATTGACAAATTATTTTTAGGAAGTACCAACCTTCAAACGATACCTGTCAACATTTTATTACAATCTGAAGATACGTTCATACAAATTACAGGGTTTTACTGACTTTTTTAATTTTTACATCAATTAACAAATCTGAAAGAATTGGTTTGTGTCGAAGTTGTTGGTTCACTACTCTCCGGGGGTGGTTGTCCTAGATAGGATTTGAGAGATTCGACTGAATTTGCGTTGATTATAGTTCACAGTAACTCTTTTTGTTTCCATTTCATTAAGTTATATTAGAAATGAACAGAGTATGAATATTTGCGAGTGTTATGCCTTCATCAGCAGTTTTTGATCATCTCTCATGGCTATAGACAGACTTGAACTACAGACCTTCCGCTCAACAGCCGATGATGATTATCATTGCACCACGATTGGCCAAGGAACTTAAGCTGGGAACCGAGCGTCCACATGTCCAAATGTCCCTCACTGAAGATAACGTGAAAAAGGTCGGAAAAGTTGTTTTGGCACATCAAAGAGTGACCGTCAGGCATATAGCTGAGCTGCTCTCAAAGAATCCTTACGAACGAATTGCATATGAAAAGGTTTTCGCGCGTTGGCTACTTAGAATGTTAATCGACGAGCAAAAGAAAAAGCGAATCGACATTGCGAAGGTGAATCTCGAATGTTCCAAGCGGATCAGGAAACGTTAACAACGAATGCCTTGGGGGCGAGCCTCCTTTCCAACGCTAAAGAGATTCAAAATGTCGAGTTTGGCGGGAAAGGTTTTGGCATCCGTTTGGAGGATGCTGGAATATTTGGGAAAGGCGGCCACTATTTCGGGATCTAACTAGAACAAATAAGAAGATTATGGAAAGTCATTATAGAAATAAGATGCCCCAAACTGCGAGTTGTAGAGCTATTTCACCAAGACGCAGTCGTGATGCCTGCCACTCATGAAACGGGATTCGAACTGCTCGAACACCTGTCCTATTCTAGCTACCAATTACTTCTACCTCTTTCCTCGGCTTAAAGAACATATCCAAGACAAGGAATTTGAAGACGATAGGAAAGTTATGGCCAATGCTGGGGCCATAGGAGCATGAGTTTCTCAGAAGAAGTAAGGCGTACAAGAGGCACAATATCGACGAAATGAAGGGATAGGAAAAGCGTTCGAAAAGTCTATCAAAAATATTATTAAATATTTATAGAATTTTCGAACGCTTTTACCATCCCTTCATTCCATTAATATTTTGCCTCTCAAGGCTATAAAGCCAGAGCTGAAGCCTTCAAGGATGAAAACGGACAAATTGAAGTAAGTGATATTAAGAAGATTATGGAAGACTTCTGGAGACTGTATACAGACGATGAAATATCAAATATCCAAAAATATCAAAACATTCACAATAAACGAAGACAAGAGAGAGCTCCGTCTACTTAAAGCAACTAAAGATGCGATGGTTGGTCGGTCGGAAGAAAGCATGTCCGAATCTCAGCAACGTTTCCGAGATCGATAAGAGGATCCCTACTAACAGAAACCTTCACTGACATGTGATTTCTTCATCATCATCTCGAAAAACATTGTACGGGACTCAATGGAACGAACTGTTTGAAATTTAAATTGACCAACAAGCTTTAACGAAAAAAAAAAACGACAGCAGCCCAAGCAGTGGGTAGAAGCCGGTGTTTAAGCGCCAAAGAAAGCGATATGCGAATATTATTCCAACAATCTTGACCAGTTGGTTACCAAAATTCGCGCGAAGAGGATTGCCTGTACCCCTGTACACAAGGGTGCATTGGCAATTGGAAAACTGCGGGATTTGGGGGACGATTTCCTTGGCCATACCCCTATTCTCCTGATTTGGTAACCTCAGGCTGCCATCTGCTCTGAAACTCGAAGAAATTTGTTTCTGGGAAGCGCTTCGCATCCAATGAAGAAGTTGAGAAGCGTAGCCGTAGATGAATATTTTCAAAGCCTTCCAGACTCTCACTTCTGGGAAGCAGTGTTGATGTTTGACAAACACTGGACCAAGTGTTTTGAAGCCAAGGGAGAATATATAGAAAAATAAAATTATTTTTCAACTGAAAATCTTTCATTATCAGGACGAGCTCTTTTTACCTTACTCTCATAGAAGCCCTCGTCCCTACTGGCAAAAAACTGGGGCAATTGTTTTTCACAAGTTTTCTTTGAGGCGAATTTTTCACCGGCTAACGATCGCCAGGTCAGGACTATAAGGTGGATATATAAGAACCTCGAAAACAAGCTCCCGAAGCTTCTTTCGAGTCACTGTATGGCCTCGTGTTGTCCTGATGGAATAAAATTTCTCTTCTATTGGTCAAAGCTGGTCACTTCTGAGTCACTGGTTCCTTCAAACGGTCCAGTTGTTCATGGTATCGGTCCGAACGAAGAGTTTTGCCATAGAGAGGAACAACTCATAGTAGGCGACAATAAAATGTTCCTGGCCGTCAAACCTGGCTTAACCACCATTAGCGCCGGCTTATATCTGCGACTGATGCTCATTGGACGATTATGGATATTTATGTGGCTATTTCGACGTAGAAGACAAAGAGCGTCTCGGACCAATGAAGGACGCAGAACTAAAGGCATTACTGGAGCGATATCTAAATTAGATATAATCGAATCTTATAACATAGATTCATTGGTCATAACTCTATAAGCCATTTCTCGCCGTCCAAAAGTAAGGAAATTGAGTGTCGTTGCAACTGAGAGGGGTCAAACAGGGTTTTTTTACGAGCGAATTACTACCTTAGCTACAAGAACCAGCTTGTAGTTGCAACTAGTTGAAATCATGAGGAGCCAGGACCTGGCTAGCGTACGAATTTAATGCGTTTGAGCTAAACATTGAAGCCAAATTTTGAACAAGACAAAAAGACACCTGATACTATGACGACCGACAAAAGTCCTTCAACATGTTACTAAATATTCATAAAAAAAAGATTAAGTAAAGGCATGCCAGGAATATGGACCATTAGCCAAACCTAATTGGTCATAATATCTACGACTAATTGGAGGCTGTCAATAGAATATCAATATTTACTATCTTGCCAATGTGTCCGCAGCATGTCAACTTTCTAGATCTATCGGCCCGATCTGCACGTTAATGATTCAATCAGACGGAATGTTTCATCTTATATTCTGCTGTAATAGGCTAAGTAAATGCAGCTAGACCAACATAACAAGACTCCTATGAATCCACGTTTCAATTTGAGATCTGCCCACCTATTATATGTTTATGATATGCAAAAGCATTACGAACCGTTCATGCATAATTCATAACAAACGAATAAAAATCGACTAAGCACCGGCGACACGCCTTATCGCCGGCTTACCTCTCTCTCGCCAAACTTATGATCGCATTTTATTAGACCTTCAGCAAAAAAAACTTACTTTTATCAGCGAATAATTGAGGGAAACAGTGCATAATCAACTACTGTACAAGTACTTCCAAGCATTTCCACCTGTAAGCAGCATCAACAAATTTTATTGCATACCGTCTATAGCTTCTGCGGCCGCTAACGTGTGTCTCAATTAGCAAATTCCACGCGAAATACTTTGAAGTTCTGCAGTAAAAAATGCCAGACTGTCACGAAAGCAATTTGTTTTGATTTATGAATTTAGCACAGGTGCATAAGCGCGTGTTTGTACGATATGGATGGCCCAATTGTATATAGGAACGTAGGCAGGTTGTACATTTGATTTCATGTTTTCCTGACAGTGCCGCATTATCGGTTGGCCTATTTGGCAGCAGTTTTAAGTGTTCTAAGTGGAGTGAGAATCGATTGTAATCATATGTTTTTGGTGTACAATGGCTTGGCTAGGCTCCGATCGGATAACGTCAGTAAGCATAATTGACTACAGGCGCTAACAGCTGTGATGCGTCATTTATTTTGTTATACCATGCAGTAGAAGAGGGAACGAAAAACTAGGCCGCAGTGAGTTCAGTTGTACCTTAAGGAACGAGAAGAGAGAAGAAGAAAGTGAGAATGCCACTTCTGCTTCCGGAGGAAATACTCGTTTGGCTCGAATAAATTCGTTAAGTCTCTTATGAAATTCTTACTTAACTCTATAAGCACCCTTAAGACGGTAAATTAAGAGAATGTGTGTTGGAGCTGCTATATGCAATGACACTTAATATCGGTTTACAGGTACTGATCGACCAAACTAGAAGCATTCTATGAATAGGGTTAACGTAGAGAGGTCTGCGACTTGGACAAACTACTCGTCGTTCAAAGCCATCATTACCGAGGGGAACATTTCTTAGAATATAAGCTTCGGCTGGCTAATCCCCTCATAAATCCCAGACTTTTAAGGTATTCATCACGGTTTTGTGTTTGACGTGCGTCCTCAAAGGCTGACCATCCCTTTCATAGGAAAAAAATGTCGAAGTGAACATAAATGAACGAAGGTTTAAGATCATGGAACGTATCCTGGAACATTCGCAAGATGAACGGCACAGCCAGAAACCAGAATGAGACGTGCGTCTTTCGTACGTCTTCCCCCGTGACACCCTGAAATTTTGAAAGAAGTTCAGGTTCGTAGCGACAAAACCCGTTACAAACGAGCTTCTATCCGTGAATACGTGTGAGCTCATTTCATTTTACCGCAGTGTACTCCCGCCACACATACTCTTGGAATTATAACAATGTGCGTGATTGTCTACAAAATTTTGACAGAACTTGAGGTTCCCACGTGCTCGCCCGAGCTTGTAGGCAAACGTCGCCTGCCTGTAGTACGTCTCATTGGTGGTTTCTTAGCACAGCTATTCATACGAAGGTAAGGTGAGACAACCCTATCATATGGGGTGTTCTAAATCGAGAAAATCCTCCTTTAGTGAGTGTTTTTCAATAGCGACGTAACAATTTTGTATTTAAATTCAAACGCACTCTTGTACCTTTTTTATGACCTATCGATGCCGAAACATGACGCTAGGCTTACAATTTTATTTCATTTTTATTGGTGTTGCTCATGAACGAGCAATGTGTGGAAATTATTAAAAATTACTAGCGAAATTCGCCAGCTTACTCCAATTTTTGGTCGTAATAAGCGTCCCGCCAGACAGGCCGGGCATGCTATGGAAAATAAGATCGAATAAAGATATTCACTATTGAATGTTCCTTTGTCAATGAAATAACGTACCCATCGAAGTATTAATAAAATCGCAGCCACAAGTGCTTCGGTTCAAAAATGATCAAAATAAGTCGATTCCGCGCCGTTCGCAGAATTTTTATATCTCTCAATCCACAAGTCTGGTCTTGGTCTACGCCCTTACAAGACCAAATTAACCCAAATTGTATGCCCTCTTGACCATTTGCAGTGCCGAAACTTCTTCGACCCCACATGTGCTTCAAGTTGGCACCCACCAAAAGTTGCTATATGGTGCGGATTTTATGTAGGTGGTGTGGTTGGACCGCATTTTTTCGCATTTTTCGTTAATGAAAATGATTGCCATCGTGCCATGTTGGAAGATTATTTAGGGTCATAACTAGATATACTTATCATCGGTGATTAGTGGAATGTCGTTTCAGTAAAATGGTGCCACATGCCCCACAGCTAGTCCAACAATTGAGCTATTGAAGGAAATTCGATAATCGTGTACTCTCCAGAAATGATCGAGTCGAATGGCCACCCTTCTCATGCAATTTAATGACGTGAGACTTTCTTAAAGGCGTATGTTAAATTTATGGTTTATGCCAACAAGGCGACAACATTAGAAGAGCTTAAGAACAATATCGAACGCCGAAATCGCTAATGTTACGGTTGATATGTGTGAAAGAATGGTAGAGAATTGGCTTCAAAGAATCGATCACTGCAATTGTACTTACGGTAGCCATCTATTCGAGATAGGATTCCGTAGTTACTTAATTTTATGATGTTTTTTTTTTGTGCTATCTGTTGGAGCAGTCAGACATAAACACTTATCCATTGTACTGCCAGACAGACACCTTAGATGGCGTTGAAGCTCATGAAGAGCCAGAGCCAAGCGTCTTTTTATTCACTTATGTTGTCTGCGATTTATTTTTCACACAAATGAACGGAACCTAAAGCTTAATGCCGATTCCGAACGGCGAGAGCCGACAAGCTTTTTCAAGGCAAGTGTACAACGGAGGGTTTTGCCAGTACCCCGCCAAATATATCCCCGCGAAATAATCATTCGATGGCGTTGGTGTTATCGGGATCCCAACTCGCTCATCTTACGTCAGCGGCCGACACACTATCCACTGCGCCTCGGCGCTCCCTTTTATGATGTGTGCTACACCTGGAAATATTAGCCCGATATCTCAATCATTTTGTGTTTTATTTATATACAAAAAGCTAAGGAGTACCCGCTAGCTACCAGCTACTTTGGTCGTTGAAGAAGCCTTAAATAGGGTCCATACTAGATCCCTCGTAAGATTCGGGATTCATGCTTAAAAACAGACTTGTCTATGGCAACGGCGGCATCACCAAAACCGTGAGCAGAAGTACCTCTTGTTGTTATTGGCAATGGGCAGCTTTGATCGAAATTATCATGTGATTATCGGGTGATTCTAATATCTGCAAAATTAATTTCGATGATAAGACAAATCATAGAGAACGAGCTGTCTAAGGGCGGATTCAGGCAAAACTAAAATCTGCTCATACAAAGATGAAAGTGCAAAATTTTAAGATTCTTAGATACCAAGAACCCAAATTTAGCTGGAAAGGTCTTCAACCTAAAACCATTATTATTTTCGGAGCTATGAAACTTAGCTAAGTAAGAAAAACAACGCGAACAACCGGGAGAAAGTCAAGAGAGTGACATGTACGGTAGGAATTACTATTGCTATGAAATCATCACGAATACGGACACCTACAGCACGGTCAGGTTTGCTTGCAGGTGTAGTTACTCCCACGGGCACGTTTGGAGAGCTTCTTAATCAAACGCGTAACAGGCATTTAAAAACAAACAAAGCAACACACCTACGAAAACCCCCACCATGTACCGACAGCCAAACAGCTATCAAGTCGGTTACTGCATCATCTCGGTTACTGCATCAAGTCGGTTACTGCATCATCCTTTTTTGTGATGCCAGTCAGTCTAATTCTTAAGACTAACCCTTCTATCGACTTGAAGACCGATATGGCAGTTTTCATAGAGACTATAGAGACGAACTATATAGTGCCATGTCAACCCAATGTCAGATTCGTTAAGCTGCAAAGGATGAATTTTCACTTCTCGGTAAGGAGCTTACCGAAATCTTTGAAAAGGGTTTAGATGCAGGACGATTGTCGTATTACTGAAAATAACGAGTGCAACTCGTTGGCGAATAACTACAAAAGGCAGTGGAGTGCTCGGAATCATTGCAGCAAAATTCAATAAAGTATCTTTCAAGGAAAATTTGGGCTAAATTGTCATCAAAGAAAAAACGCGACACCGTGTCGCACGATGAAACCAGCTTGGTCGGATTAAAATTATTGTACGGCCAGGCCATACGGACGTTATAGCTCAGACCCGAAGATTTTTCGGTTCCAACCCCGAGAAATAATTTTGAGTAGAGTAGAGACAGAGACGCTCGTTTCTAAGGTAGTGAAGGGATGAAAAAAGGGTTGTGGCATCGGGCAAGTTTGAAATTGATGGGCATTCCTAGGCGTGTTGCGGTTGGATTCTTGAAGCGGAGTAATGCAACTGGCTAGTTTACTTAAACAATTTTCCGTTGAAATAGTGATAGAACAATGATAGAAAGGAATAATTGGGTCAATGTTTAAGCGAGTCAAGTGACTTCGCAATATCAATCGATTCTATAAGTTTTAACGCCCGCTTTTGAGTTCTATCTACCAGATGCAAAGAGGTCTTGGGAGCCCTAGACCAGATATAAGGGCTATACTCAAGCTTGGGCCGGATATAAGCCAAGTTAGGGGAGGTGTAATATTTCTTCGCATTTCGTAATGGTCTTGGTGACCTCGAATATGTGGCCAAGGATGGAAAATTTGTGTCCGATAATGGCTGACTACATGGGGTTCGTTTAAGCGACATTAGACAGCACTGGGTCTCAGAAGCATTAAATTCCGATCTGTTGTTTGTACCCCACTTAATTATGTTGTCAAAGTCAGAATTTAATGTGCTTAACATACGTTGCCCTTCCAACGGCAGAAGAAGAGCGACGTGAGATTTTGGAACGAATATGAAAAGCTGAGAGTACTGTCATCAGTGAAAAAACGGATTGAATTAGAAGTAGCAGATAGGAAAAAGGAGGAAGAGTGCCGGTGACAGAACAGAGCCTTGATGAGCACCAGCATTATGGTAATGTGGCAAATATTAGACTTGAAATCCGACTTGAACTAAACGGACCGAAAAGCTATTTCTAGTCCATAGAAGAAAAGATTCATCGATTCCCTAAGCATGCATTTTTGACAAAAGAGCCTGATACCTTCCCAGGTCAAATACTTTACAAATTTTAAGGGTAAAGACCTTGCTCTCACTGTGGTTGTGCATGGGTTATGCCCACTATTCTGTGAGATATGCTATAAAATCAGCAGGGAACCTATTGTTACGGAAACCAGGCCGCCGGTCTTTGAAAAGTTTACGCGATACAAAATATTTCATAAGCTGACCATTTATCATCTTGTCCATGACCTTAGAAATAAACCAAACGCTGTTTTTCATCTGCTCAGGAAGAAACCAGAAGAGTAGTACAGATGAAAAAGTTTGCGCAATGGTTTTGCCACCGTGCTTATTCAGAAGTATGCGGAAGGGCAAGAGTATTTGTTTGTGCACGTTGAGATCTTTAAGCACTCTGGCAGCCGTACGCGTGCGAAAGCGAATTTGCCCCACACAGGGTACAATCTGGAAGCGTTGAGATGGGTGAGATGGGTTAGTAATACGTCTTCGGGAGGTCCAATATTCAATGACTCTGTCGCACAAAAACGTTTGAATTTAGGCGGGTTGATGGATGAGATGTGGTTAATTCACATAGGCCATCGATTTAAGTGAGCTCCGACTGAAAGAGTCTAAGGGCTCTAAAACGCACGATTTCAGTGGCCAGGTTCATGTCTCTCAATCGCTTGTGCAAGATGCTCCATCGCCATCATGTTGGAATCGCATGTTATCAGAATCCATATGACCAAATTTAGGTCACAATAAGTTGCTTAAGTTAGTTATGTTTGCCGTTGACGGTTATAACAATGGTAGTTTCGCTTTGGAAGTAGTGCAATTGATGGTTCTGCCAGACACCACTGATCAGACAGTGATTTTGACAAATTTGCTTGCCCACACATCCATTCATCAAAAAATGGGTTTTCCACTAAAAATTGTTTATTGGCGAAATTTGTATCATTCTTATTGTTCCAGAGCTCGATTAGTGAAACAAGGCGTCGACTATGGTCGTTTATCTTAAGTTCGCCAAGTGAAAGTGGCAAAAGGGCCAAGAAATCAAACGAAGCAGTGATTTTATAAATAAAATCTGATGATTTGCAGATGTTGCTTAACGCTTTAAACTCCCATGTGGTATGTCGTGAAGTACTTCACAAAAAAATTAGACATGATAATGGCAGAAACAACGTGGCCGCTATAACTAGATAAACATATTTCGAGCGTCCCTGTTGAAAGACCCTCAGTTGACCGTGAATTTTTTCCTGGCAAATTAATATCCCGATGAAGTATAAAAACTGACGTTGATTTGACACAAGTGGACTTTTTCCATTGGGCCTCCATTGACCTCTCTCTGAATGACTTGTAAGCAAACATACAAGGAGAAATGGCAGAAACCACAAATCCTTCGAAATTTAACAGTGTTGGTGATATGACTGTAGCCAAATTCACGTCGCTGTGTCTAGCAAACTACGACTGACGGTGAGGTGAAATTGTGACAGTTGTTACCTCATTTCATAGTTAATAATCTTATGTAAGGATCCTTTTTATCGCGTGTTCGGTTTTTGCTCTATCTACAATGAAATTCAAGCATGTGATAATACTTCAGAATTCATATTTTGTGTGTGCATTTCCGATATAACACCCTAATGACATGGACACAAAATAAGTTACTGTGAACTACAACCAACGCGACAAATTCAGTCGAATCTCCCGAATCCTATCTAGAACAACCACCTTCATTTTGCTGTTGAAAAAAATGGATCAAAGATTCTGTGTGAAAAATGGTGGCTGGCAGGCAAACATAAAAATGTTTACAGATATTTGATACAAGCTGTTCAGAGAGGACCAAGAAAATGTTAATAACTATGTCCCAGTTGGACGTCCCAGCACATAAATAGCGGACGAAAATCTTTGAAGCACTGAAGAAAATGGTTATGGACAATCCTCGAACCAGGATCAGAGAATTTCCTGTGGAGCGTTTGGCCCATGCAGTGAAACTTTTTTCAAATATTTTGGTCCTGCAACGTGTCAGCGAAATTTCTTCCGAAACTGCTAATCGCATTAGCATTGCTCAGAAGCTCTTGTATGACATAAGTGACGATTCAGATTAGTCAAAAAGGCTTATCACTGATGACAAAATTTGGGCGTATAATTTTGACGTCAAAACCAAAGCCCAATCTAACTAATGGAAGCAGCCAGAAGTGTCAATAACCTAAAAAAAAACATGTCAAGGTCGATCAAATGTGAACGTTTGCTCACTGTTTTCTTCTTGCCGGTCATCCGACAATAAGGTACATGTTGTGCATCGTTCAGATTTGTGGAAAAAAAAAATCATGACTGTTGCATCACGCTAATGCTCACTCATCGTTGTCTGTGCGCAATTTTTGGGCCAAATAATACCGTAATCATGCCTCAACAACCACCATTGTACTTTTTCTCTACGTAAAGCTAAGAAGCTCAAGGATGTACCAAAATAGAACATAACAGAAGCGGTTCAAAAATTGGAAAAAAAGCTGGCGCGAATGTACTCCATTTGAGTAGGATTAATTTGAAGAGGATAAATAAATATTGATGAATAAACAAATATTTGTCGAGAAAAGTAAAAAGTCACCTTATTTTTTGAACAAACCTCGTACACAGTCCGTCAAAGCTATTGCTCTAAAATAAAGACTTTTATAGAGTAACATAGTGCAATAAGCGATCACAAAACTCATCTAAGCATCTGGTATTCGAGGGCCAGAATAGCTTTGAGGATATCGGTCGAAGACAAAATTGCTAAATGCTGGGAATCGTAGTGTAGGTGTTTCCCTTCAACTGCAATTTGAGAGTATGAAACCGGCAGAAGTCAAGTATGGCAGGTAGTTGGGCGTTGTGATGAATGTAAGTCTTCTACCTCATAAAGCTAGGGTAAGGAAGACTTATGCAAAGGCTTTCCTGTCTGCGCGTACGCATATATCAAACCAAACTTGCCGAGTAGCTATGAGACAAAAACTTGTCTATGGTATAGAATATATAATTCTGAGCTCATAGCGACCGGTTTTGTAGGTCTAGCTACTGTTCGCCGTAAAGGTTTTTCATCGATATGAATATTTCTTAAGCATTTTTTGTCAAATTAAAACAAAACTCTAAAACACATTGGACGTTTAGTTGTAATACAGAGTGCGCCATCTCATATGGGTCGATGTAAACTTCGAATAACTTCAACAATTGTCAATCGATTTTCATATGTCATAGCATTTTGGAAACGCCAATTCAGTACAATTTTCACTTTCATTATCATTTTCAAATTTCACTTCACACCAAAAGAACGCGAGGAAATAGTTTCAATGTTCATTAAAAATGAACGCTCGATTGTACTAACTCAACGTGCGTATCGTGCAAATTATCGTGATCGTGTTGCGCCCAAAAAAGATACAATTCGTCGTTGGGCCTCGAATTTTTTTCAATTTGGTTCCGTGGCAAGCCCTCATGAGCAATCTAAGCCACGTCCGCGGCGTTCAAACTCATCTATTCAGTCTGTGAAGGCCAGTGTTCAAGAAGACCCAAGTTTGTCATATCGGCGCCGTGGGACCACTTTGCGGAGAATTTTGAAGGATGATCTTCGCTTATTTAAATACAAAGTGCCGATAACTCAAAGAGTTTTGCCACAAGATGAGCCACGGCGCTTGGCATACCCACAAAATATCGTTGCAATGATTAATGTTGAGACGGAGTTCTGGCAGCGAATTTTGATGACCGATGAGGCACATTTTACGCTCCCTGGCTCAGTTAATAAACCAAATTGTCGCTTCTGGGGAACCGAAAATGCGCCGGTGTATGCGCTAAAACCATCATTGGACCGTATTTCTTAAAAGTTGGCGATACAGTGGATGACGATCGATATGGGTGGATGTTAGCCCATTATGTGGTCCCAGAAATGCGTAAAAAAGCCTTATTTCACTTGTTGTTTCAACAAAACAGCGCGACATGCCATACTGCGGACAAAACAATGAACCTTTTGCATAAGAAGTTCCCTGGAAGATTGGTGTCAAAAAAGGACGATATTAACTGGCCTCCGAGATCGCCAGATTTGACTACTCCAGACTTTTTTCTTTGGGGATACTTGAAAAGCAAGGTGTATGCTAACGGCCCGAAGATAATAGAACAGCTCAAAAGAAACATTCGTGCGGAAATCGCAGAAATTTCGACCGAAATGCTCGAAAATGTCATGGAGAATGCGCGAAAACGAGCTCATTTTTGCATCGGCAATAAAGGCGGTAATTTAATTGATATTGTTTTCAAAAATTAATCAAAATAAATTGGAAAAGTCTAAACTGAATAAAAGTTTCTGAATTTCCAAATCGGTTGAGAATTGTTGAAGTTATTCGAAATTTACATCGACCCATATGGGATGGCGCACCCTGTATCATAACTATTGAAAGGACAATCTGAACGCTACGAAATGTAGTGTAAAGATAGGTGAAAGACATGTGTACAAAATTCAATAGCTCTAACTAGAGATAGTGTTTCAATTGGTTGTTAATTTTAACCGGTCTCATCGGAAATGGGACCGACTGTATACGAAATTGGGTATACGGCAATAAGCCGGCGACAATTCAGGACCTCTAACACATCATCCAGACTGAAATTGCGGCCATTGACTAACCCATATTCCAAAAAGTCGACGATCATAAAGGTACAAAGACTATGTATAACTGATTTCACAAGAAATATTTTTTTTGAGAAAAACTTCCACACCAGCTGTTGGCTCACCCTATATTACAAAAAATGCTGTAGACTTTGAACATTTTTAGAATTTCCTTATCTGGCCTAGTTGTACACAAATAAAAATATCAACTCAAAAGTGCCTTAAAAGAATACCCATTTATCACCTAATATTGCACTCGAATTATTCATCAGTTCATCGTTCGCTAGAGGTATTCTAATATTCCCCCATATTACGCAATAATATTATAAATAAAGAAATAAATCATTCTCCATTTACATTGTGACCTTAATCGAAATTTCTAGTGAAATCGATCTACTTCGATCGAAATGGATAGCAAGCGCCGCAATAATCGATAATTAATTTTCGCAAAAAAAAAAAAAACACAAACAATTCTAATCAAAGTATCTTCTCTATCAAAACGATAACATTCCCGTAAACGTATCTAAGGTTGTAGGTCTGCTTAACTGAGGCACTAATCAGGTGCAATCTTTCTGGAATCCGTTTATAGGTATAAAGTTTTGGATAAGATTGTTATCCAAAGTCGAAGTAGTCTATATTCGCCGAATTGGCAGCTATAAGTAGAATACGTGTCTTGGGATATCAAATGTTATTGTTTACTTCTTACGTTAAATGCTGAATCACCACCAGACACCGACTATCCGAGGCAATTGTAGTCGTTATCGCTAGAAACATACGCGTGCGATGGTAAACCGTAGTGGCGAAGACAATTCCAATTGAACTAGTTAAAAGAGCGCTTGTGATTGATATTTAGAAAAGTAATTGGAACTTCGAGTTCCAAACAGAAAAACATCTAGAAGGTCCAATAAGAAGTACTTTTTTAAAAACCACCATTTACAGAAAGATCAACACCTAATAGAGCATTTAGTGACTGCCTAATCCATTGTTATCTGGGCATTAGACACCACTCGTTGTACCTTCTTCCATACGATTAAATGGAAACCCATGTAACAGGTGTGCCTCGATTGGAATCGGCGAGATAACAACATTGATCAATTGTGATAAAAAACAAATTGATTACTTACCTTTAGGTAGGTAAATAGAAAAGTGGCGTATAGTCCCAATTAGCACTATGATTAGCCGTTTTGATTCCAAACAACCCGTGTAGTCAATAGCATAAGTATGTGAGATGTACTTGGTAGAAGCAACAAACTAGATTTCCAGTAAAAGATAATTAAATCTCCTAGTGACTCCTGACGATACCTACTGCCCTAAAGGTGTCTTTGGTAGATTCGTTAGCGTGTTTTTAATTTGTTGACATTGAGCCAAATATTTCTACTTATTCATTAGGCTTTGCGAAGTGATGGCAAAAAGTGATTTTTACAACTCCTATCGAAACAAATATTGGTTCGGCCCGAGATTTTGCGTGATCAGTGGAAGTCTCCTTGTTGCAAGCACACGATGTCCACTTCTCAGAATCCACATACGACCCTAGTGGTCACCATATCACCCAATTTTTATACGCTTTCACTGAAAAATATCCGATTGATCACATCACGATCAATAGAGACACTCCTAAAGGGTGTTCTTTTTACTGTTTGGTTTTTCAATATACCATTTTTGACTACTGACGCGTGATTCGTGACATGTGTCAAAGTCATTCGTGCTCATTTGTTATTGCCATTTCATCATGGGATGACAACAACGTGATCACCCGGAAGCGAGTTAGTCGCAATCGCAAAAGACTGTCAGAACCTTTGCTGACCGTGCCTTCATTAAGTTTCCTTAACGCATTTTTCTACCCTCCGATAGCATAGAACACCATAGTGACACCTACACGCTTTCACGAAGTTGGTGATGAATGTAGGGGGCTAATGCAAGCAAAAAACATACAAAGCTGCACTGCATGGAAGGACGAGAGCCGTACGTCAACTTACGTGCTAAAAACAAGGAAGAGCAAACTTTATTAGAAAAAAAAAAAGGGAGGAAAGAGCTGCCAGTCACTCACTATGGAGGATGACGACAGAGATTTCCTTTCCCCGGGCTTAGATAAAATTAACATAACAAGAAGCCACTGGCGCAGACGGGCTAGTTACCAAACTACTAGCTCACATTAAGGTCAGTTTAAGAGAAAGTATTATCGACAAACGGTACCTCAGGATCATCTGTCCGATCCACTGTCAAAGAGTGCCCAATATTGCGCATAAAATTTTTCGACTATATTTAGCAGAGACGCCGTAGACTAGAAATTCAGGCTATTCCTCTCAACGGCCTAATGACATCCTGCAGTATAGTATAGCACAGTACTTGTATGAGAAAAGCTTCTCGGAATTCAAACCCGCAAGAAACAATAAGTCTCCTTGTTTACGGGAAGTCAATTTCAGCAAATTATAATTATAAAAAAAAATATATAAAAGTAGAGTGCAGGCGACCAAATATTCGCACTACGACTGATCCTGGAAGGCAAGCAAGAGTTTCAAATCTGCACGCCTCATTGACTACAAAGCCGTCAATGACAACTTGAAAATCCCTATCAAACTGGTGAGATTATACATGATGACCACGAAAACCTCTTCCTTCCTTATCAAACCGGGACTCAGCGAGATTTCAATGAAAGGTTTGTGCCTAATACGGCGAAAACGGTTCAAATGCTGTACAGAGATATCAATCAGATAATTTTGGACACAGCTCGAAAGGTAGTCGTCAAAATCAGGACAGTTAATTAGAGGTGGAATACCCATGATAGAAATCTGCATAGCAGACATGGCTACATTGCATCATAGGATAAGAACTGCTCGTGAACCCTACGAATAGAAATGAGGACTATTTGCTTCTGAGAAGATATAAACATCCCAGAGCTACAAAGCAAAGCTAAATAATGCGGGAACGATCACGGACAACTTTTAGCTCAATCACAATATAACATACCAATTTAAGGCAAAACGGACAGTTTAAGCTAGACGACGACGAGAGAATTTTTCCCTGCCGACTAGCGATCGAACCCAAGTCTAATAAAGCTGCTGGCTAGGCGGGTATTCAGTTCGTAGTCCGGATTTTGCATCCCTATTTCAATCACATGAGTCAAACTGTCATCAGTGAGTGTGCATACGTATGGGAGGATCCAATTTTGCTGATCAGAAGATCAGCCAAGAGCAAAAAAAAGCACTCCAAGTTCGGTCAAGTCTGAAAGTTTTTGCTCACCGTTTTCCTCGATTACAATGGCGTGCTTCATCATGAGTTCTCGCCGGAAGGTTATACTGTCAATAAAGAGTATTATCTTTTATGATGCACCGTTTGGGTGAAAAATTGCATCGTGCTAAACCATCGTTACTTTTGCTTGTATTTACCGAACTTGGCTCCCTGTAAATTCCTTCTTTTCCTAAAGCTGAAAAAAACTTTGGGTTTTGGTCAAATATGGGCCGTTTTTTTCGATAACTTTTTGCCGTAAAGGTAATTCCAATAACTATTTTATTTTTTTTGTTTTTTATATTATTCGTGCAGGTCCAAGAGTGTACGCTTTTATGGTACAACCTGGACGGGGTGTAGATGGTTTGTGTCGAAGATGTTCGTTCACTACTCTCCGTGGGTGGTTGTCCTAGATAGGATTTGAGAGATTCGACTGAATTTGTCGCATTGGTTGTAGTTCACTGTTTTGTTTCCTATTGGAAATGCACACACAGAGTATGAATTTTGAAGTGATCTTATGCTGCGAGTGTTATGTCTTTGTCAGCACTTTTTGATCATCTCTCATTCACAACTGATGTTGTTGCATAGTTTTTCCGTTCATTCAGATTCCATGTCAATCCCATCAATCACACAGCAAAACCGTCGTGACTGGCTTGGTCACCATTTGCGCCAACTTATCCTCATTCGGCCACGGCTGTTTTCGGTTGAAGTTGTCATAAGTGATCCACTCTTCACTAACAATCACCATTGGCTTTAGAAAGGGGTATATTTTGTTGCGATTCCACTTTTTTAACGACTCTCTCGACAATTGACAATTCTAAAGGCAGTGCATTGTCGAAATCGACAAAACCAAACCTGTGAGCTACAGATAGCCAAATATTCTTTTGACTGGTTCGACCAAGTATAAAGCATGAGCTTGAATTCGCAAGTGAAAAAACGCTGTTCACGATCTCTCGACCTTTTAAATAATGGGAAATATCTTGTTGAACTACGGACAATGATTATAAGTTCTTGTTATGTTTGACATGGAGCTTAATCTAGTAATCCCCAATTTGTAAGTTTGGAAACGTTTTCACTGGTCCGGGCAGCCCCCCAAAATCACGTCTTTCACCAAAATCAGGACCTTTGTAACGTTTAAACCATTCACGACACGTACTTTCACTACTGGAAACCTCATCGTAAATTTCTTTAATCATTCATCGGGCCTTAATTTGTTCCAAAATAAAAGCAAAAATCAAAACTTGCTGCCAGTGACACTTATTTGGCACGACGTCGACATTTTGACTCCCAAAATATATATGATGTCGATGAAAATTCACAAATGCAATGAAGACTTATTGGCAGATGCCCAAGCCTACCATTTTTCTGACCTGACTTTTCTGAGCAGCATGTGCCACTAACGCCATCTATTAGACATCTGGTACTTGTGGCCGCCCCGTGTATGAGCCAAATAATCCGGACGTCTACAAGTCGCCAGAGTAGCGTATTTATGATAAAACTGACAAGTCGAAAGTGTCCATCTGTTTCCGGTGTAGTCTTGTGAACAAATTGTTTTCAAGTATACCTTTGAAATCACAGCATGTGATGACTGGATGTCCCAAAATATTGGCATTTGAGCAAGAGTACTCCTACATCAAAACGCGTTCCGAAATGTAGTTTTTTTTGCGTTATGTGACTAAGCTGATTGACAATTAAAAGACTTATACTTATACATACTTCCTATGTGCGACCCATTTCTGTCAGTCAACCGGCCAATTGTCGCCGCTTGGATCAGATGTGCTTGATGAAAAAGTGAATGTTCGACATGTAATCACTTTTATCTGAATATTTTTAGTACAAAGCCGATGCTGAACACGAGAGAAATTAACAAATTATTTTCAAGGCAAACTTTTGTATTGTAGGCCAGAAATAATTTCGAAAATAAATTGAGTTTCAACATCAAAGATCAGAAATTGATTGTATGTAATATATTACGGGCAAGTGATAATTCCATTACATTGGGTGACGAGTGATCGTAAACAAATGCAATTTATTCGTAAATGCTGCTCGATGCCTACAAGTGTGAGCTTTTTGACTTGGCTGTCAGTATTTAACCCGATGATCCCGCACGGGACAAAACAAATGCATGCGATTGAATCGATATGGAGTTGCAGAGTAAACAAGTTTTGAATATTTAATCAACGAAAAGTAGGCGATGTTGTTGCTTTTACAATACGCCTAATTCTAATTAATGGGGCTTGAATGGCGTAGAATTTAAGGTATGCCGTTCACAAATTGCCATCGTTTTGCTTTCCGGGTAGTTACTATTGGAGATTAAGCATGTGTTGAAAAATATTTCCTAATTAAGACGGCTAGAAGACGTAATGAAGTAACTTGTTTTTTTATGGATCAGTTTTACTATTTCACCTTGTTGCATTCTGAACATAGTCTGAGTGAGATTCTATACAACGATTTGCACAATCACGGAGCATATCTGTTTCAATGTTTCCAAATGCTTCATTGGCGTTTAGTGTTTCTTTTTTTGACCAGTGAGGCCGGCGGTCCCGGTTAATTCATTATCAAACTTAGTGGAACATCGAGAGTTGCCCATTGCCATCCTACACAGCCTGACGAGTTGAGCAGGCATGTGATAACACCATGATCGTCTTTGTGTTAAATGCGACTTCAAAGTCGTCCAAACAGTGATGTGTGTTGACCTGAAGTTCCTGAGTCTTTTCAAAGGGCTGCCATATTGTGGATTTTTTTTTCGAAAATAGTTCACAAACGGCACGGCAGAGTAGATCATACTCGTAGGTGACTTAAGCCCCTATAATCGAACCAGTTCTAGGAATGCCCTACTTTATGGATATCTATTAAATATTTTGTCCCCTTCAAAGCAATCTCCCTCAGATATAATACACCTGCGCCAGTACTTTTTCCAATCCTCGAAGCATTTTTTAGTATAGACTTGGGCTCTTCTAACAATGCGGTCTTTATCTCCTCTATCATGGCAAATCTCCGTCCTTTCTTCCATTCTTCTCAATTCTGAAGAGAAAAATAAGTCGTAGGGGGCCAAGTCCTGTGAATGCAACAACCAAGGATCAGCTTCGCAAACAGCGTTACTTCAAGGTAATATTATTCCGATAAGAACTCATAATGAACGATACCATTGTACTCGAAGAAAATAGGAAGCAAAACTTTCACAGTTGATCGAACTTGGCGAGCTTTTTTCGGTCTTGGTTCTTCTTAGTCACTTCCATAGGAATGAGTGGGCTTTGATTTCGACATCATAACCATATAACCAAATTTCACTACAAGTGATGATCCTTTTCAGAAAATTTGGTTCGACATTCACGGGATTCAACAGCTCCTGAGCGACATTCATGCGACGATTTTTTTCGACAAAATTTTGCAATTTCCGAACAAATTTCGCTGACACGGGTTTCACGCCCGAAATAACTAAAAAAAACTTCAAGGCGTGAGCCAACCGATATTTCAATATCTTCAGCAACTTCTCTGATCCTCGACGATCCTCTAGATACAACAATTTTTTTCACTACTTCAACGTTTTCATCATTTTCGACGTGCTGGGGCATTCAGGGCGGGCGTATCGTGCAAAATATCGTGATCGTGTTGCGCCCAAAAAAGATAGAATTCGTCGTTGGGCCTCGAATTTTTTTCAATCTGGTTCTGTGCCAAGCCCTCGTGAGCAACCTAGGCCACGTCCGCATCGTTCAAACTCATCTATTCAATCTGTGAAGGCCAGTGTTCAAGAAGACCCAAGTTTGTCATATCGGCGCCGTTCGCAGCAGTTAGGCATCAGTGGGACCACTTTGCGGAGAATTTTAAAGGATGATCTTCACTTATTTCCATACAAAGTGCAGATAACTCAAAGAATTTTGCCACAAGATGAGGTACGGCGCTTGGCATACGCACAAAATATCGTTGCAATGATTAATGCTGAGCCGGAGTTCTGGCAGCGAATTTTCATGACCGATGAGGCACATTTTACGCTCTCTGGCTCAGTTAATAAACAAAATTGTCGCTTCTGGGGCACCGAAAATCCTCATATTATTCACGAAGAGCCGCTATATGATCAAAAAGTTACTGTTTGGGCCGGTGTATGCGCTAAAACCATCATTGGACCGTATTTCTTCAAAGTTGGCGATACAGTGGATGGCGATCGATATCGGTGGATGTTGGCCCATTATGTAGTCCCAGAAATCGCCGTATTCGACTCCTCCAGACTTTTTTCTTTGGGGACAGTTGAAAAGCAAAAGAAACATTCGTGCGGAAATAGCAGAAATGTCGACCGAAATGTCATGGAGAATGCGCGAAAACGAGCCCATTTTTGCATCGGCAATTAAGGCGGTCATTTAATTGATATTGTTTTCAAAAATTAATCAAAATAAATTGTAACAAAAGTTTTTGAATAAAAGTTTTTGAATTGCCAAAATGGGTTGAGAATTGTTGAAGTTATTCGAAGTTTACATCGACCCATATGAGGTGGCGCACGCTGTTGTTTCCCATAAAATCGAATATCGATTTCTTGATCAATTTTTTTTTTCGAAAGCTAAAAATCGGCCAGCATACCAAACACATCTAACCCTTATGTCTGTGAAAAAATAAACTAAATATCGAAAATCGCTGACAATGCCAACGTTAGGACGGACGGGTTCCAATGCAACAAAAAAAAACGGAAATTGCGAAATTAATAAAGTCACCTTATTTCGTGAACAAACCTCGTATAGATGACTGATTTTTAAAAAGGAAAGCAATGGCTTGACTCAGTTCCACCGACACAGATGATAGAAAAGTGATTTACTGTTTTTTAACGCAGCCGTACAAACATCGATGATATGGACACTCTGCTCGCCTACAATCAACAGTTGTTTCAGAAAACTTTAAAAAAAGCCGTAAAATAGTTCTGGCCGATCTACAATCGTGAGAAAATTGCGTGGGATATCTGACCCTTAAAGCAACATATTCAAATTTTTTTTTTATAGGTTTCGTGCAGGTTCAAGAGTGTATGCTCTTATAGTGTTTGCCAAACAACCTCGATGGGGTGCAGATGGTTTGTGTCGAAGATGTTCGTTCACTACTCTCAGAGGGTGGTTGTCCTAGATAGGATTTGAGAGATTCGATTGAATTTGCATTGGTTGTAGTTCACAGTATCATTTTTGTTTCCATGTCATTAAGGTGTTATATTGGAATTGCTGCGAGTGTTATGCCGTTGTCAGCATTTTTTGATCATCTCTCATTCACAACTGATGTTATTGCATAATTTTCCCGTATAGGAATTGTTCTTGGCTATGGACAGACTTGAACTACAGACCTTCCACAGTCGATGATGATTACCTTTGCACCACGACCACCCCCATTTGCATGGACGTTTAAGCATGAGACAGCTTTGATTGAAATGGGTACCACGTTCACTCACAGTCAATCAAAGATAACGTGTCGACGACTCAGAGATATGTGACAATGGACGAAACATGGATTCATCACTACACACCAGGGTGAAATCGGTAGTCAACAGAGTGGACAGCAAAGGATAAAGACCGTCCAAAACGATCAAAAACGCAAATGTAAGCTGCAAAGATTTTAGCTTCCGTATTTTGGGATGCTCAAGGAGTTTTATTCTTGAGAAAAGAGGAACGATCAGTTCCAAATATTATATGGCGTCACTGGCGCGTTTGAAGGAAGAAATGAGTAATCTTCCACCAAGACCGTGTCATAATTCGATCGCAACAATGACAAAGTTGCTTCTCCATCCCAGTATTCTCAGGATCTAGCTCCTACTGACTCAGAAGCAGAGATTTCATTCCAATTAAGAAGTGATTGCCAAAATTAAAGGGTATTTTGAGGCCAAAGATAGATCGTTTTACAAAATATCGTACCTATCACTGTCGAAGGTGGCTGTGTTGATCGATAGTCGAATTTTGCCTAAAAGTTACTGCTTTATTATGTGTTGAACCGGAAATTGAAGGAAGAACTGCCACAATGCGAGTAAAGACACGACAAAGTGATCTTGCAGCACGTCGGGAGGCCAATCTTCGCCTAAGTCGTTAAAACCTACAAACGCGAAAACACTGAAATGGAGCGTCCTACTCCAGCCGCCGTATACTTCAAACATGATATCTGACTACCAGCACTTCCGATCTTTCGAAGAAGCCAAAAATCGAGTTGATTCGAGGATCGCCTCGAATGTCAGTTATCCCAATTTGTAACTATCGATGACAATATTTTCCAAAATGTGCATGAAACTATTTTCCGATCTTCTTCTTCTTCTTTTCCTTTTTCCGGCGTTGTTATGGTCAGAAGTGTAGGACCATAACCTTCCCACTTAACTGCATTCCTACTGGTCCGCTTGTGGGGTCCGCCGGTTTGACATCAGAAAGTAGCGGCAGGCTTCCCGGTTTGGGATTACTTCATCGCTGAGGCCAATCAAATGCTGGTGTTTTTGCATTTGTTTGTATCAATTGTTTTTCGGCCTGCCGTTTTTTTTTTTTTTTTTTTTTTTTTTTTTTTTTTTTTTTTGTGACACGGGCATGCTCCAGATTTTTTTGTTTGATCTTACTCTTACAACACCGGTGATCTCCAGTCGTGTCAGCCCACTGATTTGCATGTATACTTGTGGGGCAGTTTAATGGTGGTATATGTGTCCCTAGGCTCACCTTGGTGTTTTCAAAATTGCCTAGATGTGATTTTTGTTTACCTTTGTTTTAGTCGCCTTTTACGACAAGCGAGAGGTATCGCTGCAGGGATATTCTTAACCCGTCCCTGCACGGGATATGAAACTATTTTCCGATATGTAGCATTAAAGTTTCGAAAAAAAAACCGCCGATTCCCACTGGTACACCTGATACATACCTCAAGCGCAAAGGAGAAACGATCATCCGCCAGCGCTGCAACGTGATACGATGTGTGAATTAATCAAAAATTAGATCGTTTCGAAGCCAATAACCTACTGGTATTTGCTCAAATCCGTCTAGCACATGACACGTGATGCCTGATGCCTCTCACTATCAATTTGTCTTACCAATTTCAAAGATTCATGTGAACTGTTGCGTAAAGCAAGATCCGCATGATATGGTTAGATAACTGATTAAAGCGATTGGGGAACAAATCATTTTCGATGGTGACTGCATTCCTATTTAAATGACTTTTTTTGGAAATACCTCTATGTACTTAAGACAAAGGCGGATGACACATAAATACATCTCTGAACGCCTTTGGCTCGTGTAAGCTTGATTCATCACTTTATTTTTCTGTCAACTTCAGTGATGACCTCAAACCCTAAGTGGCTTTAGACGATGACAATATTTTGGGAAAAAAGAAAAGGGAAAGAGAAAGCCAATCCTTTTTCAAGTCTATACTTAATGCTTATCCTATTAGTGGAACTCATTTGCATTTTGCTTGTTATTATAAGAATCAACTTGAGTAAAAACCTAATGTGGACTGAGAGTCTATCAAACAAAGCCATGAAGAGACTAAGAAGCGACAGTAACATATATGGTCTTACACGAACTTCCGTGGGAATGCGGGACTTGGCCTCTTCCATCCGGCATCAGACTCTTGTTGCCCACAATCCCATGACAAATGGGGTGAACTCACCTCTCATCTCTGCCGGTGCCTTGGCAATAAAAGATCAACCTTGTAAGCCTGATTCATCTCTGGACTTTTTTTGTCATAAGAATTTCACATCCCTAGTTGGACCCGTTTTTGGCAATGTCCATCACTTGTTTTGAGCTGTTTCGGATTTAATAGCGTGCATTTCCTGTTAGACACCGTCGCCCAAAAACGGCGCGATAAAGGGATCGTCGTCCGGGCTGTGTGAGCTCTGAGGCCGTATCGTTGAAACTTTTATCATTCAGCATCAAATAATGGGTTTTATGGCCCGATAATACTCTTCCTTTCGGCTAATCCAACGTCGTTTTCGAGGAAGAACGGTCCAATGATTCTTTCCACACGAACTGATCACGGTTCCATTAGTCGCTCATGAACCTTTTGCCAAGAATCATCGTCGATCTGTGCATATTTGGAAAAGCAAAAAATCGTTAAGCAGCGTATCCTGTCAATTGGAGTCGATGCGTTAGTTGAATTTTGCAGAACTGCTGCAAATCATCACGATTTAATCGTCGGAGAGACGTTTGACGATGTCCAACTCTATTCCGGCCTGTACGGCAACAATGTTGTCATCAGACCACCTCAGGCAACGTCTACCTGGTAGAGTGGTGATATTTTTGGTGTTAATATGCCCGGTTTTACTCACTCGACGTTTTGCACAATTATTTTTACGATTGAGAACACGTTTTGAATGTAAAGCGTCGCGGTAACAGCGCGTTATGGTGGCGTTTACTGTTCCATCGCACAAACTTGCTTGCACTTACGATTTGAACGCCGATCTTAAAATAGATGTGAAAGTTACACGGTTGACAGATGCTGGAAATCACTAACTGTGATAGTTAGAAGGTTTCATCGTCATATGGACAGACATACAATCGCAATTAAGAAACAGGCACTCTACAAGGTGGGGATATCTGACCTCTGGGTTTTAGACATCAACATAACTCTAGCCGAGTTGGAAGGCAAGGGAATAAAAGTGGTCGCGTATGCGGACGACGTGGTTGTCCTAGTATCAAGGTTATTCCTTTCCGTCCTTAACAAAATCGCGGAGAGCATAGACTGGAACATAGAGTTGTGGTCTAAATGTAAATGGACTATTTTCTACCAAGACAAGGGTACCAACGGCTAGCCGATCGAAATACAAAGCTCATTTCGATGTCTAATATGGACAACCAGGCGAGGTAAGATAGTCAAAATCACACGTAGCTGTTGTCCATCCCATCTAGGCTCGGAATTTTGGTTGCCTTTTCTAAGTAAAGGTGCAAGCTTAGACAAACTAGACAAAATTCGAAGCACTTAACCCTCTCTATTGCGCATTCTTTCCTTTGAATTTTACATCAAACTTATAGTAACCCTAATCTTCACTTTTAGTTCCAAAATGAAGCGCGGCATAAGAGATCCTCTTCACACTAAATGTTTCCAATTCGTACTGCCTCTCTATTGAGACTCGAGCATCTCTAGTCACTGCTTCCTCTTGATGGTTTGAGGTGTCTTAACTGCCTTAAGTGGAAGATCACAAGGGAAACTCAAATCCCTAAAAGCTCGTATTGCAGTAGCCCAAGGAGTAGAGGAATGAGCTAGTGTCAGAGTCGAAATACTGAATAAAATTGGAGAAAGTTTGACTTTGTGGTGTCTGATCGACTTCAGTCAGCCTTTGATCACGTTGTACAAGATCCTATTGACTTCAGTGCAGCCTGTCTACAAAGATGATGATATCCGATGGTGGGGTATCGGTTACTTGTAGGTATATTGCTGCTTTCTCTATTGTTAGGATTTCTGCTTGGAAGACGCTGCACAAGTCAGGGAGTCTAAATGATTCCTGTTTGTGCAGGGTGTCAGAGTAAAAGAGTAAAACCCGGCCCCATAGCCTGTGTCCATTTTCGATCCGTCAGTGAAGAGGGTAATCTTGTGGTCGTTGATCACGGCGTTTGATAGTCATTCGTCTCTGTCGGGGAAAAGGATTGGTATTCTGATAGAAAAGTCATTATACGGGAAAATACAGTCGGTCGTAGCTGCGAGGATATTAAAACCATGTTTCTTTCCCAGGTCATCTATTATTCTGAGTATGGCCGCATGTCCATAGTTGGATTGTTTCAACAAAGAGGACTCCCTTTTTCTGAGAGTGCTTTTTGCAGCGCAGCCTTTTATGAATAAATACAGAGGAAGGAGATGAAGTATCATGTCCAACCCTGCTTGTACAAACAGCGGCTGACCTTTGTACTTTGATGAACATTTTTATGAAGCTTTTCATGTTACTAGCAGTCCACCAGACTAAGGCCCCATAAGTTATAATGGGTCTGATGATTACTGTGTACCTCCAATGAATGATGTACGGTTGCAAGCCCCATCTTTTGCAGGCATAAAAAGCATTCAATCCTTTCCTCCAAGTTCCTTTTCCAGTAAAGTTTGGAGTCAAGAATGATGCCTAGATACTTGGCTTCCGTTTTGAGTATGAGTGGAGTACCCTCTAACTTTGGGGGAGCAAATATCGGGATTTTCCTTTTCCTGGTTTTGATGAACAAAACCAGCTCGGTTTTCTGGGGGTTTATTCTCAGACTGTTCTGTCTTACCCACGGAGAGAGTTTCTTCAACGCAGATTCCATTAGTTCGCTGATAGTTGGTAGAAATTTACTTTTTATCAAGATAGCTGGTCATCCGCATATGCTATGGTCTTTGTGCCTTTCTACTTAAATACCTGGTATTTGCAAAGTCAAATCGAGTGTCCATTTCCGCATTAAAACTCAAGCAACTATTGTGTCTAAATAATTAAAGACGGTAGGACTAAAGGACATCCTTGCAGAGCTATTTGAACACCACCCGCAAGACTTCCAATTACACCCACCGATAGAGAAAATCTTAAAAACACTTTTTTCCCCTAGTAGTGGAGTGCAATCAGCAGGCTTCTTAAAAAAAGAAGATCTATCTGGAAGACAGTTTTGAAGCAAGTAGTTACTCGTATTCTGATACGAATCGAATATCGACCGTGTAGTTGACTGACTATAAGACGGGACTCAGTAATATCGACAGAGTTTGTCTGTCGTGCGCTAGCTAAAGGGGCATTCCAGATGATTGTATGCCTACTACTGAGAGTATGGGTTACTATTCCTATTGATACTAAGCGATGTGATTCTCAGAAGACTGAGAACAAAAACGCTTTCCAGACAACGATATCGGCCCCAGAGAAGCACATAAGAGCCAACACGACGGCATATAGAAAGAGGCGTGCTGCTTTCCAAGTCCTTACCCGACTAGAGGAGGGCCATATCACTCATGAGCACTGGAGACTCTCTCCCTCCCTCCATTAAAAGCAAAGGAAGGCAAAGCTCGATATGGCCTTAAAACCATTAGGTTGAAGGTATATGAACAGGACGAGATGCAGACAATGGCCACGATTCCCACCACATCAGCTTCCTTCAGAACTCGGCAGGAATCCGATACTCCATTCTCTGATTCAGAGGATCTGGATGCTACTGTGACAGAGGCATCTGGCTTAAGAGATAGCTCCAATGCTACGTATAACCCAGATAAACCTCCACCATAATAAGGTTGCTTCTGCCATCTCTGGCCTATGGCATTCTCGAACCGTGGCTTTTGGTATTATTCTCATCCAGTCTAGATTGGGGCTATGTTACATTTATACCAAAAGCAGGTAAAACCTCCAACTTAACTGCAAAAGACTACAGACCTATCAGTGTCACCCCCTTTCTTCTTAAGACGCTAGAAAGACTGGTGGACCTGTACATTCGCGAAAACCTACAAAAAAGCATGCTTTCGAAATCGCAACATGCTTACTGTAAGGGACAATCAGTAGACAGAGCTCTACACACGATAGTTGGAACCGTTGAAAAATCACTTTCCAACAAAGCCTTCCTCGATATTGAAGAAGCTTTCAACAACAAAACAACTAGCCATCATCAATGCATTAAGCAAACTAGAGGTTAAAGGTAATATAATATTTTGGATCAAACAAATGCTTTTAAGCAGGTTGATTCCTTCGAAATTCGGATGTACTCGTACAAACAAAAAAGGCAGTAAAACGTGGAACACCACAAGGAGGAGTATTATCGCCGCAATTGTGGGTGCTAGTTGTAAACGAAATACTCCTATCCCTGGAGGACAGCGGGTGCAAAGTCTTTGCGTATGCAGACAAAGTTATTGCACTAACAATTAGCGGGAAACATCTCCCAACAAGCAGGGACTTGATGGAAACAGGCCTAGGCAAACTGGCCAATTGGGCAGAGACTGTGGACTTGGAATAAATCTCTCCAAAACAGAGCTAGTTTTATTCACAATCACTCCACCAAAAGTCAATGGGACTTACCTTAGATTCGCAGACCACAGGAAGATCAAGTGGAAATTGAGTGCGGAAGAACGCATTGAAAAAGCAACAACTGCGCTATGCACCTGCAAAAAGGCCTTGGGCACCAGATGGGGTATCAAAACCCATATTACCCACTGGCTGTATACCGCGTTTCTTAGACCTATACTAGTGTACAGATGCCTTGTCTGGTGGCCGGCACTGTGCAGAGTTCAAAGGATGGCGTGCATCGCGATAACAGGAGCAAACAATCCCCACTACAGACCTCGAAACGATGCTTCACCTACTCCCCTTGGATCTCTTTGGCAAGGAAAAGGCAAAGACTTAAGAAATCCGCTCACTGGAAGTTCTCCGAAATAGGGCACGCTATTATTCTTCGCCGCAAACGGTGTGGGTGCCGGTGTCTATGCACCGACCGTAAAAATCAGCCAATCCTTTAGTCTACCGAACCACTGCAAAAACAGAGACATCGTCATCTAACATGCCGCAAGATTAGGACTGTAATACAACAACTACTGCAGTAGGTGTCATGATAAGGGAGAAGAAGAATCTCCTATGTAATTGCCCTGCTCTAGCCGCCTCAAAAAGACGATTTCCAGGAGAATATTTCTTTAATGAACTAAAGGATCTATCCGAAACGGGGATCTACAAAAAAAATTTTATTCAGCACTTAAAATGGTTCCAAGAGTAACGGTGATCAAGCCGACTCAAGTGGTAGCACAATGGACCGTTCTTGGTCTAAATGATCCTCACCGCTTTTACAGAGGGAAGCCACCTAACCTTACCTAACCTAAGCGATGTGCTCTGAGCTGGTCTCACCTTGATTATGCTGACTGAAATAATTAAATATTGACAATAGAAAAAGGAAGCAATCGTCGTCGGGCCTAAGATAAACTTTGCCAAAACTGAGATAATCAGCATTGAAACTACTAGTTAAGTCATTTTTACAAGGTAGCATTGCCGAAATGAGGTTTGCACTGAACCAGATATGCCAAACAAGACAAAATATGACGAAGCAAGATTTTTGGCAAAAAGAACATCTTGTGGCAGGTTCGATACAGTTTGGAATTCGCACTTTTATATTGCTGCAGCTCTTGGAAACGTCTGGAAACCGATAATACCGGCAAAGATGACACTTCACAAAGGCTGCATTTTATTGTATGGCAATGCAATGAAATGGATTCTATGGACCCAGAATGATAGAAGATGATCGAATGAACAAAGGTGCGGCATACTTTCATATATCAGAAAACGCATATATGATGTCGCGTTGGTGTTTTGGAAACCCAAATATTCACCAAACCATTTATAGTGGAAGAAATAGCTAAATTTAATCCCAGAAAAGTAGAAGTGGAATTTGAGAACCAACTGTCTAAACTATCAAAGTCCAAGTCAGGCAAGAAGCACCGCCGATTGATGGTTTGTGCTTATCGCTGATGACTCGGACTTCGGGCAAATCGTCGAAATTATATTTCAAGAAATGACCGTCCCCGGCGCCTAGCACTATGATGGACCAGTAATTGTGTCTGAGTTCCCGAATGGATAACAAAAGCCTCCGAAGAACTGTCAAGAAAATCAAATAATAAAGAAACACCTACCTTGACTGGAATATCAGAACAGGCCATGAGTATTTGTCATGAGTATTCTCTTCAGTAGATAAAAAGACGACAGAGTTGATTTAACGGCGATTTTAAGCTAAGATCATGGGCCTTTTAAATGAGCTTGGAGCTTGGATTTGATGCAATATTTACTGTTTTGAAGAATTAAATCATTTACCGACAGCCAGCATAGCACTGCCTTTGGATGAAATGGGATTTTAAAGTTTCAAAAGTATCCTGACAATATTGGGAGGACTACTTCGTTACTTAGCACAATTACCTAGTAACCCATATAATACTTAATCCACATTGTCATTAAGTATGGTATTTCGAAAGCATGCTGACATACGAGGCTTGTTTGTGGAAAAGGTTGTTTGATTCTGCGCAACACTTTTTATCTGGCACCCGAAAGCAGCTTTTATGGCATATTTTACTGTTTTTCTATCGAAAACTAGGCTGTTTAAGCTAGAAAAAGTTATTCACCGTGTAAAATGATATATTGCCAAAACTGGTTTGTAAAATGTCGTTCCGGTAATTTCGGTGTTGAAGGTGCACCACGTTCCAGAAGGTCAGTTACTGATAAAGACAAATTAAAGGCATTGATTGATGCAAACTGTCGAATAACAACTCATGATCACTGAGAGATTAAATTTATCGTATTTAACCGTGCATAATCACGCGGAATGCCTTGGTTTAATTTCAAAACTCGGCATATGGCTTCCTTGCAGAAAAAAAAAATTGCTCCGTCACACATTGACGTCTGTGATTTCATCTCACACATCGAGAAAATGATTCATTTTTGAAGCGAATCATCGGTAGGGCCGAGAAATGTGTTGTTTACAAAAGCCTCTAATGACAGAGATGAACCGGCTCGAAGCCGATATATGTACATCATAAAAAAAGTTATAGTGTTGTGTGGCATTTCAATGGAATTGAATCGATCGATTGGAGAAAGTGAATGAATCACTCAAACAGAAAAGGCCATCTGGCTCCCCATATGTATATACACGATTGTGAAATCGCCTATGACCCTGTCGTATAGTGGAGCACCGCGCAAAAAAACGATCATCACTAATTAAACCCTCTCGAAACACTAGCCTCGGTTTCACAAACGCCATGTTACACACTATCCATCTTTAAAAAAAACAAGATGGGATCAGCTGGATCTCAGGAGTCACAGTAACTAGAGTTCTAAAAACGATCGCTATGAGCTCAGAATCATGTACTCTATAACACAGCCAAGTTTCAGACTCATTGCTACCCGGCAAGTTTGGTTTGATATATGCGTACGGACGGAAGGACAGACAAGAAAGCCGTTGCATAAGTCTTCCCTACCCCAGCTTTGCAAGGTAGAAGACAAAAAAAAGCTAGATACACGCAGTGCAGTATAAGGAGTCATAGGAGTTAAAAAATGCTCTGGTACTCGATCTCAAGGGTACATTTTTGACAAAAGCAAATTGAGACGTTGATCCCAAATTTATTAACCTGGGACCCAAGACAAGAAACGCCTCGGACCGGTGAAAAAGCTTGATGACGCTAATTGGAGCTAATACTGTATCAGGAGGCAAGTAAAACGCAACGAGAATTAGCATTCATTGGCCATAGACATTGGTCAAGGCATTTTCCGTGGTCTCCTTTGGGAATGGTCCAAAAATAATTAAATTGGATACTAGAGAGACGACGTACGACATTTTTTTTACAAGAATTTATTGCTCCAGCAACTGGAACGTAGCATCATACTGTGACTAGAGATGAAAAGTGGATTCATTACGAAAATGTAAAATCCAAGCCAAACATCTATGGACCGAAGCTCACGATTTGTATTTATTAAAGGGACCAGCCCGGCATGGTATACTATGCGCTGTTGCATCACTGGACACAATTAATGCGTTTGTGCCAAGCATCGAAGTAAAAACGCTCGGCCAAATCTTGCTAAGGTCGTTGGAAACTGAAGGCATCAACGACCTTTCGGAAAAGCCAAAAATTGGGCTGATTCGTGGACTGACTCCTTCGTGTGCTCCAAAATTGACAACCATTTTAGATTGTATACAGTAACGGTTCCAGGTATACCTAAAGGAAAAGATAAAGTGGGTAATGCCTCATCTGAAACATTCGAAATGCATAATGGATCAAAACAAGAAGACTTCTTGCCACCACCTCTCCTTAATCTACTACTGGAATGCGTAATGAGATCTTTCATTAGGAAATGATAGGGATCTAGCTTTGGCTGACGATCTGATGCTTTTGGAAAATAATGAACAAATAATTAAGAGAAGTACAGAAAGTCTAGTAACAGCAAGAAAGGAGGTGGGTTTAGAAGAGAAAACCATGATCACTGACCGACTTGGTTCGATCAAAACATCACACCTGACTATTCGATAAACGCTTTGGAAAAATTAATGAGTTCAATATTCTTGGACCGGTACTGAATGCCAAACGATCTAAAAATTGAAATAACTAAAAGGCTGCAGTGCTTCTTCGCGACGAGGGAACTAAAAGCAACCCTTGTCTCACAATGTCTCTGACCAAGAAGTAGGAAATTCATTTTCGATTTTTCGAAAACAAGATCTTATTATGGTGAAAAACAGGACGAAGAAACAGGCGAATAGAATACACAATCAAGAACGCAAGGAACTCTATACAGTGCCAAGCATTGCCCGAATAATAAAATGGCGTAAACTAGGGTGGGCAGAATAAGTGAGTGGACAGTGGACAATCAACCATAAGAATAATGAATGGAAAGCCCGAGGGGAAAATATTATACCAAGACGAATGCTCCGTCGTAGATGAAAGGACACTCAATGAAACAGAACAGCGAAAGGTAGAAGGAACACAATCATGACAGGGAGGCTTGACAAAGGTTGGTCAGCGAGGTTCTGAACTCCTGAGTTCCAAACGACCGGTAATAATAATAACAATCACCTTGACATCTAGAACTGAACTGATTATGCTTTGCGAGCGCGGAGGAATACTTCTACTAACTATGAAAATCAATAACGATATTCCTGTTTGGCAACAGTTTTTAGTGTGAATATGACATCAACCATCGACATATGCAAGAACCTAATAAAAATGATCTTTGAAATGAGACTGATTGTAATTATCAGTCAAATGCGACGACAACTCTATGTATATTGATCTTTATAGATATAACATGTAATTTTAAGGGTTTGGTTTTTAATTCTCAGAAAAGTTACGGCAAAATTCTAAAAGCATACACATTTTTTGTTTGAATTGATAAATCAATGCTCGCCATTTACTTTTTAATAATTATTTCATGTAAAAGTTGACCACGACTACGATTTAAGTGGTCCATACCGAGAGCCCACTTTCAAGTCACTTTACGAACCTATTGCTTGGTATCTCTCTAATGTTACCTTCCAAGGCTACAACTGATGTTGGCTTATAGACATAGACGAGTGATTTGATGCATTCCCATAAAAATATTCTAAACGTGGTAAATCGCAGGATCTACCCGGCGAACTTACCAGTACAAAAAGAAAAATATTTTGCTCACCGAACTCATTGCTTAATACACGCGGTCCATCGATTCGCACACTGATTGGGATGTAGTGCCGTCTCGCTGGAACTACGTGTTTGCAAAGTTCAGGTCGAGCATTTTGGAAAGAAAAATTCAAATTCATTGAACGATAGGGGTGCCATTGACGAATACGTTGATTCCTCGGTCACCTTTGTAAAACATAAGGGCCAATGATTTCTCCGAACCATAAACCGAACCAAACATTGGCAGATCTTGTTTATAACTAGATCTTTTTCGATCAAAAAGCTGTTTGGGTGTAGGTCTGTCAACATATGTCGCGAATCACCCGTTAGAAATAACATCAGAAAGAGCAAACAGAAAGTTCCATCGCGATGGTAGCAAGGACGACGATGGTTAACCGACACCGAGAACCTCGGGAAATGAAGAAAAGATTGAAAGTTTGAGAAGAATCCTTCACTCTGACCGTTGTGTGTCCGCGAAACATATTAAAAGATTACTGGCATTTCTTGAAATGTTGCCATCGCATTCTTAACGAGGATTTCGGCAAAAGAAAGAGAGCTCCTTTCACCAAGGAGCAAAATGACATGATTGAGTCATTGCAAAGACATGAAATCTACTAAGAAAAGACCATGCATTTCTGTGATCTGGCTATGAAACCTGATGCTTCTTATATGGCGCGGCTTGGAAATCAGACGAACCGAAACAAGAGAAAGTACGGATATAGAAGGGTCGAGGCAAGACGGTGTTAGCAATAGCATTGTCCATAATGAATTAATTCCAAAAGAGGTAGGTCAAGGTAGCTACCCAACTAGGCGCGCCAAGGTACAATTAGCGTTTAGGCGCCGTTTTGACGCCACAAAACTCGTAACACCTAAGGAATTAAATCCAGCATGTGGAGTAAGAAAAAAATTCATGTTGGCCAAGTTGAGGTTGGCTACCACTGAGAGGTCATCGAGGAAGTATTTATCCAAGGCGCAGAACCTACGACTTACCAGTGCTGGACATTCGCAGAGAAAATGGTGCAGGATTTTCTCTGCGTGGTGTTGTGACAATTATCTACGGCAGTGGGTGTTAGACCGGATGCCTATTCTGCTAGTGTGAGCTCCTAAAAGCCAATGGAGCGGTGTCTATTGAGGAGATTTTTTGTTTTGTTTTTTGAATAAGAGGGACCAGGTTTTACATGATAGTTATTCTGTATCTAGTTCATTTAGCCCACCTACGATAGGTTTTGTTGAAAAAGTGTTGCAGGATGTTGCCTTTGAGAAGGTTCAGCGAGAGACCCAATTTCAGTATGGCAGTTTAAGGTGGCCTCGAGCATGGCTAATTCATCGGCCCTCCCATTTCCATGCTGCTGTATCCTGGAACCCAAGGAGTGTGATATCAGTCCAGCCGCCAGCTCGTTTACTTTCTTTTTTGTATTGATCCACCACTTTAGAGAAGGTGGTAGCAAAGGAGCTTTTATAACGACTTGACTGTCTCTACAAACAGCGGGGCACGTGTAATTGGGCTGCTATCCGATCGCTAGCATTTCAGCATGAGAGATGCTAGAGCGAACGGGGACACGGAATGAATTTGAGATATTCAGTTGCGTAGAGAATTGTGAGAGTGCACAACACTATTGAAGACGAATGAAGGTGTGATGTAGTCCGTAGGAAGCGAGGTCAAATTCGTTGGCAGAAGTGACAGAGCTCTGCCGTGACCATATGGTCTGTGTGACCAGAAGCCCTCTTGTTTAAGTCTGATGGCGCCAACGTGTATTTGACGTGAAGATTCCACGGGAGGAGATGCAGAAAGGTATTAATTGCTTTGAAAGGTCATGTTCTCATGGCTCCAGTGGTTCCAGTTCCTGCTGATCTTTGGATCTTAAGTTTGTCGATGTTATAAGCTTTGCTTAGGGCTGGCCACTAAACCAGAGAGCCATATGTGAGGACAGACTACGGATGTGTACATCCACAGGATCAGCTTAGGTCTGAATTCCCATCTTTTAAACAAAGTTTTGCTGCAGTCGTAGAAAGTTAGACTAGCTTTCTTTACCCGGTTTTCTATATTGGACTTCCAATTAAGCTTTGGATCTAGGATATCGCCTGGATACCTAGCACTGGGAGAAAGAGATAGAATCGAGTTGTTTAGCCGTGGAAGTTTAAATGGCGGTATTTTGGTCTGGATGGTAAACAGCAACATCTCACTTTTCTTTGGGTTTATGCTTAGACCACAGCTTGTAAACTCCGGCCAAAGCCAGACTCTGGATGCTTAATTTTATTTGGATGTTCCGGAGAGATTGTGGGATAGAATTAACGTCTTTTTACTGGAGTACAAGGGAGTCGGCAGTTGTTGCATGGTAATACCCTGCGGCACAAAGTCCTCATTGTACATGAGTTTTTGGCCAAAAAGGGCATCAAACGGTTGATTACCCGCCATACTAGTTTGCTGTAGAGCCATGCGATTACCAGCCGCTTCCTTAACTCAAATTAGGGGAACACCTACAGTACGGAGGTAAGGCGAACAGTTCTCGACCTGACAGAGAGATGGCGTTCCAATTAGTTAGCAAAAATATATGTTTCCTGCCTAGGTGCACGTGTTCGTATGACAAGTCGTCTGTTTACACGAATTTTTGGTGGTAGACGTCTTGTGTGGATCAACTTGAATATCGTGCGATCATGAATTTCTTCGTTTTGGTTGGATTATCTCCTAAGGAAATTCATCCGAAGTTGAGAAGAGTTTACGGGGACTCTGCTGTAATCGCACATCCCTCGAAGATGACCCACGTGAAGTGCATAATACAGAGTGCGCCATCTCATATGGGTCGATGTAAACTTCGAATAACTTCAACAATTGTCAACCGATTTTCATATGTCATAGCATTTTGGAAACCTCAATTCAGTACAATTTTAACCATGAATCGCTTCACACCAAAAGAACGCGCGGAAATAGTTTCAATGATCATTAAAAATGAACGCTCGATTGTACTAACTCAACGTGCGTATCGTGCAAAATATCGTGATTGTGTTGCGCCCAAAAAAGAAACAATTCGTGGCAAGCCCTCGTGAGCAACCTAGGCCACGTCCGCAGCGTTCAAACTCATCTATTCAGTCTGTGAAGGCCAGTGTTCAAGAAGACCCAAGTTTGTCATATCGGCGCCGGTCGCAGCAGTTAGGCAAAAGTGGGACCACTTTGCGGAGAATTTTAAAGGATGATCGTCGCTTATTGCCATACAAAATGCAGATAATTCAAAGAATTTGCCACAAGATGAGCCACGGCGCTTGGCATACCCACAAAATATCGTTGCAATGATTAATGCTGAGCCGGAGTTCTGGCAGCAAATTTTGATGACCGATGAGCCACATTTTACGCTATTTGGCTCGGTTAATAAACAAAATTGTCGGTTCTGGGGCAACGAAAATCCTTACATTATTCACGAAGAGCCGCTATATGATCAAAAAGTTACTGTTTGGGCCGGGGTATGCGCTAAAACCATCATTGGACCGTATTTCTTCAAAGTTGGCAATACAGTGGATGACGATCGATATCGGTGGATGTTGGCCCATTATGTGGTCCTAGAAATGCGTAAAAAAGGCTTATTTCACTTTTGGTTTCAACAAGACGCGCACAATGAACCTTTTGCGTAAGAAGTTCCCTGGAAGATTGGTGTCAAAAAAGGGCGATATTGACTGGCCTCCGAGATCGCCAGATTTGACTCCTCCAGACTTTTTTCTTTGGGAATACTTGAAAAGCAAGGTGTATGCTAACGACCCGAAGACAATAGAAACAACAGAAACATTCGTGAGGAAATCGCAGAAATTTCGACCAAAATTCTCGAAAATGTCATGGAGAATACGGAAAACGAGTCCATTTTTGCATGGGCAATAAAGGCGGTCATTTAATTGATATTGTTTTCAAAAATGAATCAAAATAAATTGTAAAGGTCTAAATTGAATAAAAGTTTTTCAATTTCCAATATCGGTTGAGAATTCTTGAAGTTTACATCGACCCATATGAGAAAACGCACGCTGTATATGGGCAATAGGCGAGTGGAGGTGTGTAAAATATGTAGCTGAGGCTGAGGGGATATCGCAAGAAAGGGCACGAAAAATCTTTCACAAAGAATAAGAGAAGCGAAATCTCTGCGCAAGATGGGTGCCAGCTTTGCAGATTTTCAATTTTCACAGCAATCCTTGCACTGATCCAAGTGAGATAGCAGCCGATGATTTAACGCCAAAGAGCTGGAAGTTGGTCGCATAGCGGAAAGGTCATGGCCAGCGTGTGTTTTGGATGCGTAAGGGATTCTGTCAAATGATTACCTTGTAAAAGGCAGAACAATTATTGGCGAATGTTACTCCAATCTTGACCAGCTTGATGTCAAAATTCGTGGGAAGAGGCCTGGCTTGGAGGAGAAAAAATCGTCTTTCAACTGGGCAACGCACTGCGGGATTTGGAGTAGGAGTTACTAGGCCATTCCCCTATTCTCCGGCTTTGATACCCCCAGATTTCTATCTGTTTCCAAACTTGGATAAACTTTTTTACCGGGAAGAGCTTCACATCCAATAGAGTGATTAAGAGGGTCGTAGATGAATAGTTTTACAGCCTTCCAAACGGTGGAGAAACGCTGGACCAAGTGTGTTAAAGGCAAGAGAGATAAATCATTTTTAACTGAAAATCTCTGTCTTTCATTGTCAGACCAAAGCATCGTATGATTCTTACCATTAACCGAACCCATTAAAGCTTGTTCGGCTCTCGAGTGCTAGACAAGTTTTATGATCGCATACAACCCTGTATTGACTTCGAGGGCAATGATTTTGATGCTTATCTTCTTCTTTATGGCTGTCTCATCGAAAATGGGACTGACGGCGTATACCAATGGGGAGATGTCAGCCTTTGGTGGATTCCATGAAGCAGTAACGTTAAGTCGTACTAAAATACCAACTTATTCTAGTTTTTTTATTGTCTCGAGGCTAAAATCTACCCGATTACACCTCAAGTTCATTAAGAAGGCTTAGGGTCTACTGGCAGTAACCTCTTGCAAAAATCTCATCATCCAATGACTCAATTTTGGAATAGATTTTGCAACAAAATTAGGAATAAGTCATCAGAAGTAAAGTGCGAAAAAATGGGTTAAACAAAGCCCCTACATCCACCTACGAGTATGTATGGATCCAAATATGTACGTTCTATAAACTTCCAAATTCATCAAGCCAACCAATGTATTGCGTAAGTCTCTTTGTGATTGCGAAATTCCTCGCAAAACGGACACAAAGCATATGATGAGACAACACTTTTCATGAAGCACACGGCGTGTGAATCATCAACAATAGTCCTGAAAACTACGAACCACGCTGATATCCAATAGAAAATCGCGGTTAAAAGGCATCGCCATTCATTCCCATCGACTCAACATGGGTTGAAAGTTTGCCGGCAATTTTTGGCCAAAAACGAAAACCAAAACAAAAAACAAAGAAATAATTTGATTCTGTAGCGCAGCCCTCCACAGAACCAAAGCAATTCATTGGGCCTGCATACACGGGAGTAATCCAACCGGCTGAAAATTGAGTTTATGGGAGAGGGAGCTGAAGTGTGAAGTATGAAACGGAGTAAAATCTTCAACCGCGTATCGAGTGGTTGAAGAGAGCGCAAAACTAATACATACGCAACTCTTTACTTTTCGAGTCAGCACGTTTTTTGTCTCGTGTTGCGTCTCAATCGTAATTCGCCCTTCAAGCAGTGAACACTGTATAAACCAAATGGAGAGGAGACGTCTTTTGCGAAATATCTCTGTCAAATGAAATGTCAGAAAGACGAGAAAACACTAACACAATGAAACGAGGTTCACATATACATTTTTTTCAGTTGGATTAATTCATTCCGTGTAAGCTTAGAGCAGAGCATTACACCAGTTTTACTCCTGATAAAATTACTCCCGTGTGTGTAGGCCCATTGACCCCATTTGAGATTCTCCATTCCCAAAACAACACGGCAAAGGCAACACACGAGGAGAGAGAGCATGAATGCGCGACAGAGAGAGAGAGAGAGAGAGAGTGGATGGTAAGCGGGAGAGAACGGAGACAGTGTGACGATATAAGGGACGTGTACCTCTTCCTTATGCTCCAGCGATATGAGAAGGGATATAGAGCTCCAAATGTCAGAGCTGATGCAACATAGAACGTTGCACCTCGGTGCTGATGATCAATATTTTGCCATAAATTGTTGATTCATGCAGTCGGACGGACTAGAAGATCGTTTTCGGGTGAGCCGATGTCAAAACGTTTTCTTCATTTGGAACAACGTTGCTGCCGGGTCGGTCGGTCAGATGTCTTTGGCTTCTGACTAGTTGGTGGAACCGGCACTTATACCCGTGCAAGCATCGTAATAGGCACACGCTCGACACCACGCACACACCTAAGTAGCTCGAATAATAATAACAAAAACAACAATTCAATACGCATACAGCACACGGAGTATTGAGCGCAAACATATGTACACACTGTACATCCCTCGCGCTCCGTCCTCGAGTCGATATAGTCATAGTCATACGGTGCTACGCACACCCAGGCGCACAAAACCCTAAGCTCGTGTGTGTAGCAATTTCCGTCTAGACGTCTGAACCATTAAGCATTTTTAGTCGTCGTCACTTTGATCCGAATTCGCTCGTTTTTGAATTTATTTTTAAAAAATCTGTTTATTTGCCAAAAGAAATTAGCGAAAAGTGTTATTTTCGATATACACGGGGGCTAGAGCAACACGCCGCCAGACACATGAGACATTTCACGATTTTTTATTTATTTTTTGGTTCTCTGGCTTTCCTTCCATTTCATTTTTCCTTACATACCCAACAGATACAATACGTACGATGATATTATTTTTACTTATTTCTGTACTCATTCTACCTTTTTTTTTGTTTTTTGGTTTGCTCTCGTCTCTTTCGCTCCCCGGCGGCGACGATGGTTGTGCTGCTGCTACTGCTGCTGTGCTGTGGCGGTCTCGACAGCACGTCTCTGTCCTCTCCACCCTTGGTTATTCCTTATTTCGTCAATGAAATTTTTCGATGGTGATATTGTAAAAATAAAAAAAAAGAACAACTTTTAGCACCGCAGACATTCACTGAACTTTTTTTTTTTTTTGCTCTCTTCTTCTCTCGCTAGTCGGAGATTTCCTTTTGGATTTTGCTTCACTTGCGAAATTATTATTTGGCTTTCGTGTATTTATTTTTTTTTTTCTCTATTTTCCTTGTTTTTCACTATTTATTCGACTTTTTTTCCTTCTTCTACCCATCAACACAGACACAGGGAGCACAAGTTATTACCGATAAAAACGAACCGAAGGGGATTGTTTTAATTTTTTTTTGGTTTGGGTTTTTTTTCTCAAAAAAAGGGGGAAAGACGAAACGGAACCGAACTCACGTTAATATCACCACGTTCACCTTTGGATTAAACGAGGAAACAGACAGAAATTGATTAGTGAAAAGAGGAAAAAAATATCCATCAGCACGGCGTTGTTTTGTTTTTTTGCGCAATTTACTACTTTTTCTCGTTTTTTTTTTTTAATTTTTTCCTTACTACTCTTGTATCTGTTTCGTTTTCACTGTACAACAGACGACTACGACGGCGACTATGATGATGATGATAATGATAATGACGATGGAGTGCGTAAACAGAAATTTCTAACCGAAACGATACTTATGGATACGTTAATTGAATGTTAAACGATGAATGACGATTTAAGAATATCGGCTTGACCGGATACAATTGCGAACGTTTAGTTTTAGAAACGGAAATTTTTTTTCTTGTGTACAAAAATACAACTCGGACAGCAGACGACAATCGCCATTTTTCAAATAACATGAAATCTTTTGACGTTGTTTTTCGTCGGGTGTGTTTTGATGGCGTTGGGTTGGTTATGCTGTAGCGTTCCGAACCTACCCACGGTGCCTTCAGTCAATGGTGGATGCGTTCAGTGCCAGTTGGTGTTATCGGTGACATTTGGATTGCGTTTGGAAACTGACGGATTATACCAATAAGAATTGTATTTATAAAGAGTTGCCCGAAATGGATCATCCTATTGGCAAATGCTAAAATTGTTGCAATTAGCGGGATTGTAAGTTTGATATTTGTGACGTAAACAGATGCAGAATACTTCTTCTTAAAATCGCGGATTGTTCATTATTATTTTTTTTTTTATGAAATAATTTGTCAAACTTAAGGCCCAAGTCCATAGAATTGGTTCTGATGCTCAGTTTTTTTAAATATCATTTTTCTTAGCTTTTTTGTTGTTTGTTACCCCATATTTTACAATACAGAGTTTTGATAATATCTTGCCACTGAAATAATTTTTGAAACATTTTAAAAGGAATCAATTAACAATAATAAGAGTTCAGAAGAAAATTACGACAAAAACCTTCCATATAAGAGACAGAAAAAAAAGAAACACAAAGAAAAACAATAAATAAATAAATAGATGAATAAAAAAGTCTAAATATTTATATAATTAAGCAAATAAATAGATAAATTAAAAAATAGATAAATAAATAAATAAATACAGATGATGAAAAGTACAGTCTTAAGTCGGCACGAGTACGATAACTTGGCCGCCAAGATTTGATAACGGGATTTTGTAGAGGAGTCAAAAACAAGCACTTTTTACTATGAGAGGGGGGGGGGGTCTATCTCCCCCCGTTTAGGAGGTAGGGGCACTTTTAGGGAAAATGGTTTAAATTAGGAAGAAAATATATTAAAAAACAACGGCAACACGTACACCAAAGTGCTTTTCAGCATTTGAAAGCCAGAAGTTTGTTCTATAATACTGCATTTAAATTAAATTGTTCGTGTTAATAGTTTTTGAGAAATTCACATTTAAAGTCCAAATTTTGATAAAAAAACCTGAAAAATAAAAGTTTAAACCGATTGTTCTCAATTTTGAAATGAAATTGTAAATTAGCTTATATATGTTCCATGTAACTATCAGTTCTTAATCGAACACAAAAAACCGCATGGTTCTATGTCTTCTAGTTTTTGAGAAAATCGAAAATAACTAAAACTACTTTTCTATGAAATTTTAATTTTTAGCTTACTTACATAAATAAATCAGTGCTAGCTTCCAACATTACAATATATAAACAGTAAAGTATGTCCCCCTGCAACCCCCCTGCTTGGCCGCTATAGGAATTGGGGTTGATGCGAGGTTGGGTACATGCAAAGTTTCTTTTGCATTCACAGAATCTGTATTTAAAAAAATTCAAATTTATTCTATTTATCCAATGTCCACTTCTTCTTCTTCTTTTCCTTTTTCCGGCGTTGTTATGGTCAGAAGTGTAGGACCATAACCTTCCCATTTAACTGCATTCCTACTGGTCTGCTTGTGGGGTCCGCCGGTTTGGCCTCAGAAAGTAGCGGCAGGCTTCCCGGTTTGGGATTACTTCATCGCTGAGGCCAATCAAATGCTGGTGTTTTTGCATTTGTTTGCACCAATTGTTTTTCTGCCTTTTTTTTTTTTTTTTTTTTTTTTTTTGTGACACGGGCATGCTCCAGATATTTTTTGTTTGATCTTACTCTTACAACACCGGTGATCTCCAGTCGTGTCAACCCACTGATTTGCATGTACACTTGTGGGGCAGTTTAATGGTGGTATATGTGTCCCTAGGCTCACCTTGGTGTTTTCTAAATTGCCTAGATGTGATTTTCGTTTACCTTTGTTTTAGTCGCCTTTTACGACAAGCGAGAGGTATCGCTGCAGGGAATATTATATACCCGTCCCTGCACGGAATATTTATCCAATGTCCACTAAATACATAAATATATATGTATATAAGTAGCCCAAAGTTCCAAACTTACAATTTTCAAATATTAAAATGTAATGCATTATGAAAAATTCACATAAACTTGGCACTACTGCTCGACTGCAGCAATTATATATAATTTCTTAATATCAATTTGTACCGTTGGTTTTTGTTCGTTAATGAAAAGGTGGTACTAGTTATTGTTTATTAAGGTCATTCGTTGTTCAACTTTTGTAGGAGCGAAGTGTTTTTTTTTCTCTAAATAAAAAATGGCGTTCAAACATCCACTACTCCATCCCAAATTGAATAATTTTTCAATATTTTCTTCTTTCGGTGATTTAGTGTCGACCAACGAAAAAAGCATTTTTTTTTCGAAGAAATTGGTTTAATAGCAAATAAAAATTCAACTCCCCCATTGTGTTGCAACATTCTTATGAAAGTGGAAAAAAATAATAGTTGTAAGTTTAATTGGAGGTGGCGTTGTGCACAAAAAACTTCTAAAAAAAAGGTGACAAACACTGTTATAATACAATAAACCCATCCATCGACACATTTTTCCATGGGCCTCATTGTTGACTTGAAATTCGCGAAGTGCTAGTTATTATTATTTCTTTTGTAATGAAAATATCTGTGAATACGGTTTTTCAGGTAAATAAATAAAATCTGAAAATTAGGGATTTTTTAATTGTTATTATTGTGTTTTTTTTTATTTTAAAATTAGCATTTAATCACTTGGCGCCATCAGGACCAAAAATATACTTTAAGTAAATCTACCATAATAGACTATTTCAACTATTGTCGCGAGATAGCCGAAGTGATAACTTCTCACGTTGAGGTAGACATTGGCGGCGAAGGCAAGACGGTACAAATTGATGAAACCTTTCTCACAAAAAGGAAATACCATATGGGTCGAGTTACAGAACAGATGACCTACGTAGTGTTGGGACTATTCTGCAAGGAAGACAAGGTCGGGCGCTTTTTTAAAGTAAACTCGAAATGCAAGCGAGATTTGTGGCCTTTCATCCACAAGTACGTAAACCACAACACCAGTCGCATTTGTACCGACAGTGCACGCCAGTACATAGGAGTTGAAAGAATGTTTACTGCTTCAACAATCCGTGCAGTGACGAACCACAGCATAGGGGAATATGTTGATAAAACACGATGCGACCAACACAATAAACGATCTTGAAAACCAAAACAAGCTTCTTAAAAAAAACATTATATGTCGCGAAACAACAGACCATATTCACCAATACATGGCACTATTTTTCTATCGAAAATACTGCCTAGAAAGGAAATATAAGGATGACTTGGGTTCGCAAATAATGGAGTTTTTATTAGATATAAAAAAAGTTTACCCTTGTTATACCGATGGTGATATAAGTGAGGGTTTACAATTAAAAGACATCGATCCTCCCACCCTTCAGAGCGAAAATTTAGAAAGTGTTTTACCGCCAAAACATCCTCGGCTTCTCACCATAAACGAGGAACTCAACGAACTCGACAGTAATAGTACGGACGATGACTTTATTGACGAGACTTACACACCTTTTTAATACATTTTGACCTTTTTTAACTAACTATGACTGACTAACTCCTGACTAACTGACAAAATGACTGACCCAGACGCGGAATGTTTTCCAATTCTACCTCCTCGTGGTGCATTCTGAGTAACGCTAAATGAATTGTTGTACTGAACTAATAAAGATACATCATGTCTATTAACATTAATCCTTAAAATGGAATCACCGTCACCAAAATCAAAAAAAGTAGTTTTGGTAATTTTCGATTTTCTCAAAAACTAGAAGACATAGAACCATGCGGTTTTTTGTGTTCGATTAAGAATTGATAGTTACATGGAACACATATAAGCTAATTTACAATTTCATTTCACAATTTTGAGAGCAATCAGTCTAAACTTTTATTTTTCAGGTTTTTTATCAAAATTTGGACTTTAAATGCGAATTTCTCAAAAACCATTGACATGAGTAATTTAATTTAAATGCAGGATTATAGAACAAACTTCTGGCTTTCAAATGCAGTATAGCACTTTATTGTAAGTATTGCCGTCGTTTTAAAATTTTTTTTTTTTTCAATTTAAACCATTTTTTCTAAAAGTCCCTCTACCTCCTAAACGGGGGGAGATGGACCCCCTCCCCTCCCATAGTAAAAAGTGCTTGTTTTTAACCCCTCTACAAGATCCCGTTATCAAATCTTGGCGGCCAAGTTATCGTACTCTCCCCCTTAAGTCGCACGTAATTACAAAATTAGTACACAATTCATTAATGGGTGGATTACATTGTACCATCTGAAACTTTTCGCTATGGTGCCTTCATTTGAAGAGCTGGAGCAAAGTTATTAAAGCATTTTATTAACATTGCTCCAAGAATAAGGTGACCAGATTTTTAGATGGGCAAAGCGGGAGGAGGAGGGGTATCAACAAAAATGTTCATACAGAATAAAAATAATATCGTAATATTTTTTTATTTTTAACATAAGTACAATTTATAAATATAAAAAAATGTATTATATAATATTTTATTCCTTGACATATTTTTTATTTGAGTGAATTTGTTTCAGTAGACTGTTGTAATTTTTTAAAATATTGTAAAAATCTTCACAAGAATTTGTCAAATTATATTTGACACATAAAATGGCTTTCAAAGTTTCAACACTTAATTTTGATTTTTCTGATGTCCACACTTGATTTACTGTAGAAAAAACGCGTTCAGTAGCAGCGTTAGTTCCAGGTAAAGATAGTGCATATTCCACAATTTTTAATACATTATTGTATGGAACATAGTTTGTTTCCAAATGATGAAATATTTCTAACCATTTGTTTTCTACTGTGATTTTTTCTGATGCAAAATATTTAAGCTTTTCCTTATCAATATATTTTTTTACTAATGACACTTCATTAAAAAGATCATTTTCGGAAATATTACTGATGAAAGAAATATAATCAAATGATTTTTGCACATCGTTCCAATTAAGTTCTGGTTTTAATGTAACCCAACGAAAATGATCAATATCATTATATTGTACCGTCCAGTCTTCCAAATAATCTTTGCAGTTACTATAAAACTTTTTGACATGGTACATGATATCTTGACAATTTATTGCACCTTGCTCTTCGAGCTGGTATATACTATTGCGGATAGTTAACGGGAGAAATTTATTTTCTAACCTCTCTTGACATTGACATGTTAAATTATTAACTTCATTTGCTACTTCGATTGCCGATATTTTGTCACCTTCAATAAGTTTTATAACGTTTTGAAAAAGAGCAGCTTGATTTTGTAGAAACTCTAGCCAAATTTTTTAAGATTCTCTTTCAAAAAACTTTTCTAAAATTCTACGACATTTGTCCTGTGATAGAAAGTAGTATTTTAAAGGATCATACATTTTCAAAATTCTTTCGATAGCTGGCAGAAGAGCTAACCAACGCGTTTTACTGTATCCAAGTATTTTCTGATATTCAACTTCCGCAGTTTCACAAAATTTTTTTAGCATTTCAACGCGTACAGTGTATATATAGAAATAAGAATATATTTTAACAACAATATTTTCCACATCTACGGGTAACAAGTCAGCAGCTGTTTGAATAGCGTTATGTATTATATGCGCTGCACACCCAACACCAATAATATTTTGATTCAGATCTTTCGTTAATTTATAAAAAATATTATTTGTACCTCTCCTCGCTTTTCCTCCGAAATTTGCATTCGTGTTGTCTGCACAATATGCAATAATTTTTTGTTTTAAATTATTTTTTTCCAAAATATCAATAATTTAACTGAAAATTATTTCAGAAGTTTCACCGAGCTGAGAAATAAAATCTAAAATTCTAATTTTTATTCCAGTTTCTGAATCAAAATATCTTATAATGTTTGGAAATAATTTTATTTCTTTATGATTAGATGCGTCAGAATATATGGATACAAAACTAATTTTTTGTAAATTTTTGTTTACTTCTGAAAATGCATATGGGGAAAGCACATTACATACAATTGCCTCGGCCTTTGTTCTAGCACAGGTAAATTTTTTATTAAATAGCTTTCTGACAACTTGTGATGTACAATCCATAGATCTGAAGGAATGATTGTGATTAACAGCATGTGCTGTTAATTCTGCTAATGCTAAATTCTTTTCTTCATCTCCATAAGTTGTTTTTCGAAAAAAATCCAGCATTTTGGAAGATGATGCAGCAGTATTTAAACATCTTTTATGTTTCTGTGCCTCCAAATGCTTTGAAATATCATTCTTCCCGCCGTGCAAAATACTAAATTCGACATTACATGTCTCACATTTTACTATGTAATCGTTTTTAGATTTTTTAATAAAAGGAAATTCACTTCTTACATCATCGTTGAATTTACATCATCTTTTCTTACTCATTTTGTTAAAAATCTAAAAAATTAAATCAAATTATAAATTATTATATACACAATTATTATTATTATTATTTATTTATTTTATTTCATTTCAGAAAGTTTTTAACAATATTTAGATATATTACCCACGAAGCTTATTGCTTATCTGTGGGTGGTTGAATTTTCAAAAGGTTTTTGAATTGATTGAATGTTTAATCTACAAGTTGTATGTATTGTTTCAATAAGAAGCTAATAATTCAATAAAAACTTTACAGAAATTCAAAAATATTTACATCAAGTATCAGAATTGCGATCTAATTCAAAAAGAACATTTTGATACTTTTTTTTACGTTTTTTAAAGTTTTGAATGTTTTTAAGGTTTGTTGGAAGTTGGTTCATGATTGCTGGTATAATATAGCTCAGTTGTCGTCTTCCATAATTGTTATATATCGCCGGAGTTTTAAGCAGACGTTGCGCTCTTCTTCTGGTGTTGAAGCTATGTGAAATGGATTGCTGGAATCTTGAATCATCGTAGTATTCCGAAACAGCTGTCATTTTAAATATACTGTCCACACTCAGAAACTTGAAGTGTATATGGTTTCTATCAATTATTTTTATTATTCTATGCTGCAGATTACCAAGCTTATCTGTATGCGTTTTTGATGCATTTCCCCATGCCAGTACTCCATATCTTAACCGGAATTCAACTAGCGAATAATATACCTGTTTTTGAACATCTTTTGTTGAATATCTTTTAAGGTAAAAAAGAGCAAATACAGCACTTCTCATACTAAGCCTTATATTGTTAATATGTTCGCGCCACAGGAAGTGTTCATCTATAGTGACTCCAAGATATTTGATTGATTTAACTAGCTCAATGGCATCACTTTTTTGCGAAGTAGGACATCTTGGGTTTTGGAAGAAAATACTTATTGGCTCCTCTTGTTTGTTGGGTGCACGAATATGCATAAGCTTGGTTTTGGTAGCGTTGATGACCAATCCAAAATCGTGACACCATCGAGAGACTTCATCAAACTCCTGTTGCATCATAGTAATTGCGGTTTGAAGACACCTGTGCCTAACAACAATTGCAATGTCGTCTGCGTATGTAAAAACAGTGCTGTTGTGAAAAACTCGGAGTAGTGCGTTCGTAAAGAGTATGAACAGCACCGGACCAAGTTTTGACCCCTGTGGTACACCATGAGTGCAGCTTTTTTCTTGACTCCATGAACCTCCAATTTTGACTTTAAAAGTACGTCCTATGAGGTAACTCTCCATCCATTTCCAAAGTGTCCCTCTGATACCGATTTTGTAAAGGACATCAAGTAGTTTTTCGTGACTCAAGGTGTCGAATGCCTTGCTGAAGTCCACAAACATTACCAGCACGTGATGATTTTTATTGAGACTCGTGTTAACAGCATTACAGAATTCTTCAAGAAGTTTTCCCGTATTTTTTCCTTTTTGAAAACCATATTGATTGAATTGCAGCAAGCGGTGCTTCTCGATAAATTTGTTAAGTCGTCTTACAACTATTTCTTCTAAGCATTTTTCAACAACGGGCAAGATTGAAATGGGCCTATAGTTCTGAATTTCGTTCTTTTTTCCTCCTTTATGGATGGGACGAATGACTGATGTTTTCAATATTTTTGGAACGCACCCTTGCGTCAGACTTCTGTTAACAATTTGTTGAATTAGTGGTGTTAGAAAAAGAGCATTTATGTTGATGTCACACGCTCTTATTCCGTCAGCTCCTGGACTTTTGTTAGTATTCAGGTTACATAATATATTTTGAATTTCGGTTTCATCAGCTTCTTCTACATATATTGATTGCGAAAGCTCTTGAATAGGTTGACTGGATGTTTTAACATTACATACATGTGCAATCTTAGATGCTTGTGTAGAAAAGAATTCAGCAAGTTTCTCGGTGATGTCGGCAACGTTCGTTTGAGTACAAAGATTGTGTTCTATTATTTCATCAATTGATGTTTTATTTCTACCCAATAGTTCGTTTATTACTCCCCACGTTTTTTTTGGATCATTTTTTGCCTTAACTATTTGATTTTTATAGTAGTTATATTTCTGTATTTGTATATTTTTGTTAACATAGTTTCTTAATTTTTTATATTCCGATTTGTATCTTTCATTTCGTAGATTATTCTTCCATCTTCTATAAATTTCATCTCTTTTTTTGCATAGTTCAAGTATTTTAGGCGTTATCCAATTTTTGTTTTTACGTTTTTTTTGTTTATGGTTTTCAGTTGAATCAAAGTATATACTCATCATTTTTGCAACAAATTTATTGTAGAGTCGATCGATATCGTTTTCATTTAAATACAATTCACTCCAATTTGTTTGTTGTATAAGTCGGTTGACTTTTTCTTGGTTAATTTTTGATTGTGTTTCGCAATGTTTGGTAGTTTGCTTTATATGTTGATTAGTACCGTAAAAGGTTGCAAAGTGGTCAGATATATCGGTTTCTATAACTGTTGAAACTATATCGTTTTTTGACAGTGTAACTAGTATGGGATCAATTAACGTGCCTGTGCCTACTAACATATTAATTCGAGTACTCTGTTTTATGACGTTCATTAAGCCTTTCGATGATATAACATCAAGAAATTTTTTCGTGGCATAGTTGTCAAAGTCTTGAGTATCAATGTTTATGTCTCCAAGTACAATCACATCAAATTCGTTTCTAATATTTTCATCAAGTTCGGCAATGAATTGGTTTTTATTTTGTGATGGCGATCTATAAATTGCCTGAATATTTCTACTTCCCCACTTGTCCACCATTTTTATACGGATGCTGTCGTAGCTCAGTGTGTTCGAAGAGAGTCTTTCATAGTTTATGTCTTTTTTAATAAATATCGCAATTCCACCTTTCATAGAACCGTTCCTATGCATATATTCCACATTAAAACCTTCAATGTGATAAAAGCAATTTTCTTCTTCTTTTATGTTTATTTCAGTTAGGACTATTATATTTAAATAGCACAGAAAGCTTTGAACTTCGGCAATGAAAACATTCCAATTTTTTCGCATTGACTGAATATTCATACATACACAACAAAAATTTAATTTTTTAAAATCAATAACATTTAAACCAATAAAACCATGCAATACCCTAAAATCAACTTCGAATTCGTCATCAAAAACACGCAAGTAACAATTCGATATTTTAAATCGTCAAGCGTATAATTGTATGTTTTGATTCTTAAAGATAAATTCAAATTTTAAATTAATTTGTGATTATCTAACTGTTCTTTAGTAAACTACAATATTATATGTCTATAAGAATTAAAAAAAATACTAAAATGTTATAAACACATACAGTACAAATATTCGTTTCACATCGGCAAAATTTCGCCGAATTAATTTGCACTAAACAAAATTTACATGAACATATTTTATTGTTGTTTATAACGAAATTAGTTTGATTGACTTAAAATATTTGCAAAATTTTATTCGTATATTTCTTTCTAAAATTTCTTTTAAGGTTAAGGTCGGTGATATACTTTTTGTCATCAATATAAAATATGAAGACTACGAGTATTTTAAGCTAAGTTTAAGAAAATTTATGTATTTATGAAATATATAAATAAATTACTCAGCTTAATTTTCTATGGTAAGTAGCAGATTTGTAATATTTATTTGTTTAATTAGCTTGCTAGCACGCATTACGAACACGAAGTGTATCATCTGAGAGACAAATACAATGTAACTGGGTAGCAAAGGCAATATGTTAGTCGTCGTAGCCCGTAGGATTCTTAGAACGCAAAACAAATTGAAGGATTCTTAGAACGCAAAACAATGATTTTCATAAATACAAAATTTAACTTAATTCTAAAAGTCGGGACTTTCGATAAACGTCGCGGGACGCGCGACAAATTGCCAAAAGCGGGACGTCTGGTCACCTTATCCAAGAATCATATCTATGACAAAAAAAAAAGTTAACTTTTTTCTGGAACAAAAAAAAAAACAGTTTATTTTTATTTCATGAAAAGCTTATAATTTATTAGGGAACACGAAATACAAATACACGAATACATAAAGGTTTTCAATAAGCATAAGTAAAATAATAAAGTAATTCAATATACATAAATAACAATTTCGAACAAACCAAAAAAAAAAAAAAAACATAGGTAATTCATTTAAAAAGCAATAAAAACATAACAATATGGAATTCAATAAACAAAAATTATAAAAATTAAGGTATTATTCAAATATCGAATTAAGTTCCTGTACGGCAAAAGTTCCTCTTTTAGAAACCAGTTTTGGTGGTTGAATGGAGCCTAAAACATCACTCCAAAAATATATTAACTCATCCCTTTTAGAAGGCCATTTCCACAATTTTAAAGACTTCTGCATAAAGTTAGTTGTGTCATTTTCTTCATCGATTTTGACAATTTCTCCAGGGTATATTTTTCCTTCGTAAATAAATGTGACGAACTTGCCTACCTCTCGTACAACTTTCTCCATAACGACTTCACTACGATTTGCTGCGGAGTTGCCTTCTAAAAAGTCGACAAATCGGTTTTCATCTTCTTCCTTGTTAGCAATTTCTTCGAAATTAACATCGTCGCAAAGGTCGTCATCGAAAACCATTTAAGAAAACCAAAATTTTATCCATTCTAAGCCAGGAAATTTATTAGGAAATATTTTAACTGTCCTTCCACAACGGTTGAGATAGTTTTTAATAATGTTTCGCAATTCTCCCGAATTCATAGGAAAATCATACCATACCATCCAATAGAATACCATCCCAAAGAAACCAAGCAATCAACAAAGTTTGCCCCTTCATCCGAATTGAAAACAGGTTGCCTTCCGGCCTTTTGTAAATGCTTACCCTTGAGCTTATTCAAAATGGTTCTCGCCTCTTCTCATTTCTTCCAGACAATTAGTTAGGGTCTCCTCCGTGCAATTGGCGTATCTCTTTGCTCCCAATTTCCTTTTATAGTTTCTTGGCATTTCTACATAAAAAAAATTCTAGTTGCAGCCGGTTTCAATTATAAAAAGTGGCCAAGGTGTGAACCGTAAGGTCCACGCGACTAACTTCCCAGTGAGAAGAATGAAAGAACAATTTTTTTTTTTTTTATTATTATAATTTTAAATTTATTTAATATATTTTTTTTTATAATTTTAACCGTGGAAGCTTTGGTATAGGTAAACACCTCCGCCTTCACCACTTCCTCGGCTTCCTCCACCTCTGCCCCGAAATCCACCAAGGCCGCCACCTCGTCCCTGTTTTCGGACGTGGCCACCGTGTCCCCGGTATCCTTTGTTTTGACCGCTTCCTTTTCTGTCCTCATCTTTTTTCTTTCTTTTCTTCATCTTCTTTTTTTTAATTTTTTTCCCTCGGGAGTGGTGGGTGCCACCATTTCTACCCCGTTCTGAAACAATAATAATAATAAGACATGTTTGATGATTGTTAATTGTAAACATTGTTAATAGCAATTTAATATTGTTAATAACAATACTCAATTGTTATTAACAATACCGCAAGAATTTCATTATCTCCAAAAAACATGTTCGTAGTGGCTTGGTGAAAAAAAAAAAATGGAAACAATCAATGAGGATCTCATGACATCAGTCATCCTATCCACAGCAGCTACAATTGGACCACGACATATTTCAAAAACTCAACATAACGTAAGACGTATCAGAATAGGAAATAACAATATTTTTTAAGTCTAATTCATTTATGACTATAAAACAAAAAAATACTAGCTTCACCAAAAGCTATTTTACTGTTAACAACTTCTACTTACAACCGGGCCTTCATCGTTTATTTCTCAATTATTAAACGTGCATCATAATAGTAGTTTTCGACTGTTCTTTTCAACACATTTTTTTGTATGAATTACATAATAATAAATCAACCTTTACTTGCAAAAAGATTATTAAATTTTTTGTATCCTACGATATCATTACAGACACTTTATTTGAACTATTAAAACTTTGTTTTAATATAAGCAAAAATGTATCGACAATATTCTCTAAACGTTATCAACAATATCCAACTGTTATAAACAATATTATTTTTTTTTCAACTGTATTCAATTATTATTCACAATATTCGATTGTTATTTACAAAATTCAATTGTTATTAATAATTAAATATATTAATAGCATTATATTATTAATTTCTATAGCCTTAACGATGCTATATATGTACTTCCAAACATGATATAAGTTTAGAGTTGTTGTAGAAAAAAGGTGTTGTTTTTTTTTATACCTTTCTTGCATTTTTGCTAATATACTCAATCATAACAATGTGAATATGAAGGTATCTAAAATCTGCATGAATAAATTGTGCACTTCATTCATTTTAAAATTCAGCTTGTTTGCCTTTTTTTCTTGGTTTTCTCGTTAAAAAAAAAACGGCTGGACCGATTTCGCTGAAAATTCTTTCAGTTCTATGTTATGTAATTACGCGTCTAATGTATCTAGTCCCATGTTAATATCATATTTGGTTCTCAAGATAATCGAGACGAAAAATGGATACGAACACACATACACACATACGCATATACGTACATACACACACAGAGACATCTCTATAAAAACGTTGGATTTGGATTCTGGTGACCTTGAAACGTGGAGATATGTAAAAAATTGGGATTCACAAAATCGAGCCGTCGTAAAGTCGTGCGCTTTCATCCAAATTATCACTTGACTGAGCAAATGTAGCACACACCACTCATGCTTGCATGACCAATCAAGAAAATATCAAAAAATTGATGAAACCATTCATGCCGCATGACCATTCACACAGTCAACACCATACACTCTCAGTTTGCATGCCCAATCACTGGATTGTTCATGCGGCATGTGTAGTGTACGGGGCCTATTATTCGGCTCGTGCATACACAAAAACTGTAAACTTTTATGATTTTCCTATTTTACTTGGGGTAGTGTGTGAAATATCATTTCGCTTTACTTCGCCTACTGCGAACTATTTCTTCTAGGCAATTAGAACTACCGCTCTTGCATCAGTTTACTTTATTTCTTATTTGTAAAAAGTTGAATTTGCATCATGCCTCCCGAAAAAAAAATGTATCATCGTGGATAGCTGAATATCCTGGAATATTTACATACGAGGGAAAAGTATTATATTGTCGAGTTTGCGACAAAAATATTTCATGCACAAAGAAGTTTCAAATAGACCAGCATATCGAGACTAGTGTTCATATTTCAGGATTGCAAAGGAAAGGCCCACGACAGCAACTTTTAACAGCGGCAAGTAGCAGTAATTGCACTTTCACAGACCAACGAAAAAACAATTTTAGCATGGATTTATGTGAGGCATTGCTTGCAAGTAATATTCCTATTTACAAACTTACAAATCCTACCTTCAAAGCTTTTCTGCGAAAATATTGCTTGAATCAAAATATACCAGATGAATCAACGTTGCGTAAGAACTACATTCCAAAAATGTATCTACACGTTATGGAAGAGATACGCAATGAATTAAAGGATAGCCTTATTTGGATTTCAGCTGACGAAACTACAGACAGTTGTGGCCGTTATATTGTAAATTTAATTGTCGGTGCGTTAAAACTAGAGCCTTCCTCTTCCTATTTAGTGGCCTGCAAATAGCTTAAAAAAACAAATCATTCTACGATCGCCAGATTTGTAAATGATGGTATCAAACACATTTTTTCCGAATCATCTGCAGATGAAAGAATGTTTATATTTCTCTCAGATGCTGCTCCCTATATGATCAAGGCAGCCAAAGCACTCAAAGTGTTCCATCCCAACTTGATCCATGTGACATGCTTTGCTCACGGAGTACATCGTCTCGCTGAAGAAGTACGATCAACGTTTGACAATGTTAATAGGCTCATTTCATCGACAAAGAAAGTGTTTCTTAAGGCACCTACTCGCATTAAAGCCTATAAAGAAAAGTTACCAAATGTGCCTGTTACCTCCTGAACCAGTGATAACTCGATGGGGAACGTGGATTGAGGCTGTGTTGTTTTACAGTGAACATTTTGAGTCCATCAAAGGCGTAATTACAGACTTCGATAGTACAGAGGTTGTAGCAATTCGTCAGTCCAAGGAGGCGTTTAACGACTCTAGCATAAAAAAAAACATTGCTGTGATTAGCACTCATTTTTCCCATATACCTGCGTGTATTAAAAAGCTCGAAACCCAGGGAACGTCGTTAATGGAATCTGTTGAGCTAATAAACAAAATCCGCCGATTGAACTCCGAATTACCAGATGTGTATGAACAAATTTTGGGCAATAACACAGGCTTTGAAACTTTGTGCCAAGTATATAGTTTTATCAATGGGACGGGTCAACTTTTGCCAGAGACGATAAGTGCTAACATAGCACCCCAATTTAAGTACTGCCCAGTTACCTCAGTGGATGTGGAACGGTCCTTTTCCATTTACAAAAACATTTTGAGCGATCGAAGACACAACATTACCACCGAACATTTCGAGCAATACCTGATTGTTTACGTTTATAAAAGTAACAAATAAATTTAAGAACTATAAAATACATTCGTTTTACATACTTTTAATAAGTATTTATATTATATTACTAATTAATAATGTGCTGAATTACAAATAAGGATATTTAAATTAAATTTTCTTAAATTTTTAATGTTGCATATTTTGACACTCTTCGTGCATATTTAAGGAATTTTGAATGCATATTTGCATGCATGTTTAAAGGTTTTTAAGTTGCATATAATCCGGTCTCTATTAATAAACATAAAAATTGAAAGCCAGCAATATTTTATTCATTGCCATGGGGCCCTGAGGCAAAGTAACTCCAAAAATCGAAAAAAACTGCATGGTCATACAAAAAAAAATTAAAAATTATATTTATCAATTGGGCAAATAAATTGCATGTGCAATTTAATAACAAAACATTATTATAACTAAAAAATGTGTACTTACTTGTTCAACGTTCACCACACTATTTGGACGCATTAAATTTTTCACACAAAAAAAATCACAAATTTATGGAAAGAACTTCACAACTCAACTGCTTCTTACCAACTGCCGGTAAGCGATCTATTGCACATCGTTGCAGATTTAAATATATATGTGTATACGTAACGGTAGTTTCGACCTATAGAACCAACAAAAAAACACTTTTCGTCAGTGGCGCAAAGTAATCCCTTTTGTAGTCGATAATATGATTTTGCTGTTAAAGAGGGCCGGAATGAACAACATTATACAAAGCTTCAATATTTTGAACTCGTGATTTCTTTATAAAAACAAGGATTATGTAAAGGGTGTCTCAGTAAGAGTGCACTTTTTAAAATTGGATTTTTTTTTTTTTTTCATGCAAGTGGCAACTCTGAAATTTGACAGCTGTCACCTCTGTTTATTCCGATTATTAAAAATGGAGCGCTTTTAGAAAGAACAACGCGTTATAATTGTGAAAACTCATTACAAAAATGGGGAAAGTTACGCTGAAACCGCTCGCAAACTTCGCCAAATTTTCAGCCGAAAAAGTGCACCTAATGTGTCAACCATTCGAAGAGTGGTCAAAAAATTTGAAGAAACTGGGTCAATTATGGATAATAAGAATTATTTGCGTCAACGTACCGGTCGGTCTCTTGAAAACATTGCTGCTGTAAACGAGAGTGTCGCCGAAAACCCGAAAACATCAATTCGACATCGTTCTCAACAACTGCAAATTTCACGAAGCACTACGCAGCGAATTTTGACTAAAGACCCCCACCTTCATGCGTACAAGATTCAGTTAACTCAGGAGCTCAAACCAGCAGACCACAGAAAGCGCCGGCAATTCGTTCAATGGGTAATGGAGCAAAGTGAAATCGATGCCAATTTTTCGAAAAAAGGCATTTTCTCCGATGAAGCGCATTTCTATATGAATGGCTTCGTGAATACACAAAATTGTCGAATTTGCGACTCAGAAAATCAAACTCAAAAAATGCACCCACAACGAGTAACTGTCTAGTGTGGATTTTGGTCAGGCGGCGTGATTGGACCTTACTTTCTTGAAATTGAGGCCGAAATTGGAAAGAGCGTCCTGCAGAGTTTCTTTTTTGAACAAATTACTGGGTTCGAATTATTAAGTATGATAAAGTCTCTCAATAACACGAAATCATGTGGTAATGATGGCATTTCTAATATAACTCTTAAGAATATCGCCTATAATGTTGTTGACATTTTAGCTCATCTTTTTAATTTAAATATTTATACTGGAAACTTTCCCGATAAATTAATATGTGCTTACGTAGTACCACTTTTCAAAAAAGGTGACAAAATGGATAAAAATAACTATAGACCGATTTCCTTGTTACCTTCTATTTCTAAAATATTTGAAAAGGCCGTTAAAAAGAGAATATGCGGATACTTAAATAGTATCAACTTTTTTTGTCCAGCACAATTTGGCTTTAGAGAGGGCCTTTCCACTGAAGATGCTCTTCTGACCTTTTGCTCCCTTATAAACAAAGGTCTTGATGACAAAAAATATTGCGCCGGTCTTTTCGTAGATATTACAAAGGCATTCGACATGGTCCATCACAGCATTCTATTAGACAAGCTATATGGTGCTGGCTTTCGAGGCTTTATGTATAATTGGTTTGTTTCTTATCTCAAAGACAGGACACCAAAAGTAAGAGTGGATGACTGTCTTAGCGACCCCAAAGTAATTTCATTGGGTGTACCGCAAGGGTCTGTCCTTGGCCCCATCTTGTTTTTGATCTACATTAACTCCTTGTTTGATCAACCATTTGTGGGAAAAGTCACCGCTTTTGCAGATGATCTTGGCATTGCCTATGGATCAAATAATAACCCTTTCGATCTGGCTGCTGACTTAAACCATGATATAGATTTGCTAAGAATCTGGTTTGCGAAGCACAGATTAATTGTCAGTAACAAAACCTAAATTATGTATTTCAGCCTAAGTATGCAAGAGTCTCCTGACTTCGAAATATATTTCCATGCACTCGGTTGCTGTCGGCAAAGTATGATAATTTGTAACTGTACTGCAGAAGCTTGTAAAAGAATGTATAATGACAGCGCTACTTGCAATGTAAACTGCTTTAAAATTGAAGTTGTAAAAAAGTTCAGGTACTTAGGTGTTGTTATAGATGAAAGTCTAAGTTGGAGTGAACACATCGCGGTCTTAAAAAACTGTCTGCGTTCGCCTATCCGTAGTCTCTATCGACTCAGAAAATATTGTACAAATCATACTTTAAAAACACTTTACTACGCAATTTTTCATTCGAAGTTACAATATGGTATAAGCTGTTGAGGGGTACATACGTCACAAATCTCCAACCACTTAATGTGTTGCAAAAGTGTGCCGTCCGAAAAATATGTAATGTTCACCGCTTATCCCATTCTATGGTGCTGTTTAGGTCCTTAAAAATCCTGCCTGTTAGACATTTATACTATTATAAAGCTTCAAAGATTTTTTTTATAAGGGGTGGATATATGCAAAGCCCAATCTCCGACACTTACAATTTAAGAAGTATTTCCCGTTTTGTTGTCGAAATACCTCCTTTTCGTACCACCCATTATAGAAACTTTTTTTGTGTAGTATCTTGCAAATTGTTCAATAGACTCCCTGTAGACATACGACGCATTAGAACATTAAACGCGTTCTTAAAAAAATTTAAAATATGGCTGCTTGATATTAGTCATAATGATATTGAAGTTTTGCTGTCCTACATTGTTTGATTCTCAATCTTTTGTACAAGCCCTAAAGCTACCTCTTTCGTTTATTTATTTAATTAAATTATTGTGCACCCCACTATAAATAATTGATTTTTGAAGTGGCATCTGTATTTATTTATATTACTTAATATTCGATGTCACTAACTATTCTCTTGTGTAAAGTAATTCTGTAATATCATAGTATGCTCGAAATTTTTGTAAAAAGAGAGAATAAAGAAATTCATTCATTCATTCATTCATTCAATTGCAGTGACTGTGAACGGCATTCGTTACAGGAATATGATAACGGACTTCTTGTGGCCTCAACTGGACGGCATGAATCTGGACAACATGTGGTTTCAGCAGGACGGCGGAACCTGTCACACCGCGCATGAAACAATCGACGACGATTTCCAGAACACATTATCTCACGAAATTCTGATGTCAACTGGCCACCAAGATCGTGCGATTTAACGCCGTTCGATTTTTTTCTTTGGGGTTTTGTGAAATCTCGGGTTTATCCGAATAAACCCGAAACAATTCCTGAGCTCAAATCGGAAATCCAACGCGTCATCGGTGAGATACAGCCACATCTCTGTGCAAAAGTCATCGAAAATTTCATGAAAAGAGTAATGGCCTGTCATCGGAGCCGTGGGAATCATTTGCCGGATATTTTATTCCATACTTAATCGGAACATGTCTTCTTTACAATACAATAAAAATATCACAACTCTGTCATAAAATACTTGTTTTTATTTTAAAATGAAAAAGTGCACTCTTACTGAGACACCCGTTATATTTGTTTTTTTGGCTAAAAACGTTCGAAAAGAATCTTAAAAAAAAAAAAAAAAAATAGCGCGTGCGAAAATGTTGCACTTTCAATTTAAATTTTTTTCATCAATTAATTTTTTTAAATTAGGACCAAAATCATAATTCTGTTCCGACAATAACTTAGATATTTTAAAATACTTTCTGAGGGTCTAAAAATCATAAGGATCGGTTAAGAAATGGCTGAGAAACAAATTATCTTAGATCGCAATTAAAATCACCTGATGGGAGCTCCGCTTTGCTTCGCTCAATAACTTTGAAAATTATGATTTTATTTTCTGTTGAAAGCGCTGATTTTTTGCTAATAAATGCGTACAACCACTACTTTCTTGACGTTCTTTTGATTTGTTCATTAAACACTAACTTTGAATCTAGATGGATACCTAAATATCTGACAGAGGGAAGGGAGAAAGCAATACTTTCTTTCCCTAGTGAAAAAGATAGCTTGCATTTTCTCTTCATTCCATTTAGTTTCCCACTTTATATAATATTTCCTCCTAATAGAAATTAAACTATGTATTGGGAGTACAAATTAATTCGTTCCTTTTTTTTTTATTGAAAAAACGTAAAATGTTTTAGTATTTAAGTATTGTCCGTCGGAAGCGACTACTTTTTCCCGTCTCTCTGGTAATTTTCGAATACTATCTCTAAAAAATGAGTCCTCTCTGGCATCGATCCAATCATTGAGCCATTCTTCGATTTCTTCAAAAGACCCGAACCGGTGACCCCCCAAATCGTTTTGCATCCGTCGAAAAAGCCAGTAGTCGGAAGGAGCAAGGTCTGGAGAATACGGTAGGTGGGGTAAGACCTCCCATTTCAGCGTTTCCAGGTAGTTTTTGACCGCTACAGCCACATGGGGCTGAGCGTTATCATGTTGCAAAATCACCTTGTCATGCCTTTCGGTCGTTTCTGGCCGTTTTTCACGCAATGCACGGCTCAAACGCATTAGTTGTAGTCGATAACGTTTCCCATCAATGGTTTCGCCTGGTTTTAGCAGCTCATCAGAGCATGACCTTTGAACCGTGGATGTTTTTCTTTGATGATGGAACGGGTTCACCAGGCTTTGCATAGTATTTTTTCTTCTTGGGGTTATCGTAGTATATCCACTTTTCATCTCTCGGTTTCAACTCGTACGGCACCCAATTTCCTTGCTTTTGAATAAATCCAAATTTCTTTAACCGAAGGGAAATTGTTTGCTGAGTCACTCCCAACGATTCTGCGAGTTCACTTTGCGTTTAGTACGGATCTTGATCCAGTAAAGCCTCCAATTCCTCATCTTCAAACTTTTTGGTCTGGCCAAGACGCTCTTTGTCTTCGACGCTAAAATCACCACTTTTGAAGCGTCGAAACCACTCTCTGCATGATTTATCGGTCGGAGCCGATTCACCATAAACTTCTACAATCATTCGATGGGCTTCAGCTGCACTTTTCTTCCAATTAAAAAAAGAAAATCAAAACTTCCCGCAAATGCTGTTTATTTAAGACAAATCCTTACATTTTCGAAGAGGCAAAAAACAATGTTGTTGTCAGAAACAGACGCTGATGCACACTAATTACGAGGTATGTCAAATAAGTTCCCGGACAACCGCTATAAAAATTTTTATTTTACAAATTAGGCTCTATAACAACGATCCCCTTCAAAGTAGTCCCCTTGTGCAGCAATGCACCGCCGCATTCGATTTTTCCAGCTCTCGAAACACCTGGCCCACTCGGCTTCTGGAATTGCCTTTAACAGCCGCGCCGATTCGCTTTTTATGTCCTCTGCACTGCCCAAATGGGTCCCTCTCATGGAATCCTTGATCTTGTCGAATAAGAAAACGTCGCAGGGTGCGAGATCTGGGGAATAGGGCGGGTGTTCGAAAAAATATCCTCGCTCTCGTCGGCCACCAGCCAGTCGCAAACGATCCGCACGCGATCTTCTTTTTGCTCGTCTGTCAGAACTCGGGGAACCATGTGCGGCGACACCTTATTCATTTTGAAATTCTCCCTCAAAACATGACGAACGGTCTCGTGCGAGATTCCAACAATGTTAGCGACATCTCTCAGTGGTTTTCGGCGGTCTGTGTCAATTTCATTTCGTATCGCAGCCACCTTTTCTTCCGAGCGTGCTGTGATCGGTCGACCTTCGCGTGCATCGTCTGCTACCGAGGTACGCCCCCCTCTGAACCGCCCTATCCACTCGTACATAGTCGAACGACTCATGGTATTCTCGCCGTACACACTAGACAACATATCTTTTATTTCCGTGTTCGTTTTACCACTTTTTACAAGAAATTTAATCACGACTCGTTGTTCAATTTTTTCATCGATTTCCATTTCGGCATGCCTCACTTTACTCACTTCGATAAATAATTCACTAAAATTCGAGAACGCAACCTATCCACTTGAAACGTCGTATGCAACAACTAGACAGATGTAGGAATATGGAACGTAACTCGGTACCACGTCAGTGTTACCACACAGCGCGCAAATAATGTTGTCCGGGAACTTATTTGACAGACCTCGTATTGTTGACAGATGTCACACCTTTCCAATGAAGTAGGTAATGGCTTCCAAGATCGACCACAACTTGCAGGTGACGCCATCTTTTGAAAACGGACCGAATTAATTTGTACCCCCAATATATTTTATTTATTTTACTTAAAAAAAATGACGAGTTTGCTCACGCTTTTCGTTCGTGAACTTCAACGTATTTTCTGTTAACTTATATCATCAGCAAAAAGGGCTACATGGCAATTGCGCAAATCATGGGACATGTTGATACTAAAGGGTGGTCCAACGAAAACGCACGATGATAATTGTAAATAAAACAAAAAGTTTTCAGAGAATTATTTTAATATTTTTTATTATGATAGAAGGATCTATGACAATTATGTATGTGTGAAAATATCAGCCAAAAGTTCGCCACGGCTTCGGTGGCATACCTCTATCCGATGGTCCATATTTTCAATGACTCTGAGTCATAATTGAGGTTCAATGTCGTTAATGTGCCGAATTATCTCATCCTTTAGCTCTTGAATTGTTCTTGGCTTATTGACTTTTTCTTTTAAATATCCCCAAAGAAAGAAGTCCAGAGGTGTCAAATCACATGATCATAGCGGACAATTAACATCGCCACGACGTGAGATAACATGGCCATTGAATTTCTCGCGCAAAAGAGCCATTGTTTCGTTGGCTGCGTGGCAAGTGACACCATTCTGTTGGAAGCACATACCGTCCAGGTCCATATCCTCGATTTCAGGCCACAAGAAGTCCGTTATCATCTCGCGACAGCGAACACCATTCACGAAGAAGAAGTACGGCCCGATGACGCCGCCAGCCCATAAACCGCACCAAACAGTCACTCTTTATGGATGCATCGGCTTTTCAACAATCACTCGTGGATTCTCATTTGCCCAAATGCAGCAATTCTGCTTGTGAACGAATCCACTGAGTGTGCCTCGTCGCTGAAGACGATTTTCTTTGTAAAGTCACCATTCACTTCTGACTGTTCAATCAACCATTCGGCCTATTGACGACGCTTGAAATGGTCAGTAGGCTTCAGCTCTTAAGCCAATTGAACCTTGTAACGTGTAAATTCAAATCTTTATTCAAAATTCGCATCAGTGATGTTCGTGAGATGTTCAATTGTTGGGCACGACGACGAGTCGAGGTTGACGGCTCTTCTGCAACACTATCGCGAACAACAGCAATGTTTTCCGCAGAACGAACTGGGCGAGCATGCACAGGTGTTTTCACATTTCCTACAGACCCGGTTTGCTACGCCCTATGGGTACACCGGGTCGCATCCTCAATATGCGGCTCACGTACCTGGGGGGCAACAGTATAGGGCCAAGTGGTGCATGGTAGTGCATGGCCTACATAGCCGAAGCCATACAGCTATTTAGCTAATTTGAACGCAAAATGCCGATAACTAATTGGTTATGCTGTCGTAGTGACTGATAATCGATTGGGAAAGGCAATTTGCTCAAAGTAGCAAATACAAGGCTCCCAGTTAGGGTATAGGGTAACCCTGCTGGGAGTAACGGCTCGACCGGAGGCCTAATTCCGGGACCACGGGAGACCCCCCAGGGACAATGTCGGACTGATAAATGACAATATGTCAGATATCGGAATGACAGTCCTGGCCTGTCTTTGCGGTAGGCCCCCTTGTGGGAGTATCGTGGGGGCTGTGGTTATCCCAAAATCGCGGGAATAATGCTATAATGAACAACAAGTAAGAAATTACTTAGTTGTTCAGAGGGTGCCGGTACCCTTAATATCGGCAAGAGGTTTTAGGTAGGCCTCGCCTCGTACCAAGGGGGAACCATGTCCCTATGCATGGATTCAATTTGGTACTTATTAACACAGGTCGGTGAATAAGGACGTTGGTTGTCGTCCAAAAAATCAACCCCTTGCGGGAAGGCCCGCCGTGGAATTAAGCCGACAAGGCAGGGTCCACGTTAAACTGGAATTGACAGAGACCCGGTTTGCTGAAATTTGCGCACAATTCTACCGATTGTGGACACATTTGGTCGATTACGAAAGTGCACGAAATGCTTCAAAAGACTTCAACAATCTTAACGCGCTGCTCAATTGTATACCTCTCCATGGTTGAATTTGTCAAACACTGAAACAAAGAAATGTCAAAATAAGTTGGGTAAAAAAACTTGACGTTAAGGTGTGACTCACAATTAACATCGTGCATTATGGTTGGACCACCCTTTATATAAAACTGGGCCTAATACCGATGCTTGAGGGAAGCCAAAGTCGAACGTTATTAACTCAGTGACACTACCATTAACATGAATTTTAAAACGACGACTAGACAAGAAACTTTGTACTATTTGACAAATATAGAATGGGAAATTAAACTGTATCATCTTAAAAATCAGACCATTGTGCCGCCACAACAGAATTCGTGCTATAAAATCCAGCATACTCGCGCTATGTTCCTGCAAATAAATAAAATATTTCGGAGAAACAATCAGAATGACATTCAGGATCTAAAGCTTCCGAGAACGTCAGCCAATGAACGCTTGCTACGAACAGTCAGCATCGATCCAGAGAGCGGCGTCTTGGATGATGATTTCTTCGTGATCGAGGGTCCCCAGGAGAAGGTGGCGACAGTGGGAGCTGTATTCCAGGAAGTGTATACGGTGAATGACAGCATTCGCCCAAACCGCGACCTGGAAAACAGAGTCCTACTTCATCACTTCTACCTTCAAAATGATATAGATCATTGGGGATCAGAGAACCTTGGTTTTACCAGGTTCAATGATGATTTTATGGCAAACAATGCCGTCGCCAGTGAAGGGGCTAACACCCTGTTCATTTCGACGGAAGATCTCCAGATGATCTTGGAGTCATTGAAAAGAAAAAAGGCCGCGGTAACCGACGGTATCTCCAATGTTGTACTTAGGCACTTTCCGCCAGTGACTGTAGAGAGGTACACCGTCCTGTTCGACAATGCACTGAATAATGCATATTATCCAGTGCACTGGAAAACAGCGGTGGTGCAACCAAGACATCTCTAACCCGGCAAATCTCCGGTCGATAAGTCTACTTCCGAGTATCAGCAAGGTCTTCGAGAAGGTGGTAGAGCCCAGTCGAAATGGGTTGAGGACAAGAAAATCATTCCGGATAACCAATTCGGTTTCAAAGCGGGGCATGGCACTATTCATCCCGCGTCAAAGCTCGTATCGGATATCCAGTGAAACAAATGCAAGAACCAATGCACGGGTGCCTGTCTGATTGACTTGGAAAAAGCTTTCGACACCGTATGGCTAGAAGGTCTTTATTACTAGCTCAGTCGGCTGGGCATAAGTAAACCACTGCTATATATGATTTTTGACATGTTAACAGGCAGAAAGAAAATTGCCAACGTGACTTCTACCCAAACATTTGATATTAACAACGGACAGCAACGGAGTACGATGAACTCGCCGATACTTTTCCGCATTTACTTCATTTAGTTCAGTGATCTGATAGCCTCTCTTCACCATTCAATAGGGTACGCAGACGATTTAATAGCATACAGATCAGGTCCGTTATCCGGATCGACGTTATTGTTACTCTTCTGCAGCGTGACTTCGAAAAAATTCAGCAGTATTGTGATGACTGGAAGTTGAAGATCAACTTCCAGAAATCAGAACCTATTTTATTCAGAACGCCTATGTCTAGGGCCCCTCGGGACACTAGAAAAAATTGGCGCAAGTTCTCAATTTTTGGACCAGACGGGCGTCCACTGGCGAGACAAAATGTAGTCAGATACCTTGAGATCGTGCTGGATCAGTATCTATATTTTGACAAACATGTAGATGCTGCTCTGGCAAGGGCCCGGGGCGCTTTAGCTCTGACAAGATGGCTCTTTCATAGCAGCCAACTTGATTCCAGAGTGAAGGTTATCTGCTACATGGCCTTAATGAGACCCATGGTTGCCTATGGATGTCCCGTCTGGTTCAATGTGAGAGCCAGCTTAATGGAAAGGATTCGGGTGTTTGAGAGACAATGTCTTAGGACTTGTCTCGGGCTACATAGGTCTCTCGATCTGAGTACACGAAATTTTACCCGAATGAGGTCTTATACAATAGGGCCAGGATTGTACGGGTGGATAATTTTCTGATCAAACTGATTCGAAGCCACGTTGCCAGAGCAATGACTTCGGTCAATAGCCTAATCTTCGGGGCTTACTACTCCAACGATTTATATCATGAGAGAGGGCGCATGACCGGCTTTGTCCCACCAGAAGCATTTCTCTATCTAGATAGATGTGGGCTGATCTAGGATAGATTGGCGGTACCGCTAATCTTCCTAGTGGGTCGCAATTCGGTGAACGGCTATTCCTCTACGGACCCGATGTCGCGCTCCGTGAGCCCGAGCGCCTCAGGTTTTGTAGATCGGTCTCACGCTGGGATCGAGCCAATATCAACGCTTTTGGTGGCTGGAGAGAACTCCATTAACGGACACCTTGATAGGAGCAGCCTCTTCAAGGCAAGCCTGCCTAACACTAATGGCAGGCTTACATATGTTAGGGTAGGGTAAGGTCGGGTAGGGTAGAGTAGGGTAGGGTAGGTAGTAGCAGTAGGTGGTAATAGTGCGGCTCTGAAATCGATGAAGAGATGGTGTGTATCGATTTGAAACTCGTTGGTCTCTTCCAGGATTTGTCGAAGTATGAAAATTGGGTCTATAGTCGATATGCCGGGCCGGAAGCCGCATTAGTGCGGTGCAAAAGGGCTTTAGACGTTCACACAATATGCTGGACAGGATTTTGTATGCGACATTCGGCAGGGATATACCTCTATAGTTCTTGCAAGAAGTGGGATCGCCTTTTTTGCGCATGGGGCAAATAGAGCTGGTATTCCAGTCGTCGGGCATGCTTTCATCATCGCCAGCCTTAAAGAGCTCTGATGTTCTTCAGCTTGTGAATAGCTGTGCCGACTTCGTCGATGCTGGGTGGGAGAACTACTTCAGCGGCTGGAGTTGGGATTTCCTCGGTTCCTACCGCTCTCTCTTGGTCATGCTCGTTAAGCAGCTGCTGGAAATTCTGCTTAAATACATCCACTATTCCCTGTGGGTCGGTGACAAGATTACCCTCGCAGTTTCGAAGAGCCTGGGTGCCTTTCTTTTAGCCTCCTGCAGGGCCTTTGGCTTTCTTATAAAAGGCTCGAATTTTGTGCTTATACCTAGACTCGTCGATATTCTTGAGCTTGGAGGTCGGGAAGATTATTTTCTTTTGCCCTCTCGCGCTGCCCTGGTTGTTCGCTGCAGCGCTTTTTGATACACCTCGTCGGTTGCTGCCTTTTTCTACTCACAATCTCCATTTTACCACGGGTTTCTTGTCCGGGTCGGTAGGTAGCCTAAGGTGGTCTCGGCTGCTTCCTGAATGGCTGAGCGGCAATGCAGCCACATACTGTTGGCATTTGTGTTCGACGTAGGCATACAGTAGAGTCTTTCGCTTAGTTGTCCCCTGTGTCGAATCTCCTAATAGCCTAATAGTGAGCTCGTGCATCTTGCTGACATTGGGCAGTCGAGCAATTGCCCCCCTGAATGTTTGCACAATTAGGGTGTTTGACGAGTATCTTGCATCAATGAGCACATGGTCGATTTGGTTGACGGTTCGACCATCCGAAGATCGTCAGGTTGCTCTGTGGATTCGCTATTAGTTATTTAGGCCTTTCAAAAAATATAGAGCACCTGAGCCCGCTTTGTAACGGGAATAGACAAGCCAAAAACTCCATCCTCTTTGAATAAAAAATAATAATTATTACTGCCCTCGTCATAAATCTTTCATAATTCACTTGCACAAAACCTAGCATCTTTCAAAATTAAATTTTTTTCAAAATTAGTAACGATTTTTCATGTTAAATCAGCACTCACTACATTTATTTATTTCCCAAAGTACTGATATTTTGGCAGCACTGAATCTACAACAACCAACTGTCAAATGTTCATTTGTTTTGCTTTTCAATAGTGCTAACGTTTCCAGGCTAATTTCTGTATTACTACTTTCCTCGCTGAGAAAAGGGATAATATCCTGCAAAAAAATATACAAATAATCAAAAATGGTAATTTCGTACAACATCGTATTTTATTTCGAACAAAATTAAGAATTTAAACGAATTTCGTTTGAAAGTCTGTTCAAATGACATCTCAGTTATTCGAATTTATAGTGTATGTGCATTGATTCTCGGCTATACATTATTTGCTTTAATTTTTTAGGATCATATAGATGCCGACATTAAACGGTATTCGTTTATTGCCGAGTGGTATCAGGAGGAAGCTGGAATTATTCGTTTATTTTTAATAATCTATTATCCAGAGGATCGTTCACTCGAAGTGGTAAGAGATTGGAGAAACAAACAGAAGGACATATGATTCCCCTTTTATTCTGCAGTTTGAACGTGGACAGAAGAAGACATTCTTGCGCCGAACAAAAATTCCCGAGATTACCCTCAAGGACTTTTTCATTGGTTCAAAAATAAACATTTTCGGTAGGCAGTTCGACATTATCGACTATGCAGATGAAGTAACTAAACACAGTTTGGCCAAATTTCGGACAAGGTGAAGGCTTTTCCATAAAGTATATCAGGGACTTTCCAAATTAACGATATATCCCATATAGGACATTCATTTTATTGAAGCACAGTGTTGTGCCCCGCTTGGGCTCGATTTTGTGCTCCTTGACTGAGAGTCATATTCGTATTGCCGAAGCAGTGATGGTGCGCTTCTCCCCGGATATGGCCAGGAAATTCCTGGGTGAAGAAAACCGAGGTGATGTTAAAATGGCGTAAGTAGGACCTTCCTATGCGTCCCTTTTATGAACACTATCATTCGTAGTGTTCTCATGAATGAATTGTTGTCCGGTCCGGCAATCGGGTTCATATTAATAGCCGACAATGTCATGGCAATAATGAAAGCCTGTCAAAGTCAATCGAAGGAACCGTTTGATGACACTATTCATCCCGCCCTGAAGGAATTATTCGAGGATGAATCCTGCCGATCTGGAATCTATTGCTCACAATCCGATGCCGACGTTAGCCGAGTAAGACTAACATACTTTTTACGATGATCGATGAATGACATTGTTGTTGCAGGAAATCGACTTCTTCTTTCATTCGAAGACTGGACTCAGCCTCACCATAACATGCAATAACACCACACTGGCGGTGATCAAACCACATGCCATCAAGGAGGGCAAATTAGGTAAAATCATTTCCGAGATCACGAAAAACGGATTCAAGATCAATGCACTGAAAATGCAGCTCCTCGAGAGAGTGAATTGCGAGGAGTTCTACGAGGTGTACCGTGGAATCCTACCCGAATACATTGTGAGTTGGCTTTGCTATTTTCATTAAGCAAGTCCCGATCTCCTTTTTCTAGCAAATGGTAAGTGAATTGGCCAGTGGCGTTTGTGTGGCTTTAGAGATCGCCGGTAAGGACGATCACGCTGATACCTATAAGCAATTCCGAGAGTTCTGCGGACCAATGGATCCGGTAAGAGATCACCAAGCATCCCTTTATGTGGTCCAATTCATTTCTCCTTTAGGAAGTTGCCAAGCTCCTTCGACCCAATTCACTCCGGGCCAAGTTCGGCATAAACAAGGTGAAGAACGCAATACATTGCACCGACTTGTCCGAGGACACAAACCTGGAGATAGAGTACTTCTTCCAAATCATCAGCGAGTCCTAAAAGATCCAACTTTCCCATCATATCTGTACAAAATCCATCCTTTTCAATAAAACCATTTTACTTTCTTTCACTGTTCGTATCACATATTTTCGTTTGTCAAACTATTTACACTAAGGCTGGTTAGAAGCTGGCTGGGTGGCTCGTTGTGGTACTCATTCCCTTCGACGGATGTTTGTTCATCTAAAACGTAGAAGTATGCGAGGAGGCCGAAGATGATTATCGCCAGGAACATCAGGACAGCATAGAAGAAGTACAGGGCGCTCTGGAAAATAAGGTGGTTTTATTGGTTAATCGAGATGTTTGAGTACCAAACCTGGGATTTGAACATGTCGATTTCGGTTATCAGGACCACGATCATATTGCCGAAGGCACTGTTAAGGAACCAGACGGCAGTTACTACCGATTTCATTGACGCCGGCGCCTAGAACCAACCCAGGATCATATAACACGTCGACAAGCGTATAGTTATGTATGAACGTACCTGTGTGAAGGCAAACTGTAGCCCGGGAATCGAGAGAAATAGCTCGCCCATCATAAGCAACACAAACTGTGGAACCTGCCACAGTATATTGATCGACTGTTGCGGCGCTGTCTGTAAAAATAAAAGGGAATTGGCAGCCTCATTCCAATCCATATGATACTCGTACCTACCGTGATAAATTCCTGAAGCACACCTGCGGCGATGAACGAGAACCCACAACATACACCCCCGAGTGTCACGCTCTGAAGCGGTTTCAACTCAATATCGAAACGTCTCAAGCCAGGCGCAACCATGTATTGCCACAAGGGTATAAGGGCGAAGAGGAATATTGGTCCCATCGCTTTCGCCTGGTCGGCTTGGATGGTAACTCCAGCGACAGTGGTATTCATTTGGGTCGCTTGGAAAGTCCATGTCGAGTCCTGTTGGTTCAAAAGAGCCGTATATATCGGCAGGGTGAAGAAGAGCTTGTAGATCTACGGAACATAAAAAGACTTAGAGGAAAAGAAGCAACTTTTTGGCAACAAACTTACCTTCAAGACCTTCCATACATCGTTCACAAACGATTCTTCATAGTATCCCACGGCATACTGCAGCCAATACGCCCTGTGACCGTTGCCCTGCCTCCACTTCATCACCAAGGCATACTTGATGCATCCACAGAACTTCATCAGGATATTCTCCTCGGACATCTTCTCGGGTTTATAATACATTTTTCCAATTGCATAAAACACTATCAAAAGAGACAATTTTCAGATGTTAGGTTGTCAGTCTGGCCCCGTTCAACTCACACCATGACATAAGGAATGCACTTGCTAGGGAGCCAAACACCGCTGGATAACAACCGGTTTTGTTAAAGCACGTCGTGTTCGCCCGGATCATCGGTGGGAAGATTTTACTCATGAGTATTCCAAAGTAGTATACGAAATAGTATATCGAGAAGTACTCGGATAACAGGTGACTCTGTTCAGGGATGTTAAACTGTAAGGCTCCTAAGGAGGTAATGCACGCTCGAACGGATCCATTGCCGACCGAAATTAGGAGCAAGGAAAGGGAAACTAAAAATCTAAAAAGAACGTCAAAGAGTCGATGATAAGAATGAGATGCTTATTGGTCTTACGTTAATGAGATTCCGGTTGATGGAAACGATGTGATGGTCAGGAATACCCAGCCAACAGCATACAGCGAGTAGAACATCGATATTGTTCGGATGTTTCCTAAATAGCTGTCTGCTATGATTGCTCCGATGATGGGACAAAACTGCCCGAAGAAGTTGAACACATGAAGCATGACGGTGGCGAAATTCTCACTAAAATAGAGATCATCACGCAGGTACAGGGCTAGGATTGCTGGAAATAAAAGCAAAATACATTTGTAATTTCGTTCGGCATACATTCGGAACTTAAGACTGTCTAGGTCAGTGAAAGTCTGAACAAAGCGCTTTATAAGTAAGGCATTTTAATAGCCATTTGGTACCCGTATCCATATATTATCCTTCAAAATTCATAATGTGTGTGCATTTCCAATATAACACCTTAATGATATGGAAACAAAAGAGTTACTGTGAACTACAACCAACGCAAATTCAGTCGAATCTCTCAAATCCTATCTAGGACAACCACCCCCGGAGAGTAATGAACGAACATCTTCGACACAAACCATCTACAATCCGTGTAGGTTGTGTGACAAATATCATAAGAGCGCACACTCTTGAACCTGCACGAATAAAAAAAAAAAAAAATGGTTTTCGATTTGTCTTGCTCAGATGCTACGAGAGACAGAAATATTTTTTCATCCCCGCTAAATTGTTTCATCGACAATAAGCATTAGCTTCTACCTTGTAACTAAGGATTGGAATTGTTGAAACGAATAAACCATTTTCAACTCCGAGTTGAGCCACAATTTCTCCAAAATATCTCAATTACTGACCAACAATCTGGACTCCAAACAACAATCCGCCTTCTTAAGGATTAGCGAATCAATTCGCAAATTGACGACAACCTTAAACAATAAAACATCCATCCAACTCGACTACATGGAGAAATTGAAATGTGCTTTGCACACGCTTAATTCTGACTCCACCACCACAAAGTCTAAGATCAACCATCATAGACGAACTCAAACCATTACCATCCAAATCTCTGCAAACCTTCCATGAATGCAGAGTCAACTGCAACTTTTCGCTGATGAATACGAGGGTAGTCCGATAAGTACTCAGCCTCACAGCCAGGTGGCGCCAGTATTGCAAGAGCAACTTACTATCCTTTAGTACATTCTAGTAGACGGCTACTGTCGAAATTTCAGCCGGATCGGACTCGTAGTTTTGTTTTGACTGCGTGTGGAAGCGGGAGTGTCGGTGATTCGATTCTTGTTTTTGGAAGGGAAATCGCGCAGCGAAATCAAAGAGCGTTTGGATGCTGTGTACGGTGACTCTTCTCCTTCGATGGCGACCACAAAAATTGGTTTAACGAGTTTAAACGTCCAAGTGCCCCGAAAACGGCTACCACAGAGGATAACGTGAGAAAAATCCATGATCTCGTATTGGCAGACCGCCGATCGGAGGTGCGCGAGATAGCTGAGACAGTAGGTATTTCAAAAGATCGCGTGGGTCATATCCTGCATGAAATTTTGAGCATGGGAAAGTTTGCTCACTTCAGAGCAGTGTTTGACACTGTAATCCGAAGGAGTTTCTGCGTCGTTTCGTGACAGTCGACGAAACATGGATCCACTGGTACACACCAGTGACCAAGGAACAGTCGAAACAATGGACTTCACCCGGCGAACGTGCTCCCAAGAAGGCGAAGACTGTCCCATCGGCTAGAAAGGTGATGGCCACCGTTTTCTGGGATTCACAAGGTGTGATCCACATCGACTACTCGGAGAAGGGCAAAACGGTCACAGGGCTGTACTATGCTAAATAATTGGGCCGAATTGAAGAAAAAACGGCCCCACTTGGCGAAGAAAAAAGTGCTCTTCCACCATGATAACGCACCGGCTCAAACTTCATCGAATTGGGCTACGAACTGCTGCCCCATCCACCGTATTCTCCAGATTGTGCCCCGTGCGACTTCTTTTTGTTTCCAAACTTGACTCGCCGGGAAGAAATTTCAGTCGAATAAGGAGGTCATCGCCGCCACGGAGGCCTACTTTGCAGACCTCGAGAAAACGTATTTCAGACGGGTTAAAGAAGTTGGAGCATCGTTGGGTCAAGTGTATCGATTTAAAAGGAAACTATATTGAAAAATAAATCGCCATTTCTCCAAAATTTTTGTTTTTCTTTTGTAGGCTAAGTACTTATCGGACCACCCTCGTAAACTACCGGAAAATGTGGCTGCCATGATCACTCCCATACCTTCTATTACAGCGGGGAATGATGCGTAAGGGAATACGACGGCCCAGAACTCTACCTTTGCCTTCATCCTATGGAATACACCACGTGAAGTCGACAACCGCTGGACACGTTAAGTTTTTTACCAAAAGTTGTCCATCAGGTTGTCTTAAAATACATAAAGTTTACTCCGGCCAAGTCATACAGAAGAAATCGCTTTAAGGTTTGCATTCCTCCCCAATATGAGTGGCTATTCCGATACATTCCTAACAAGGAGCTGGAAAACTAACTGGAAAAACATCAGGCCAATAAGCCCACTGCTAATAGAAGCAGCTCTAGGTCTTCTATCACCAAGAGTGAGGGTCACAACCTGACCCAGCCCTTCAGTCCAATCCTCTCAATCTAGACCCTAACTGAGAGTTGAAGGTAGGTCTATTTATCAATTTCATCACTAACTACCCCTTATCGTTCTCCACCCCCTACCCACAAAGTATTTAACCCCGAATGCTTTCAACGCCGCGCCCATCAATATATCGCGCCAACTCCTCCCTCAACCCTCATGGCCTCCAAAACAATCGTCTATGCCCTAACGTTATACCTTCTCAACCCAACACCTTGCATCTGTTCTGCTTCGCTCAAAACTCGTCAGTCTCTTCCTATTTTTCTTTTGCCCACTCCTCCCTCTCAAACTTACCTTGCTGAAAATAACACTGAAGACTGATACTTCATGTCACGCTTGAGAGGCAGAAGATACTACGGTGATATCGAGCTACCAAGAATACCTTCTAACTGTCCCTCAAGAACTGATGAAAACCTTTATCTAGCTCACAAGAGCCTCAATACTTAACTTAATGATCCTTAATGATTGTCCTCGTTCGTCGCCCACATCAGTTCTAAGCGCCTCTCACAATCTCTTTCAATCCTAACCAACGCACCATTACATCCCTTCACCAATCCCATAGTACACCCAAATGCATCCCCTTCTATTACCAGAAAGTCAATGGATTGTGCACGAAATCCTCCTCAGTACGTACCCCTGAATTCCCAAAAACTAACTTTTTGCCGTAACTAATTGAAATTAATATATTCCCCAGTATTACAGACAGTGACTTATTCATATCAGATTCTACTCTGTTTGTGATGGTCACGAAAATACTTCCGATCGCTACGGTCGCGGAGTACTCATAGGAATTCACAGGCACTACGATCCCCCAACCATTCAAATCTTGGAACTCCTCTGAACTCAACTTTACAATCCCTTTTATAACTATTCCGAAACGGAAGCTCTATTTGCATGCTATTACATTCATCCCGCACAAAGCACTGATTATTATCAACTTGCCGTCGACACAGATTCCATATTTGATATCGCTGGCCCCAATGGCATTATCATCTTCCGTACCTGAAATGGGGTAATTCCGACGATAAGACTAACTTTCTCGCGACCTACACTTCGTCTAGTAAGGTAATCCTCTTCACAGATTGTCTGTCCGATTCTGGTCTCCTACAACTCACCATCAACATGAATAGATAATTTGACCTAAAAAAAAAACGATATAACCTGCTTAGCAATATAAACTTTAATTTTCTCCTGACCCCTAACAGGTACATGTCTTTAGATCATACTCTTGCCCTATTCTATTCAAAAGTCATCACTTGCCCTATCATATTCGACCCATATTCACCGAAATATAATTGCACCTGATACACCATTGAAGTATGGTCCCTGCGCAGCAAAAGAAACACCCGGTAGCTATTCGAGTCTTTATCACTTAGTCTCGCAATAGACAAGCCCATAATGGGCTTAATTCCCAAATCTCACATGGGGGTGATAGTGGTGCAATGGTAATCATCACCAACTTTGAGCCGAAGGCCTGTAGTTCAAATTCGTCCATAGTCAAGAACAACTCCTATACGGAAAAACTGTGCATCAACATCAGATGTGAATGAGAGATGATCAAAAAGTGCCGACGAAGGCATAACATTCCCAGCATAAGTTCACTTCAAAATTCATACCTGTGTGCATTTCCAATATAACACCTTAATGGCATGGAAACAAAAGAGTTACTGTGAACTGCAGCAAACGCAAATTCAGTCGAATCTCTCAAATCCTATCTAGGACAACCACCCCGGAGAGTAGTGAACCATCTGCACTCCGTCAAGGTTGTGTGACAAACACCATAAGAGCGTACACTCTTGAACCTGCACGAATTATAAAAAAAAAAAAAAAAAAACCAAAAACAAAAGGGGGGAATGCGACCTGGGACAAGATAATGCCACGCTGCTGCAAACCAAAGGGTTTTTTAATCAGTGCGGTAAGATTTTGGCGGTCATGTTGTTTTGGTGACATCTGTCAAATCTGTTTTTATTATTCAGTTACTAATCCCAAATCACTGTGGCAAGTCCAAATGAGTGTTCGTTTGTGCAAACGTTACGCACGTTGCGCTCATTTTACGGTAAAAGTGGTGATCCTTCACGGCGGCCAAATTTGAGACAACCGGCTCGGTAATCATTCGTACGTCAAAGGAACGCAAATTAGTCGAGAACATCGCCGCAGTCCGTGAAAGTGTACATCAAATCCCGAGGCAGTCGATTACGCGCCGTGCACAAGAACTTTTTCTTTATTTTTCGCAGACTTCAACTTGACGAATTTTGCGACGGGATTTAGGCCTGCATCCGTACATGATCCAACCGACCCTGCAACTCAAAGTTCATGACCATCGACAACGCTGTTTGTTCGCTGACTGGGCTTCAGAGCATTTGGAAGTGGACCATAATTTAGGTCAAAAAATTAACTTTAGCGACGAGGCTGAATGACTGTGTTAACAAGCAAAATTGCCATATATGGGATGACACCAACCCACACGAGGTTCACCAGGTGACAATGCATCCTCAAAAAGTAACCGAAGTAGACGAAATTTGGTTCCAGCAGGACGGCGCTAAGAGATACACAGTGGACGCCACGATTGACATTCTGTATGAACAATTTGAGGGTAAGGTGTGGCTACAAAGGTCATGCGATTTGGCAAGATATCAAAGTTAAATTCTAAGTCTAAATATAGTAGTCGAAATTTTACAGTCTTTGCATGGGGCCAGTAATATATTTAAATTTGTTAAGATAAAAGCTGGTCTTAAGCATTTTTGTCTAGGTTAAGATAGATCTAAAAAGCGATGTATAAAAATGAATTCAAAGAGACTGGAGAGCCCTTGCGAAATGCTAAAGGAGTTAAATGGTAGACAAATACTTTTTTTTAGCCCTAAACCGCAAAACTTTAAAATCACTAGGAATGTGCCCGGCGTCCTCCAAGTCAAGCTATATGCCATTTACACATGCCATAACCCTTAGAAGTTCTACTTATACGAGTATATATGATATTACTTGCTCTGGACCTCAATCAACAAGCCCAACAGCTTAACAAGGTTGTTGAAAAGCTCTTTATAACTCGTCTCTGGACATTCTCATATGCGACTTCAAAGTTGACAAAAAGGTAATATTAGTAACACTAAGTAGAAACCAATAACTTGCAGATCTAAGCATTAAGCGATTAGGAGTTCATACTAATAACGAATTCCGTAACACAAGTTTGACTAACTTTCGTGCCTTTCCTTCTCAGAGGGCAAGGAATATGACATCAAAAATGTTTCCAATGTACCTTTTCCACAAGCAGAGAAAACATACTGTCGAACCGAGGAGGAATGGAGGACAAGCATACTCGATGAAACAAAACCTACCCCATCAATCAGTGTATGGGAAAACCAAGTGCAAGGGAAATGTAACTACCAATTAACACGGCCCCTATCTGGTCAGCCTGTGTATAAAGCAAGAGGAAGACATGAGACACGTCATCTTTGACTGTAGACGATTCACGGAATGGCGTAGTGCTCAATCAAACCCAATATCGTTTACTAAGCTGTAATATCGAAAAATTAATTTGTAGCAAGCCTGAATGCACCTAATGTCAGCAATCATTATCATCGCTTTTGAACGAAACTACGAGCCTCGAAAGTAAAGTATTAAAACTTCAAAAACTAATAAAGTAGTTGATAAATTGATAAAAGTTTGTTGATATTGTAATGTGCTAAAACCGAGGTCTCAACGGATGAGACAGATTTGTCCGGATCAAAACGATGAATGGAGTTTTGACAAAGAAGCACATGGCGAACACGCTTAGAACAGTCGGTATCAACACCACGCCAACCATGACCATGGGACAAGTGAGAGTAACAAACTAATAACCACTTCCGAATCTTCCGGACTTCCTGCATCTTCTGGATTTCCTGTACCTTCCGACACTCCTGCCAAGAGTTTACAGCCGATGGCTGGTTCCAGCCGAACCGTCGGGGTCACCGACGAGGAGCGAGGAAAGGAGAATGGCTAACACACATTCAGCGACTGAGTCGTGCTAAGATCCAGCGAAGATTTCCAGCTGCCAACATCAGGTCAACATCAAGCCGTCAACTTCAGTGAGAAGTCCAGCCGCCTCCGCACTTCAAGCACCAACCTCCGAGAAAATGCGCTACTTTAATTTCTCGGGACACGCGCCTCGAACAATGTGTCAATTCTGGAGTAAACAGGGGCTGCCCGCAAGGTGGCGTCTTGTCTCCGCTGTTATGGTGCATGGTGGTCGACTCTCTGCTCTATGATCTCAATGCCTCTGGAATCTATGCCCAGGCCTATGCGGATGATGTTGCTGTTCTCTCTTTCTCTCTGTCGGCTCATGTTTAGCGAATGTCTGTCTCAAAGCGCAGGCGCCGCTAGATGAGATCGAAGACTGGTGCACGAGAAATGGGCTGTCGGTTAATCCTCTTAAGATTGATGTCGTTCTCTTCACAAGAAGGAGGAAAAATACTGGCATTACTCAGCTGGTGCTAAAAGGCATTCCCATACCGATATCCAAGGAAGCTAAGTGTCTGGGAGTCATCCTAGATAGCAAACTTCTGTGGTCAAAACATGTTGAGTCCAAAACCACCAAAGCGCGTCAGCTTCTTGGCAATGCAAAGGTGCCTTTGGCAAAACATGGGGCTTATCGCCGAAAAAGGTCCTTTGGATCTACACGGCAATGATAAGACCGATAATCTCATATGCATCGGTTGTTTGGTGGAGCAGGCTAACACGCCAACACGCTGTGGCTTCACTCACCAAACTCCAAAGAGCGGTCTGTCTCAGCTGCACGGGGGCTTTCACCAGCACACCGGGAGCTGCTCTAGATGCTATGATGAATCTTCCACCCCTTGACATATACATACATATATCAGAGGGTGTGCATTAAAAGCCATTTCTCGTCTGAAGAGAAATGGTCTTTGGTACAACTCGCATTGGAGTGAAAGTGTACTTACGAGAGAAATATCCTACGACCCCTGTCTCATGGATATGCCTGCTGACGCAATGACACCTGCCATCCTACTGCGCTGTAACTTCACAGTCACATTTCTATGGCGTCCGGACTGGATTTGGCAAGACACTGAAACTGGTCTTCGTATTTTCACAGATGGCTCCAGAACTGGGCAGGGATCCGGCGCTGGAGTTTTCTTTGAGCGCGAAAACATTCGACTACACTTCTCGTTAGGAGATTTACGCAATCCTAATGGCCATGCACTATGTTGTGAAACACAGATGGAGGGGAAAAAGCATATGTGTCTGCAGTGACAACCAAGCTGCACTCAAAGCTGTGTCCAACCCTCTATCCAACTCCAAATTAGTGCATGAATTCAAGACTAAATTCATTTAGGCTTGTATGGGTCCCAGGTCACTCTGGAATCCCAGGAAACGAGATCTCCGATGAACTTGCTAGAAGAGGCTCAGAGGCGAGTCTCTCAGGACCTGAACCCGCCTTAGGTCTACCTGCTTCCACGGTCAAATCTGGCATCAATGACTGGGTCTTTAACGTACACAGTCATAGATGAAGGGAATATCCAGGATGCAGGATGACTAAGCGCGTACGCCCTGATGTCTGCAAAAAGTCCGCAACATTTTTCTTATCCTCAAGGAGAAATGATTGCAGAAGGCTAACGGGCGTCATTACGGACCATTACACTTTCGCCAAGCATCTCTACGTACTTGGCATCACTGAGACGCCTACCTGTGCTGCATGTTGCGAGGAGAATAACACAGCAGAACACTTTCTCTGCGACTGTCCCGCCTTCGCTCGCGCACGGTGGCGCACCCTTGGGGCCGACGTGGTGGGTGCCGAATCTCTTAGCTCTACATCACTGAAGCCCCTCCTCACTTTTCTCCGGACAACGGGGAAAATACAATAAAGACAAGGTAGTACAATGGACCATTATTGGTGTCTGAGTGCTCCTACAAATAGTAGAAGCCTCCGACAAAAAAAACAATAAACTTGGGCGACATGTAGTTCCAGCAAGACGGCGCCACATGCCACACAGCACTCGAACCGATGGACCAAATTGCGAAATGGGGGCGGTGAGAAATTTATCTCTCATGTTGGATCGGTGAATTAGCCGGCTAGATGGGGCGATTTGATACATTTTATGGCGATACATCTACGCCGATAAGCCAGTACCAATTGCAGCCTTGATAGACAACATAACACGTGTTATTAGCTAGATACCAGCTTAAGAAAGGGCTTACTATGGACAATTTAAAACGTAGTCGTGGTCAACTTTTACACGAAATAATCTCAAATGGCAAGTATCGATTTTTCAAATCATATAAAAATCTTTTACACTTTTGCAATTTTCCCGTCTTTTAGTGACAATGAAAAGCCAAGTGCTGAAAAAATCACTTATTAAAACAGTCAGCACACTTACGGACAACCAAGCATTAATTAAAGCACTAAACTAACTCAAAATCCGTCACAGTGAGGCATGATCCTCTGTAAGAGCTAGTCCAGAACAACAAGGTAGATACCAGGATCCAGAGGCATATGCGTCGAACGAGTTTTCGATATACCCGTCTAAGCTCAACACACTCTTAGAAAATTAGAAAAAAACAACTTTCTATTGGGACAAAGTTCAAATACTACTCCAATTATTCATAGGACCCTGAAAAAGAATCTAGAAACAACCTAAACCTATCAGAGACATCAGAAGACGAGGCGATTGAGGACGAAAAAACTACAATAAACCTTACTAATGAGTGTGGCCCTCCAACACCCTGGGAAACGTACATATATGTATTTCTAAAAGAAGTTATGATTCCAAAGGATGTCACTTCTATTCCTGCAGGATCAATTCTTATCTTCATTAAGGGGGTTCAAAGCTTCCTCATTTAATTGACTTTTCGGTACAATATCTTCCTAGGTCCCAGGGCCTTCCCTTTACTAGCTGTAACCATGATCCCTGATCATGATCATGTAGCGTCTGAGACTTCTCGTCCGCCGGAGACCCATTCCAAATCAGTTTTGATATAACTTCCTTGACCTCGTTTAAATCAGATGGACCAGGGTTGTTATCATCGGTGTACTGTCTGAAATAGTAGTTTTTTTGAATCTTAAATTGGTGTCGAAATTCGGGCTATTGAGCCTAATTAGTCAAGGTGTAGAAATCAGTCTGCTCCTGCAGCTCGGAAGCACAAGACTTGGGTCATAAAACATGTAAGGTAGTTAACACGGAGACCTAGTGTAGGTTTGCTAACGAGAATTTCCCGGGTCATGAGACTTATTTGCATGTCTTTTTGTGGACGAAAGCGTGGATAGCGGGGCATATCAAAGAGATTTTGTATGTCCATGCTCACTGGCAATAGAGCCATTTAACTTATATTCTCCTGATGAATATCATGGTAATATGTGCGTACGTGCTGTTTTTCGGTTTGTCTTTTTAAAAGGTAATAGACAAGAAGAAGCAAGGCCCGTCACACATGGGTACCAAGAAATGTAATTTTTCTCAATATGATCAATCAATGATCTATTGATCATCCTCAGTGCTTAGAAAGTAAAACCGAGTCAATTGCCAAACAGTTCAATGTATTCCCAGCCGAGTAATCATTCAATGAAGATAACGTTAGGGACGTGCACCCTCAGCTAAGTTAGGTAACCCGAACCGATCTAGTTACAAATATGTAGACTTCAATGTCAACACACGCGATCACCATAAAACGATGACTTGTTGCTCTTTGCACACGTCGCGCGTCCCTGGATCAGGTACACACTACCCACCAGATGATAAGCAGAATAACAATGATTCAATTATTTACTTGTTTCCCAGTCCAAATAGACATAAACCACACATGCATCACAGTACTCACTTCGGATTCCATTTGCGGCAGTGGCTTCCAACAGCTTCGTAAGCAATACGAACACAACAGCCACAGGATACTTGGACTTTGGCGGCTTCAGAAATGCCGTCAAATCGTACCGCGCATCTTTCTTACTTCCATTTTCGCCCAGAAGCGGAGCTATCACACGAAAAAATCAATTAAAAACACAAAACAATTGTAAGCTGATCGCGCACTACTCACTCTCCTCACTGTCGCCAGTTGCGGCACGATGCATCTTACAAGAAACGGTTTTATTCACTTCACTACTCCTGTTTCTTTATGGTTTCTCCTTTCGTCACTTTCGCGAAAACACTAAGCCACACCAGATGAAAACAAACGGAAAATACGCAAACTTAACAGTGAAACGGGTAACGCAATTCAAGATTCAAAGGAAGAAAAGGATTTTCCTTCTAACTAGTGGAATCGACGCCCTTATATAAAATTCAACGCATCTTCGAAACAGACATGTTCACTAGAAGCTTCTCCAAGGCAGACTGATAAGATGCGCCTATTTGTCTAAGCATCGAACGAGTCTACCTTCTAAAGTGTGCCTGTGCTGAGGCTGTCGCGCTTCTCCACACGTTGCTTTGCACTCTTTACGCACAGCTTGTTTATGACAGCCTCTCGCTTTTATCGTCGTGCAAATAAGACAGTTTTTTGTTTCCCTTCTCTTCCTTTCTACTGTTTTATGAGTAATCTCGGATCGCACGTCGCACGGATGGGAATGCAGAGCAAACTTGGTCAAATGATGAAATCAATGCAAGATGCAAGTGCGACCTGAGAGCTGTTTCGATGGAGAGACGATAACGATGTCTCATGCGGGCATATTGGTTCTCTATGATGATTGCAGCTTGGGAGCATGTACATGCGAAGCGTACATGTGGAATTTGATATCGTGGACAGATGCGTCTAAGCATGGGATGGGTGGAGGATGGATGAGGCGTTTGATAGAGCGATTGATGTAAACCGCGCAGCGATTCGTGCTGGTAGATTTAAACTGGTTAGAAACTATGTTGTGATACGTATGCCATGGGAAGATGTACCACTTCCACTGCCTACGGGAAGTTTAATATTACATGTGGCTCTTTAATGCCTAAGGCCCCTTTGACGGTGTTCCAGTTTAGCTGAAAAAGCATTGAATGGTCATGCTTGGAAGGGTTACATGAAAACTCGTTTATGTTGTCATTTGTACTATTATGCATACACGATTGATCGCATGAGCCTTGATCAGTTGTGGGCCGTATCATAAGGCCGTTTCATTACCCATTGAAGCAACGCCTATCGTAACCGCTGATTTGATTGGGATGAACTTTTTTTATAAGTTTGACGTGTCTGTCTGCCTGTGTGTCTGTCGTAGCTCCTGAACGAATGGATTGAGGATTCTTAACTACATTTTATAAAGATCTGTTCAGGCGTTTTAAGGCCATCGGCTCTTTTAAGTAGCGCAAAATTAATCGGAAGGTGTTATAATTTTTGCAAATGGCATCGTACCTCAATCATATTTGACATTAATGAACTAGACAGCGGCAGTATACAAACAGATAACCAACGGAATGCTATACTTCGCCAGAAAATTACGTATGAAAACATTCGTCTCTTTCTCCTTTTCACAGGAAGGTCCATTCAACAGGAAGGTCCATTCAACAGGAAGGTCTCCCCACGGATTTTGCTAGCCTCAAGAGCCTCTTCATAAATTATCATGAATTTTTCTATATCTAGTCTCAAAAAGTGTCCAAGGATCTTGATACATTCATTCAAAACGTATATCGCACCTTCAACGTAGTAGAGCAAGTGACCACGACAAGTTTTTTCGTCCCTAATTGTCTCTCTCTCCCAGCAACCCGCTCACTCTGCCGAAATGCGCCTCTTACCTTCTATTATCAGAATGTAAGAGGTCTTCGTTCAAAAACCCAAGCCGTCTTCCAACCTTTGAGATATTTGCTCTGACCGAAACAAATCTGATCCCCAGCATAAATAACCTCGAACTGTGCCCATCAAATTTTAATGTTTATCGCGATAACGAACTCAGCCGACCCACTGATGGTAGCCCTTGTCGAGGCGTTCTATTAGCGGTCTTTATTCCTCAATACAATTTAAAGGCTAACCATAATAGGCAGAAGCAAGCAGAAGCTTATGTCAGATCCGAACGAAATTCTCCCCTCTGTTTCAACGAAAAATCAAGATACCCACAATGAACAGATGCAAGCAGAAGGAAAGGAACTGTCAAATTGCTTTCATTCGATTTGTTTATTTTCGATGTGGCTTTGGCTTTTTCTTTTTTATTGAAATAAAAGCCATCTGCTTTATCATAGAGACACTTATTGTCCTCCACAAGTGAAATCAACTTGTTAACAAACTCGTATTCCATATTTATTTTTATCTTTTTTCTCTTTCCTAACCTCAAATGTCACTTGTCAAAAATTCCGTCCGGAATGTCTTCTTTCAAGAAGACCTTCCGTCTGCTAGCATCAGTTAACGAACACTTAACGAAACGTCGTATCTTCCCATTGTGGGCATATCATATGCTTTGCATCTAAGAAGACATTCCCCTCTGCTTGCTTCTGCTTGCTCCTGCCTATTATGGTTAGGCCTTAATTCTTCCCTTATTGCAATATCATCCTCCCCACTTCTCGACTTTGTTTCAATTAAAATTGCTCTACCCCAGACGACACTATACATCATTTATTTCTACATCTTGCCCTATTGAATCCTATCAACTCGCCATTAAAGTACGAAATGTTGTATGCAGCGCACACATTATACAATCTGCATACAATTTACGTACGACTGAACATTGTATTTAGTAATTTTTTGCTAGTGGATTCGAAAGTATATTCTATGGCCGAAATAAATGTGAGGAAAAAGTTTGTTTTAATATGTGGTGCCGCAGTTTTGAATGTGAAAACCCGAAAAAAGAAAAAAAGAATATGGGTTAAAAATTGGCTTTTAAATAGATCATTGCATTCTGAGGTTGATCTTGTTGAAGATTTAAAAATGTCTGACCCTGATTACAGATGCTTTTTGCGTATGAAAAGAGAACAATTTGAATATCTTTTAAATCTCATATCACCTGTTATAACTAAACAGGATACTTTAATGAGATCACCAATATCTTCGGAAGAGCGCTTAGTTGTAACCCTGCGATATTTAGCAACTGGATGTGATTTCAGCGACCTTAAGTTCAGCTCAAGGATATCGGCCCAAGCAATTGGAAAAATAGTGCCGGAAACTTGCTGGGCTATATACCATGCTTTAAAAAATGATTACTTGAAGGTTAGGTAAAACCAAACGATAGTACATTCTATTAATTTTATGTATTCCATTGATATTTGCAGTTCCCGTCTACCGAAACTGAATGGAAAAATATTGCCCAAGGATTTCAAAAACACTGGCACTTTGAGCATTGTATTGGAGCAATTGATGGGAAACATGTCCTAGTTAGAAAACCCGCAAAGAGTGGTTCAGATTTTTTTAATTATAAAGGAACCTTTAGTATTGTTTTGTTTGCCATTATGAATTCATATATGTTCATGAAGGTACAAATGGAAGAATTTCAGACGGAGGAGTTTTAAAAAGAACTGACTTTTATGAGAAATTGCAAAATCATACACTTAAACTACCTCCTGCAGAAAAACTTGAAAACAATGACTTTATTTGTCCTTACGGGTTTGTTGGTGATGAGGCATTTGCTTTATCAGAAAATATATGGAAACCCTTTCCTCAAGTAGGAATTACGAAAGAAGAAAGAATTTTCAACTATAGGTTAAGCAGATCTCGCAGAGTTGTGGAGAATGCGTTTGGAATTTTATGTTCCAGATTTAAGATTTTTAATAAACCAATAAGAACAAGTTTAGATCATGCTGATGCAACTATTTTAGCCTGTTGCGCATTACATAATTTTTTGAGAGCTCAATCTTCAGATTACGTAACTGACAAATGTGTAGACCGGGAAGATTTCGAAAATGGAGTTGTACATCCAGGAACTTGGCGTCAGAGTGAGATGATGGTTCCTTTGCATAAAACAAGTACGGGAAAAACGTTTTCAAAAAGCGCAAAAGAAATAAGAAATAAACTCAAGGAGTACTACAACAATGAAGGAAAACTTTATTTTCAAAATAAAATGTGTAGCTTCCCAAAATAACGTTTAAACACAATTTATGTCATTATGTACTTTCCCTTTATTTAAAAAAGTGAATTATATTATAATAAAAATTAACTGGTTTCAATTTAAATGTTGTGTTTCATTATTATTTAAAATCAAAAATTCAGATATTTGTGAATCGTACACAACTTCATCTTGGGCATTAATAGATGCATTTGATGATTGCTGGAAGGTTTGAGACACTGAATCGAACTTCGAATTAATGGATAATTGATTCATTCTGCCAGTGATGAGTACTTCAGTTATTATTTTCTCTGCAATTAAACGCTGCATTTCCTCCATGCCCTTAAAATGTTCGGCGATCCTCTTCCCCAAGATATCAAACTCATCTTCATCCTTGGTTTCTTTTTGAGCCATGAACCTGCTTGCATCCTCAAAAAAACTCTTTTGTTGTTGTTCTAGTGTTTTTTTTCTTTTTGGATAGTGAGAAGAAGAAGATGATGGGCGTGAAACACTGGGACTGGGACTATTATCTTCAGGAGTCTGAGATCCCTAATAAAAAATGTACATACATATGTATATTGTATACAAATTACATCAATTTAGATGAAAACGTACCTCTGTAGCAGTACATTCTTCAAATGAACTGATGTCATCTACAAAACAAGACAAGGAGCTGTGGCCAAATCGAGAGACTTCACTACTTTTCAAAAATAACAGCAGGTCGTAGTACCACAAAGAGGGTACATAAATACTGTCAGGAGATGATCCCGTACGTTTAGAGCTTTCAATTTTTTTATATTCTCTGCTGAAAACTGTCCTAAAATTCGCTATTCGCTTGCGAACGTACTCCTTATCAGCACTGGGATCTTGCTCCCGACATTTTTCAATGAGTTCCTGTAGTGCTTCTTCTCTCAAGCCTTTGTTACTGTACTCTTTAGTATGCACATCCCACAAACACGGAAACGAACGGTACTTCTCAATAAAATCTGTCCAAAAATCTTTCTCGTTAATCGACACCATTTTTTAAAACGCTTAACCCGTCGCTAGAACAACTGAAGCACAACTGAAATCGGTACAACAATTGTATGCGCGAATACACACCATACAACTTCCGTACAATCTGTTGCATGCGACCGCGATTGTATGCTCATGAGCATGCGACCATACAATATCGGTACAACGGTCGGTTGGGCGGAAATACACGTTACAATTGTTGTATACAACACCAAAATTGTACAACCGTTGGTACAACCATTGTATCGTGTATTTCGTGCTTAACACAATCGACCAAATAACCGATTTAAGAAACCCTCAGGATGAAATCCTTGTTTTCGGTGACTTCAACCTTCCTCATCTTAAATGGACCCAATCAGACGATCAATCGTTTTATACTGCCACCAATCCCACTACTGCCAAAGAATGTCTTTTCTTGGATCGCCTAACACATTCAAACCTTAGCCAAGTTAGTGGCGTCCTAAACTACATGGGTAGACAACTCGACCTCATACTCACAACCGATCCTCTCAACTCTTCTGTTTCACTTTGTCCCCTTTCCCTTTCAACCATCGATAACTTCTATCCCCCTCTCCTCCTTTCCTTCTTTCACGATTCTCCATTACAGAATAAACCCCCTTTTAATTATTAACCCCCTTTTAATTATTAACTAAATACGGTTAATAGTGCAAACGTCAGTGGAATTGTTGGCTGTGAAAGTTTTTTAATTATTTGCGATTATTTTGAGAATAAATTTAAAAACAAACTTTTTTCTGAGTGCTAAGCGAGGTGTCTATACACCTATGGTGAATTATTGGACAAATGATAGAGTGTTCCAAGTGCAAGAGCCCTATTAGGGGAGAGACAGGAATCTCATGTGCCGGAGTCTGCAAGAAGGTCTTCCATTCAACTACAAAATGTTCGGGATTAGATCAGTATACCGCTGCTGTGCTGGATTCGGACAACATGGTAAGATTCATGTGTGATGACTGCATTACATACATTCAAAATGTGGATTTGGTGGTCAAAGAAATGGCAGAAAATGTAGACCGTAATTCCAGTTACCTAAAGCAGTACAAAGAAGAATTTGAAGAGTCGTTAAAGAAAAATGAGACAGAATTGAAAGAATTACTAGCGGCAATCGAAAAACGTTACGCAGAGAGAATAAAAGAAATGAGAATAGCTCAAGAAGTATGCGAGAAGTCACTTGAAGAAGTCATGAAAATAAATGCTGTCACTGAAAACATTAAGGAACAGAATGAAAAAATATGCGCGGAAATAAAGAAAAACAATGTTGGCGTTTGTAACGAAGTTAAACATTTTGTTGACAAAATGCAAGCAAAATGCGGTAGCCAAGTGTCATATGCTGAAACTGTCAAAAGATCATCAGGGACATGTCAAGAAAAAAGGTTTGTACCTGAGCTAAAAAAAGAGTTGCCATTGATTGTTAAACCAAAAGTGAAGCAGAATAGTGTGAAAACAAGGGAAGTACTAAACAAGAAAATTGATCCAACAAATTTAAAGATAGCCAACATCGAGGGGAGCAGAAATGGTAGCGTCATAATTGCAAGTGAAAATAGCGAAGATAGACAAAAAATACAAAAAGTGATGCAAGATCAACTCGGGGAGGAATATGAAATCAAAATACCAAAGAAAATTAAACCAAAGATAATAATACCATTTATGAAATTTAAAAATAATGAGCAGGAAATTATCGATAGACTAAAAAAACAAAACTGTATTATGGAGAGTAGTGAATTAAAGCTTTTAAAATACAATGAAAATATTAAAAACAGTAAAAAAAACTATAGCGCTATTCTAGAAATTGATGATGATACATTTACAAAAGTACTGGAAATAGGAAAAGTAAATATAGGATGGGAGAGGTGTAAAGTTTTTGATGGTGCAGACGTAATTATATGTTTTAAATGCAGAGGGTTTAACCATAAGGCAGCGAACTGTAAGAAAGATGAAATATGTCTGAAGTGTCATGGAAAACACGAGACAAAAAGTTGCGAGAAAGAAGATACACCAAGGTGCATAAATTGCAGTAGAATAAATGAAAAATTGAAACTAGGACTTGATGAAAATCACAGTACGATGAGTAAACAATGTCCCTCATATTTGAAGAGACTTGAAGAAAAGAAGAAAAAGATGGGATATTAGCAACCAAAGCCCAAAATAAGAGCATTATATTTCAACATTCAAGGTATTATTAATAATTTCGATGAACTTGAAACAATAATAAGCAATAATAACTATGATTTCATAATTTTATCGGAAACGCATTTAACAGAGAATATTGAGCAAAGTGAAATACAACTGGAAGGTTTCAAGTGCATATCATGCCTCTCAAACTCACCGAGAACTGGTGGTACGACACTGTACATAAAAAATCAGTGGAGTATTACCAATACGTGGCAGACAGCAGTCGATTACCAAAGATGGTTACTGGAATGTAAAGTCAGCTACAAAAACATTAACTTGACTATAGCAGCTGTGTACAGGTCTCCAAGTAGTTCTGAAAGAGATTTCTGTACGTTTTTCGAAGAATATATTGAAGAAGTCACGGAAAGTTCAAACAATATTATAATAGCTGGTGACTTCAATATAGATTGGTCGAAAAATGAGGTCTACAAAAAGGACCTGGAAAGAGTTATTAATGATAACTTTCTTTCACAAAAAATTAGCGACTATACAAGGACAACGGCAAAATCTAGGACAATAATAGACTACATTGTTACAAATATATATGACCTATGTACAGAAATTAGAAGTGAATGGAACGTATCTGACCACGAATGCATTGAGATCAAAGTACAGAACAATAGTTTAATCAAAGACATAAAGAAAATCGAGATTTTTAAGTATAATAAACAAAGATACAGGAATGATATGAGAGAAATGGATGTTAGGTACGATAATACACACAATTTAAACTACAATGCTAAAAAAATTGGCAACATCTTTGGGCAGCTTAACCAAAAATATACGGTAAAAAAGATCAAAAATAAAAAACGTGATGCAAATAGTTGGTTCAGCAATAGCCTCAGAACACTGAAAAATGAAAAGATCCAGAAGTACATGCAAGCGAAGATGACAAACGATACTAACATTTGGCGAGAATATAAAATTATTCGAAACCAATACAAAGCTAAACTTAAAGAAGCAAAAAATAATTACATTAACCAAAAGATCAGTAATGCAAATGATCAAAAGGCTATGTGGAACGAAATTAAAGTGCTAGTTTTGAACCAACAAAAGCAGGAAATTAATACAGTTGAGTTTTATGGCGAAACATATAACTGCAGCAAGGATATCGCACAAAAATTTAATAAGTATTTTATCACCAGCATTAACGAAATAAGAGATTCTATCCCACATATCCAATACGAGAACATAATCCCGAGTGCCGAATGTAGATTTAAAATGAAGAAATTAACTGAACAGGAGTTAAAAATACTTATTAGTAAAATGAAAAACAAACGAGATGTTAACAAAGTTAGTCCAAAAATTCTTTTAGACAACTGGTCAACAGTGGGTCATTGTATAACAAAAATAATAAACACCTCAATAGAAACCGGTGAATTTCCGCAAGTATGGAAATGCTCGGTGATCACCCCTGTAGAGAAAGTGAATGGCTCAATTAAGTGTGAAGATTACCGACCAATAAATACAATACAAACCCTCGATAAAGTTATGGAGATAGTTGTAAAGCAGCAACTAGTGAAATTCCTTGAAGAAAACAACATAATATCTGACTGTCAATCTGGCTTTAGGAAAGGCTATTCATGTGAGACAGCAATAAATCACATTATCGACAAATGGAAAGCAAACGGATCCAGTAACAAGATAACCGCTCTATTCTTGGACTTCAAAAGAGCATTCGAAACAATTGACAGAAGCATACTTTTCAAAAAAATGTTTGAGTATGGAATCAGGGGTATCGAATTGCGATGGTTCCAATCCTTCTTAACAGAGAGGTTTCAGAAAACCAAAGTGAATGGTGAAGTCTCAAGTGAGCTTGAAATAAGGCATGGAGTCCCACAAGGATCAATACTGGGAGCCCTATTATTTGTCATATACATAAACGATATGCCAAAAATAGTGAAGAAATGCAAGATTGCTCTATATGCTGATGACACGCTAATTTATGCTGAGGGCAAGAATGGAATAGAATGTAGAGAAAAATTATCGGAGGATATTGAACGACTGACTAAGTGGTTACAGATGAACAAACTTAAACTAAATGAACAAAAAACCAAATATATGGACATTTATATGGAAAACAATTTCACAATTAAAATAAATAACTGTGCAATTGAAAAAGTTGACGAGATAAAATATCTAGGCGTTATAATTGACAAGAAACTTAATTTCAATCCCCACATCGATTACATATGTAAAAAAATTGGTAAAAAAATCGGTTTTTTCAAACGTATCAGAAAGAGTTTGAGTACGCTAACAGCAATAAATGTCTACAACACGATTGTTAAGCCGCATTTTGAGTATTGTTCTACGCTTTTATACTCGTGCTGCAATGCTGGTCACATAGCTAGATTGCAAAAGCTGCAAAACAAAGCAATGAGGTCTATTCTCAGATGCAATAGATACACCGCAGTAGGATGGATGTTAGCTAGCCTAAAGTGGCTGAACATAAAACAAAGATGGGAGTTTAACACACTAAAGATAGTGTTCAAAATAAAGCATGGACTTGCACCAGCATATTTGAGGGAAGGAACAATAAGTGTTGGTGAATCACAACCATATGCACTAAGAAATACAGATGACTTTAGAATACCATTTAGAGGCACAGCAGCTGCACAAAACACTATACTGTATAAAGGTCTTGAACTATATAATTCACTACCTTTCCACATAAAGTCTGAATCTAATTTTAACGTATTTAGAAATAAATGTGTAAATTTAATCAACATGAATGCTATGTAAACTAATTAAATTAATTTGTACGTTAAATTCTGTTGAACTCGATGTATTGTAACGGTAATAACTATGTCCAAATAAACTTATCTATCATCTATACCTAATGATATAAAAATGAAGCAAATTTTCAAAGATTTAAAAGAAATGCATTGAATTTGTAAAACATGATGTTTAAAAATTGTAAATGAAATAGATTGAGTTTGTTTTTTCGGCTAACTTACTAAGTTATTATAAATTTAATACTAAGTTTTTTTGTAAAGTACTTTAAGTACTAATATAATGAATATTGTAGTCTTCTTGCAGCAAGATAGGGAATAGCCACAGAGCCGAATGAATGGATATTGTATATCCAGGAATCGGTGCCTTCCGGCTCTTGCCGAGAAGAACGCAATTCTTCTTCTTCTTCTTCTTCCTACAGTTCTGGCCTCTTACGATTTCCCCAAAGCAACATTTCACCAAATCAATGAATACCTTAAAAAAGCCCCTCTAAATTTTGATAACCTAACCGTAAATGATGCAATATCCATATTCTACAGGGAAATATTTTATTCTATCTCTCTTTACGTTCCCGTTTCACAACGCAAAACTTTGTCCACCTCCCCACCCTGGTACAATCGCAGGCTCCGTTCTCTAAGATACAAAAGAAATAAGCAGGTGGATCAACTCGGAGTGACTCTCGTATCGTGAAGTATTTCCAATCCACTTCAAGCACAATGGTCGTGCGTTCCTCTTGTTTTTAACTCGCTACTTCTTCGCCTATGAGCGTAAGAGACGAAGCGTCATCTAGAAATGCATGCGCCTTTATTTTGACTCCTTGCCCATATAGAAACACGGGTATGACTCGAAACAGTAGAGGTGATGTGTAGTAAAGGGTCCGCCATCTAACGTTTTTTTTTTTCAAGTAGTGCTTATTTCGTGAATGGTAACACTTAGCTCATGTCTGATTTGACAGATAATTAGTTTTATCCAGAAACCAGAATGAGACGTGCGTCTTTCGTACGTCTTCCCCCGTGACACCCTGAAATTTTGACGAGATTTTGACAGAGGTTCAGGTGCGTAGCGACAAAACCCGTTACAAACAAACTCTAATCGTGAATACGTGTGAGTTCATTTCATATGTACCGCAGTGTACTCCCCACACACACTCTTGGAATTATAACAATGTGCGTGATTGTTTACAAAATTTTGACAGCACTTGAGGTACCCACGTGCTCGCCCGAGCTTGTAGGTAAACGTCGGCGGCCATTTTGAGTGGGACGTCTCATTGGTGGTTTCTGGTTTTATCCTTCCGCTGAACGAATATAGTTGTGTATACGCTTGAACAACGCTGGGAAATATTGCGACATTACTTTGAAGATCATGGTAATGTTGCAGAATGTGTGCGAAAATTGCGTACGGATTTTGGAAGAAGAGAAGCACCGTCAGCTCCGTATGTTCGTTATCTTGTGAAAAAAGTGAAAGAAACTGGCATCCTCATCGATAAACCAAAGCGTGAAAAGCCAAAAACAGTGCGTACACCCGAGAATATTGCTGCTGCGGCAGAAAGTGTGCGTGAAGCGCCATCAACATCAATTCACCGTCGTTCTTAACAATTGAACATTTCGGAGACATCATTGAGGCGAATTTTGCATAAAGACCTTGGTATGACGCCATACAAAGTCCAATTGGTTCAGGAGTTGAAGCCAACTGACCATCCAATGCGTTTTCGCTTCGCTAAGTGGGCCTGCGATCGACTTACAGAAGATGCCGATTTTGCCAAAAAAATCATCTTTTCAGATGAAGCTCATTTTGATCTTGGCGGGTATGTAAACAAGCAAAATTGTCGCATTTGGGGCACAGAAAACCCGCTCGCATACATTGAAAAGCCGGTGCACCCAAAACGAGCCACTGTTTGGTGCGGATTTTGGTCCAGAGGCATAATTGGGCCATTTTTCTTCGATAATGAGCAAGGAGTGGCCGTTACAGTCAATGGCGATCGTTATCGGGCCATGTTGAACGAATTTTTGTTCACAAAAATTGAAGAGGAGGATATTGGCAACATTTGGTTTCAACAGGACGGCGCTACGTGCCACACAGCCGAAGCTACACTCGATGTTTTGCGCCCTGTTTTTGAAGATCGCATTATCAGCCGCAGAGCTGATGTCGTTTGGCCACCTCGGAGCTGCGATTTGACACCGTTGGACTATTATTTGTGGGGTGCCGTCAAAGATAAGTGTTACGCCGACAAGCCAGAGACAATTGACGCTTTAAAGGACAATATTCGTGAAGCCATTGGTGAAATACAGCTGCACACAATCGATAATGTGCTTAAAAATTGGACCGATCGTGTAGGCTACTGCATGGCTAGCCGAGGCAGCCATTTGAATGAAATTATTTTCCATTATTAACCGGAAGGATTGTACTTTCAAATAAAAAAAGAAATTTGAGAAAATATTCAGTAGTTTTTTTTATAACATTTTCAAAAAAAAAAAAAAATTATTTGGCGGACCCTTTAGTTCCGAGTGTCGGGTTTGCTTTTCGAATGCACTGCAATGAGTTCACCATTTGATGGTTGTCCGATGGCACTCTGATTCCTGTGGAGAAGCTTGTGGTGGTTTAAAATGCAATTATTTATGCCGCAAACGCACTCGACATTGCACCTATAGTTCCTGTGTATTTTGAGGCACCGTCGGCATAGTTGATGCTTCCTCACTTCGGCCCACTTTGAGGTACGGTCGAGTTGCTGAAATTGTTTACAGTCTGCTACCGAATTACAGCTGCCTGCGCAAACATAGTACTTGTTCCGTTCTTCATCATATTGTGGTTCACTTCATTCTTGGTGGGCATTTACAATCTCTCTCGCTCTCCAGGTTTTATTTCTTTTTTCCTCCACCGATGTAGACGGGATTGAAACGAGGACTCCATTAGCAGCTTCAGCCATCGTGTACAACCACGTACTTAGATGCGCAAGTGTACAAGGTAGTGTTCGTTTGTGAATCGCCCAGTTAAGACGCAAGGTGGGAGGAAGCTTGTTCACGAGCTCTTGCATTAGCATGGGATTATTAAGATGGTCCACAAGTCCAGAAGCCTTGATCGTAGCGCAAAGATTCTGCACTGCTATCGCGAAGGTGACAATAGTTTCGAGCTTGTCGGCCTTTGGTGGGGGCGTCGAGTGAATCGCATGCAGCAGGGTGTTGATAACTACATAGCTCGGGTCTCCCATACAACATTCTTAGGGTTTCGATAACACGGTGAATGCAATTGGGTTGTATCAAGAGGTTTCTTACCGCTGCAAGCGCGTCACCCTTAAGAGCCTTATGTAACCGCATTAGGTTTTCTTCATCGGTAAAACCACATAGCTCTGTATTCCTGTTGAAGTTGGAGATAAAGAGTGGCCACTCCGCCGGGTCTCCTCCGAATGATTGCAAGTCTCGTGATATTAAGTGGCGTGCTGCTATATGATTTGTGGTTAAATTATTAACTGAAGGTTCTTGCTGGCTAGTATGGAAGGAAGGTAAAGATTGTGAGACCGGTAAATTAGGATGTGGCTGAGCAGCCTGTGATGGCATTTGAAAATTTACTGAGGATGGTAGAGCGCTCGTGGGTGGCGCGAACGAGTGTTGTCGTAGATCCAACTGTGGCACCGTGAGGCCCATCCATGATTCGACTTGTTGACGTTGAGAGGGCTGTGGCATTCGTTGTAGACTGCAAATGGTTCAGCAGTAGCATCCAGTTACCCTCTCCGGGTCTCGATGTGGTTTTACCTCCTTCTTCCTCGGCATCCTCATCACCGGATTCTGACTCCATAATCTTCTTCTTCTTCTTCTTCTTTTCCGGCGTTGTTATGGTCAGAAGTGTAGGACCATAACCTTCCCACTTAACTGCATTCCTACTGGTCCGCTTGTGGGGTCCGCCGGTTTGACCTCAGAAAGTAGAGGCAGGCTTCCCGGTTTGGGATTACTTCATCGCTGAGGCCAATCAAATGCTGGTGTTTTTGCATTTGTTTGCACCAATTGTTTTTCGGCCTGCCTTTTTTTTTTTTTTTTTTTTTGTGACACGGGCATGCTCCAGATTTTTTTGTTTGATCTTACTTTTACAACACCGGTGATCTCAGTCGTGTCAACCCACTGATTTGCATGTACACTTGTGGGGCAGTTTAATGGTGGTATATGTGTCTCTAGGCTCACCTTGGTGTTTTCTAAGACGTGTTCTTGCCTAGACGTGATTTTTGTTTACCTTTGTTTTAGTCGCCTTTTACGACAAGCGAAAGGTATCGCTGGAGGGATATTCTTAGCCCGTCCCTGCACGGAAAGGATTCTGACTCCATAATCTTACTCAGAATGTCGTACTTTTTGTTTAAATATTCGGCGTCCCTTTTTTTTTTAATTTGAGTTCCTCTTGTTCCCGCGTTTCCCTTAATTTGTTCTCCTCCTCTATTTTCTGCAACTCTAGCTGAAGTCGTTTAGTTGCGTATGCTTTAGATGACCTAGAAGTGGAAGGACTGTTGGATCTTTGTTGTTCTGAACTAACAAAAATCGGAGGTTTACTATTCACTTGTAGAGCGGTGTCGTCAGTGAATTTTTGCGTGGGATTTGGTGCATCGATGGGGAGTTCTCATCTGGAATCCTTTATTGTACATATTTTAATTAATTAATTATTTCATATTTATTTTATGATAACTTATTGTACGTAGTCTTAATCGATATTAATCCTGATCAATATTCTAATCAAATGATGATCAAATATAAACTATAATACTGAATTCTGCCACTCTATGCGTGGATGGTCCACGCTTGCCGATTATCCACAAAAAAAGGCCAAGGCGGAAATTTGGGGGTCTGCCAAGTAGGAGTGAGATGGCTCCATCTATAAGCGACTAGGGAGAAGCTACTACCTTTAGTGTCCGCCGACACTTTCCTTAACAAGTACCTTAAACACCTATCTTAAGTATTCCCGCTAGGAGCATTTTTCTGGCCACCTCCACCGGGAGGCTGATTATTGCACTTTGGGTACGTCCGTACGTCTGGTGTAGGGAGATGACGACCGTGGGCGATATACCATCGAATCCAAACTGCACTCTAATTGCGTTTCAGACTTTTTCTTTTGTAGTTACCTCATCTAACATACATATGTCTTTGCATTCGAGGGTGGTACGGTGCGTGAAGGCCCCTATTTCAGCCTTTTGGCCGAGGATTTCGTTTATCGCAGACGTCTAGAATCGCTTGACGTCTTATAAGCAACTCTCCTTTGAATGTCCTCCTGATTTTTGACAGTATTTTGCCGTCTTGTTCCAGTTTGGGATCTGCTTTTATATTGCGGAGTATTTCTGCGTACGTGGTTTCTCCTTTGGCCTCGATGACTATTGCTTCGGGCCAAGCCTTTTTTACAGATCTTTTCCCCATGGTCCTTGCTTTGGTAACCTTTCACCAGGCTGTGTGTTCTGTTTTGGCGCTTTCTGTCGATGCTTGTGCTGTGCCACTCGGTCCTTCAGCATCGGTTGTCTTTCAGGGTCCGTTTCCTCTCCTCCTTTTTTTCCTGCCGATTTTGAGAAGGCTCATGTAGGTCCTTTTCGGGGACCGACTTTCGTATTGGCTCCGCGCTGGGTGTGATCCATGGAGAAGTTTGTGAAGAAGTGTTCTTCCTAATAACCTAGTTTGCCATCTCGTCCTGGAATTGAATGGCTGAGACCTCGTATAGTGCACGTATGCTTTCGATGGCGTCTTTCATTGGCTGATGTATTGACCGCCTTTTGCCATCTTCCAACATGTCAACCAGTTCCCTAATATATTCTCCTAATTTGAGGAACGCTGGTTGGTGTGGGGCTCCTTGCTTAGTTGCCGCCCGGTTCGCCGTTGGGAGTTCGCCTCCGACTGGAGTGTTGGATGTGGTTGCTATGACCGGAGACCTCCGCATTAACATACTCCGGATGTGTAGTCGCCACGTGATCCCATGGTTATCTTTGCAGGCAGTAGGGCCATGCAAGGGTTGACACATACCCTTATGAGGTAATATGTCCAGAGCCTGATCGGCGCTAAGCAGGAATATTACATCTGCATCTACACCACCAACTTAACGGATACGAAACACCGAACGTACTTTGAGGCCTGCAAGGGTTTTATCGGGACGGGGGCGCATGTTTCATTAACCTGAAAGCCATTTCGGCAGGATTTCACTCCTGCTTACTCAGGTAACAGAATACTACATCCGTCAGCCCTTAAACAAACTTAATTCAAAACATTGTCCAGTATACCACTATCATTTTGGGAAGCACCTTATATCCTGATACTGTTTAACAGCACGACCTAACTATCGGCCGGCAGAAAGTCTGCAGGGTGCGGGGGCTCTAACGAGAAATGGTACACAAACTATGCCTTTTGAGGCGATGAGCTGTTGATGCAAAGTGACTTATACCGCACATAACGCCGAAAAATTTATTTTGAACACGGGTATGTATGCAACTTTCTGGTTCTTAATACTAAAATTTAAACATCTTGCTCATGCGCCGTAGGTATTGCGTCAATGGGGGCGAACTTGTCCACTGGCGTGAGTGGTTGTTCCTCTTTTTCATGTGATATGAGACGAGGGTTATGGGATGAGCTATTTCTTGGGAGTTATTTCTATCTTAGCACTTGGTTCCGACAGTGGCATTTCAGAGAGCCCGCCAAAACTGCCACCAGTTTTATTTTGGCCCTGGAGCCATGTGGTTATTGTGAAGAGACACAACACACGCGACGTAGATTGGAATTTGAGCGCGTAAGAGAAAGAGAAAAGGAAACGGTTGTTGATTTTGTATTTAACGAGATAAGAAAAGAAGCACAACGACAGCAGTTAAATTACAAACAGATGAGTACAGCAAAAAAAGCGCTTCGGTGGCTGTATATGCAATTTATTATATAAGCCTGCTTGTGCTCTACGCTGTCGGATTTTCGGACTATTTCAGGAGAAGCAGTCTGTGGGCAGGTTGATCTCCGCAGGCATCGGATTGCTCTTGTGATTCAGTGAAGGAAGAAAACAGCATTTGTCGTGTTGCAACAAGTCCCTTAAGACTCGCTTCTCTCTCAATTACTTTCTGGAATCGATAGACTGATACCTAATTATACCGTACCTACCGAGTCCAGAGTTCAGCCAAGCTCGTGTTAATTGCCATCCATTCCTTGTGGTTTAATCTATATTTCCAACCTTCCTGGATGAAAACAAGGGCAAGGTCTTTTCCTATCTCTTGCAGACGCTTGTCACTGATAAACTATGCATCATTCCTACGCCACTTATCACTGTTTTTCTGTCCATTTACGTCCCGAACTATTTGCCAGCGTGTAATCCTTCGATAACCCCCGGTAATCACGAGCCTATTACCCGCAGTCACATAATAAACTCAACTCCTTCGCAAAAGAATCATTTTATTCGTTTTCTTCGATCGAAATAATAGAACATGCGGAGGCGTACATAAACTGAGAATTTAGTTAATTTTCCTTATAAAAAAAAAGTCCAGTGAAAATCGAATTAGAACAAGCGCGCTCTTGGGGAGGATCGCACTTATTATGAAACAAAACGGAAACAACTTTGCTATGACTAACATCACCACCACACTTCATACCAGTTTCTTCGCTTCGAAGAAGCTCTTTAGATGCTTCATTTGCCAAAAGCCCATGATCACCAGAACGATCGTTTGTGCTAGCGACCACCATAGCACCCTCGAGTTGGTGCTCTCGCTTGTATGTCTGAAACGTTCCTCCCTGTACCGTTGATAGTTCTGCTCCTTAGTGATTTGCTCTACTTGATCTAACAGCTGGCGTATACGCAGTTGCAACTCGGTTAATTTCTCTTTTTGTGCAACATTGGCATAATCAATAGCATGCTCGCCCACTTGAATGTCCAAATGAACACGGAGTTGAGATCCACTAAACCAGGCTGTACTATTCGAGTACATGCAGATGATGTGCTCACCCGGCGTGTGCGAGGTGAAAGAGATACGGCCCTCGGAGCTGTAGACACGCGACAAAATTACCTTATCCTCACTATCACGAACTTCGACATGCATTCCGATGTTCGGTGAGGATGGCATGAACCCATTTGAACGAGGATCATACAGCTCCACTTTGTAGTTGACTGTAATTCAAAAAAAAGACTGTAATTCTTAAATTCTAAGAGAAACAATACGACTTCACCTATGACTGTCGTCTCATCAGGCACCTCCTCGATGAAGCACTTTCGTTCCGTCTCCGCGATGTGGAAGTACAAACCGCATACGGAGTTGAGGGTACATAGGAGCAACACAACACTTACAACGTATTTGTACATGTTTTGTTCTGTTGGAGAGGTGGATTGTTTATGAAAATATGAAATAATTCTTGATGTTTCTCAATTGCCGACACGTCATGAGAAATTTCGATGCTAAATGGATGAACATCGGATGAATACCATTTGACATTTGGCGAAGGTTCGTTAAATGCTCTTCGTAGACCTGTTCGATTTGGTAACCAAACATACGTGAAAGATGATTTTGTTCTGTGTAAAGGAATTTTTCGACTTGGTTGGCATAAAGTTTTCAGAAATGTAGAAAATATCGAGTTATGCAAAAATTCAACTAGAATCTGATGGACGGCATTTTAACGATCGACTGCACTTGTGGCGGTGTAAATAGGCATTGATTTACAATTTTTTCAAAGCGGCAGATGTAACCTTACGGGCAGATCGGCACCGGAAGCATGCATTGCTTCAATGCCTGGAACGACGATATTGAGGCAATTTGCCTGTAAGTCAAACTCATGGCTCATAGATCGAGAAGAACAGCGGATAAATGAAGCTTATGTTTCAGTCTTGTAAATGTTCACAGATGGTCATATCGGATCTTGTTAAGGCCCCAGTGAAACAACTTTTTCGCACAAATTATGATTGACTGCATCACCCTTGACAGAACTAGTCTCCTTTGTTGTCTGGGTCATCCATATTCCAGTTTTGTCACACGTTCCTTCAAGGTGTTCCTTGTAAGCGAGCCTAGCATCGATCATCACACCTATTATCTGTTAGTCCGTTTCGATGATATATCATGATCACTTACCCTGATTGTGATTATTTCTCTTTCCTTGCGACTGCTACTGTTTTACGGCCGTATCACAATGTAGCGTTCGAGCGCTCAGGCTTTTTACAGCATTAATATGAACAATGTATTCATACGGAGTAACACGGAATGCGACCTCAGGCGTTGCCTTGGTTAACAGAGCCGATAATAAAAGGGGAAAAATGTGCTGAAGGTGTGTATGGATCGTTTGAGGAAACATTGCTTGCATTCTGTCATATTCCCGATCTCTGAACCGCCGAGCGCCTGAAGTCACATTTCGTTATAGAAATTCCTAGGTCGCGCGTTTGACATATGTTTATCGTAAGTCGGTACAACACCTGTCAAAAGCCCGAGCGCTCGAACGCCACATTGTGATACGGCCATTAAGTTCTCCGAGCCCAGCTGCTGCCATCCGCCAACTCACTTTTCGGATACATCCATTTCCAATGCCCTTTATTTCTTAGGTGTGTTTACACGCCACAACAATCGTCCGGGAATCGAAACCTTAGAACCGTATCGTATATAATGTTCCATAAAAGAGGTCCTAATACCGATCCTTGTGGAATTTCGCCAGTTATGTGGCTTACCATTATTCTTATTAAAAACCATGACATCATTAACCATTAACCTAAGGGAATTCACTAATTTTTGTTTTTATATAATTCGTGCAGGTTCAAGAGTACACTCCTATGTTGTTTGTCACACAACCTGGACGGGGTGCAGATGGTTTGTGTCGAAGATGTTCATTTACTATTCTGCGGGGGTGGTTGTCCTAGATAGGATTTGAGAGATTCGACTGAATTTGCGTTGGTTGTAGTTCACACTCTTTTGTTTCCATGTCATTTAGGTGTTATATATTGGAAATACACACACAGAGTATGAATATTGAAGTGATCTTATGCTGCGAGTGTTATGCCTTCATAAGCACTTTTTGATCATCTCTCATTCACAACTGATGTTGTTGCACAGTTTTTCCTTATAGGAATTGTTCTTGACTATGGACGGATTTGAACTACAGACCCTCGGCTAAACAGTCGGTGATGATTACCATTGCACCACGATCACCCCTTCGCGGGAAGACTAAAGGTAGAATGGGCATGGGAATGGGATAGAACTGAGGAATTCGGCAAAAAGCCCTACTTAAGAAGAGGCTTAAATGCCTTGAATTTGGGCACTTAGCTATAAGCTGCGAATGCACAAAAGATCGCTCAAAACTGTGCAGGAGATGTGGAACAGAAAGCCACAGAGCAAAAAATTGCAGCAAGCAAGCCATCATGCATGTTTTGTAGAAAAAACGACCCAGAGAACGCAAAACAAATGCCCAGTTCTTAGGAGAGCGAGACAGCTCAGGATATTCTCAAGCAGACGGACAGATGAAAAAGCGGATTTGGTTTTTATAAGCGAATCATACAAAAGCCTCTATAGCAGCATATAGATTAGCGATAAGACAGGGCACGCTTCAATGTGTATATGCGAAAGCCAAGACTTTTGAAATAACAAAAAACAAAAAAACAAAACAGACAACGCCCACATTTAAGAGGCCCATAATGAAAGGACAGTTTGTTTGACAGAGAACTGTTGGACACGGCAGCCTGCGACGCGGCAATGTCAAGGGAAACAGCAACCTAGAAAGGCGCCCATACTACTAGTGGAATGAGGTGGAAGTAAAAACACTCCGAGCAAAGTCCGTGCAGGCTCGACGTAAAGTCAAAAGGTCAAGAGGAAGAGTTGGTTTCCAACAGCACTTTGATTCCTTGATTAAACAGATGAGGCGGGACCTAGCGAGGGCAACCAAACGGAGCAAGGCAAGATGCTTTAAATGTATTTGCGACGAAGCCGATATCAGCCCATGGGGCACGACCTATAGAATGGTGATGACCAAATTAAAAGAGTGCAGGTCCCCACAAATAACATGCCCAACAATGTTAAGAACAATTGTAGAGCATTTGTTGCCCAAAAGGCCAGTAACTATGCCAATAATCTTTCGGAAAATAGATGTAAGCAATATTCCAGCCATCAGCCTGAACAAACTGCAAATGGCCCTCGATAGAGTGGGAGACAAAAAGGCGTCTGGATCCGACGGAATTTCGAACTAAGCATTGAAGGATGCTGTCCAAACAAGACTTGAGATGTTTATAGCAATTATGCAGAAATGCTTCAAAATCATGGAAGTTACAGCACCTAGTACTGCTAAAGGGAAACAAACCACCCGGAGAACCATCGTCATACCGCCCAAAATGTCTTCTAGATAGAATGGGAGAGATTCTGGAGCGGGTAGTATACGACAGGCTATTGACTGTAGCAGAAGAGAAGGGAGCCCTTTTGAGCCACCAGTACGGATTCGGAACGTACACGCTTTACATCTGAAGCCATAGCAGGACACTCGCGGAGGCGAGGGCCAAAGAAATGCTGTGCAGTGGTGACACTAGACGTTAAAAACGCGTTTAATTCTGCCGACTGGACTCTGATAGGAAGAGCGCTAGCGAGAATGGAAACACCTTACTACCTGATACGAATAGCGTCCCATTACCTTAAAAATAGCAAATTGAGGTATTATAAATCACCGAAGAAAGGATCAAATAGTATGATATCTCCACCGGGGTTTCTCAGGTATAGGTGCTGGGCCTCTTTCTTTGGAACCTGCTATATGACGGAGTTCTGCGACATCGGATTTGCAGATGACATACGAGGGTGGTCCGATAAGTACTTTGCCTCACCGCCAGTATCTCAAAAGCTATCTATCTATCTTACTATCATGTAGTACATTCTAGTAGACGGCTACTGTCGAAATTTCAGCCGGAGATCCACATCGACTACCTGGAGAAGGGCAAAACGGTCACAGGGCTGTACTATGCCAAATTATTGGGCCGATTCGAGGCCGAATTAAAGAAAAAACGGCCCTACTTGACGAAGAAAAAAGTGCTCTTCCACCATGATAACGCACTTCCGCCCTCGCCACGGCCAAATTGGTCGAACTGGGCTACGAACTGCTGCCCCATCCACCGTATTCTCCAGATTTGGCCCCGTGCGACTTCTTTTTGTTTCCAAACTTGAAGAAGTCACTCGCCGGGCAGAAATTTCAGTCGAATGAGGAGGACATCGCCGCCACGGACGCCTACTTTGCAGACCTCGAGAAAATGTATTTTTCAGACGGGTTAAAGAATTTGGAGCATCGCTGTGTCAAGTGTATCGAGCTAAAAGGAGACTATATTGAAAAATAAATCGCCATTTCTCCAAAAATTTAGTTTTTCTTTTGTAGGCTAAGTACCTATCGGACCACCCTCGTATATATATCAAGGGGTGGAAGACTCATCATAGCATCTAGAGCAGCGCCCGATGTGCCGGGGAAAGCCCCCGTACAGCTGAGACAAGCCGCTCTTTGGAGTTTGGTGAAAAAGGCCACAAGGTGCTTGCGGTGTTAGCCTGTTCCACCAGGCAACCGATGCATATAAGGTCATCGGTCTTATCATTGCTGTGTAGATCCAGAAGACCTTTTTCGGCGATAAGCCCCATGTTTTGCCAGACGCACATTTTCATTGCCAAAAAACTGATAGTGCTTTGGTGGTTTTTGATTCAACATGCTTTGACCAAAGAAGCTTGCTATCTACGAGCAAGATGACTCCGAGGTACTTAGCTTCCTTGGATATCGGGATGGGAATGCCTTTTAACACCAGCTGAGTAATGCCAGTATTTTTTCTCTTTCTCGTGAAGAGAACGACATCAGCCCATTACTCGTGCATGCCTGTGTCCGTTCCCAAATCCCCAATGCCAGTTACTAAGGCACCGGAGGCCGAGGTGGATCTGAGTTCACGAAGTTTTACCCGAACGAGATCCTTTACAACAGAGCCAGGAATGTATGGATGGATACATTTCTGGTCAAATTCTGAATTCATGCAAGGACAATGAGTTTGATTGACACCCTGATATCCGGAGCTTACTACCCCAACTACTTGTACCACGAGAGGGTGAGTCTAAACGGCTTTGCCAAACCAGAAGCACACCCCTATTTAGATCAATGTGGGTTGATCCAGGACATATTAGCGGTATCGCTAATTTTTCACGTCGAACATGATGTCGCGCTCGGTGAGCCCGAGCGCATCAGATTCAGTAGGTCGGTTTCGCGCCGAGATCGAGACGTCGTCCGACAACATCAACGTTTTTGGTAGTTGGAGTGGACTTCGCCAGGGGTTAACTCTAATAGTTCAGCCTCTTTAATGCAAAGCCCGACAACCGCCAATGACAGGCTTACATAGTCTAATATGCTAGGGTAGGTAGGAATAGGTAAAGGCCAGCTAGGGTGTTGGGTTGTTTTACCAAAACCAAACAAAGAGAAAATAAAACAAAATTTCCTAATTTAAGTTAGTTAAGTTATTTTAGCTAGTTTTAAGCATTTTTGTCTAGGTTAAATAGTGTCAAAAATGTATTTTTATTTCACATGTAAATAGAAATGAATTCAATCCACAAAAAACACCTAACCAAGAGAGCTCAAGTTGCCATGGCACCGATGAAAACAAACAGATCACAGGGACCAAACTTAACGACAAACGAAATGTCAAATCAAAGACATTTCGATATTTTGTTGACGTTTTATAAAACATCTAGTTGTCCGATTCCCTGGACCAATTGGTGAATAAAACGCAGAATAAATGGATTTGTTTCTTCTTATTAGCATTGCCACGGCGCTCCTAGTGGTCCTAGTGAGTCTTTTCTTCCTGCAGAAGAAATCGGGCAAGCCAGGTGAGTTTAAATATCACATTTCCCTCATTACGTTAAGAGCATTGAACCTCTGTTTCAGCTCCTGAACAACCACAACAGAGAGGAGTTCCCGTCCGTGTAGCTGAGGGTATTCCACGTCGTGCCCAGATTGCACGTAATCAACGTAATCGTATGCGCCACCATGCTGCGGCCGCCGCGGCAGCTGAAGAAAATGAAGAGGAAGAAGTTGAAGACGGACCTGTTGCTGCCCATGTGATGCCCGATGAGAAAATGGGCACTAAGAAACGTGCAAAGTTAGAAGCCAAGGCAGAAAAGAGACTTAATCGGGAACAGGAACTAAAAGCCAGAGAGGAGAAAAAGGCACGCGAGGAGAAACAAGATGCAGAACGTAAAAAGTTAGAGGAAAAGGAAGCCGAAGAGGAGCGTAAACAGGAAGAAGCCGAACGTTTGGCCCGGGAGGAGCGCGAACGACGTGAGCACGAGGAGTACCTCAAGCTAAAAGCAACCTTCAGCATCGAAGAAGAAGGATGCGATGAGGCTGAAGTAGACGAGAAACAAAATCTTCTAGCCGAATTCATCCAGCACATAAAGACCAAAAAGGTCGTGATTCTCGAGGAAGTGGCAGCTCACTTTAAGCTTAAGACGCAGCAAGTCATCGACAGAATAACCGAACTCCAAGCCAACCGCACACTCACCGGAGTAATCGACGAACGGGGAAAGTTCATTTACATCTCCGAGGACGAACTGAAGGCTGTTGCAAAGTTCATCAAGCAACGTGGCAGAGTATCGATTGCCGAGCTCGCTGAAAACAGTAACCGACTGATCAACCTGAACCCGGTAGACGAATAAAACACTGTGAAAGTCTGTACATAGGTAGAGCCTTTATTTTTATTTTATAAACTTGTATAAAAGAATAGAAGAGTAAAAGCCGCCTTTTAGTCTCTCATTTCCTGTTCTTCGTCGTCCATATCCATGTCGCTGTCACATTCGTCTCCACTCGTCTCGTCCGGGTCGTTCTCTTGTGCCTTGCACTTGGGGCATTCGCACATGAAAATGTAGTTCTCTTTCAGGATCTATAACGAAAGAGCTTGCTGGATTGAATGGGTGTGGGAAATGGCGGGTTGGTGTTACCTTTTGCCGGGTGTGCCTACTCCGCTCCAGTTGACAGTCATCCAGATAGGAGATGCAGATTTCATCGCCAGGCGATATTTGAGTTACTGCTTTCAGGACAACGATATCGTTCGAGTATGGAAAGCTGGATTGCGCGTTTGGAACGCAGCTGTGGTTGATTTTACTTTGCAGCAGGTAAAGCCCAGAACCTTCGCTGTTCAAAAATTCGCCGGCGACTGTAATGAAATGAAGAAATAATCCCTCTAATCGAATTGGTATACCACAAGTGGAAACTTACATTCCCCAACTTGATTATACAGCTCATCAACGTAGATGTCCAATTCCTTCTTAGTTGGCTCTGGCAAAGGCAGTTCACAGACCTTTTTAACCCATTCCGCTAGTGGACTCGTTGCAATTCCTTGGCTATTCGTACCAATTAAAGCCATCAACGACCTAAACGCCTCCGGAGTGGTGAACTGTAACGGATAATAACTCAGCAAACCAAATCGTTCCATGCGAAGCCAACTTACCACTGAATATGTTTCGGAATTAAACGCATTCCGAAAAGCCGTGGACAATTGCTCCATTTGACCCTCGAAGTTTTCGCCCAGCATTTTGTGGTAGATCTCTTGCTCCACGTTGATTACCGTGCTCTGGAACGACTCAAGTGCATCGATGAATTCACGTTTATTGTTGCTCTGCTCAAACATCGCCATTAGTCGCACGATCAGCATAATGGTTCCTGTCTCTGGTGGATAGTGCATGTTCCTGGAAATCGAATCTATCTTCATAACAATATCTGTCGAAAGGGGTTAATGTCCGATCGTTCTTACTTCCACGTTTCCTCCAGTACATTTATCGGGTGTTTTTCATCTCCCTTGAATAGGTCCAGGCAGCCTACTTTATGATACTTCTTCAGTGCCTCTTGCCGACAATCTTCCGAACAATATCGGACTTTGCATTTGGGACAGCTAGTGAATTGTGGTAGCCATTCGAGGGTGGGACAGTGTTCGGGGTATGGGATCATTAGTGTCGGGTTGTCGGATAAGCGACGAACATTCTCTAGGGTAGTCTCAAGTGGCCGCATACAATGGTCGCAAGAGATGTATCCATATGCGGCGTTCCATGAGAATTGACACGAGACGAAGGGTTCCTCTTCGAATATAGTTTCGCCGGGATTAAAGGCTTTGCAGGCAACCATACAACGACCCTGTTTTATGGCGGTACACGATCTACTTTTAGTTGGATTGAGTGTGACTTGTTTAAAATGTACGTACCCTGCCGGGATAGGCTATGATTTCGAAACAATTCATTTTCCAAATACTTTCACGCGAAGCATTAACGTTTATGTACAACTCGAATTAACTTCACCGGATAGTCGCTGCCTCGTGGATAAACAAAGGAACGTCAGCGCGATTTTCTTGACAGTTATGCCACATGCAAACGCAGTGACAGCTAGTCGAATAGGGTGACGTAAATTGTTGGCTGCTGTCAACGTTTGGTTATGCAAATGTTGGATGGTGGTGTTGACGGCTCCCAATGGGTATCCCAAAACCCTTTTCTATAGTGTTTGTTTACAAATGCACCATGTAGTAGAAGAGAGGGAACGACTTTTAACAAGTGGGAACAAGAAGGATTGCCTGCACAGAAAATCCATCTCTAGACAGCAGCGCAGCATTTTTTTCCCATTTTTGACATTTTATCATTATTTGTAGGTAGGTTAGGTTAGGTTAAAGGGCTAACCATAATAGGCAGGAGCAAGCAGAAGGAAAGGAACTGTCAAATTGTTTTTCCCCTTGGCTTTTTCCTTTTTGTTGAAATAAAAGCCATCTGCTTTATCATAGAGGGACTTATGTATTGTCCTGCACAATTGAAATCAACTTGTTAACAAACTCGTATTCCATATTTACATATTTTTATCTTTTTACTCTTTCCTAACCTCAAATGTCACTTGTCAAAAATTCCGTCCGGAATGTCTTCTTTCAAGAAGACCTTCTGTCTGCTCGGATCAGTTAACGAACATTTAACGAAACGTCGTATCTTCCCATTGTGGGCATATCATATGCTTTGCATGTAAGAAGACATTCCTCTCTGCTTGCATATGCTTGCTCCTGCCTATTATGGTTGGGCCTTTAGGCCTTTAAGAAAGGGGAGTGTGATGGTTGAGCATCACTTCCAATCGGAGGTCAAAGGGCCCATTGCGAATCCCTTCATTTGTGGAGTATACATTCTTTTAACCTGTCCTATCACGTGGTTTAAGCTACCCCGTGCTCTTTATGAATTTTAGAAGATCCGATATACATACATATCTGTATTTGATACGTCCGCAATCTCTGTAAAGAATCTTTGGCCCAGCGATGCTTGGCGTCGATTCTGGAGAGCTGGGCAGTGGCAAAGCAGATGTTGGATCGTCTCAGTTTCTTCCTCATCGCCGCAGCTCCGGCAGAGATCGCTGGATCCCGAGTCCCATTTCCGGAGCATTGCTCCAATGTGACAGTGTCCTGTGATAACTCCGACGAGCAAACGGATCGAGTTTCGGTCCAGCGCCAAGAGCTTCTTTGTTTTTCCGATATTGAGCTCTGGCCATAATGATCTTGTCGTGTAGCTGTCGTTTCTTGTATGATTGTGTCTTTGATGATTCTTTGATGATTGTGTCATTTATGATCCGGTATAATGCGCTGATCGGTGGTTGCATGACGTGTCCGCTTCGCTGATGTCCAGTTCAGACCCTTGCCTGGCCAATTCTTCTGCTCGTTCGTTCCCTGCGATTGAGCTGTGTCCCGGGACCCAGCAGAGTTTGACTTTGTGGTGTCTGATGGACTTCAGTGAGTTGCGACATTTCATGACAGCCTTTAATCTCGTTATACAGGATTCTATTGACTTCGGTGCAGCCTGATTGTTTACAAAGATGATGATATCCGGTGGTGGGATATTGGTTACTTGTAAGTGTTTGGCCGCTTTCTCTATTGCCAGGATGTCTGCTTGGAAGACGCTGCACAAATCAGAGAGTCTAAATGATTCCTGTTTGTGTAGGGTGTCAGAGTAGCATCCGGTCCGAGTGCCTGTGTCCATTCTCGATCCGTCGGTGAAGAGAATGATCTCGTGGTCGTTGATCACAGCGTTTGATAGCCACTCTTCTCTGTCGGGGAAAAGGATTGGTATTCTGAGAGAGAAGTCATTTTGGGAGAAATATAGTCGGTCGTAGCTGCGAGGCTATTAAAACCATGTTTCTTTCCCAGGTCGTCTATTATTCTAAGCATGACCGCATGTCCATAGTTGGCTTGCTTCCACAGAGAGGACTTCCTTAGTCTGAGAGCGCTCTTTGCAGCGCAGCCTTTTATGAATAGATCCAGGGGAAGGAGATGAAGTATCATGTCCCACCCTGCTTGCGGCGTGCTTCTCTTGGTTCCCGTTGTACAAACAGCGGCTGACCTTTATACTTTGTTGAGCATGTTCATATAGCTTTTCGTGATGCTAGCAGTCCACCAGACTAGGGCCCCATAAGTTAAAATGGGTATGATGATTGCTGTGTACATCCAATGAATGATGTACGGTTGCAAGCCCCATCTTGAAGGTCTTTTTGCATGCATAAAAAGCATTCAATCCTTTTTTCATCCTTTCCTCCAGGTTCCTTTCCCAGGAGAGACAGTTTCGAGCTTCGCTTTGAGTTTGAGTGGAGTACCCTCTAATTTTGGGGGAGCAAATATCTGGATCTTCCTTTTCCCGGTGAACAAGACCAGCTCGGTTTTCTGGGGGTTTATTCTCGGACCGTTCTGTCTTGCACACGAGGAGAGTTCCCTCAACGCAGATTCCATTAGTTCACTGATAGTTGATAGAAATTTACCTTTTATTTATTGTCTATTGCCTTTGTGCCTTTCTCTACAAAGAATTTGAGGATTTTGTTAACTGTAAGAAGCCACAGTAGGGGGGGAGAGAACTTCCCCCTGTGGTGTGCCTCTAGTTGTCACTTTCCTTATAGAGCTGTGTCCAATCTTTGCATTGATAATTCTGTTCTTCAACATATTTTCAATTTGGATTACAATGGATTTGTCTTATTTTATGTCCTCTAGAGCTGTTATTATGGCCTCTGTGCTTACGTTCTTCTATCGAGGAAGGCTGCCATTGTAAACTCTTTTAAGTTCAACGAGCTCTCAATTTCACGAACAATACTATGCAGAGCAACTTCCACTGATCTGCCTTTAAGGTAGGCGTGTTCAGTGTTGCATAAGTTGTGTGAGTTGATGAGTCCTCTGATGTATAGGTCAAGGAGTCTTTCCAAGGTTTTTAATAGAACCGACAAGAGACTAATTGGCCTATAGTCCTTTGCTTCAGTATGGATTGGTTTACCTGCCTTAGGTATGAAAACTACCTTTATTTCTTTCCACTGCGTTGGGATGTACCCCGTGCGCAGGCAATTGGAAGATTGAAGAGTATTCGGCTGTGGTCCGAAAAGGAACAGTTAGTGGACATTCTCGAATTCTCTACTCGGATGGAGTTAGACTCACTTAGTAGAGTGAGGTCAATTACCTCTTCCCCAACTCGGTTACGAAACCTTTGTTGCATATGTTGAGGTTGGTGGAGATTATGAAATCGAAACTGGACTCATCCCTTTTATTAATGTCGCTGCTTCCCCATTGAGTGTGGTGTCCATTGGCGTCGCAGCCTATCAATAGACACAATCCGCGTGACTTGGCATGTCGCGCAAGTGCTCGGACTGCGTCTGGAGGTGGGTCCTCCTCATCGTATGGCAAGTATGCGGACGATAGGAGCAAAATTGATTTGTCCTGTTGTTCGTACGTTACCACCGTGAGGTCTCCATTGTTGTATGTACCTAGGAGAAAAATGTTTAAGTATTTCTTGGCGACTATACAGGTTCGTAGCTTACCTTCAGTATGTGGATAGTATAAATTATATACCTTAGACCTTAATCCCTGAAAGTTGTTCCTAAGGAGCCAAGGTTCTTGGATTAAGGCTATATCCACATTTTCTTGCAGCATTTACATCATCAAGTCGTTGCTTTGCAGTGGTGTAAATTAATTTGCACCACTAGTAGACTCCTTTGACTTGTCGCGTTCATTGGGGAGCCTTACCTTCAGGGTTCCCAGCCCGAACTTGATGCTGCCAGATCTGCTGCGGATGTGGTCGAGTGAATTTTGGTCAATGGTAACCATTAGGTCCTTTCCCACTCCGTTCTTACTCTTGGCTGAAGAAATGATTCTCCAGCTATGAGTATCAAGCTCTTTATTCTGCTTGTCAATTAGCTTCAATATCGTCTTTTTCGGGAACCGGTGGAGGGATCCATCTTGAAGCCAACGTGCGAAGCGGAAGCATCGAGCGAGGGATAATATCGAGTTTAGCGTTCTGCCAGATTTCGCCGCAATTGTCGATTGTGTGCTTTAAGAAGTCTAGAGACCTCTGGTTGTCACAACCGACGACTTTGACGCCTTTCTGCCAGCCTGCTCCGTCGAAGTTGATCTCATCGCTGCTATCTACGATAAGCATCGCTTTTAGTATTATGGCTTTAACTGTGAGCCAATTGTCGGATGTTATCTTCCCATCCGGGTTGGAACGGTTGACAAAAGCCACTTCCCTTAGAGTTTCTTCCCCGGAGCGCCCCCTCTTGACGTTCTGCTTCGATCCTGAGGCGGTGTGTGCTTTGGAGGTGCTCGGTTGCTGTGCGCTCTTTTCGACAGTAACAGTGGGACGTTGGGTTTGATAAAGCCCGTGCTGGATGGCTTCTTCTCTCGCCCTGTGTCCTTTTTAGCAGCGTGAGTGGAGGTGGGAGCCGATTTCTTCTCGAATTTGCCTACTTGTGCTTTTTAATCAGGAGTTTTCGCGCTCGGAGAGCGTTGAGGGGTCTCTCGCGCTCATCTTCCTGATGTACTGCACTCTTGTAGCCGTTCTTTGCTTTTTGGACCGATGTTTTTGCCCTGATCGTTCTTTCAGGTTTGCCTGTGGCCTTAGGGTCGATCTTTTCTTCCAGCAGCTGATACTCAATTTCAGAGTCCACTTGCATGGTGTTGCTTACCTGTGATGAAGCCAAGGATTCATCGTCGGTAGCGGTACCAATTTGTAGTCCCTGAAGGAGAGTCCCGGTTACGCTGTCTGTACCGATCGCGCCTTCGACGGTGGCAACCTGTGCTGTTTGCCTCTTCAGAGGATGCATTTTGTTATTATTGTTTCCTGTGTTGTTTTCTTTCATGTGTATTCTCACGAGTAGCGCAGGAATGGATGGTCGAATTGTACAGAGCCCCGCAGTATACAGGCAAGGCTACTTGATCCAGGAGGGTGCCTGGTATCCTGGATACACCGTTAGCGACTGGGCCATTATTCAAACTGGGCCCCCAGCCTGGCTGACTCTCGGCACGGTACGGTTTACACCTTAGTCCAGCCCAGGGGAAGGGAGGGGAATGGAGGGGATACCCGGGGAAGGGAGGAGGAGGTGATGGCTGCAGCTTAGCTTCATGCCTCGTCATAGAGAATTCATGTCCCGTCATGGAGAGTGAATTCTCAAGAGTCATTGACTCCAACAGAATTCCTACTGTTCGGATCGTGGCCATCAGCATGAAACAGTTCTGATATTGTGGTACAGACTGGTTTCAATCAGGGAATTAAGGAGTACTATAGAAGTTTTGGTACGTAGTCGTCCGTCATTCTGGTAATAGAAGGAAATGTTTTTAAATGAACTCTGCGGTTTGTTGGAGAGATGTAACGGTGCGTAGGTTAGGACTGAAAATAGTTTGTGAAGTTGGAATAGGTTCTCTGGGTGTGTGACGCGCCTGGAGGTGACGCGGGCAACGAACGAGAACAGATTGTAAGCTACGTCATTGGATGGAATATTTAGATTCTAACCCGATAAAGGTTTCCATCACTTCGTGAGGAGTACACCTTCTTGGTGGATCGATACCATGACGTTAGTCTTGCCATCAATGCACATGGAGTCAATTCTATCGTGAGACACATGATTTCCTCCTAGATTCTTCTGCCTCTTAATCGTGACATGACATGATTTTTGGCATGCTATTTGGTAGGTTTTACCATGTGTGGGAGGGGTGTAATGGGTGCGTTGAGAGGGTTAGAGTATACAAAGTTAGGGTATAGACGATTGTTTTAAGGATCCCTTCCCTTACTCTACGAGTTTCTAACGAAATAACTGAACTTATCGTTCGTAGAACAGTCCTGGGACCTATAAATCAAACGTCGACTAATATAAAAATCATTTTTCCCAAAACTTCCCAGGATCGAAGAAAAGCCTTAAAGGAACATTAAGCCACTGAAGTATGGAAGAGCAACATCCAAGTAAATTTTTTAATTTTCAACCAAGTATGGTCGACGAAATTAGGTTGAGAGATTCACTCGATATAGATGCGCACATTTTCACAACGGAACAGCTATGTGATCGTTACGATACCAACGTATCCATCGGTATTTCACATGCGACGGCAAGAAAGAGAATGGATAAGTCTGGCTTGAACGAACTATCGCCACCGCGCCCAAAGAACTTCTTCTTACAATTTTCCAAACACCTGAAAGACGGATTTTCCATTCTACTGTGGATCGGGGCCATCCTCTCGTTTATATCGTATTTTTTCGACACCAAGAATGCTGAGCCAGACGATAGCTTGTATATGGGCATCCTGCTTGTGATCGTAGTGTTCATTTCTGCCTGTTTCACCTTCTACCATGAGCAACGGAGTATCGACTTGGTGAAGTCGTTTAGAAGCATGATACCGCACTACACTAATGTGGTTCGGGCCGGCGAGGGAATGCGAATCAATTCGTCTGTGCTAGTCGTGGGCGACGTGATCGTACTGGAAGCGGGCGATCGAGTGCCAGCCGATGTATGCATATTCGAATCATCTGGTCATAAAGTGGACAACTCGGTGCTGACGGGTGATATAACACCACAAGCTGGAAGCGCTAAATACACTAGCAGAGACCCGTTGCTCACAGAGAATCTTGCATTCTTTGGCACCAATATCGTTCAGGGACGTGCCAGGGGTATTGTCATAGCCACTGGTGATCGAACTGTACTGGGGCGCTCGAGGAAACGAGTCATTAAACTCGTTCCTCATGAGACACTAATTGCAATGGAAGTTAATAACTTCATTAAAGTCATCACTATAATGGCAGTGATCCCAGCTATAACGTTCTTCTTTGTCACGTTGCTCATGGGATACAACTGGTTGAAGTCGTTCATTTTCATGACCGCAATCATTGTCTCGAATGTACCGGAGGGCTTGTTAGCTACCGTCACCACATGCCTGGCCGTGACCGGCCAACGTATGATAGCAAGGAACTGTCTAATCAAACAACTGGATTCTATCGAAGCTCTGGGTTCTACTTCAATAATTTTATCGGACCAAACCGGAACGCTTACGCAAAACCGGATGACAGTGAAACATTTCTGGTATGACGACCAATTACGCGAAGTAGAATGCCGTAAAACAGATGCACAAAATGACGATGTGGCACTTGGCGCACTTGTAACGGCGGCCGTGCTATGCAGTCGTGCCGAATATTGTCCCGGTCAAGAGAACATGCCTATAGCCTACAAGAAGACAATAGGCGACGCAACCGAGACGGCTGTGCTCAAATGTATGGAACTGCAGACGGGCAATATGGCAGCGTTTCGTGCCGATTATCCCCTACTCGGTGAGATTCCTTTCAATTCCACCAATAAGTATCACGTATCTGTCCACGCGACTAAGGACAAATTAAAGTTGTTACTGGTGATGAAAGGTGCTCCGGAAATAGTTATAAAATGCTGCTCCACTGTTTTACTTGGCGGTAAGTCTGTGAAGCTTACTGAGGTCTTGACAGCGGGCATCGAGGAAGTGGTGAAGAGCTTGGCAATTTTAGGCGAGCGTGTCTTAGGCTATTGTGATTACGAGCTATCGGCGAAATTGTATTCTTCCTCAGAGGATCTCGAAAAGACTATAAAGCACATGACCATGGTCAATTTTCGATTCGTCGGAATGATCTCTATGTTGGATCCGGTGAGGAGTTCCGTCCCTGATGCTGTGTCCAAATGTCGTACGGGTGGCATCAAAGTGATCATGATCAGTGGCGAGCATCCGGAGACTGCAAAAACGGTTGCTAAGTGCGCCGGAATTATTAAGTTTGCCGAAACTGTCGAGGATATATCGGAGCGTCTAAAGATTCCCGTGGAGCAGGTGAACGCGGGGGATGCTAAGGCGATCATTGTGAAGGGCGATGACTTGGATAAAATGTCGCGGAAGGAGTTGGACACAGTTTTAAGTAAACATACCGAAATTGTGATCGCTCGTGCGGTGCGGGAGCATAAGCTTCGAATTATTGACTCATGTCACCGTCAAGGTCATATTGTCGCGGTGACAGGTGAAAGAGTGAATGACGCGCCGGCACTTAGAATGGCAGACATCGGAATTGCATTAGCCGTTAACGGAACAGACATATCACGGGATGCGGCCAGCGTTATTCTGCTTGACGATAACTTTGCATCGATCATTGCCGGCATAGAGGCGGGACGTTTGGTCTTCGACAATTTGAAGAAATCAATTGCTTACACCCTGATGACAAATATGCCAGAGATCACGCCGTTGTTTGCCTTCGTTTTATATGACATTCCGCTGCCGCTGGGTGCGATAACGATCTTCTGCATCGACTTGGGAACAGAGATGATGCCGTCCATTTCACTGGCATACGAGAAGCCTGAAAAAGATTTGATGCAACGTCAACCGCGGAATCCGGAACAATCCAATCTCGTAAACGAACGAATGATATCATATACCTATGGTCAGATTGGGTTTATTCAAGCACTTGGCGGATTTTTCGCATACTTTGTGGTGATGGGCGAGAACGGGTTCTTGCCAAACAAACTTTTTGGACTTCGAAAGAAGTGGTATTCAAGAGCAATCAATGATCTTGAGGATTCGTATGGTCAAGAGTGGACATACGATAGTCGAAGGAAACTTGGATTTCACTCTCATACGGCATTCTTTATTGCTATGGTGGTGATGCAATGGGCTGATTTGATTATCTGCAAGACTCTTCGTCGATCGGTTTTTAAGCATGGAATGAGGAATGAAATGCTGAATTTCGCTTTGGTGTTCGAGACGTTGGTGGCGATTTTCCTTTGCTATGCGGGAATGGAGAAGTTTTTGCAGATGTACCCGATAAAATTCCGATACTGGTTCACAGCTTTGCCGTTTAGTCTACTTATATTCGTTTATGACGAGATACGAAAATACCTGATAAGACGTTTTCCAGGCGGTTTTGTTGAGAGGGAAACGTATTACTGAACATGATTTTTCGGTATTGTGTGGTGCTTTTAATGCAGTTATTATGTTATTTTTGAGTTGGTATTAAAATTGCAAACAACGAGTCTAATTTTTTACTAAGTTAACCTTACCCAAGGATATAAAGTGCCACTTTTTACTAACTAGTACGTGACACGGTACCAAGCAATCTAGTAGTCTTTATAGTAAGACGGGTATAAGGTAACAGTTCTGAAGCTGAAATCTAATGAAGACAAGTTGACATGCGCCAGCTTATTCGCTTCTTATGGTCCCAGAAAATTACAAGCAAGAGAGAGGGAATGAGCTATATATGTATGTGTTTTATTTTGATGTACCATAATTATCACCATCAGCATTAACATCGGTATTAGCGTTAGCTTCATTACCATCGGGCATAAATCCGTCAAGGCTGGAAAGCGATAGCGGAGCCTGCGGCAATGAACACACAGATGACTTGACTGTTAGGGGATTCGGTATCAGAGACCAACTCTTAAGTCTCTTCCTTAAGATCGGAGTTGAGCTTGAAGCTGAGTTGGAAAAGGATTCAGATATGGTGGCGCGGCGTATTGTCACGTGACTTCATTAACAGGATCTTTGAAAAGATCGTGCCAAGACAAGAGGCAAGATTTACATATTTTAAATCTGCAAACTTGCTTGCTTATGCAAGTTGGCCTGAAGGTAAACCAGAGCAAAAGAAGTCGTTTAACCTGGCTTGCTAGTGTTAAGGAGCCATATTAGAGTTGAGATCAGACAAAAAGTAACACTTGAGTTCAAGCTCATGCTAAAGCTATCAAAAAGGGTAATAAATTTATTGTCAAGGATGTATATTTGTGGTAAGCCATCAGTTAGAATTTTGAGCCCAGGAAGTTCGTGAAAAATATACTTGTGACCTGATAGTCGAGACATTTCAGGGAAGGACCTTACTACACAGTGAAAATATGGTGTAGAGAAAGTTCAATCATTGCCTCTTGGGCAGGATTGTATGGCGCCTGTAATGAAGAGACCTTCTGGTCCTTAGAGACATTCTAGTGTGGTGCTAATACGAGTAGTGTCTTGCTCCGTTTTGTTCACCATACGACAGAGACATAACATAAGTGATGATAAGTCACTCACTCTCCAACACACCAATCAGAAGCGAATTTTGCATGCTTTTCCAGGTTTTGCCTTCACTTTTGCCTTTAAACAACATGACCACAAGATCGTTGACGTATGCTATGGCGTCGTAACCAAGATCGGTTAACATGTAGAGTAGGTCGGTAGTGGCTTTTTTTTTGTTGGAGGCTTCTACTATCTGTTGGAGCACTGAGACACAAATACTGGTTCATTGTACTACCAGACAGCTAAGAGTTTTGGCATACACAACGTCGGCCCCAAATGTACGCCTGATGCAAAGGAAGTAGAGATGGTTAGCAAAAGTGTAATGGCCCGTAATAGCGCCCGCAAGCCTTCTGCAATCATTTCTCCTTAAGGATAAGAAGAATGTTGCGGGCTTCTTGCAGACATCAGGGCCTACGCGCTTAGTCATCCTACATCCTGGATATTCCCTCCATCTACGACTGTGTGCATTAAAGCCCAATCGTTTATGTCGGATTTGAGCGTGGAAGCAGGTAAAACTAAAGAGGGTCAGGTCCTGAGAAACTCTCCTCTGAGCCCCTTCTAACGAGTTCATCGGAGATCTCATTTCCTGGAATCTCAGAGTGACCTGGGACCCATACAAGCCCGACTTCCGACTTTTTTCAAAAAGGTCTTGAGCTCATGTACTAATTTGGAGTTGGATAGAGGGTTTGACACAGCTCTGAGTGCAGCTTGGCTGTCACTGCAGATGCATATGCTTTTGCCCTTCCACCTGTGTTTCACAACATAATGCATGGCCATTAGGATTGCGTAAATCTCTGATTGAAAGACAGACTCTGATTGAAGATCCAAAAGGGTGACAGCGCTTTGGTGGTTTTGGACTCAACATGCTTTGACCAAAGAAGCTTGCTATCTAAGATGATTCTCAGGTACTTAGCTTCTTTGGATATCGGGATTGGAATGTCTTTTAGTACCAGCTGAGTAATGCCAGTATTTTTCCTCCTTCTCATGAAGAGAACGACATCAGTCTTAAGAGGACTAACCGACGACCCATTACTCGTGCACCAGTCATCGATCACATTTAGCGCGGCCTGTGCTTTGTGACAGACAGTCACTAAACATGAGCCGACGGAGAGAACAGCAATATCATCCGCATAGGCCTGGGTATAGATTCCAGAGGCATTGAGAGCATCGAGCAGAGAGTCGACCATGCACGATAACAGCGGAGGCAGGACGCCACCTTGCGGGCTTGTTCAAGGCCTGCATCAGCGATCAATGTCCTGTGCACGAGGATTGCCTTGATCTACAAAACCAGTGCTTCATCTACGCCATGCCGTATAGCAGCGTTACACATGCTGCCGAAAGTAGCGTTATCAAAAGCTTCCTCAATGTCGACGAAAATTCCCAGTACGTACTCTTTTCATTCGAGAGGGCATTCAGTTCTCCCAACTTGGTTTTGAAGCGCAGTCTCGCAGAATTTTCCGCGCTGATAAGCATGTTGCATGCCCGAGAGAGGATGCATTCGAAGGGCAACTTTGCGCACGTGCAACTCTATAGGTACTAATCTAATAAACGAGTCGATGACAGTCTGATTGCCCGGGAAATGGGTCTGAAACAGTAAACTCGTTTTCGAACATTAACCAACTTGCTGGTAGCGCTCAGGTATTTGATCTCTTCGCAGAAGGACTTATAGGAATCATTCTTCGATTTACGAATAAGCTTCTTATATTCCTTTTTCTTCAATCGATACTTACTCCAGCCATCTTCCGAGTTCGATCTAAGCGATCTATTCAGGAGACTTCTGGCTTCCTTGCGAAGACATTGAAGCTCAGAGTTCCACCGAGGAACCAATTTTCTGTAGGAAGGTTTTTTGACAGGACATGCAAATTCAAAACAATTGGTGATGGCGCTATTCAGGTTATAAACGACATTCTTCACCAATTTCTTTGTTCTGAGTATAGGTAGAGTTCGAGTGGATTTCTCAAGCTCCTTTCTGAAGTCCGTCTTTCTCGGATTCCGCTTGGGCTGCGAGGGGGAGATCGCACACTTCAATTGGAATTCGATATATCTATGGTCTGACAACGTAGCATCTGGTAAGACTCTCCAGTTAGTGATGGTCCTCCTGTCGTCTCGCCGCCACAAAGGTTGGTTGAGAGCCAACATTGTTGATTATAAGATCAGACGAAAGAGTGAAGTTTAGAAGATTGTCTTCTGTCCGGTTACATTTGCTGAGTCGGTAGTCACTTTTGTCCATGGAACGAACTGGTAAAAGGAATTCACCCTGTGGACAGATTTTGACTATTCATACTGTCACTGAGACCTCGCCAGACGTTATTCAGATAAAGCTCTTTTTAAGCATTATCCTAGCCCAACAGTTAGTGGGATAACCCATGCACGTATGAGTATTATCGATCTCCTTTGATTTTAAACTGGTCTTTACGAGTTCGAATAAATGCTGTTTGTTGATCGCTCTTTGCGGTACGCATAGTGATAAGGATGCGGGATCAGTAGGTCTCTAATATGAAAGTCAACTTGACGACCAAAGACGTTAAGCTGATAGGACAGTAAGATTTAGGCAGCTCACTTGATTTTCCAGTTTTTAAGACCCGTAGGACTTTCCATCAAATTCGAGGAAGCTCAAAGTGGATTTTTGGGCTTAGGATGTGATTGGAAGGCAGAGTTCTCACCTTTACTACAAAAGACTTGGACCTCTCCAACCTTCGGTCGTTTTTACAGGACAATTCTATAACCTTGTTTGTACGGGTATAAGTGATACGAATAATGAAGGAAAAGATTTAACGATGGATTGTACGGGCTATACAGCTGCATTGATTCGGCCTGATTCCAATATTCAGGAACAACGCAGCAAAAGGCGAAACCATTTAAGATAGCGCATACAGGTGCACAGTGTATCTTAACAAACTGGGCGTGTGAGCTTATGGGCTTAAAATCATGCCGCCTAGAAAGGTTTGTTGAATAATTATTTAACTTAATTTAATTTTTAATTTTCGTAGGGGCAAACACCTCCATTAATTGAGCTTAATTAAAGCATTAATCTTAATCTAAGGAAGGAAACCGGAATTAAGAAGAAATGGACTCATTGAAGCCGAAGGCAGTACGGGGGGTGGGTAGATAGAAGAGACGGAGATTTCGTCCATTGCGAGGGTTAGTGTTGATAGACACAGAGTTGTAGAGGGTCGCGCACACAATGTTGCCTGAGAGGAGACCATGGGTAAAAATAATGTTCTTCTTTCAGTTTTTCTTGATTAGGTGGTCAGAGCAAGTGATTGTTCCAGGGGAGACCTCGAAATGCAAAACGTAGGAACCGGCGTTAGATGCCCTCGATATTAGAAATTTGGATTTGTTGGTAAGGGAACCACGTATTCAAGAAGGGACCGAGCAAAGGTTTTCTTGAGAATTCTTTAGGCCATCGCTACAAGAAACCTAGTGCTGAATTAACTTTAAGGATTATCGCCTGAATCCTTAGATTCGCTAGAAGTTCCAAGCAATTTTTGGAACACCAGATGGAAAAACTATTAAGATCTGATTGAATAAGGAAAGAGTCACGGCTGGAGGCAATGGTCTTGAACAACTTGGTGTCATATAGTGAGATATGGGAATGTTTAATCACCATTCGAAAAGCAGTGGGCCTAAGTTGTTGCCTTGGGGGACGCCGGAGGAAGCTGAAAAAAGGTTAGAAAAGGCAGGTCTGAAATGAACACTGTAATAGCGAATTTCAAACTATGAAGATATCCACTTCAAAGAAATGGGATAGAAGGAAAGACAATTTGAATAGTATTAATCTGTGGGAGATTTTATCAAAAGCTTTGCTTAAATATGTTGAAATAACCTCGATTTCCTTGTCATTCTCTGAGGTCGAGAGGATAAAGGATACAAATTCAACAAGGTTTGTGGTTGTAGATCTGAATTTGAGAAAATCCTGTTGTCTAGGGGCGATTAAAGACTTGCAACGAAAACTTAATATTTCTTACAAGATGATATTGGGTATGTGTGACAGTTTGGCAATGTGACGATAATTGTTAATATCGTTCTTCGGACCTTTCTTGTTTATAGGGGTTATAAAAGATATATAATATCCATATAATATACTCAAATAAAACCCCCATCTTTTCTCTTTCAAACGCTTAAAATGTTTTTGAAAAACTACAAACGTTAAAAAATGACAATCCGTCAGTTTCAGCAACTACTTTTGGGACACTCTGTATATCTTTGGAAGACAGTTTTTTCAAGCAGAGGTACTTGAACAGAGCTCTAATTTCGTCTTTCACCATTTTAACGTTATCCCTTCCCCTTCCTGGGAATCGTGGTCTACAAGGGTGGTCCGATAAGTACTTAGCCTCACAGCCAGATGGCGCCAGTATCGCAAGAGCAGGATGGGTCACACCTCCGCCCTCGCCACGGCCAAATTGGTCGAATTGGGCTACGAACTGCTGCCCCATCCACCGTATTCTCCAGATTTGGCCCCGTGCGACTTCTTTTTATTTCCAAACTTCAAAAAGTCACTCGCCGGGCAGAAATTTCAGTCGAATGAGGTGGTCATCGTTGCCACGGAGGCCTACTTTGCAGACCTCGAGAAAACGTATTTTTCAAACGAGTTAAAAAAAAAGCATCGCTGGGTCAAGTGAATCGAGCTAAAAGGAGACTATATTGAAAAATAAATCGCCATTTCTCCACAATTTTTGGGTTTCTTTTGTAGGATAAGTACTTATCGGACCACACTCGTATTTATATGATTTTTGTATGCTTTTTTTAAAATTTTTATGAGGATTGTAAATTTAACCCGTCGTTAAATATTGTATATAAATGTTGGTGAGTATGGTCAAGTTAAGCTGCGGAGGGCAGGATGGGACGGGCGCTTCTTCTACAAGGCCCTCTTGTTGAGTGAAATTTATGGGTAAGGGAGCAGTGAAAATGGATGACAATTTACATCATTTGAGGGCCTAAGCTGACGCCTGTATATGGCTAGTCGACGCAAGTCGCCCATTGCCTGACGTTGAGGAGTGTAAAAGCTTTTTTGGCATTTCTTATTTCCTGAGTCTAACGACGACACGTGAGCGGCTTTTCTGTGATTTTAGTTTTACGTCTAATGTGATTCTCAAAGAGCAACTTCGATCAACCCCATCCCTAGTGGAAAACTAACGTTTGAATAAAACAACTTTTATATTAATTTTAACATTTTCTTTTCATTTATTATTTACCACCTTTATAATTGCATTCATTGATTTTTTTTTTGTTTTTTAATTTGCATTAGATCTAGTAATTTGTTTTCTTTTCTTCTGGTTTAGTTTATAATGTTTTCTTGTCAGTAATATCACCTAATTTTAGGAAAGAGAAAATGTAATATATATGAATACATACATATCTATATACTCTTGGTTGCTTTCTTCTTTTAATTATAATATAATAAAATATTTAAACGTTACCTTCTAAAACTTATTTCATAAAAATTTCATTCCTTACATAGGTTTTTTCTTTTTGCCATTAATTGTTGGTTTTTCAAATAATTTTCATTTGCTTTTCTACTTACGATTTATATATTAATAATAAACGTTTAACAATTTTAACGTTCGCTTTCAATAAATTGCATTCAGCAAAGTGTCTGCATAATTTTTCCTTGCGTATATGAATAATTATTTTATTGTTAATTTAGAGAAGAAAAGTTTTATCTGTCTTACGTAAAATACTAGGATTAAGATAAATGATAAAAAATAATTAGTTTTAAATTAAAAACGAAAAGTAAACAAGAACTAAGGTGTTTAAGAGTTAAAAAAAATATAAATGAAAATTATTAAAACTTAATATCACTCCATCAGAATAATTACATTTTAATTTGCTATTAATATTAATTATTTAATTTTTTTTCACTTTATTCTTATTTGTTTTCCTATTATTTATCGTGTATATAAGTTTAGAAAAAATAATCTAAGCGGTAGCTTTTATTTATGATTTTATTTTGTATTTTTACTCTGTTTTTAAGCTTTTATTTGCTTTAAAAATTAATTTCAAAACCTTGCTTTTACATAATTGTCTTGGTGTTTTTAATTTTTCTTTTTTTTATGAAAAAAGTTGAAAAAAAAAATACTTTAGCTCATATTTTTGCATGTATTGTAAAGCTTACAAGAATACGATGGGACATGCTCTAGCGTTTTTATATATTTAAAGGCTTTATCCCAATCGGGTGTTTTTTTTACCAAAAATTAATTTATTTTATGTACATACTGAATCTGAATTTCTGTTTGACTACCGCAAAAGAGGGCAAGGTAGTGTCGGTCCAAGATTGTTATTGGCCTATTCTATTCTTTCCAAGAGCTGTCGATCAAGCCTAGTGTCAGTGATGACAGCTACCATTCCACCGCAAGAAAAAACAAATATGTGACAAATATTACGCGCATTCTACTCATTTCGTACTATCAAAACCATGTCGCTTCTGTCATCCATGATGGCACTCAAGAAAAATCAGTCAACTATGACGATTTTTGACGTTTGACAGAACTATTTGTTTGTTAGCGAAACACCTATTGTTCGTTTTGTTTTTTTTTTTTTTTCAAAAGTATAAAAATACATTTCACAATTAATTTTGTGGCGAACACCAAGTTTTAAGTATCATCCTCGTTGTATGCGACAGTCGTTTCGCTAAAAAACGAATGGTTGCCTGTCATACGATGACGTTTTCAAATGACCTTTGTTTGCAGAGTTCTTTTGACAGTAGCAGATAAGAAAAAAGGCATTTGAAGTCAATGTAAAACGGTTGCGAATGTAATTGAACAATCATTATGTAAAAAAAAAATGTTGCATTCTTCACTTTTGACAGAACAAATATATAACTTACATTATAAGATACAATTTTGACATATTTTCTTGCTCTTTTTTTGTTTTTCTCAGTTTGGAATAATATAAAAGAATTAAAAAAAAAAAAAGAAAAAAAAACGAGGGTGTGGAAGGTGGGGAACAAATAGTTTACTCGCTCACAAGTGCCACTTCTCGGGCCGTAGGTACTGTATTGTTTAGCGCCGCCTGATTCAGACTTGCCGTATCACCGTCGGCCGACAGTGATTCTGACGATATCTTGCTGTTATCCTTCTTCACGATCACGTCGTCATCGAGCTCGTCCTCGATTAGACGTGCTTGGGATTGATTTTTGGAATTCTCATTTGATGTCTCGTCATCGGTTGCGGCATCATCGGTGGCGACACTATCACCATTGGTTGTTTCTTGAGTTTTATTGTTATTATTGTTTACGGTATCTTCGGTCTTGTTATTATCTAGTACTTCTTCCTCGACGATGTCTTCGATCAGTGATCGGCTACCGGAGCCAGAGTGTGACTTGTCGACAGTGACTTCGTCTTCTTCGGATGATTTATGTTGTAGAATTGGATCTGAGGCACGTAGGGATTGTTCGGAACCTCCTACACCTTCGCCGCTTGGTCTTAGAACTAAATAAAGAAGAATATCGGATAGGGAAATGATCCCAATGACCTTTTGATTTTCATCGGTTACGACCAATCGATGAACTTCGGCGCGTACGATTCGTTCCATGACGGTGTAGAGTGTTTCATCAAGACTGCACTTTTGAACACCTTCGAACCATTCGTTGCGGTGCTCGTTTGCCTTACGTAGTGATACGTTTAAATCGTTGTAGGTTTTTTCAGCCGCTAGATTCTGTAGAAAGAAAGTCAGAAAATTGTGTTAAAAATCGCAAAAAAATGCAATTAAGATATGAAAAGAGACGTATTTCTTGGATAAAGCAGGCTACATATGTACATATAATGCTGCTTAAAAACTTATTTTCGAGAAAAAGAAATTATTTGATCAGTTCTCCCAATATCAATGGGCTTAATCAATCGGTTGAGGATAAAAAGCCCCAAAAATGATTGGTGATGATAGACAAGCAGAGAATTTATCTCTTCTATTAAATCCTGCTCTACAGGTTTTTAGGGATGGAACGACTCGTAAAACTGTGTCAAAAAAAAAGTCAAATATGTTTAAAGGGTCAGCATTAATAACCCTATTTCTAGGTTCACAACTTTCTTAAATACAAGAATCGCCCTTAGGAATGATTAACAAAATATTTTACAAGGTTTAGCGTAAGCATGAGGATCGGAAACAAGTACGATGGGTGATCCAAAAGTAATGCGGTCCGCATAATATTTTTTTTGCTTGTTTATATATCCACTAAGTTAGCGTGGAAAATATAAATAGACCAAGGTTCCCATAGGTACCTTCATTTGAACCGTTAAAGGAATAACATCAAAATGGAGAAAAACGAAATTCGGGCTATCATCAAACATCTTGAAAAAACTGTCTACCAAAGACCTAGACAGCGATTTGGTGAAAATATTTGGGGCAAAGGAGTCTAAGTTGGATAGAACATCCATTGAAGATAGACATTGTGAAGGATGGCCATCCACGTCCCTCACTGAAAATAACGTGAAAAAATTCGAAAGCATTGTGTTGGCAGATCGAACAGTAACCATCAGGCATATGAATAGCTGAGGTAGCAAGGATCTCATATGGCAAAGTTCAAAATTCTTGTGCACGAATTGCATATGACAAAGGTCTTTGCGTGATGGATTTCGAGAATGTTGATCGACGAGCAAAAGAAAAAAACGAGTCGGCATTTCGACGGTGACTCTCGAGAAATTCCAAGCAGATCAGGAAATATTTTTTGCTATGTTTCGTGGCCATCACGAGGTCAAGTGGGAGGTCAAGAACGAGACCTCAAACAGCCATTAATGATTTGAAAGCGAGTCTCCACACCGACGCTAAAGAAATTCAAAGGGTCAAGTTGGAAACGGAAAAGGGAGGCACTATTTTTCGATCATGCTACACAGACCAAATAAAAAAATTGCGGGAGGTCAGTAAAGAAAACAGACGCGGCTCACAAAATCGCAGTAAGCCCTTGTTTCTTTGTCGCATTTTCTATCCGATGTAAATATAAACAAACATCGTCAGCGTAATCAAGGTGTTTAGGATGTCATGGTAAGAAAAATAGTGTCGACCGTATACATCCCTGGAGTACTCCACTTTATATTTAAAAATCATCAGACACCTTACCATTGTGAACGAATACAATGAAAAATTTACCATATACTCGTAGACTTGAAAATAGTTAGTTAAAAGACCAACCAGAAAGCAACTTAAACGGTTGAAAGTCTTCTAGAAGTTGATAGACAATATCAAAAATGCAGCAAAAACTATGAATTGACTGAATGCAATTATGATCCATAAGGCGTTTATGTAGTTGATTCAAAAGGATCGAACGCAAAAGCTTGTCTGTTCAACATCGAGTGTATAAAGTGTAGTAAAAAAAAATCAAACATTTTTGCATTAAATTGAAGGCTTATTTAGCATAGTTAGAAAGACCCGATTAAGGTCAAACATGCGTCGTGTTGTTCAATTATTGTTGCCATATTAACATTATGCCTCCTTTATAGAAAATCTCGTCCCCATTGCCAAACAATTGGGACAATCGTCTTTCACAAGGCTCTCTTAAGAAGAATTTTTCACCAGTGAAGACGTTCGCCATGGGCAGAAACAGGTGGTAATGACTTGTTGCCAAGATCGGACTATGAGTAAGAAGTAAGTGAATGAATAAGAAGCCATCCGTTTTAGAAAAGGGTTGATTTTGTTGCGATTCAGGAACGACTCATAGATGAAAATTCGGATTTTAAGGATTATTCGTGTTAACTCGTTTGGCACCCATACGTCGAGTTTCTGTTGGTGTCCAGCCTATTTTGCACCTGGGCAAACAGTGCTTACATGACGGTCAAACTCGACAAGGTTTTTTTTAAGTACGAAACTTCATCTTTCTAACGCCATCTAGGGTACAAGGATAGGATGTTTAAAGCGCGAGATATAAAGGGTCCGCCAAATAACTTTTTTTTTTTTTGAAAATGCTATAAAAAAAAACTACTGAATATTTTCTCAAATTTCTTTTTTTATTTGAAAGTACAATCCTTCCGGTTAATAATGGAAAATAATTTCATTCAAATGGCTGCCTCGGCTGGCCATGCAGTAGCCTACACGATCGGTCCAATTTTTAAGCACATTATCGATTGTGTGCAGCTGTATTTCACCAATGGCTTCACGAATATTGTCCTTTAAAGCGTCAATTGTCTCTGGCTTGTCGGCGTAACACTTATCTTTGACGGCACCTCACAAATAATAGTCCAACGGTGTCAAATCGCAGCTCCGAGGTGGCCAAACGACATCAGCTCTGCGGCTGATAATGCGATCTTCAAAAACAGGGCGCAAAACATCGAGTGTAGTTTCGGCTGTGTGGCACGTAGCGCCGTCCTGTTGAAACCAAATATTGCCAATATCCTCCTTCAATTTTTGTGAACAAAAATTCGTTCAACATGGCCCGATAACGATCGCCATTGACTGTAACGGCCACTCCTTGCTCATTTTCGAAGAAAAATGGCCCAATTATGCCTCTGGACCGCACCAAATAGTGGCTCGTTTTGGGTGCACCGGCTTTTCAATGTATGCGTGCGGGTTTTCTGTGCCCCAAATGCGACAATTTTGCTTGTTTACATACCCGCCAAGATCAAAATGAGCTTCATCTGAAAAGATGATTTTTTTGGCAAAATCAACATCTTCTGTAAGTCGATCGCAGGCTCACTTTTCAAAGTAATGTCGCAATATTTCCCAGCGTTGTTCAAGCGTATACACAACCATATTCGTTCAGCGGAAGGATAAAACTAATTATCTGTCAAATCAGACATGAGCTAAGTGTTACCATTCACGAAATAAGCTTTACTTGAAAAAAAAAACGTTAGATGGCGGACCCTTTAGGTTACAAATGCCGTCTATCGTTTTAATAAGACTTACGAGGGTGGTCCGATAAGTACTTAGCCTCACCAGATGGCGCCAGTATCGCAAGAGCGATATCGTGTAGTACATTCTAGTAGACGGCTACTGTCGAAATTTCAGCCGGATCCGACTCGTAGATTTGTTTTGACCGCGTGCGGAAGCGGCAATGTCCGCGGATTTTAGAAAAATGGAAAAAGAGCAATATTGGTCGGTGATTCGATTCTTGTTTTTGGAAGGGAAATCGCGCAGCGAAATCAAAGAGCGTTTGGATGCTGTGTACGGTGACTCTTCTCCTTCGATGACGACCATCAAAAATTGGTTTAACGAGTTTCAACGTGGCCGCACGTCGGTTTTTGATGAGCCACGTCCAAGTGCCCCGAAAACGGCTACCACGAGGATAACGTGACAAAAATCCACAATCTCATATTGGCAGACCGCCGATTGAAGGTGCGCGATATAGCTCAGACAGTAGGCATTTCAAAAAATAGCGTGGGTCATATCCTGCATGAAATTTTGAGCATGAGAAATCTGTCGTTTGCTCACTCCGGACAAGAAGCGTGAGACCACTTCAGAGCAGTGTTTGACGCTGTTTAAGCGCAATCCGAAGGAGTTTCTGCGTCGTTTCGTGACAGTCGACGAAACATGGATCAACACTGGTACACACCAGAGACCAAGGAACAGTCGAAACAGTGAACTTCACCCGACGAACGTGCTCCGAAGAAGGCGAAGACTGTCCCATCGGCCGGAAAGGTGATGGCCACCGTTTTCTGGGATTCACAAGGTGTGATCCACATCGACTACCTGGAGAAGGGCAAAACGGTCACAGGGCTGTACTATGCCAAATTATTGGGCCGATTCGACGCCGAATTGAAGAAAAAACGGCCCCACTTGGCGAAGAAAAAAGTGCTCTTCCACCATGATAACGCACTGGCTCAAACCTCCTCGAATTGGGCTACGAACTGCTGCCCCATCCAGCGTATTCTCCAGATTTGGCCCCGTACGACTTCTTTTTGTTTCCAAACTTGAAAAAGTCACTCGCCGGGCAGAGATTTCAGTCATCGCTGCCACGGAGGCCTACTTTGCAGATCTCGAGAAAACGTATTTTTCAGACGGGTTAAAGAAGTTGGAGCATCGCTGGGTCAAGTGTATCAAGCTAAAAGGAGACTATATTGAAAAATAAATCGCCATTTCTCCAAAATTTTTGTTTTTCTTTTGTAGGCTAAGTACTTATCGGACTACCCTCATACAACCGGGAATCCACAATTCATCAAATTTCTTTTTTTTCGGAAGCTTTAGCTCTTTCCATTGATGCGGAAATGGCGAGCTTCGCGTATGTTCGCTTTTTCTGCATGAATGAAAAGTTCAGGCAATATATTTAGGGCAGCTTGAAATAGTTCGGCAAGGAACAGATCTCGCAGAGAAAACTGAACAGCTCTAAGAACGAAACAGAAGGGTTTCTCAGAAAAAAACGAGAGAACACGCGAATAGAAAATTTACTCAAAAGGTGAAGCAGAAATGTTAGAAATGAGTCGTGAGGGGACTGAGACTTGGCAACTTGTATAAGAGTCGAAAATCATGCTGAGAACGTAGGAAAGTTGATGAAAAATTTAGACGAAATCAGGCATTGCATTGATGATACGCCAATTTGAACAAAACAAAAACAAAAAGCTTTTAAATGTTTTATTGGCCGTAACGATCCCTACTTTTAGTAAGCTGTACTACCCCTTTGATAATTACCGGCCTTATTTATACCTAATGGTCAAAGAAAAAAAAAACAAACAATACTCACAATAACATCAAACTTGGCGTAGATGTCGACCAATCGTCCTTCGGCATCGACCAATGGCAACGCTGACACTCTCCTCTCGACAAATTTCTTTAAGGCCGTTATTATACTAGTGTTTTCATCAGCAGTCTCAATGTTATCATATGTGCCAATCTTCAAGTCCCTCAACTTCTTCTGCATATATGATGGCTTTGGTAATTCATTAATCTGCAAAGGTCGAATATGGTTAGAAGGCCTTCACACAATAAGTCGCGCTCAGACTTACATATAAAAACAGGAACCTCAGGATTCTTTTATGTGTCAATATGTACAAAACGTTTCCTGTCATCGGATCAATAACTGGTAGTCGATGGATTCGGTTGTGTATTAGAATCTTTATGGCATCGTACAATGATGCATCAGGTCCGATACTAACTAAAGGCATTACTTGGTTGTGGAGAACGCCTGCAATTCGAAAAGACCATCAATTATACTTGTATTCGAATGAGATATTTCAATTTCATACTTCTCCATGTATCTAGCTTGTGCTCCTCCAATTGATCCATCGAAGAATTCGGCGATTTATAATACATTTGTAGGATTTTAATGAAATCCGTTATGGTTAACATTCCGACAAATTGTTGCTTCTGCGAGTCCCATAGCGGTGCGGCACGTACACCGTTATAAACCAACGCATAGAATGCCTTCTTCACCAGCAACTGAGTATCAAAGACAACCAATTTAGCCGAGGTCGGTATTAAATCGTAGCACTTATGGAAACGGAAAAATTTGACAAAGATTTGCGATTCGTCCTCTTCTGAAAATAGATCAAAAATCATTTTAGAAAATGATGTTTTTATTGGATATAAGTATAGAGCAAGTAGAGTGTGAGTGATGGAAAATATTCGGGACTATAAAAAGCAAACACCTCCTGCGTTTTCCGGAAACTCGGGGATAACTTTCTCGATGTCAAGTGCGAAACACCAGCGGATGATATCGATGATAAATTCCTTTGCCTTCGAATAATACATTTACGAGAGTCGTAATATGAAGGGAATTGGGAATTGAATTTGACAGGAAAATCAATTTGTCAGATTCATGTTCTCTCCAGGTTCGTGTTCTTCGATGCGTAGTTGACTCTGTTTTGGGCAAGGTGGGATCGGTCGGAAATGAAACCAAAGAAACTGCGAAAATTCTTGTGAACTTAAATAATATTGGGTCTCTTTTGAAACGGAGTTTTTATTTAAGGGTTTAGTGAAAGATCTAAAAACGATAAATAATATTTTAGCAAGCGGGAAGGAACGAGGTTTGTTCAAAAAATAAGGTTACTTTTTATTTGTGTTCAAAAATTATTTATTTATTCATCAATAAAAGTAATCTGCCTAAGGTTAGTTACTACGCTTATAACTCAAGAACGCCTGGACCGATTTCGACAAGGAGACCAGTCCGAAATGGTGCGAATCATCGAAATCGGTTCAGGTGTTCTTGAGTTACATATACATATATGGAATTGTAATATTACAAATAGCTGACCCCGCAGGCTTTGCCCTGCGTCATTTCAAATTGCAGAAAATCGGTGGTCAATTGTCCATTGCAATTGATGCTTTGTGTTGAAATATTTGCTGGATGGGTTGCGGTCGGATCGATTTTGAATTGTATTTCCCCTCATTGAAGCACTCTGTGAAAAACGATATTTTTCGTTTTGTTGTCAGGTCCGAAAACGATCAAAGCAGATGGTTTTCCGACACGGGAAAATGCGACGTACGGTTGACCGTGTGAAAAACATTCATTTCAGATTCAGGCCACAAACACACAATGATTGGCCTTGCGATTTATTTATTGTCATGGCGAATGCGAGACGAATTGGAAATTGGATTCGCTTAAACTTGAATGGCATATCGGTAGGGATCATTGGAATTCTCGGAATGAGAATTTCCTCACCTTTGAACTTTCCTTTTAGTACTCTCGCGTGAATCACATTGCTCATGAGTTTTGTGACCGCTAAACGCGTTCCGCTGCATAATTTTGGTTGATTGAGATTGCGAGGCATGATGACGACTGAACCAACCTTTAATTGTAAATTGTGCGGTGGCAAGCCAGGCACATCCACTGAATTCAAAAACTCAGTTGGATAGTTGGTTGCTTCGTCTTCGTTTGTTGCAAAATCGATAGATTTGAAGGAATGCAGGGGACCAACGATTAGATTTTGAATTGTGCAGCTTAAGTGATCCACATCCTTGTTCTTTGCTGCTAAAATTGCTCTTTCACTCAACCAGTAGTAGTTTTTGTGGTTAGCAATGATGTTCGGAAACACTTTGTTGATGAGCTCCTCTTTCGTTGAGACGAAATTGCAAAAATTCGGTGGGAACGAAATCAATCCATTCGATGCGACGACAGGGATACGACCATTACCGACAGTTAGCAGTTGATTGGAGAACACTTCGGCAGATGGATCGTTTAGCAATGCAACTCGCATGTTTGTCGTCAGCTGAAGTTTCTTCACATAACGCCACAATGTCGATGATTTGAGGCAAGCATTGATCTCATCGGCAGCGGTCGATCGTGGTATTACTGGTAGTGTTTGCCGGAAATCGCCCAAGAGTAAAATCAATGTACCCCCAAAACGTCATGTGTCATTACGCAGATCTTTCATTTCTACGATTCAGAGCTTCTAACGCACATTTATGCGACATTGTGCATTCGTCCAAGATAATGATTTTGCTTGCTACCAAAACTTTGGCCATTGCTGAATGTTTCGCTATGTTACATGTTGGTTCTTCAACCGTTTGAAGTTTTAATGGGAATTTCAATTCCGAATGAGCGGTTCGGCAACCTTCCAGCAGATGCAACTGCTACAGCAATTTCTGATCTTCCATGAACTGTAGCCAAAATCAATGACATGAGGAATGTCTTGCCACCAGGCGCATCAAGGAAAAACATGCCAACATTTCCATCAGCAATTGCCTTCATCACTGTATCGTACACTTCTTTTTGTTGGGAATTCATCAAAGGTACATTCGTTCGAGCCAATTGGCTTACTGCATTTGTGTCGTATTCACGTTCACGCTGCAATTCTTGTTCGAAAACTTCGTTTATTCCACGATCTGGCGATGGCATTCCTAACCTGACTAACAAACTGCCGCACATGAGGTAACACATGTCTTCTATCAAAACCAAAGCCTGGTTGTGCATCTCTTCATTCATCTCAAGATGGGGATTCTCTGAATGGACACGAACTCAATGCACAATGTCTTCTGACATGTCATCTTTGTACTTGTCCCATAATTCACGTGAATTCGATGGAAAACATGTGGAAATAATGATCGCAAATAATGTGCGTATCTAACCTGGAGATGCGGATCGTTTTCAAGCAAATTGAGCTCTTGACATGCAGCACGAAATGTTGGCAACACTATATCATTGACAGTTCGTAGTGATTCAAATGATGTCGGCCCACATTCATCACATCTTCGTTGGCAACTCACCGTTTGAAAATAGAAGTTCACACCAAAATTATCAATCAGAATGAAAGGAAGAGCGAATTCGAATTGATTTTCAAAGTAATCCACCTAAAAATTATTTGCACAATCCGAAATTAACGTTTGAATTGATTGTCGATGCGCACGCAATCACAAAGAACATAACCATTCACAATGTGAACTTCATCAAAGTGAACTCACCTCTATGAAATCACTTTTCGCTGATAATTTTCACAAAAAATCGTTTCAAAACAATGTATTAAATCAAATTTAATTACAATAACTGTCGAAAGCTAATAAAAATTTGATAAAACTTGAAAATAAATCGCAACACACGTCTGCACAGCACAATAGTATGCGATGGAAAGACTGTGCAAATGAATCAGCTGTCAAAAGTTGATGCACACAACGCCATCTACTGGCAATGCCGGAACCAGCATTTGAAATCATGTTCGTTTTTAATGTGTGACAAAAAATTATCACAACGTAACGTAAATATAAATATAATCATGAAGATGGCGTCGTAAAATCGCTCCATACAAAATGTATGGGAAAATTAATTTTCTTCATAATTTTTTTTTTCGAGGATGTTTCGTAAAAATATTTTTTGTAAAGCCAGAAACCTCTTCTTTCATCTTGGTTTTAAACGAAGCTGTTTTAAGAAATAGTTTTTGAGAAATTAATTTTCAAACTCAAAATTTTGAAAAAAAAAATTAAAAACAAAACTTTCGAACTATTTTTCTTGAAAATTGTGTTTAATTAAGTACTAATTTTTTTTTCAAAAATTCAATTCTCTTATTAGTTTTTAGTTAAAGACAGAAAGCCGGATGCAAAAATGTCTTGTAGTTTTTGAGAAATTAAAAAAAACCCGAACCATTTTTTTCTAAGAAAAACCTTTTTTTTGGTTTAACGCGGCTGGACTTGTAGGCAAATTAATGTATGAAACATTGACCTCTTTTTTATTATTTTTAAAAAATTCGGAGTTTTATTATAATAAATTTTCAATATGATCCCCATTTTTTAGAAGGCAAAGATTATATCTCCTTCTAATGGGTGCACATAAGTCTATGCTTGACAAATTTTCCTGCAATTTGACTCCAGCGTCTTCAATCCGTTCTTTCAGTTATTCCAAAGATACTATTTCCACTTCGTAAACATAATTCTTCATGAATCTCCACACGTAAAAATCTAGAGGAGTTAAATCTGGTGATCTAGCTGGCCATTCCGTGGGGCCCCTTCTTCCGAAGGGATCACTAAAATGATCATCCAGCCAGTTTCTAACCCGTAAGCTGTAGTGTGCTGGTGCTCCATCTTGCTGGTAGATTAAATTATCTGCTATGGCCAAAGGAACGTTGTCCATCAAATCGGGCAAAAGGTCTCGTAGGAACTGCAGGTATGATTCTCCATTAATAACGGCATTCAAAAACCGGGGCCCGATTACAGTTTGTCCAACAATACCAAGCCAAACATTACAGCTAAAGCGGTGTTGCGATTTATTTTGTTTATGTTGTGTGGATTGGTGCTACTCCAATGATGCAAATTGTGGAAGTTAGTAACCCCATCTCTGGTAAACTGTGCTTCATCCGTCCAGAAGATCCTTGCCAAATAGTTTCGTTCAGTTTCATCTGGAAGCAGTAACGATCGACAAAATTCTGCTCTCAAAAACTTGTCGTTTGAGGTGAGTTCCTGAACTGGCCTAAAATGGTACGGGTGTAAGTTTTCGGTATGAAGCACTCTCCATACTCTAGATTTGGGCACTCCAAGCATAATAGCCATCCTCCTTGTACTAAGGGAGGGATTGCGTCGGACCAAATTCAAAATTCGGGTAGAACCCATCGGCGGCGGGCGGACCCAGACGAAATTGGCAGGTCAGTTTTCAGGCGTTATCAATGAAACAAAAGGATTAATCCAGGGTTATTCCAATACTGTGTCACTTTATTGTATCTTCATAAAACTCCTAATTTTTTAAAAATAATGAAAAAGAGGTCAATGTTTCATACATTAATTTGCCTACAAGTCCAGCCGCGTTAAAACCAAAAAAAAGGTTTTTCTTAGAAAAAAGTGGTTCGGGTTTTTTTTTTAATTTCGCAAAAACTACAAGACATTTTTGCATCCGGTTTTCTGTTTTTAACTAAAAACTAATAAGAGAATTGAATTTAAAAAAAAAAAAAGTACTTAATTACATACAATTTTGAAAGAAAATAGTTCGAAATTTTTTTTTTCAAAATTTTGAGTTTGAAAATTATTTTCTCAAAAACTATTCCTTAAAACAGCTTCGTTTAACAAGGTGAAAGAAGAGGTTCCTGGCTTTATAGAAAAGTATATCACGGCATTGTGGATGTAACTATTGATTTTTAATAATTTTTTTCGAAATCAAGTAAATTTTTTTGAAAATTGCCCCACCCGGGTAAACGGGGGGGAATAGACCCCCCCTCCCATACGATTTTTTTCTTGTCTTGACCAGACCTACACGCCCTAGCTTTTTGGCACACTGCTCGTGGGACACCCTGTATATACATATGTACATACATATATAGATAAGTATAAGAAGCCAAGTCTAGTGAATACGGGTCCCAAGAAATTACGCACAAGAAACGATGAGTGGGCACTATCATGATGCAACAGCCATGAATTTATTCCCCGTTTCCTTCATATTCTTCACACAAACGGCGCATAACTTCAAGGTAATATTCCTTATCCTGAACTACGCTATTGTAATTGAAGGAAACAGGAAGCAAACCTTTCTGATTTGGTCTAATTTGGCGTGTGTTGCCTCTTTTGGTTGCTTTCTTTACTATGATTAGATTTTACTTTTGACGTCATAACCATATATCCATGATTCGTCCACAGTGATGACCCTTTTCAGCACATCCGGATCATAATTTACGTCATACAACGATGCCAAGGGACGGTTCTTTCGATCAAAATTTAGTCATTTCGGAACAAACTTCACTGACACCCACTTTATGATCAAAATATCTGTAAAAACTTCATGGCATGAGCCAACGGATGTTCCAATATCCTAAGCAAATTCTCTGATTCGACGATTCTCCACAACAATTTATTTCACTGCTTCAACGTTTTCATCCGTTGTTGAAGGGTTTCGGCATCCAGGCCGAATACCGTCATTAATATTTTCTCGGTTTTCTACGAAGAGCCTGGACCATTTGAAAACATTTTTTTTTGCTCAGAAAAAATTACGTAGTCAACATTTCAAGTACGTTGGAGCACTTATTTTCCACACAACATTTAAAACAGCTTCTTTGATTCAATTTTTAATAGCAAAAATTCCCCAAGCACGTTGAACCTTTATATCTATGAAAAATAAACTAAATATCCAAAATGGCAGGCAATATCAACATATGTCAGAGGACATCACAAAAAGAAAAATTCGAAAATCGTATATATTTAAGCTCACAAAATTCGAAAAGTCACCTTATTTTTTGAACAATGAAAACCTTATTATTTAGAGTTTGTAAAACTCTATTTAAACGAAATGAATTTTATATTGTACATTTTTTAATAATGTAATAACGGGCGATGAAAAATGGGTGAATTCGAAAAAGATAATGGAAAAAGTGTGAAACAACACCAACGACCAACGACAAAGCCAGGATTGACGGTTTATAAGACTTTGTTGTGTGAACGGTTGAATAGTGGCTTAAAACTGAATCAAACAATTGATTCTAATTTCTACTGTTAGCAATTAAACAGATTGTAGTCAGCAAAATCGTCTATAGAATAGGGCATCGTCCCCCATCATTAGAGAGGGCATTGTCTCCTATCATAACAACGCTGAACCACACACATCTTTATAAAGTGTTTGGTTTTCCAGTGTCATATGTTTGACAATTCACGGGTGATTCGTGGCATATGTCAAAGTCAAGCATGTTCAGTTAAAATTGCTATTTCATCATGGAAAGACTTACATCCGAACAACTCTTACAAATTATTGAATTTTATTAAAAAAAAATCGCGCTCTGTGAAACATGTATTTCGCGCACTTCCAGCATTTTACGGTTGTCATAATCGCCCTACTGAACCACAAATTCAAACCACATATTCGCACCACTTTCATGTTATTGAATATCAAGCCACCTACATACATATGTATATGCGTATCATGCTTACGAAGACCCCGATTTGCCAATTCTTCGTCGTTAGCTGAAATAGGGATTGTGTTATTCGACTACGTGGAAGATTTTACGCAAGTATCATGGTTAAAAAGTTTACAAAATACAGCTCTTGCAAGAATTGAAGCCGAAAGGTAAAATTTTCGTTGAATGAAATTGGTCCAATCGATGGACCAATTGAGAAAAGTGTTATGTGAGCAATTTATCGGATGGTAAACGGCTAACAAAGGCATCGCAGGAGTAGCACCCTCTGACGGGTGCTAGTCCGCAAAAAAGCGATTAAGAACACCTTACGGACGCCTTAGACCGCTATAAAGCGGACTTAACCGCCATTCAGGAAATGCGATGGGATGGACCAGGCAAAAAACGGATGAAAAACTGTAACATCTACTACGGCGACTGCTGTGAGCACAACGACTGTTCGGGTGCGGATTTGTTGTTCGAGGCAGACTAAGGCAAAAAGTCTTAAATTTTCGGCATGTGAGCGAATGCCTCATAACGATCCGCATCAAGGCTAAATTCACTAACATCAGCCTGATCTGCGCCCAGGGGCGTGGGTAAAGAAAACATCTTTGAGCAAGTCATCGGTAAACACAGCCTGCACGACACCACATCCGATAACGGAATCATGCTTAGCAACAGGGCGAAACCTCCTTCTAGCCAGTACCCGTTTCCCGCACCTCAAAATACACAAAGTCATCTGGCGGTCGCCAGATCAATCAACCACCAACCAAATTGATCACATCGCGATCGACGTCAGACAGTCCTTCACTATTTTTGATGTTCGAACATTCCGAGGTGCTAATATCGACTCGGATCACTTGTAGTAGCCAAGATGCGCCTACGGATATCAAGGATGCAGTGGAGTAGAGTCAGAAAACAAAAATATGACGTCGAAAAGCTACTATTGCCAGAAACTGCAGGTGCTTTTGCCGAATGCGTTTCCCTTAAACTCTTCCAAGCCTGCAGAGACGAAAATGGACATCTTGTAGAAGAATCACGGTTGGTGTCGACAATATGGGAAAATCACTTCTGCAGACTGTATAACCGCGATGCCAGTCAACATACCGCTGTCAGGAAAAACCTCTAATTCCTTAATGACGATCGCAGAGAATTCCGTCCCCCTGACATAGACGAAGTTAGGATGGCCATATCTAAACTGAAGTCTAACAAAGTTGCTGGCGCAGACGGACTACCTGCCAAGCTCTTCAAAGCAACTGGAGATGACCTGGTCGGGAGCATGCACCAGATCATCTATAAGATATGGTCAGAGGAAAGCATGCATGAGGAATGGAGCCTCAGCATCGTTTGCCCGATCTACAACAAAAAAGACCCCTTTGACTGCGCCAACTACGGAGGAATAAGTCTCCTCAACATCGCCTATAAAATCTTCTCTGCCGTTCTGTGTTAACGCCTGAAACCCTCAGTGTGGCTTAAGGCCAGGAAAGGCCATCATCGATCAAATCTTCACACTATGGCAGATCCTGGAGAATACAAGTGAATCTGAAGTCGACATCCACCACCTATTTGTCGACTTCAAAGCCGCATACGACAGCGTAATTAGAGACGAGCTATACAACGCAATGTCTACTTTTGACATCCCTGCTATGCTCGTCAGACTATGCAGGATGACTTTGGAGAATGCTGGCTGCTCCATTCGCGCCGGTGCAGACCAAACCGATAGCTCTGATGTCAAAAAAGGATTCAGGCAGGGCGATACACTGTCGTGTGACTTTTTCAACATTATCTTCGAAATAATTGTGCGAAACTCGCTGGTCAACACAAGAGTCACAAAATACGAGTGTACGGGTTGTACAGCGACATGAGCCTGGTCAGGCGTCTACGGATCCAACGCCTAAAATGGCTAGGCCATGTAGAGCGAATGGACATCTCAGCTCCAGCCCGAATCAAAACCCGAAGGACGGCAGAGTAGAGGGCGGCCGCACCTAAGGTGGCGCACACAGCTGGAATCTCAATAAACTGACAGTGTGGCACTGGAGGGAGCTAGCAAAAGATTGCCCTAGATGGAAAGGCATGTTGGTTGAGGCCCAGGCTCACCCCGAGCTGTAGCGCCCGCTAAGAAGAAGAGCAATTTATGTCTCGTTTATGGCGAAAGGCTAGCGCCAATTGCAGCTTTGGAAGACAAAATTACGCGTATCATTGACTCAAATTTGAACTCTTCATATGAACCACCTAAAACGTAATCATAGTCAACAATGGTCAACAACACGAAATAATCCTCACAAGGTAAATGGCAGGCATTGATTTATCAACTCAATTAAATTTTATACACCTTTGGAATTTTTCTGTATTTTTTTTTTGACAATTAAAAACCAAACGCTTAAAAAACCGCGTATTAGCAAACTTGAAGATATAATGGGTGTGTGAATATAAAATGTTGATTTGACTAAAAGCTCGCACACCTACTATTATTGTTCGTATCAATGATAACAAATATGGCATTTTGGAGTGTAAACATCTATCAATAAAATCTAGGTGCTTAGATTGTGATAGTACAAACAACTATTTTTTTGCCGTCTTGAAAGTGTAAAATGTTGTGCCAGATAAGTCATCATCGTTAATGGACGTTTATGATGAACATGCTCCAACTAAGATTTGTGAACGTTGGTTTGTTCCTCCAAAAAGTGGTGAGTTTGGCAAAGCCCGTAGAAGACCAGAGTAAAAATTTGAATACGCGCTATTTACTCGTATTATTATATGAATGACCCAACAAATATAAGAACAGCTCGAAGCTTTGAAAGCAAACGTCTTTGGAAAGCTTCAAAAAGAGGGTTGATACGCATAACAGAAGAGGTTTTTTGCATTGTATATTTAGTGGCGATGAAATGCGTATCCAATTAGACGATCCCAACAGCAAAAAAAATAGGTAGACGCAGACCAATTCTCAACCTCGACTCAGTACGCAATATCCACGGAAAGAAGGTTATGATGTGTATTAAGTGGGGCCAGACGGAAAGGGTGAGCTCTGAATTGCAGAAAGGCACGTTGAAACGTTTACTGGGGATCGCTCCTTATTATTTATTTACATATTTATTCGAAAAAAGGATTCAGACAAGACGATGCTGCACAATTGCTGGCATTGCCATTGATCGGACGAACACTGAGATATGGCAATGAAGTCTTGGAGGACATTGAAGCAGAAGCGGTCCGAAAATAAATGAAGACAAAACCAAATGATTCTCCACCTTTGGCTACTACAACTTTAGAGTAGCCAAGGATTTCGTCTACCTCAGTTTACATTGGTGACAAGATACCAGTGCTGAGACCAGTCACAAAATAAGTATTGAAAAGTGATTCTCCTGAGGCTCAAGGGACAACTCAAAAGCAGAGTACTTTCTCAAAAAACCAAAGTAACTTTTTACAAAACTTTAATTATCTTGACCCTTCTTTACGAAACACAGGTTAAGACGTTATCCAAAGTAAATAAAAACGGCCTTGAGCGATTCGGAAAAAAGAAGTGGATGCAGTCTTTGGAGAATGAAAGGGAGGAGATCAAAAACTGTATACTCTGTGTTCACTGTGTGTTCAACGTCTAAGATTGTTGGGCCAGTTAGAGTGAATGGACAAGACTGCTCCGCCCGACGAGTTTTCGATTTTGACACCGAGAGACGACCGATCTTCAAGGCAGCTATATTAAAATCGCGTCGGCTGAGGAGGGTCAGGTAACCAGGTAACTGACTAAGACTCCACGAATTATCCTGGCACTCAGTTCAATTTGTGTCTCAGTGTCTAAGTCCTTTGAAGACATAAAGGGATTTGCTGGGTCTTTCCTCACCAATCTCTTTTTGTCCTTAGTATACCGTCGGTGAAGAGCACTTCATTGCTTTGAAATAATTTTTTGAGCATATCGCGTACATTTGTGGACAGTAAAGCTCATTGTAGATGATAAAGTTACCTTTTCACTTTACCACTATTGTTTAGTCTCCTAATCAATGAAGTTGAATGTTCTGCATATGTAGTATGCAGTGATGTAGTACCAGATATATTATCATTGGCCGGGGCATGCTGTGTGAACACCTCGGTCACGTTCTCCAATGGGAGCTCTGTATGTCCTGCTGTTTGGCTGCTTATGACGTACAAAAATATATTCAGACCTAGCTGGGCTTTATTTATGATGAAATAAAATTGACAACTAGCTTGGAAAGCTGTTTATTCCAAATAATCCGAGTTCTAAAAGCGTTTCTATGACTAAAAATTCCTGGTATTTTTTTAACCTTTTTTGTTTACATACATATATCTAGTTAAAGAAAGACTCAGGTTGCAAACAGAGCAGAACAGTTTTTCCTAATGGAAAGAGGGATTCAAAAACCTATTTAAGACATTTTTGACTGAGACACAATCAGAAATCTGACCTAGAGAGATCAATCACACATTCAGGCACCATACCTTTCTCATTATTAAAAAAAGAGAGTAAACATAGAATTTTTTTTCCTCCTAAATCTTAAGCGACTGATTAAGCAAAGATTGAACAGTCAGGCTAAAGAAATTGTAATCTCTTAAATATGACTATCCTTTACCATCTAACTTAAGGGCTTTGATAACAACGTTAGCTTCTAATGGAGTTGTGCTTTTATTTCGTAAAAAAAAATATATTTGATTTCCACAAGATCAGCCGTTATCGTTGTAAACGAATACTATCTACAATCATTTAGGTTTCAAATCAGACGACTAAATACAAAGGGCACAATTTCAAACCACACCACACTCATCTGCCCACCTTTCCTCAACAGCTCAGCAAGGAAGCGTTTCCATCCCTCCGACACTTGTTCGAATTCCTTAATACTCTCTATCGGATACTCATCGACGGCCCACCAGGATTCCTGCGGTATTGTAAGACGATCATTTTTGCTACCGCTAAGTACCAATCGACCAGCTTGATTGGAGTAAAAGTGCAGCTGTAACATGTGGCAATTCTGCAATCGGTCGTTTCAGGGCTCCTGCCAAATGCTCCAGCAATCGAATATCGTTCGCGATCAAAAATCTCACTGATTTTCCGACGCATTACCGAGTCAACACGTTCCTCTTCTCGTTAATTGTCACTTTTCACTTTTTCCTAAAAGAAAAAAACGTTTTCGATCGAACCGTATCGGTCTTAGTTAACGCTCGATTTTGAAATTCGCTCAGCTGCCGCATACATCATCGCTGACATTGACACTGTGAGGCAACCCGAATAGGAAGGATGTATATATACGACCGTCTAAAAATAACGTCCACGGTACTGAGACGGGCGCATGAGGCACACCTTAATTAATAGTCGAGCGACGAGATGATTTGATTAATGCGCGCACTTGGGGCGTTAAGTTGCAACAGATGGTTCGACGACAGACGGATCGAAGGTATCTGTAGAGTTTGACCGTGAAAAAAATGCGTTTTGCAATGACCTTCTCTAGAGAGGAGACAGCAATTTGGCAAGGGTGGGACTAACAGGCTGTCGAAAGAGAGGCTGATTAATTTTCGTGGATACGGTTGCGTTGCAATATTGAATACAAAGTTTGCAATTCGAACTGATTGTTATGGCAGAGTCACTAGAAGCGAAAGATTTGGCAAACGTCCGGGAATGAGGCGATTTAAAAATAGCTCAGATGACTGTAGCAATCGCCCAGGTGCTAATTGCCTATTTGATTAAGTCGGCGAAATGTAGCGATAGACATCGCCTCCTAGGTTTCGACTTACGGAAAAGTTCTGATTTTTTTTGGGAAAACTTGATTATTCGGGACATTTGACATGCCGCTTCCTCGTGGGGGTAAGTAATTGACGGCATCGGATAAATATGCGTCACGACTAGGCCAGATGGCTCTTGGATTGTCATTAGCTACGGTTTGGGAAAACAACGCATGAAGCATGCAGTCGCTGTTGTTGATGTTGATGACTATCGATCATTCGTATGAACACACGATGCGATTTATTTTGTGGGTCTGTTAGGCACTAGATTGCTAGACAACAATTATTAGTGATGCCAAATTTTTATCGCTTGACCTCAAACCTAAATTTGTTGCATACGAGGTTTGTTAACAAAATAAGGTGACTTTTTGAGTTTTGCCACATGGTACGTTGGTACACATATGCCTCAACATATGTTCACATTGTTGTTAGTCAGTCATTGTTTGTTAGAAGTTTGTGTGAAAAATAAAATTAAGTGTTTCAATGTGATTGACACGTCGGTTCTGGCATTTAGCGAGTCTACTCTGAGGAAAAAAAATGTAAGTGGTCCAAGCTCTTCACAGAAGGCTGAGGAGATGTTAATGGCAATGCCCGCCCTGGCCACCCCAGCACGTCAACAACAGTTGAAAACGGCAAAGCAGTAAAGAGCATTATTGTTGAGAATCGTTGAATCACTCTCAGAGTAGTTGTTGGGGATATTTGCACATCGGATGGGTCATTCCATGAACGTTTTTCAAATATTGTGGGCATGAAACGTGTGTCAGCGAAGTTTGTTCCGAAATCGCTAAATTTTTACCAAAAGAACCGTCGCATGAGTATCGCTCAGAAAGTGTTGAATGACGTGAATGACAATCCAGATTTGTTAACAAAAAAGGGGTGATTGCTGGTGACGAAACATGGGTGTATGGTTACGACGTCGAAACAAAGCCCAATCATCCCAATGGAAGCGTGAAGAATAGCTAGGACCTAAAAAGACAAGCCAAGTTCGGTCAAATGTTAAAGTTTCTTCGATTATAATGTCGTGCTTCATCATGAGTTCATGCCGAAAGGTCATACGGCCAATCATGAATATTACCTTGAAGTTATTCGACATTTGCGTTAAGCTAATTTGTGGAAAAAAATCATAGCTTAGCTCATAATAGTGGATCTGCTCACTCATCGTTGCTTGCGCGTAATTTTTTCGCCAAAAAAATATTCTCCCGTCACCGTATTTACCAGGCTTGGCCCTATGCGTCTTTTTTCTCTTCCCAAAACCTAAAATAATGGAGATTTGAAACGACTGAAGTGACAAAGACCGCATCGCTGGAAGAGCTCATAACTATACCACAAAGCGCGTATCAACAGTGCTTCGAGGTTTGAAAAAAGCGCTGGCGCAAATGTATTATATCTGAGGGTAATTACTTTGAAAGGATCAAAATAGATATCAATGAATTAATAAATAATTTTTCCAAGAAAAGTAAAAAGTCACTTTATTTTTTGAACAAACTATGTAAAGGATGTTATTTTTGGAGGTTTGGCAACAAATTTGTTTGACAATAAATTGTCAATTTGACAGTTGAAAGTTCATGTGTGGTTACTTCGTTTTGCCATTTTAAGATGAATAGATTCATGCCAGAACAATGCATGCAAATAAGTTTGAAAACCATTTTACGGTAGACATAATCGTCTATTATTCGGAACACGATGAATTGTTTTTCGTTCCACGTACACTCTAGTAGATAATATGCATCCCAAAGGCGACAAGCAGTGCGAAGAGAAGAAGTTATTGTCGTTGTGGAGCGCAGTGTTGGGGGGAATCCGAATGAGTCGATTCGCCATCCTGCACAGCTTTTGGAGCTATGCTCATCTACTTTGTGGAAGATTTTATCGAAAATTCTTGGCTTAAAAGCTTATAAGACCTAGCTTGTGCAAGAGTTGAAATCGTATGACCATTATACGCGTCGTAGGTTCAGTGAATGAGCCGAAAATATGATTCAGCTTGAACTTCCCTTTTAACGCAAAATTTTGTTCTCCGATGAGGCACATTTTTGGTTAAATGGATATTTAAACAAGCAAAATTGCCGAATTTGGAGTAAATAAAACCCAGAAGCCTTGGTCGAGACGCCCTTACAACCACTAAGACTCACTGTTTGGTGTGCTTTATTGACTGGTGGATCATCGGCCCATATTACTGTGAGGATTTTGCTCGTCAGAGCGCTATAGAAACATGATTTCTGACTTCTTCGTTCCTCAGTTGGCATTGCCACGACAGAGCTTTGGTTTCAACAAGATGGCGCAACATGCCACATGGCGCGCGACACCATCAATTTATTGCGGGAAACATTTACTGAGCGCATAATTTCGCGTAATTGACCTGTGAACTAACCTCCACGATCCTGTGATCTCACACCTTTAGATTACTTTATTTGGGGGTATGTGAAGTCACTAGTCAATGTCGATAAACCAAAGACGTTGGACGATTTATAAGCCAACATTCGCGGTATTATTAATGATATACGGCCCCAGTTGTTTTATAAAGTTATCGAAAATTGGACTTCATGATTGCGCTTCATTCGAGCTAGCAGTGGCACGCATATGTCACAAATCTTATTTAAACAGGAATGGCATAAAATTATCTGTTAAAGAAAGCTAATAAGATAGACATTAACATTTGGTTCAAGTGTTTTATTTCATATTGAATTTGTATACCTCTAAAGAAAACACCCTTTACATGAAGCAAGTCACGGGGGGGGGGGGGGGGGGTATCCAGGGGTAATCACGAAACTACAACATGAACCTGATCAAATGGATTTAATTCCATCCGCCCTCTATTCACCGGAAATGGAACTTCTTAATCACATAGATCTCTTGGTTTAAGGGTTCTCAAGATTCATGACCACAAAAGGCGCAACATATAGATTTTCTCAAGAGTTCTAGAAAATCAATATTCTGAAACGCCTTGATCATAGAAGGCCCATGAATAAAGTGAGATTTAATTTGATCTAATCTGAAGATACCTATGAAGGTCAAAGGTCAAAGATGGTTGACATATAATTTTGAGCCCATCACAAGTGGAACTGGACTCAAAGAGAGTCCTCCATGACCCACCGAATGGTCACCCTATTAATTCCGTCGAACCAGTGACCTGAAAAGAATGACAGGAAAGGTGATCACAACGTTTGAACAGGAACTTTTGATGCACCCACCGTATAGTCTAGATATAGCACCGCCTGACTATCTTCTTCTTCGACTTTGCTATAACTATCTTAATGAGATTAAAACCATACACAATGACACCGATGACTGTTTCATCGGCGTCAAAGGTAAAGGGTCCGCCATTTAACGTTTTTTTTTTCAAGTAGTGCTTATTTCGTGAATGGTAACACTTAGCTCATGTCTGATTTGACAGATAATTAGTTTTATCCTTCCGCTGAACGAATATGGTATACGCTTGAACAACGCTTCGCTAAGTGGGCCTGCGATCGACTTACAGAAGATGCCGATTTTGCCAAAAAAATTATCTTTTCAGATGAAGCTCATTTTGATCTTGGCGGGTATGTAAACAAGCAAAATTGTCGCATTTGGGGCACAGAAAACCCGCACGCATACATTGAAAAGCCGGTGCACCCAAAACGAGCCACTGTTTGGTGCGGATTTTGGTTCAGAGGCATAATTGGGCCATTTTTCTTCGAAAATGAGCAAGGAGTGGCCGTTACAGTCAATGGCGATCGTTATCGGGCCATGTTGAACGAATTTTTGTTCACAAAAATTGAAGAGGAGCATATTGGCAACATTTGGTTTCAACACGACGGCGCTACGTGCTACACAGCCGAAGCTACACTCGATGTTTTGCGCCCAGTTTTTGAAGATCGCATTATCAGCCGCAGAGCTGATGTCGTTTGGCCACCTCGGAGCTGCGATTTGACACCGTTGGACTATTATTTGTGGGGTGCCGTCAAAGATAAGTGTTACGCCGACAAACCAGAGACAATTGACGCTTTAAAGGACAATATTCGTGAAGCCATTGGTGAAATACAGCTGCACACAATCGATAATGTGCTTAAAAATTGGACCGATCGTGTAGGCTACTGCATGGCCAGCCGAGGCAGCCATTTGAATGAAATTATTTTCCATTATTAACCGGAAGGATTGTACTTTCAAATAAAAAAAGAAATTTGAGAAAATAGTCAGTTGTTTTTTTTATAGCATTTTCAAAAAAAAAAAAGTTATTTGGCGGACCCTATACATACAATACGTTGAGCTGTGGGGTCTTATTATTGCGAAAATTTAGACGAATGTCAATGCGATATAATACTACTAGAATAAGCCTCTAAGACGGAAAACTATCCTTGGTCGTGCATTAGCAAGGGTTGCAAGGAGAATTGTTTATTATTTTATTTATTAAATAAATGAAAAAGATTTGCCTTGACTGAGTATGACTCCTGGTCCGGGATTCCAAGAACTCCAAACCTCGAAAGTAACCCTCTGAATCAACGCCCGGCATTCTACTCAGAATTCTCTCTTAACTCTTATGTACGTCAATCAGTGCTGTTTAAACTAACTTTGGCAATAAATCAAACAAGCAGTGAAAATTTACCCCACAAGCCTATTCATTTACATCCATCAAACGATATAAAAAGATAAAATGCAAATGGCTTGTAACGAGTTCCGGTTGCGTGCACACTATTAATAGCGTAAATAAACACACTTATCCACCCCCACATCTGTATATATAAGTATACAAAACGCAAAAAAAAAAAAACAGAACACAGGCTCGGCGTCTGAGATGTGCCCCCAAAGCGAAGCAGATCAAACGATTCACATTACTATATGTACATATCACGCCTCTCCCAACTTAGCAATCGCAGCATCCCTCATTATTCACGAAATCAACACAACGAAACGTCAACGAAACGTGCGAGTGCTAATTTCATATCCATCAAGACCTATCAGTCTTTATAGTCTTACAAACAACGCCCCCATGCCGCTACCAAACACGCTATACATTTGAAAAAATTTAAATGCAATTTGGCAGAGACCTCTAGAGCAGCCTCACCCCCCAATGTCATCAACCATCACCACTAAAACCACGATCGCAATAAATCGAATCACAAAATATTTTTTTCAGTTTTAAATATAGCGGTAATCCGACGCAGAGCGGCGTATGGCGAGAAAGGAAACTAGACGCATTCGGTGTTAACTGAGGCGGGATGATTTGATTTTTTTTATTGTCGAAAACACTTAAGGGTCCATTAAATGCTCGACAAAATTAATGAAATTGTTTTCTTCGTTATATTCGTCCATTTTTATGGGGGGTGTGTCACCCTGTCGAGCGGTTACGTTTACAAGACTAATTTAAAAACCGCACGCTGATGAAGCTGTGTCATAAGCCGCGTAGGAATGCCCGCAGATGGCGCTAGCCTTGTAGTGTTTTTGACCTTCTTTAGTTTCTTACTTCTTCGATCGCGGAAAATAACTTTATTTCGAAAACGTGTGGGTGGACCGTCGCGGCGGGTAGTTTTCCATTCGCAAATCGAACGAGTTCCTGTTTCGGTTATTGTTTAAAAAAAAAACAACTAAATTCGTTAAAAAAGTCTTAATCGTTTGAATTTTTATCACAAACTGAACGGCAGCAATGAGATGAATTTTCTTCAGAGTGAGAAATAGAAGAAAATACGGATTGGTTCGGCCATCCAACGACGACGGGATGAATATCGGAGACGCGGACTCTGTGCAGAGTGAAGAGTGATGAGCATCTAGTGCTCATATAGTGGCATGTAGCTATCGTCAGAGAAGTGTGTTTAAATTTGAACTCATCTCGATGAAGATACAACCGCGACGATGAGAATACATTAAAAAAAAAAAAACTACAAAACAGATTTAGAATTTTCAGACAGTAGCGTCGAAATGTTTTGCTCGCTAAGGAGTTTCCTGAGTTATAGGCAATTCGAATCCATCCGTTTCCCTTTCTTGTGCGAAAGTGATTTTGAAAATGTTCAGCATACGCCATGGTGGTGTTGACGTAGTTGGAAACGATTTGTATTTGTATTTATTTATTTATTCTTTTCCAAGGTCTAGCTGATTTGTAAGTGAAATTTCAACTTTTAACGATGGGCGATCTGAAGGCTGAGAAACAAGTACAACGTACTTTCAAGGTTGTTTCATGGCGCGCGAGTGCTTAAGTGGATGGACGTTTGGGTTTTAGGAAGACACTGTGTGTTCCGGGCACTCGTTACCATATGATCACTCTTTATAGAGAGCACTTTTCTGATTTATTTATGGTCACCATGTCACGAGTGACGCAGGAGCACTTTGGTTTTTTTCACAATTTGGAGCTTCAAAGAAATATATATCGCGCTAAGTTCAACTTACGAATTCCGAATTCCGCACAACTGCATTTCCACGAAGAGAACTAATTTTTGGTTTTTTAGAAATAACGGAAAGGCTGATCAGTCGGGCATACATCATCGATCGGAACAAGTGGCAGTCGGAAGGGGTGGTGTATGATCAATAAGGCTGGCCTGCATACTCGTATGTTACGTGTGGTCGAGTGTTACAATATCACTTTGTGGCTGTTCTTTCTTCGATGATAATGAGCTTCTCTGGGGGTTTCACCCAGTTCTGACAACTCATCATAAATCGCTCAATAAGTTCTAAGGGTAACATATATGTAGATGTCGTCACTATTGACAAATTCATATTAGTTTAAGCAAGCAAAAATGTTCACACGAAACGCGTCAAATTTTATGACAAACTGAGTTTTAGTTCACAAGTTAAAACGGTTTTCCTACTTTTGTAATTTTCAGATCGATGATAAAATCTGAATTTCTGAATAGACCACTCACGGAAAGCAATGGCTTGAAAAATGTCATTCGTACTCTGTACCCATAGGACCGACAGCGCTTTTTGGAGCTGTTTTAGCGCAATAAAAAATATTCTTTTATTTTGCATGTGACACTGGATGAAACATGGAACCATCACTACACTCTAGAGTCAAATCGGTAGTCAAAGTCAAAGTGGACAGCAAAGGATGAAATCGTCTAAAGCTACCAAAGCGACCAGTCAGCTAATAAGGTTATGCACCATGTCACAAGCCGATCGTAACAATGACAAAATTGCATGAATTGTACTTTGAATTGGTTCCCTATCCATCATCTGGCTCCCAATTTTTATTATTTTTTTTTTATAGGGTTCACCCAGGTTCAAGAGTGTACGCTCTTATAGTGTTTGTCACGCAACCTGGACGGGGTGCAGATGGTTTTGTGTCGAAATTCGTTCACTACTCTCTGGGGGTTGTTGTCCTAGATAGGATTCGAGGGATTCGACTGAATTTGTCGCGTTGGTAGCAGTTCACAGTAATTTTTTTGTTTCCATGCCATTAAGGTGTTATATTGGAATCCACACACAGAATATGAATTTTGAAGTGATCTTATGCTGCGAGTGTTATGCCTTCATCAGCGTTTTTTCGATCACCTCTTATTCACAACCGATGATGTTCAACAGTTTTCCGTATAGGAATTGTTCTTGGCTATGGACAGACTTGGCCTTCTCTCAACAGTCGATGATGATTACCATTGCACCACGACTTCCATCCATGGATGTTTGGCTTGGCCATAGATGTTTATGTACGGCGCGATCTCTTTCGCTTTGAATTATTACCGGTCACTTGGCGCTGGAGCAGCAGATCGCCCGTGAAAAAAAACGCCTTTCGCCTAAGTTCATTACTTTTTGATCATTCCCCAGGCTTACAAACAGTGGGAAAGAAAAGGAAAGAGATTGAGACAAACCCTTAGAGGGAGGGGTAACGTTTTTTTTTTTGTGCACGGAGAACCTTTTAAGAATATTCTGTGAAAATTTAAGATGATTTGGAGATGAGTACTTTAAAGCGTTTATCCCGCAACTCACGTTTTCAAAGTCGGTGCCCCTCATAACTTCAAAACTAGCGCAGCGATCTTTTTAAAATTTTGAACACTATTTTTGTACATAATTTACGAGGTAACGCTGAAGAGTTTTTTTTTCTTAAAATTTCTTAATATTTTTTATTTTTCAATAATAAATAAACTGTTTTTTTTTTCGCAATCGCGTTTTTCACTTCAAAGTGTTCCCTAAAAATGAAAAATTTAAATTTCGTAAAACCTTCCGCACCGCGTTATGAGGGGCATCGCAATTCTATTTTTTTTCGAGGCGCTTCCGAATAATTGCTGCCATTGCCGTATTTCTTAAAATATTTCTCCATGAAAATTTTACAAAATATTCATCAAATGTTATATTTTACTGTATCATTATTTTTAATAAATATATTACATTTTAGCTGTGTTGTCAAAAAATAGGTATATATATAAAAATCTGCCCTTTTTTGTACGATCCCGCCCAAAATTCAATCTGTATTGATCCTTTCCTTTCAATAGCAAAAAATTGTCAATCACAATTAAACACGTCTAATCTGTTAAAAAAAAATATACTAACTATCCAAAATGTCTGACAGTGTTAAGATATGTTAGAGGACATGTGTATCAACATAACAAAAACAAAAAATACGAAAATTTAATGTGCTTAGCTCGCGAAATTCAAAAAGTCACTTTATTTTTTTAACAAACTTGGTGCATGGTCAAATATTTGGTTAATTGCAAGATAAGTGAAAAAAAATTAATTGAAAGAAACTACTTCTGTCGAGGATCAAAAACAATCTGGCGAATCAAAAGGTGGTAGAACAACCGAGAATATTGCTACTCCAAAGTGTCACTGAAGAAGCTCCATCACCGATATCCCGAGGTCCTCAGCTTTTCTTTGATAGACTATTTGGCGTATTTTAAATAAGAATTCGCATCTTTAAAAAATCCATTATCCAACAGATCGTAAGCCAGGCAGGACTGTTATCAGTTTATTATTTGAACGCGATGCCGGTAAAATCACCTTAAGTGATGAAGCTTATATCACATTAGATTAATACGTCACCAAGCAAAATGATCGCGTTGTCGCGTCTGGATAGAAGAAAATTTACATTTCAGAAAAATCATTACATCCACAAAAATGTTTTATTTAGCGTGGTTTTTTGGCTGACAAATGATTGAAGATCTTTTGGGGTCAATTGATAATTGATCTCTTCAACGAGTCACACAATCTAAGTTTCCAGGCCTATTAATTTGCCATAAAGTTGACAAAGACTGGCTAACTAGATCATGCGATTTAACACAATTTCTTTCTGATTTTTTTAAAGGGTTATCTGTAGATGTTCATTCATAACTTGGTTTTATGAATGTGGTGGGCGGATTGTCGGCCCGCCGCACAACCGCCAGTCTAGTCGGAGTTTTGTAGCTGCATACATTTGTTCACCTCCCAACGGTTGTTGACGGAGTAATCAACAACTTTACCCTGTATGTCCGAGCCCAAGCCCTGACATTGGACGCCTGAGCACACCTGAGGTTGCCAGAGTATACAGGGAGCAACTGAGGGAAAGACTCTACGGCATGCCTACGTCGAACAAATGCTAACACTATGTGGCTGCATTGCCGCTCAGCCATTCAGGAAGTAGCTGTCAGCTGAGACCACCTTAGGCTACCTACCACCCTCGACAAGAAACCCGTGGTACGATGGAGAGTGTGAGCAGAAAAAGGCAGCAACCAACGAGGCGTATCAAAAGGCGCTACAGCGAAAAACCAGGGCAGCGCAAGAGGAGTACCGAACCAGAAGAAGGGAGGAGAAAAAACTACTGCGACAAAAGAAAAGAATCTCCCAGGTCGCCGAGTTCTACAATATCGAGAGGTCTAGGGATAAGCACAAAATTCGTGCCTTTATATTTAAGAAAGCCAAAGGCCTTGCAGGAGGCTTCCAGAAAGGCACCCAGGCTCTTCGAAACTGCGAGGGTAATTTTGTCACCGACCCGCAGGGAATAGTGGATGTACTTAAGCAGCATTTCCAGCAGCTGCTTAACGAGCATGACCATGAGAGAATGGTAGGAACCGAGGAAATCCCAACTCCAGCCGCTGAAGTAGTTTTCCCACCCAGCATCGAAGAAGTCGGAACAACTATTCACAAGCTACAGAACAACAAGTCCGCTCTTCTGGGCTGCTTGCTCTTCAAGGCTGCCGACGATATTGTGGTAGGGAGCATGCACCAGATCATCTGCAGAATTTGGAAAGATGAAAGCATGCTCGACGACTGGATACCAGCTCTATTTGCTCCATCCACAAAAAATTGTGTGAACGTCTAAAGCCCTTTTGCACCTTACCAATCGGCAGCTACCAGCGCGGCTTCCGGCCCGGTAAATCGACTATAGACCAAATTTTCACACTTCGACAAATCCTGGAAAAGACCAACGAGTTTCAAATCGATACACACCATCTCTTCGTCGATTTCAAAGCCGCATACGACAGCGCTCATTACAAAGAATTGTTTGATGCGATAGCTGAATTCGGGATCCCGGGAAAACTAATCCGGTTGTTTAGCGCCACGCTAAAAAATACGCGATGCACCGTGCAGCTCGGTTCAAGAACCTCTGAACCGTTTGAAACATGCATCAGATTTCGGCAAGGAGATGCGCTGTCGTGTGACTTTTTTAATCTGGTGCTGGAGTAGGCATCAACAGGGAATGCACTATCAACTACAAGTCTATCCAGCTGCTGGGATACGCGGATGGAAGTGTTTGGAAGAACAGACAAAACGAGTTGGTCTTAAGGTCAATGAAGATAAAACAAAGTACATGCTGTCAAGCAAAAACCAATCCGTCGCTCACAACCTGGGATAAAACATAACAAGTGACAGCTTAAATTTCACAAACGAAACTACAATGGAGATCCGGCATAGAATCGCCCTTGGCAAGCGCTGCTACTTCGGATTGTCCAAACAACTTGGGTCAAAACTCCTCACTCGAAGAACCAAAGTCATGCTTTACAAAACGCTTATACCGCCAGTCTTGCTGTACGGAGCTGAAGGCTGGACGATAAGCAGGACAGCGGAGCTGATTTTGGGTTCTTTCGAAAGAAAAATTCTGCGCTGGATATTTGTCCTGTCTGTGAGGAAAGTGAATGAAGGAGAAGACATAACCGCGAACTCTACGAGAGATGTGGATGTAGTCCGGAAGGCAAAGATCCGTCGACTACACTGACTCGGCCACTGGCTCCTGGTTCGAGGAGAAGAGGAAGACCGAACCTCCGGTATAAAGACCAAGTATTCGCGGATGTTAGGCAATTTGGTCTTGACAACTGGAAGCAGCGTGCCCGGGACCGTCAAGGATGGAAGGCAGCCATAGCCCAGGCTCAGATCCTCCATGGATCGCTGGCCTGTTAAGTAAGTAAGTATTTTTAGATGTTAATCTATAATTACAAAGTTGAAAAATAGCATTCAGACCAAAATTGATGAATTTAATGAGGGTGAGTATGAGCGAGTCCCTGAAAATGTTAATGTGGGCATTTAAATTATCTTTTTGAGCATAAAATTATTTATGTGGGAAGTCTAGCAAAAAAATTATGGTAACGAATGTATTATAGGGGTCTCCTGTAATTATTGTATTACATCATAGCTGATAGATGATAGTACTCGCATATACGCTTTAAGCTAGAAAATGGGAGAGATTGTGAAAGTCCTTCAATGTCTTTAGAACTCGAATATGAAGGAATTCTTACTCTTAAATGGATATACTTTAATCGAGGGAACAACATTTCCGGGAATAATTATAAAAACAAAATTGAGCTGAAGTCGAAGAGAATTGTCGAAATGAATAACACTTTGGTGGCGGTTTTAAGACACGGCCGAAATGGTTCCTAGGGCATCATAGATAAGAGACATAAGAGCAGCAATGGAAGAAGAAGGGTATATGTCGAAAATTCAACGAAAATTACCTTGTCAGAATCGAGTCCTGCAAAAACTGCCGTAGAAGACATTTGATTGATATTATCTTTCATTCATAATGGTGGGACCCAAATAATATTTTGAAATAAAGAAAATTATCAAAATCTAAATGGTAGATGTGTTTTACTCGAATTGACTTTCGGAACCACAAACTGGATGACTGTATAAACGAATATACGGAGTGCGCCATCTCATCGAATAACTTCAACAATTGTCAACCGATTTTCATATGTCATAGCATTTTGGAAACGTCAATTCAGTACAATTTTAACCATGAGTCGCTTCACACCAAAAGAACGCGCGGAAATAGTTTCAATGTTCATTAAAAATTAACGTTCGATTGTGCTAACTCAAGGTGTGTATCGTGCAAAATATGCAAAATATCGCCCAAAAAAGGTACAATTCGTCGTTGGGCTTCGAATTTTTTTTTCAATTTGGTTCTGTGGCAAGCCCTCGTGAGCAACCTAGGCCACGTTCGCGGCGTTCAAACTCATCTATTCAGTCTGTGAAGGCCAGTGTTCAAGAAGACCCAAGTTTTTCATATCGGCGCCGTTCGCAGCAGTTAGGCATCAGTGGGACCACTTTGCGGAGAATTTTAAAGGATGATCTTCACTTATTTCCATACAAAGTGCAGATAACTCAAAGAATTTTGCCACAAGATGAGCCACGACGCTTGCTATATACACAAAATATCGTTGCAATAATTAATTCTGAGCCGTAGTTCTGGCAGCAAATTTTGATGACCGATGAGGCACATTTTACGCTCTCTGGCTCGATATTGACTGGCCTCCGAGATCGCTGGATTTGACTCCTCCAGACTTTTTTCTTCGGGGATACTTGAAAAGCAAGGTGTATACTAAACAGTTGACGCGGATTTAGATCTTACCTATTAAGTTAGGCCTTGGGTGGTTAATTCATGGTAACCTAGCTGCCCGAGGTCGTAACGGAGTAGGTACAAAAAAATTGAAAATATTACGTATACGCCCCGTATTGCTTATGGTCGCTAACGGCCCGAAGACAATAGAACAGCTCAAAAGAAACATTCGTGCGGAAATCGCAGAAATTTCAACCGAAATGCTCGAAAATGTCATGAAGAATGGCAATAAAGGTGGTCATTTAACTGATATTGTTTTCAAAAATTAATCAGCATAAATTGTAAAGGTCTAAATTGAACAAAAGTTTTTGAATTTCCAAAATCGGTTGAGAGTTCTTGAAGTTATTCGAAATTTACATCGACCCATATGAGATGGCGCACGCTGTACCTAAACTGAAAGAGTACCCTAGGGTTCGCTCTTTAGACCAGTATTATGCCATATTTTTTGTTTTGATATATCAAATGAGTCTTAAGAGTTTCGCTCTGTTATTTGGCAAATCCCGTTTCGCAGCTTTAGTGTCGGTCAATAGCGAACAGTGGCATTCGCATTGATTGTACCGTAGACTTGCTATGCACATTTCCCGTCAGTTCAATTCCATGAACCGAAAATATAGGACTTTTAGTCCTATAAATTAAGGTCTTAAAAAGTGTCAGTAACCTTGGAAACTTTCCCCGTACACCGGAGGACCCAACGTCAGATGCCGATGGCTACTTTTAGGTGGATGGACCTTAAACACGATATCCTTTATCCGCTGCCACTTTTTTAGTATTCTTCTTCTTCTTCTTTTCCTTTTTCCGGCGTTGTTATGGTCAGAAGTGTAGGACCATAACCTTCCCACTTAACTGCATTCCTACTGGTCCGCTTGTGGGGTCCGCCGGTTTGACCTCAGAAAGTAGCGGCAGGCTTCCCGGTTTGGGATTACTTCATCGCTGAGGCCAATCAAATGCTGGTGTTTTTGCATTTGTTTTTCGGCCTGCCTTTTTTTTTGTGACACGGGCATGCTTCAGATTTTTTTGTTTGATCTTACTCTTACAACAGCGGTGATCTCCAGTCGTGTCAACCCACTGATTTGCATGTACACTTGTGGGGCAGTTTAATGGTGGTATATGTGTCCCTAGGCTCACCTTGGTGTTTTCTAAATTGCCTAGATGTGATTTTTGTTTACCTTTGTTTTAGTCGCCTTTTACGACAAGCGAGAGGTATCGCTGCAGGAATATTCTTAACCCGTCCCTGCCACTTTTTTAGTATAATTGGCTTAAAGGCAACTAGAAATGCTATAAGATTTTCAAGCCCCAGTGTAGCCATTCCTCAGCATCTTCTTTCGTAAACAAAACGATATTCTTTATTATGTAGTTGTTTCTAATACGAAAACAAGTCAATAAAATTGTATAACAAGAAGTGAAAAACACTAATAGGCAAGACAGACAAACACACGTAACCCTTAAGCACGGTGCACTTTTTTTTGCCTTCGCCCCTTTCCTTTCCATTGAACTTGACACGGTGCCAGAAAGATCGTTTGTATTTCGAAATGAATAAAAAAAAAAAGAAAACAACTGAAGCACTCAACTCACTTTCGGGTTTGGTGTTTCGCTTTTTTAGCTGCACTGAATCATTAGAACGGCATCCGAATGATGTTGATCAGTTTTCAGTTTCAAGAATGCTTTTTTCTTTGATTTTTGTAAATAATTAGCAAGAGCCGATGTTAAGCGAGATCACTCGTGTAACGTGCCATTGAATGCAACTGCCAATTAATCTCGGTTGCAGTGGCACTTTCCCACATGCTTGGCAGAGCTCTGCTAGGATGGTTGATGCCACGATCTTGTGAGGTTTGATTGCAGATCATCGCGTCGGTCATGTTCTATTGTTTACGCGAATGGATTGAGAAGGTTGAGTTGATAGATGCAGTAGGTCGTGGGAAGATGTCTTTTCTCGCGGGGCGGGTTTGTGGGAAGATCTATGTTACTCGGCAGGGAATGATCGTGGTGATTCATAAGTGCCACTGAAGTTAGCAATCGTTGCTAATAGGTTAAGGTCGGGTGGACACGTAATTGACTTGACATATATGCCCGTTTAGTCTTAGTACGAGTAATGTTGGGTCTTTTAATCGAACATGCATATTTTAGAGGAAATAGCAGAGCTCGTGTGAATCAACAGAGGAAAATCATTTTTTAAATGACCAAACGATGACCAACGTACATGTGAAAACAGCGTGATATTAGTCCTGGCCACCAAAGGAGCAGCATTAATTGGGCATCAAGTCCCAGGTATCACTAGCGTTAGCCGGAAGCCTGAGGTAGTACTATTACTGTTCTGATGAAGAATTTAACGATAGACTTCAGAAAAGTCTGAGAACAAGTACTTCAGACAGACAAATGGTAAATAAATGGGCACATTTGGCCAATTTGTAGGTTCTAAATTGAGAACACGAAAGTCCGATGTCACGAGCTGTGTTGTATAACAATCGATTTTTTTTTTTTATAATTCGTGCAGGCTCATCATGAGTGTGCGCTCTTATGGCATTTGTCACACAACCTGGACGGGGTGCAGATGGTTTGTGTCCAAGATGTTCGTTCACTATTCTCCGGGGTGGTTGTCTTAGATAGGATTTTAGAGATTCGACTGAATTTGCATTGGTTGTAGTTCACAGTAACTCTTTTTGTTTCCATGTCATTAAGGTGTTATATTGAAAATGTACACATAGAGTATACATTTTGAAGAGATCTTATGCTGCGAGTGTTATGCCTTCCTCAGCACTTCTTGATTATCTCTCATTCACACCTGATGTTGTTGTACAGCTTTTACGTATAGGAAATGTTCTTGACTATGGACGGACTTGAACTACAGACCTTCGGCTCAACAGTCGGTGATGATTACCAGTGCACCACGAACACGATGGTTTAGATTCAGTTTTACAAATGATAATCCTCCCTTTTCCATTAGATGGCGTTACTACTGAAAAATGGCGAGAAATGTTACATGGTAAGCTTGGACATCTGTCAACAACCTTTTTGAAATTTCATCCACTAGGGCTCGGGCGCGTCGAATGATTATAGATATGTTCGTTGAGATTCCTCAAGTGAAAGGACGGATCGCGAATCGTTATAACGTGGTGATTTCGACGTGGAGGACAAGGAATGTCCCGGACTGATGAACCAGTTTTAAGGCGCAAAGAATTTGAGGCATTGCTGGATTAAGACCCATGTCAGATGCAACAAGAACTTGCAAATTCATTGGCCGTAACTTAATAAGTTATTTAACATAGTCTACAGGATTTATAAGTGGTCAAAAAGTAAAAGAAGTTAACTTTCAACACAAGGGGCGACTAAGAGGGTTTCTTTTATGTTAATTAGAAATACCATCGCTGCTGATATCCCTGAAGCACTCTGATAGAGCTGATAGAGCTATTCGCGATTTGGCTTAAGTGAAGAAAATTCTTTCAATGATTCTGCCCGGATGAGGAATAAGAAGAGATTCTAAACCCTTGACTTCATTAGACAGCAACGTTTGTTTTGCAGGTCTTTTTTTCGGTTCACCCATGTACAGATAGTCGTCACTAAAAATAAAACAAAAATTCAGAAGAGCGCGGTAGCCAGATGAGCGAGTCTTCGTAAATAAGTCAGTTCGTCTTTACAAGACATAGATTGAGAGGTGTGCTCTACCCTGCTAAAAAGGTCGGCAATAATTGCAAAAGCACATCAAACGAATTCCATGCGAACACGATCAATTGCCAAAAACGCCATAACAACCGCCCGCGACTACTTGAATAACCTGTGCAATTCTAAAAATATTCCTTTGAACTTGTCTTGGAATTCAAGATTGATGAACTCTTGTTTGTCTAAGCAAAATCTATCGATGGCATCCAAAACCTAATCACTAAAAACAACTCAATAAATTAAGAAAAAATTACAAAAGAAATAACGATAATAAATATGATGATATAAACGACAGACGACATTCGGCATTTGATCATGGCACACTATTCTCCTTCTCGTCTGGCTGGGGATTGAGTTATGTGCGTTACTTTTGGATGATTTCCATCTACATATATTAGATCCAAAATAAATTTGCTTAGCATTTAGACACAAATGTGTTTGTGTCTTGGTCTTTTGTTCGTAAGAAGTGTGGACCGATTGGCTGTATGCCACTGGCTTTCTCTGTCAAGGCGCAGATAAATGATCGTTGTGTGCCGAATATTTTTCATTGTAATTGGTTTTCAAATTTAAATTTTGAACTTACCTAGATCGGATAAGCTGACTTTCTCTAGGAACGGATCGGCAACAGGTAACTAAAAAGAGAAAGAAAGCAAATTCATTAGATTCAAATTAAAATTCAAGGCCAGGGATTTGAAAAATTAGACCCAAGTACTCCTTTCATGCTTCTTACTCCTTAATATATTCCAATTGCATGTCTAAAAAAGAGGACCCCACAGGACCCGCAGTAAGGCAAATAATATTAATTAATAGGGTTTAGAGGCTGCTTTTATAAAATTTCAATTTCAAATGTGGTGGCTTCTCACATGGCAATTGATAATTGATTCAGCTTTAAGTATATATAACTCAATTAGCACAAAAGTTCGAAATATCGAAGCGAGTACTCAAAAGAGCTTGTTTTTGGTTTTCATGGCACTACAATTCTAAAGACAATTGTTGTCCCCAAATTTAATTCAGAACGTTTTACTGATTATTTTCTGGAAGCATAGAATAGTCGTAATTTGAGGCTTTAAGGTCTAAAAGGCTCTCTAAGAGTGCGATCTCAATGTGGAATGGGAAATTGTTTCTGTTTTTTGAATTCTGTTTATGATTATAGCAATTTAACAAGTATGATGGAAGAAGAGTTTTCTCCATCATACTGGAGTTTGTCCAAGTGGGCGATCCAAAGAACCATCCCCCATGTCCATGACGTTTAGTGTAGACCACCTAAGGTCTACACTCTATTGGGGCTTGCTTTGTATAGCTTTTGAGTTTTGAGTATGCGAACGTAGATCGTTCTAAGTTGACCAATCGACTTTGTGTTTGAGATCTTCATAGCGGCTTCGATTACCCGAATAAGTGGACGACTCAAGTAAATTTGTGAATCATCAGCAACGATCAACTGTTCGATTCATCTAGTAAGCTCGTTGCCATAATGTACATGCAGAATAGTAGTGGGCCAAAGATCGATCCTTGCGGGACCCCCTGCTTTCCGAGTGCCGTTCGCTTGTTACAACTCATTGTTGTTCTCTCTTGCAAGTAGTCACTTAAGGGCCTCGTATAGAATATTGAGAAAGAGTATAACCTTTCCTAAATTGTTAGCGAAGAATGGTAAAAAAAAATTTGACTACAATGTTAATATTGTAGCGGGTTTTCATCAATAGCTTTTCTGATATCTTTAACGACCAGTAACGAAGCAGTTTTGTAACTCCATTTGGGGCGGAAGGCAAGTAAAAGACATTTTTTTGCATTTGGACTAAAATTGTTTTCTCGTAAAGTTTTGAAAGAAGTGGCAGAATTGTTTTGTCTGTCTGTATTATCTGTGTTTAGTTTGTTTTTCACAGCCATAAGCGTTAGGCGTGTTTTGATGAAAAAAAATTGATCAACGAATCTCTTTTAAAAATTTTATGTGAAAAACAAAATGTAAATAAAATTAAGTGCTTAAGTGTACAAGTTTTCCACAGAAGGCGGAGAAGATGTTAATGACGATGGTGATAAAACGTTGAAGCAATGAAGAAAATTGGTTCATGGTGTTTGGTCATGATGGTTGGTTCATGCCATCGGAAGTTTGTTCTGAAATTGCTAAATGTTGACCTCAGGAGCTGTGAGGAATGACGTGAATGACGATCCAAATTTGGTGAAAAGGGTTATCACTGGTGAGGGAAAATGGGTGTAGGGTTATTTCACCGAGATCAAAGTCCAATTATCCCAATGAAAGCGACCCGAAGAGTCAAGACCGAAAAGGCACGTCAAGTTCGGTTAATTGTAAATGTTTTGCTCACTGTTTTCCTCGATTACAATGACGTGGTCTATTATGACTTCATGCTGGAAGGTCGCACGGTCAATAAGGAATATTACCTTGAAGCTATGCGCCGTATAGTGCTTTGCAATCGAAGAAAACGTCCTGCGACTTTTTTCTCGACCGAAACTGAAGAGGACAATGAAAAGATAAATGTTTGCTACGATTGGAGGGATAAAGGTTGCATCGCTGGAAGAGCTCAAGGTCATACCAAAAGGCGCATAACAGAAATGCGTGGAAAAAGCGTTGGCGTAAGCGTATTATATCTGAGGGAGTATAACTTCATCTTACTTTTTCCACCTAACTCGTATTTGTTAACATACCACGTATGCGTCGTAGTTATATTGAGCCATTGAGGCGTCCAGCCTTACCCAAATAACTCTAAACCGTTTTGTGGTCAATGTTTATTTCTTTAGCAATATCATGATGATCTCCATGGATTATGGTTTTTACAATATTTTGTCGACATTCTTCATAGTAGGTCGACAGGATCTGATTACTGTTGGCCGATATGTGACCCAAATATAACCATCTCTCAATATTTTGTCTCCAAATCTATATAACCCTTAAATCTGTTAAGGTTAAATGGGTTTACTTCCCAATTTTGAAGCTAAAGACAGCTCTCGGTCCTTGGCATAAGAGGATAGTAATCGGTTTCATGTTGAGACTGGCCACTAATTGTAATATGAAACAGTTCAATAGTTTCTTCCACTGCTTACATCACCTCGACTGTTGGCTCAAGACACCACGTGGTCCAAAACAGTATTGTGTCACTTCCTTGACTCATTCCGACTAACATCAATCACAAGGCTTTACTATTACCAACGTGTTCCGAGCCATTAACAGTGCCTTCTAGTCAAGTTGATGAGAACAAAAGTCAGTAACTTTTTGCATTCGCCATTGAGTGACTTGTCGTTATTGCTATTTGTTTTGTGCCATTTTTAAGGTTTACTGTAGAAGGTGATTTACGAAATTAGGTCTGATGCCGTATAATAAAGTTTCGCTCTCGCTTCCGCTGCATTGATGGGCTTTGCCCGATTGAGGGGAAGTAATAAGCGACCAACAACCTCGCTTTAAAAACGTTCTATTTGCAAATTATTCACCAACTTGCGACCTTGTTATTTACTAAAATGTTAATAGCAGAAAAATCATATTGTTTCCACGCGATATTCATGAAGTGCTAATTTTAACATTAAAAATAAATTCATATTTCGTACCCGGACGTACTCAGCTCCAAGTAGCGCGAATCAGTTCTGCAAATTGTATGCGAATTCTGCTTTGTGTTTTTCTCATGGCATAGAGTAGTAGGTCAATTGACGATTCTTTTCTGTTATGTGAATGTATCATCATCATCCGGCCTCTTAGGCACAACACTTTCAGAAAACTAAAGTGGACTAATTGCAAAAAAATCGATAACAAACATAATTACAAGCACTTGAATGCACTCTACTTATATCGAAATAACGGGCAGATTGCCCTGCCGCAAGTGAAGTCAAACAAACTATTCACTTCGATAAGTGCACTTCTATTCATACCCTAGTGCTTAGGATGACTATGATCGATTCAGCGGTCCCTAGCTGCAACTACTTGGACCAGTACTTTAGATCTAACTCCTTATCCTATTTGCTTTAACTTTGGGAATAGATAGAAATGAAGGCAAGGAGATTTGTGACGCTTGAATAGTTGCTTTCATTGATCTGCCTAACAACTCTTGAAGTTCTGCATGCAACGATAGAGATGGAAGCTCAAATTAGGGCAGTGAATTGTGGACCAGGGGAAATAATCAAGTGTCAAAATCCTTTAGGAGAGTACTAAACACTTGCATTTAACTGAATTTAGTAGAAGGCGGTTTCTCACCGACCAGTGGTATATTTGCTCCAGATCTTGACTTATGTATGTTTCGGACACAAATTTCAATAAGCCCAAGTGGACAGATTTGATATAAATATTTGGACATCGTCAGCGTACACATATATGAGTTGATGAAAAATTAACTATATTTAGGATTCACTTAATATACGTAGGGAATAAAAGAGGTCCTAAGATAGAGCCTTGGGATACTCCTTTTGACAAGGTAAAAACACATACTGCCCAAGTCATACATGCTCAGTTGGCATTGCCATTTCATCATGGAGGGATTTACATCCGAACAACGCTTATAGATTATTGAATTTTACTATCAAAATTCGTGGCCTGTGATCATTTATTTTCACGCATTTCGACCGTTTAACGGTCGCTATAATTGACCTATTGAGCAAGCAATACAAGCCATAGTGAGCAAACTTTGCTTCAATTTTCCCAATTGCTCCGTTTGTGCATAGAGAAAAATATGGCTGCTGTATCTGCCCGTGTTAATGAAGACGCGATTTGTCTAGTCATCGCTATTAGCGATTGGGTTTGTGTGGCTACGACTACGTGGAAGATTTTCAAGAATCTTGGTTTAAAACCTTGCAAAATACAGATTGTGCAAGAACTGAAACCGAACGCCATGCCACAGCGTCGAACCTTAGAAAGCTGGAGAAAGATCTGTTTTCTTGTCGAAAAATTGTCTTTAGCTACGGTTATTGGTCCATAAGCAAATTAAAAGCTGCCAATACTCCCGGAAAAGTGCACTGTTTGGTTAAGTTTATAGTCCGGCGGAATCATTGGCCTATTTTTTTTCCAAAGATGACCGTGAGAACAACACTCAATGGTGTCCGCTATCGTTCAATGATTTCAAACTCTTTTTCTGCTCAAAAAGCACAAGCTAAAACTAGTCGACATGTAGTTTCTTGAAATTGGCTGACTAGGATTTTACGCCTTTAGACTATTTTTTACAGGGATGCGTCAAATCACTCCTCTATGCCGATAAGCCAGTGCCCATTGAAGTCCCAGAAGACAACACTACGTGTTAATAATGAGATATCAGCCAATATGTTCAAAAAGTGACTCAAAGTTAGACTCTTCTTATGACCCAAATCCTGTGTCGTTCTTGACATTTAAAAACTGTCGTAGTGCAATGGTAATCATCATCGACTGTTGAGCGGAAAGTCTATAGCTCAAGTCTGTCCATATCCAAGAATAATTCCTATACGGAAATATTGTGCAACAACATCAAATCATCAAAAAATGCTGACGAAGCCATAGCACTCCCAAAATAAGATCACTTCAAAATTCATACTCTGTGTGTGCATTGCCAATATAACACCTTAATGACATGGAAACAAAAGAGTTACTGTGAACTACAACCAACGCGACAAATTCAGTCGAATCTCTCAAATCCTATCTAGGACAACCACCCCCGGAAGGAAGTGAACGAACATCTTCGACACAAACCATTTACACCCCGTTCAGGTTGTGCGACAAACACCATGAACCTGCACGAATCCTATATAAGAAAAAAAAACAAAAAAAAATGCCTTAAAAATCACACGAACTTATCGAAACATCTTTACAAAATGTATAAGTTTTAGCCAGCTGTAAACTAAGTGTCATAGAAAACAACCAGACCTCTTTAGTAGAACAACAACATATACCTCCTTAAGGTCAAGGCTAAAAAATATCTGTTGCCAACATTCAGAAAAAAAAAGCTTGAAATATTGTAGATAGCTTAACCCCACATTCAATTTTGGGAGGAAGTTCCTCACATCAATATTTTTTGGGTAGACAAAATGTCGCGTCTAACCTCTCAGGCTGCTTTATGTAGTTACTGTCACCTAAGCAGATGTTTCTGACATAACACATGCTGTTCAATTGCCTGGATCTGGTTTCATCAACAACTTCCCTCACAGCTACGCCGTGGTGGATGCAATAAACCCACTTGACCATTGACTGAATATGACATTCTGATTAAGGTCTGCTAAGCAACGAGGTGGCTCGACACTTCAAATGTGTCAATCTCTGGTAGTCAAGGCCCACATACCAACATCTTTTTGTAAAAAGTGGGAAGGGGAAAAGTGAGAGTATACAGAAGTAAGGGTAGTATGGTCTAAATATGATTCAATTAAGACGACAAATTTGTTTTCAAGCCAGTGGTACCCAGTCACTTTTAATCTACTTTTTGAAGTCTCTCTCTTTCGAGAAGAAGACTAAGCAACCTAGGCTTGCAGAATTTGTCCACAGCTATCTACATACACATTCAGGTTTTTGTTTTCTTTAAGGTTCGTTGTCTTTTTCAGCTACTTCCCTTGAAGTCATATGGTCCCCATTGCGGTATGAAGTATTCGTTTGAATAGAGCGTTACCCAACCTACTAAATTAAGTTTTTCGTAAGGCACCACAGCAATAAATATTCAATTGAATTTCATTTATTTATCAAGGACGCCTTGCGGTATGTCACTGAGGTTGAAGCAAAAACCGTCGACTCATTATAGTGCCATCTCATAAACGATTCGATCCAAAGATCAACCATAAGATCTACCTATACTAAGCAATTTAATTTGATTTAGCTGATGCAATAATGAGTAGTCAAGAACGTACTCGTACCTAACAGAGGCTTAATCTCAACCATGCCCCCACATATTTGCTAATAAACAGTGAATCACGATCACCCTACGATGTAAAGTATAAACGTACGACTTTACATTTGTCATACATGTTAAGCCGGCTTCGATTCATTCAATACTAAGCCATCAAACTGGTCCCATGGAGGTGTGGTTAGCCTTCATTGATAATAATAAAAACATGTTCAAAGAACAAAAACCAAACGTTTATTTAACTGTTATTAAACCATTAATTAACTGTAATACAAGCACGCGATTATTAAAACAATTAAGTAAATAGCTTGTGTTCTAAATTTGAGTTTCATCACGAATGATCATAGTTCCCATGCAAGACGATAAGGCTTGATCTAATCTGTTGAACCTTGACTCCGGTCAAGACCGACGTGATGTTGAACACGGTTTACTTAGTGCCACAATTTTTTATTTTGTGTGATTCAGACATGCAATGTTAAAATCTTTGAAATAATCTGTCTCAATGTGCAAGCACCTAAGCTAGACCATATTTTATATTTATTATTAAAGTCTTTATAAGTGTTGTAAAAAAAGAAAATAAATAATCCTACCACCTAACTCCCGAAGGTAAGCTTTGGTTTTACGAAAAAATGTGAGAAAACAAAGGAAACGATGTTCTAAGACTTCACGCATTTATGATATCCGTCGCCACGAAGGGAAGTCAGCCGCCTCATTTAGGATAAAAAACAACAATGGGAAGAAGTTTGTTTAAACTCAGGAGGAATGTACGGCGAAAAACACGAAAGCAGTGTATGCAGGAGTAAACGTTGTCTGGAAAATATACACCCCAAATCAAGATTTATGGGCAACAATAGCCCAGATAGTAGGATTTAGAGCTCGTCTCCATAAAGTAAGTACCATTGGCAAACGATGTTTAAGTTGTAAAAGAAGTAATCCATCAACTTAAGAACAACGCGGCCGCAGGAATTGATTCAATACTATCGATATCAATAGAGAAATCATCTGGGCTCATCACAACTGTGTGGAAAACCCAATCCTCGAGGAATGGAAAAACTTAAGAGACTGACATCATATGCTAAGTAAATAATCAGAGACTATTAGTGTGACTTCAGGAGGAACGGCTCGATGATTGACCAGATTTTCATTTTGATATGATTTTAGAAAAACAATGGAAACTCCGTGATACGGGCCACCATTTATCCGTAGACTTTAAAAAGGGCGACCGAAAATGTACTTAATGTAAAAGTAGTTAAGGACCTAATGTACACAAATCCGCTGGCTCTGATGATATCCCGCAATACTTCTGAAAAAAATGTCCATCCACAGACCATTGCGCAAGCTCTTTCGCCTGTTCTACTATTCTGGTCTCTTACCGAGTAGATGAAAAATATGTAGTCTGTCCAGTCTGTCTTTAAAAAGGCGAAACAACGTCTCCCTTCACTTAAGGACCCATAGCATTAACGTCCCTTTTTTCTAAGGTTATGAAAACGCTGATACATTGTTAGCTTATGACATGTCTTTAATCGCGGAAACTTTCTAATGACCGACAGCAGTAACAGGCTGACTGGTGATTTGTTGGCACATCTCACCGAAATGTCGAACCAATCTTTGCACAAGCCGCTGTTTGTTCAACGGGAGCCATGAGAAGCACGCCACAAGCAGGGTTGGACATGATACGTCATCTCCTTCCCCTGGATCTATTCATAAAAGGCTGCGCTGCAAAGAGCGCTCTCAGACTAAGGGAGTCATCTCTGTGGAAGCAAGCCAACTATGGATATGTGACCATATTCAGAATAATAGACTCAGAAATAATAGGCGGACCCCACAAGCGGACCAGTAGGAATGCAGTTAAGTGGGAAGGTTATGGTCCTACACTTCTGACCATAACGACGCCGGGATAAAAAGGAAAAGAAGAAGAAGACTACCTAGGAAAGAAACATGGTTTTAGTAGCCTCGCAGCTACGACCGACTATATTTCCCCCCAAAATGACTTCTCTCTCAGAATACCTATCCTTTTGCCCGACAGAGAAGATTGGCTATCAAACGCTGTGATCAACGACCACGAGATCACTCTCTTCACCGACTAATCGAAAATGGACACAGGAACAGGGGCCGGGTTCTACACTGATACCCTCCACAAACAGAAATCATTCAGACTCCCTGATCTGTGCAGCGTTTTTCAAGCAGAAATCCTAGCAATAGAGAAATCAGCCAAACACCTACAGATAGCCGATATCCCATCATCTGATATCACTATCTTCGTAGACAGCCAGGCTGCACTGAAGTCAATAGAATCCTGTATAACGAGATCAAAGGCTGTCATGAAATGTCGCCACTCACTTAAGACCATCAGACACCACAAAGTCAAACTCTGCTGGGTCTCTGCTCAATCGCAGGGAACGAAAGAGCGGACGAATTGGACAGGCAAGGGTCTGAACTGGACATTAGCGAAGCGGATACGTCATTGCAACCACCGACCAGCGAATTATACCGGATCATAAATGACACAATCATAAAAGAAGCCAACTCGTCTTGACTGACAAGAAACGACAGCTACACGACAAGATCATCATGGCCAGAGCTCAATGTCGGAAAAACAAAGAAGCTCTTGGCGCTGGACCGAAACTCGATCCGTATGCTCGTCGGAGTGATCGCATGACACTGTCCCATCGGAGCAATGCTCCAGAAATGGAACTCGGGATTCAGCGATCTTTACCGGAGCTGCGGCGTGGCAAATGCAGATACATATATCGGATCTTCTAAAATTCATAAAGAGCACGGGGTGGTTTCAGCCACCACGTGATAGGACAGGTTAATTATATGTGTTCTCCACAAATGAAGGGAATCACAATGGGCTTTTTGGCCTCCGAGTGGAAGTGATGGTTAACCATCACACTCCCCTTCTTTAACCTAACCTAACCTTGCACAACCTCGGTGAAAGCAAGATCGTTGCCCTTGATACTGCTAAAGCACTTTATAGAATTTGGCTCTCTTCTTGTGTGGATTAAAATTACTTTTCGGGTCATTCAGTTTAAGTCATTTTGGATGGTTTCAAGTCTGATATTCACCAACTAAATACTGGAGCTCCCTGTTACTTTTCACTTTTATAAATGATCTTCCGTTTGCTTCTTCTAATCTAATCAACTTCCCCGCAGATGACAGCTTCCATATTCGTTCCGTTACTGCTTTTTAGTCTTAGAGTCGGCGCGTAAGCACATTATGGTACTCGTATATTCGAACCTCGACAGTATACGACCAAATTTCCATTTCAATATTTTGCTTGGATCTTGCCATTCCGAATGGAATGGAATATAACATTAACACGGGAATTCTTGCAAGACTCAATTTTGACAAATATAATTTACGATGACTTTTCCAATTATCGGGCAATAAATCAGTCATAACTTGGCGATATTAGTTTTCAAAACCTTGCACAGAGAACATATGCTTTATAATAGCCCCAAAAAACGAAAACAAACCAGCAAAGTCACATCACCAAAACGCGAAACAGCTCGTGAAGGAAATATTTCTTGGAATAAAGCCAAAACGGGTCGTGTTGTGCGAGATGTGACACCGTCTTATTATATGTCGTCCACCTCCATATCTTCAATTTGAGGCGAAACTAATCAGGTTAATATGTATATGGCTATAGCGATGGGAATTTACGGTGACGATTGCACCTTTTGGGTATAGACCAATTATACTACTATGTCAAAGGCCATGCTATACAGTGATTCTAAACTGTTGTCAAATGATTTGATTTGACGTATATGATTGAAACAGGGATGACAAATTCAGGCCACGAATATCAACCCGAATATCATCTCTACACTGCACTAATCCTTGTGAATCAATAGGGAGAAATGCCGCTGAGGGGATAATGTCCGATAGCGGAGTGATCTCATGGTACTTAGGTAGTTAGCCTAGTAAACACCCAAATGCCAAGGCATTTTCGCTAGTTGTTGCTATTGCAATGCACTTTCGAGCCATCTTAATTACAACACTTAATTTTCGATTATTTGCAGCCCTACTCCATTAGACTTAAGGTATTGCGATTTGGGCATTCTATGAGATTCGAGACAAGTTCTTTCCGTATAACATGGCATACATGAAACTTCACAAGACTGCCATAAGCGATTATAGGCCTAACATAATCGATACCACGTAGCATATGATGTTTGTGACTGTATAATCCTTCTCTCTTGTATTAATATTCCACCAGTTTCCTTAGGTTGAGGCCATGAAGAATTGTGCCTTAAAGAATACCGTTTCCAACTATAGAAACTTAGTCTTTAATTTGTAATCGTCTTTTGTTGTAATTGGGTGCGAGAGACAGTTAATTCGAGAAAAGAAAATTCTCTGACCTGTTGCAAACCGTTTTTAATACTAAAAACCATGTTCGAGGCGACCTTGCCACATTTAATAACGAATCTCTTCCCAAGAGTCATCAAATACAATAAATAATCTGTAACAGATGCTTTCGCATGCCAATTGGTAGGCTTGTAAAACAGAACTTCCAATAATATGGTGTCGAAGGACTTTTCAAAGTCGACTAGACAACCACCCGTACATTGGCTTATTGCCATATTCCATTGTATGCCGGAAACCAGTTTTGACGCACCACTCATTGACACTTTAATTGACTCACAAAAAACAAAAATCAAAATTACTAACCAAAATAAATTTGTAATAATAGAAACGAGCTTGAAGGAACGGTAATAAATGTATACAGAAAACGCTTGATATCTACGCAAGGCAATCGACGACTTGGCAGTGTAAAAAAATAATTTATTTTCTTAATTAAATCTGTTGTTTCTTTTTTTTTGAGCAACTACGCATTTGCATATAGCGGTCTTGAAGTCAATCACACGTATTCAGGGGCTTTTTCGCGGGACTAGAATGTATTGACCTGGAATCCAAGAAATCCATTTAGTTCAATTCCGTCCTTTTGTTGGGAACATTTCTAACACACGATTTCGCTTATTTTCATATTCATGCGCGATCAATTAATCGAAAACCATAAATTAGGCACGAAGATTGATTCCTCAAGCTACGAAGATAATTCAAGAAGGTTAAACTCAACATTTCGGGACCTCTGATGAAGAAGAGTCACTATCAACCCCTAGTGAAAAACATAAACATCAACATCCCAAAGTAAAGCAGGAAAAGCTACCACCCTGGTGTACGAGTATTGTTTACAATTTTAAGAAAGTTGTAAAGAGAGAGGAATTTTTGGTTTATTTTTTTTTTAAGGTTATAGTTTTCGTTACAACCTGCGGAGGACCGGGACCGAAGCTTGGCATATACACCTATATATGTTGCGCGTGACCTAATAGAAACGTACCTTCAGAGGTACATTCCGAGAAGCTCTTTCTAGACTTTAGGGGCTTTGTCATAATCGCTCTGAGGAGAAATACCATGAACTACAGTCTTGATGACTTGGCTGTTAATGGATTCAAACCCCGTGTCCTCGGCGTCAAACGCCAACCTACTAACCTCTGAGTCATGATGTTCCTAGCCTATTTAGTACCGCTAAAAACTTATATTAGGTAAGCAACTAAGTTCTCGCTATTTATCAAGATGGCCCCAGTAGTAAGTGCTGGTCGATTGTGACCATATATCGCTTCCATATCTTCCGCTTTGACACATTAGTGATTTTGTTTTTGCGTCATATACTTTTGGTTGGGTGAAAATGTCTGATTTTGTGCCAAATAATCGTCATTTGCGGGAAGTGTTGCTGTTCTTCTTTCATCCGAAGAAAAGCGGCTGAAGCGCATCGAGAACTCCAAAAAGTTTACGGAGATGTTGCTCTAAGTGAAACAACGTACCGTCATTGATTCCGTCGCTTCAAAGACGGTGATTTCGATATTGACGACCGTTCGCGTGGAGAAAGGCCAAAAACCTTCGAAGTTCTGAATTGGAGGCATTGCTCGATGAAGATCCATGCCAGACGCAAAAAGAGCTTGCTTCAGTATTAGGAGCTACCGCCAAGCTATTTCCAAGCGATTGCATGCGTTGGGAATGATTCAAAAGCAAGAGACTTGGGTTCCCTATGATTAGAAGCCAAGAGACGTTGAGCGTCGTTTTTTCGCCTGTGAACAACTGCTCCAGAGGCAAAAAGGAAGGGTTTCTTCATCGCATCGTTACGGGTGTTGGAAAATGGATTCATTACAGCAACCTAAAGAAAAACAAATCATGGGGACAGCCCAGTCATGCTGCTACGTCGTCGACTCGGCCGAATATTCACGCTGCGAAGGTTATGCTGTGTATTTGGTGGAATCAGGGCGGTGTTATTTTTTATGAGCTGTTGAAACCAAACGAAACCATCACTGGGGAACGGTATCGAACTCAATTGATGCGACTGAGCCGAGCATTGTGCGAAAAGCGGCCACAATATGAGCAGAGGCTGGAAAAAGTGATTCTTCAGCACGACAACGCTCGGCCTCACGTTGCCAAACCCGTTAAAACCTGCTTAGAAACCCTCAAATGGGAAGTCATACCCCACCCGCCATATTCCCCAGATATTGCGCCGTCCGATTATCACTTGTTCCGGTCAATGGCACATGGTCTGGTTAATCAACAGTTCCATTCATATGAAGACATCTGAAAATGGCTTGATTCGTGGATAGCTTCAAAAGACAAACGCTTCTACCGTGACAGTATACGAGCTATGGCAGAAAGATGGGAAAAAATTATCGCTAGCGACGGGCAATACTTTGAATGATTCATTTGTAACCGTTTTTTCACAATAAAGTTGCATATTCATCAAAAAAACAGCGAGAACTTAGTTGCGATCCTACTATATATTCGCCATACTAGTCGACAATAATAGCACAGCTTGGACAGCCTTTCTAGACAGCTTCTAGGTAGCTTCAATACATCTTTGTTGTAAGCAACAGGTCCAGCGCCTTCAGGCATGAAGATGCGTGACATTACTGATAATGTCCGTTATAATAATTAATGGCGTTAAAGTTGCGTTTCAACTTGAAACACCGTCACTAGGCAGTATGTTGCCTAAGCTTCTTGATCGAAAACCATAAAGATTCATTACAGTACAAGAGGCAGTAAATGTCCAAATGCTGTTTAAGCTGTTACAACTTTCTGCCGCCATTCGCTCGCGAAGCAATATAACCAACTCGACGCTGAACAAGCAGGTCGTATAGCTTGTTTTTGTGTCGTACATTATTTCACACTCACCGACAAGGTTGTGTTATATGTCGATTGGCAAGCATTGCTCATTTACTACTCAAATTGTCGGTGCCAATTCTAAATACATCTGTTTCAATCATCGCAGGTTATTTCAAGCAAGCGAATGGTAAGAAGTCTCTGTTGCCCTATCGTATCTTAGACGTGGATGAGGTTTTATTAAAATAAGTCTACAATAGCAAAACCCACTTTGGAGGAAAGACAATTCTTTTCGACGAAGATTTCCAATAAGTCGTTCCCGTTGTTAGACAAGTGTCTACCTCATCGTTCAAACTGGGCTATGAATAAGGTAACATTTACAGTGGATCACGTTTAAAAGTTTTAAAATTCTTTTAGAGTCAAAACATATACAGTAGAAGTTCGGAAAATTTGACTCTCAAAAAAATTTACTTTACAGAAAAGTTGACAAAATTTTAGCTATTAGTGACATTTTCTGACATGTATTGTCCATTCGAATATTTGTTTGCGTCCGGTAATTAATTTAATTTTGGCAAAAAAATGGCAAACAAAAATTGTGAACGAAAGCAAGTTCGATTAAATTTAAAACAAAAAATCGCAATATTTCAGGTCTTCTTCTACCCCTAAATGTTACAGCAGTTTTGCAGCCGATGGACTAGAATCCCATCAAGTTGGGCAAATTAAGCTGTCGTTACAAACTAATGTGCAATGTTGTGACCCAAGAAAATATAGGGTTTTCCAAAAAGGACTTGACAACTTTTTTTTAAAATAAAACGCAAACCATTTGAGATATTTCAAAAACTTTATTATCGGCTTGAAGTACAATCAAAACATTTATGAATGGAACTCGACTTCGTTCATACGGCCACCGCGATCACGTTTGCAGTAGTCGATTCGTTGGACCCAATTTTCAATGACTCGGCCACACATTTCGGCCGAAACAGCCTCTATTTAGCGTTCAATGTTGGCTCTGAGCTCTTCCAACGTCGTCGGCTTGTTGGCATAAACCAATGACTTAACGTAGCAGCAAAGAAAATAGTCTAGAGGCGTTAAATCGCACAAACGAGGCGGCCAATCGACTGGCCCATTTCTTGAGATAACATGCTCATCAAACTTACTCTTCAATAAATCGATTGTAACGTGTGCACACAGCCACACAGGCTTGTGGCACCATCCTGTTGAAACGACATGTCGTCCAAGTCCATATCTTCCTATTCGGGCCAAAAATAATCGGTAATCGTGGGGCGATAACGCTGGCCATTCACAGTAACGTGACGATCGTTATCGTCGACGAAAAAATATAGCCCAGTAACGCCGCCGGCATGCAAACCGCACCAAACAGTTATTTTTTGTGGATGAAGTGGTGATTCATGAAGCACATGTGGATTTTCACCCGACCAATAACGCATATTTTGCTTATTGACGAACCCATCGCGCCAAAAATGAGCTCGTCTCTGAAGATGATTTTGCGATGAAATTCATCATCTTGGCGCATCTTCTCCAGAGCCCAATCGGAGAACGTACGTCGCTTCAAATGGTCCATCGGCTTCAATTCTTGAGTCAGCTTGATCTTGTATGGGTGTAAACCAAGATCCTTACTGACTGATTTGGATCGTTTGCTACGGACGCCTGAACGGCAGCGATATTTTCGACACTTCGACCAACCCGTTGCCCCACTGACACGGCAAGATCACACAACGAATATGTAGACTCAAATTTTTGCACTAAGCTTGTTATTGCCTGTCTACTAGAGCGAGAATTACGACCGAAAATTTGTGTTAACGCTCTTAAAGTTGCGGTCACCGACTCCGGTAGAAAACTTTTATAATTTGCAGACGTTGCTCGTTCGAGTACTTTACCAAATGAAAATGTTGAGTTTACTGAATAAATCGACAATGACAGTTCGATCATTAGTGAAAGGGTGTGTTCACACACAAATGAAGAGTCTGTGGTGACTTCAGTAGAAGAAGAAGATATTGATGTTTCGGCAAGGTTATTACTATTTTCATTCGTGTTTCAAATGTTCATACTAATGTGGAAACAATTTATTAAAACTATGATTTTGAAATCTACTTCCCTTATCTTGAATCTATTTCACTTTTTGGGTCAAATCTACTTCATTTTTTTTTTTTTTTTTTTTTGAAGTGGTAACGCTGGTTACAATCAAGTCGAAGCAAGGATACACACAACAATTATGTGTGAAAAAGGAGAGTAACAAGCTTCTTACTAAATGGTATTTGATTATTATTGGTTTCCCCGAGTGTACTTTCCAAGAGCCGCCCCGAATCATGCCGAAATATCCGACATCACAGTCGAAGAAGTTCGGTACGCGGTTAAAAACTCCAAGAAAAGAAAAGCTGTTGGGCCGGACGGGATACCCTCTGAGTTCTGGAAAAAGATGGGAGACATCGGGTCTAGATGACTCATGGTTCTTATCTCCAAACTTATGAGAGGCGACACTATGCCTAATCAATGGAGGGAAAGCTATCTTCTTCCTTTGCACAAAGGAAAGGGTGATACGCGAAATTGTGATAACTACCGTTCGTTGAACGGGTATTAGATAGCCGACTGCGGAAAATAATACGACTATCTGATGACCAGTGCGGGTTTGTCTCGGGTAAATTAACGACAGATGCAATCCAAAGTATAAGGATCATGATGGGAAAGCATCGTGATTCTTCAAAGGACTTGCATATGGTGTTGGTCGATTTCGAGAAAGCCTTTGACCGGCAACCAAGAGATCTTTTATGGGTAGCGCTAAGATAAAAAGGAGTTCTACAAACCTACGTGCGAGTTGTCATGGACATGTACAAGAGAGCAACGATAAGAGTAAGATGCACCGCAGGAGTCACCGAAGAGTTCGCAATCAAAGTCGGTGTACACCAAGGGAGCGTCCTCAGCCCACTGCTCTTTATAGCAGTCCTTGAGTGCTTGCTTGAAGGAAAAGTGACGGACCCCAATGTGCACAGGCTATTCTTTGCTGACGATGGAGCCATTATAAGTGATGATCAGGCGTCCCTACAACGAGCACTTGATGTGTGGGTGGACATTTTTGTGGGACACGGGTATCGTATTAGTTCAAAGAAGACAGAGTATCTGTGCTGCCCGTTGTCTGACCCTCATCAGCCTATTCCAGACATTTACTTGAATGGAAGAGTGCTTCCCAAGTGTGAAAAGTTCAAATATCTGGGATCTATGATTAATAAAGAAGCAACTTGTGATGACGACATTAATGAATGGATGAAGTGGCGGGAAAACTCCGCCATCTTCTGTGATCGAAAAATGTCCCCTAAGCTGAAAGGAAGGCTCTACACTTCAGTTGTACGCCCGGCGCTCACATACGGTTCACAATGCTGGACAATGCACAAAAAGTATGAGAGCAAATTAACGGCAGCTGAGATGAAGATGCTTCGCATGACAGCGGGAGTAACAAAGCGTGACAGAATTAGAAGTTCAAAGATCCGAGGAAGCCTCCACGTAAAAGAAACCATCACAAGAAAGATAGAGCGCGACCGACTCAGTTGGTATTGCCATGTTCAAAGGAGAGATCCTTTGAACCCCGTCCAAAAGGCGATATCAATCAACGTTCCAATTTCAACACGCAAAAAAGGCAGGCCGAAAAACAATTGGTGCAAACAAATGCAAAAACACGAACTTTTGATTGGCCTCAGCGATGAAGTAATCCCAAACCGGGAAGCCTGCCGCTACTTTCTGAGGTCAAACCGGCGGACCCCACAAGCGGACCAGTAGGAATGCAATTAAGTGGGAAGGTTATGGTCCTACACTTCTGACCATAACGACGCCGGAAAAAAAAGGAAAAGAAAAAAAGGTATTTGATTATTATTGGCAGTGAATACGACTACGACCGTTTAGAATAATGCGTGTAGTCAATACCCTGCTAAAAACAAGTCATTCTCGTGGTCTTTACAAGATTGAGCCCTAGCTTGTTAGAATATGATCAGTGCTGGATATTTACGAGATCCTTGTTTATAGTATACGGGCTACACAATCTTCTGTTTAGCCAATAGACGGAAATAAAAGGTAAAGACCGCGTACATGTGGGCTTGACAATGTATAATTGAGTCTAGGAGATTATTTATGAACATTGAAAATAGTAAGAGGTCTAATAAGATCCTTGTGGTACACCTGAGTAAACAGAAATAGAACCCGAAATTCGTTTATTCATTTGAACTACCTGGACCCGGGCGAGTAGCATTCGGTTTAATACTACGAAGCGCATTATGAACCTAGCTGAAGTGACCTAACCTAACATAATTTTTCTCAATCTTATCATAACATACTAATTTCGTCCGCATGTGCAGACAGCTGTTAAGATTTGGACTTCTCTGAAGTGAAAGGACACCAAGATTTACACTTTGGATTTGTGCGAAAGTGTGATCAATGATATTCAGAAAAATTAATTCACCAACTATATCATGCAGATAAAATGTTCATCTCTAGCAGGCCTGATGAGTTCGGTTTCGATATTCCTTCCATAACCTAACCTAAGTCGAATGGACGGCCTACTACGTTGTCGTTGATCGGAGTAATGGAGTTTTTGCCTGGCAGCATCATTTTGGTTGCCATCGGCATTATTGTTTTTAGAAGCGGATTTTTCAAAACCAGCATCCAGATTTCCATTCATGTTCGTTCTCGCAGGCATCTATACTGGCTTTATAACACCTCTGTCTCCTCCACTCTTCACTTGATCGCACTTTCACACTCTTTAATTTTTCTACTCTTTGTAGCTGCCCGTCTTTCCTCTGACCACGAATGTCAAGTCTTTCAATAGATGTAGAAAACTAGAAGCCGAAATCTGTCTTCGGGCATAATGACGTTTACGCAGAGTTGCCTGAAGAATTGCTTAAGTCATTTTGCTCCTGCAATTTCACGATGAACCATTGTATGGCGCTGACATTGAGCATTTGTTTTCTTTTCGAGTTTCCAGATTGTTTCTTTGTTGTTCCCAAATGCAGCCTTAAGACATCACAAGCCGAGGGCTAAATACTTTTTTGCCAAACTCTTTCTCAAATAACAAACTCGCATCCGAATAAGCCCTGCTAATTCCCTTTGTATTTAGTAGTTCAAAAATAAAAGTCTATTCTTTTTATCTAGGATCCAGAACAGTCCCTTAGTTCCTCTGCCACTGAGCGGCTTATGTTTCAGAAACTATGATAGGGCTTGGGTGTACTGTAGATAGGTAAAAGATTGGTGCTCTAATACCTACAACGATTCGCTCTTCTTTTTCTTCGTATGCAGTCCCTCATACGTTCCACGAGGATTCGTCAAAAAGGATCTTCGGTCAAAGCGCTAGCTTTTCAGATTTTACCAGGAGAGGTTGAGAATGGGAGCTTGAAAGCAGGGGATAGATGGTGGCGCTTTTTTCAATAACTTTTGACTAGTCCCTCTAGATTGGAACCACCTCGAGAAATGCGTGAAAAAAGTACGTCTGCGATCCTTTTCGATAACCTTTTTTATCTCTGACCACGTAATAATCACTTTTAACTTTCTCTATCAGACTTTTAATTTTATCTGACATCTAATAATGAAGAGTGATTTGAAAATCCTTGCTCCATATGTCATATCTAATAGAATCGCCTCGAAATGTAAATGAATAAACCCAGCCCAGTACATTCATTTACATACGAGTACAGTAAAGGTCACGGTTAAGTAATTGTAATTCATGCCAATCGGCAGGGACTATCGCTTCAGTTCTCAGAATTCTATGAATTGGATAACGACCTTCGTTTGATTGTTTTAATGCCTTAGTCAGCGCTCGTCTCGTCTCTCAACTGATTACTATGCGGCCGCTGGATAAGAATAGCAATCTTAAAAGAATTTTTCAATTTAGCTTTTGTCTTAAAAAGACACCTTATACCGAGATATTTTAACTTTAATTAAAAACCGAGATAACATTCAGATACATATCACGAAGAATTAAAAGTTGAGATAACAGTCAGATACATATCACGACTGCTTATGTCACCCACACGTCGATGTGCGAAATACTAAAAGCCAGACTGATTAGCTCCCAGCTAAAAGGTATTTCACCTCAGTATTGAATGACTCATGAGAATTACACCAGCTTTAAAAGAAGGCGGTTAGTCGTTATTTGTTTATTGCTGATTCTAATCCCATTCACAAATAACATTCGGAGATTGTAAAAAAAAGCCATAAAATGACTAAGAATGCATCAATCAGGCGAGGTTATTTGTTTTTTTTTCCAGCTTTGTAAGGGGCTGTTGGCGTATTTGTATTTGTCACAAAGAGTTTTTAAGCTGGCTTACCGCAAAACCCCTGAATATATTCTTAAAAGAGTTTAGGAGACTAAGGCACAGCAATGGTCCGGAGATATGCACTCAGGGTTACAGACGCCCGTCAACTTACTTCTTGTATAAAATGGCAATTTTGTCGCAAGGGCACATGTCCAGTCACTATATCCACAGTTGCAAAATTGGAATATAAATTATTCATTTGACTTTACTGGCGACCCGACAATGGTACGGCAACTGGTGTAGAAACTTTGTATGCAGTATGGATGGCTGTTGATTTTTTTTTATGTAAGCCTTATTATCCACACGTTTAAAAATAGCGCCAATATTCCTTGTGCTTATTTTTGCAAAGACCTGAGACGGTGTGCTAACGAAAGATTGTTATAAAAGAAATTGCTGCTGCTATTCATATGCTAATTAATCCCATGATAATGTCAATAAAGTAGAATCTGTTGAATGCGGTTTTTATTTTTCGTTTATCGAGAATGTTAGGCCAATTAGACACAAACAAACAAGAAATTAAGAAAAGTTATTTTTGGCCAAATCATAAAGGCTACATACCACTGGTTGTAATACTAACCTTATCTCTCTTCTTATTCTGTTCTGTTGATCTTCTATATCGCTTGGGAATATAGGAATTATTATCTTAGATTTTGGGATCTATTCTAGATGATTCCCTGCGAAACTCAAATGAAGACAAAACTGATGTTTTCTCTAAATTTGTAAACTAAGGCCATTCTTTAAAAGAAAAAATAGTCTCTTGGGTGCGACTATCCAAGCTACCGACTTCCTATTTGTTAAGTGATTGGTAAAATAATCGCGATTTTTCAAACCAAATCAAATCAAAGTTAATGGAAAGATAACCAGCTCTTTACTACACAATTACGCATCGATTAATACCAGATCGAACTTATTATCTTGATTTGTTCATGAGATACCCGAAACGAAAACATAGTCATTTCTCCGAAATTTACAGTCTCAAAACGTGGAAATAAATTTCAACATTTCTAATTCTGAAAATTGTACTTAATACTATGATTTTAAAAGGAAAAAGTTATAAAAAAAAGAACAAATGTGACTGACTGACAGTGGGTTTAGTCCGAGACTGGACGGTGAGATTTCCATCACTAGCGCTTCTTGAATATAGGATCTACGACCATTCGTGGCTTATGGCCGGTCATAGCCAATTCACCATCCATGGTCAGATTTTGTAAAACCACTCAAATGTGTTTGGCCGGCAATAGAAAATCGAACAGAAATCCAATCTTATACTGGGTGATCCATACCTGGTTTCAACTTTTTGGTTTTATTCATTAATTACAAAAATAATATGAGAGGTACATATGCCGTCGTCTCTTGGTCTTCCGCGGCAGATGATTTGTTAGAGGCAATTTTTGATGACTGTTGGTGAGATTCGGAGACGGAAGATGTTTCTTCTTCTTTTTGTTTTGCAAAATGAAAGATCATGGCTATCAGTTGATATCACCGAAAAGTGAAATACCTAGTCAGTCCCATTTCTAATGAGCCCGGTTTGGATTGACATCCAGTTGAAACGCCATCTCTGTCATATGTATCTTTTATCTATTTTCACACCGAAGTTGGTACCTTTCACATTGTTTTGTCAATAGTTATTTGACTTGTGTGAAAAATAAATCGCACATAATATAAATGAATGAGAGAAGCTTGGGTCTGGCTTTTCATGAGCCAAACGTCCAATGAGTCAGTCTAGCGAAAAATCAAAATAGAGCAAATGGAAAATCTTCTCAGTGATCAGTGTCTGTCCCAAGCGCACAAGAATTCCGATGAAACAAAAGAGCTGACGAATTGGCCAGGCAAGGGTCTGAAATAGACATCAGCGAAGCGGACACATCACTGCAATAACCGATGCATTATACCGGATCATAAACGACACAATAATAAAAGAAGCCAGCTTGTCTGGGCTTGCAAGAAACGACTGTCACACGACAAGATCATCGTGGCCAGAGCTTAATATCGGCAAAACAAAGAAGCTCTTGGTGCCAGACCGAAACTCGATCCGTATGCTCGTCCGAGTGATCGCATGACACTGTCCCATCGGAGCAATGCTCCAGAAATGGAACTCGGGATTCAGCGATCTTTACCGGAGCTGCGACGATGAGGAAAAAACCGAGACGATCCAACATCTGCTTTGCCACTGCCCAGCTCTCGAGAATCGGCGCCTAACTTCGCTGGGCCAAAGATTCTTCACAGAGATTGCGGAGGTAGCAAATGCAAATATATCGGATCTCCTAAAATTCATAAAGAGCACGGCGTGGTTTCAGCCACCAAGAGAGCCAAGAGAGCCTGAGCCAAGAACAATCCTATACGGAAACATTGTGCAACAAAGTCAGTTGTGAAAATGAAAAAAATGCTGAGGAAAGCATAACACTCGCAGTATAAGATCACTTCATAATTCATAATCTATGTATGCATTTCCAATATAACACCTTAATGAGAAAAAAGTCTTTGTGAACTACAACCAACGCCACAAATTCAGTCGAATCTCTCAAATCCTATCTAGGACAATCACCCCCGGAGAGTAGTGAACGAACATTTTCAACACAAACCATCTACATTCCGTTCAGGTTGTGTGATAAACACCATAAGAGCGCGATTCCTTTAAAAAAAAATCATAAGAAATTCGTTCCACTGTGAATGCTGAATATTTTTTGGGTATTCTGAAAATTGTGGACAGAATTCATCGCGTTTGACCTAAGTATAATACAAAGAAGTCGGCAGTTATGTTTTTTTGAATGACAATTATCGAGTTTGTGACTTTGAATTAGCATTCTAACGCTCGCCTACTGCCATACTCGAGTGATCTGAGCAATTTTTCCCTGTTTCCAAAGCTCATATTATCATTCAGAAGACTTCGACTGACATCCTCGAGGTTACTCCGGCCTCAAGTACCAGATGTGTTTCGACAAGTTTTATGATTAGTTTGAACAAAGAAAGGGTGATGTTTTTGCTGCTTGGTTTTTCAGTGTTATACTGCTGACAGTTGAAGTGTGATTCGTGTTATGTGTCATAGTCAGGCATATCCAGTAAGCATCGCCATTTCATCGTGGAAAGACTTATATCCAAGTGACGTTTCAAAATGTTTGAATTTGTTATCAAAATTTGCACTCGGTGAAAAACGTTTTTCGCTCACTTCGACCATTTCATGTACTTGCCAGCGTTAATGAAGACGGTGATTTGTCCATTTTGTCAAAGCTGACCATGAAGACAACGTTTGTCAACCCGCTATCCCGTATATGGTGTAGCACTTTTTTTTTGCCCAAAAAGGCGAACCTGGCCGACATGTGGTTCTAGCAAAACGACGCTGCATGCAACACAGCACGCGAATTCGACCAGCTGAGAAATGAGCTCGGTGAGCAATTTATCATGCGATTTGATGCCTTTAGATTATTTCTAATAGGGATTTGTCAAATTACTCGTCTATGCCGGGAAATCAGCGTCAATTGCAGCCATGGAAGACAACATTACACGAATACTAACCAATTTGCTCGAAAGAGTGATCCACAATTGGAGTGTTCGTATAGACCACTTAAAACGTAGTAATGGTCAACATTTATACGAAATAATTTAAAACGTGAATGGCAAATATTGATGCATCAACTCAAATAAGATTTGTTTACACTTTGCAGTTTTCCTGTGTTGTTGTTTGGCAATTAAAAATCAAACGCTTAATAAATCACATATTATGATATACGAAATTCCCATCGTAATCTAGAGTAGATAACTCAGCGACACTAAAGGACATCAAACTGAAATGGCGATCCATTTTTTCTTCAAAAAGTCATCGAAAATGTTGACCTACGGATGATCGCCCGCACGAACAGAAGTTGCGGTGGTAACATCAAAAATGTTTTGTTCCATAATTGCCATAGTCATTAGCCAGCAAAGATCAGCATTGATTGACAGTATCTACTGGCTCACATCTTTACGGTTCTTAGTTTAATTGTGCTCAATCCTATTGACTTCAAGGTAACCTGATTGTCTAGAAAATTCGAATCTCGTACCTGTGCCCACTGATCGAGCCTCAGTGAAAAGGGTGATCTCATATTTGTTGGAAAATTATTCAATTCCTTGTAGAACAAAAAACAATCCGATGATGATGCAAGGCTATTGTTTTTATGATAGTCCTTAGGTTACTTGTTTCCCTCAAAGATTTTCTTGGTCTGAAAGTGGTCAGACGATCAAGTCTGAAGAAATCAAAGAAATTTGGAACGCTGCACGATCGTTATACAGACATTCATTACTTAAGTCAAGGACTTGGTATATGTTGTCTCAACGATCACAAGCTGCAATGACATCAGTGCGATGATCAGACGCAGAATAACTCTTGTCAATCGCCGTTTAGAAGCAATTTTAAGAGCAATCAAAAACGCATTTAGGGAATTTCGCGAAACTGCCGAAGTGCTAACGACTCACAAGCTTATTAAAAAACGACCAATATTACGTGTCCACAACCAACATCGATTCCATTATTAGCATTAATTTTCAATTAAAATTAACAATAAAATTGTTGTAGAAAGCTGTCAGTTATATGTCAACTTCTTTAAGGTAACGACGTAGTTGACTTTGCGTCTAATGTATAGGTAGTTGCTGCAGCAAAAGGAAACCCGTGTACCCACAATCGTTCACCACCGTAACCGCCTAAGCACAGAATTGAAAAAAAAAATAAAATAAATCTGCCAGATCGTGACGTACGTAATTAGCATGGAATTATAGCCGAATCCACATGTTTAAAATTGCAATCTAACGAGTTGTTAAAAAGCCATAAAACGATTTTTTTCTCAATTCGCGTTATAACAGATACATCAACCAAGTGAATCGCTTGGCTTGGATTCACAAGCAATAACACACTTTCCAAATAATTTATCAAGCAGATCAATTAATTATAATTTCAAGCTTATGACATGCCTTGACCTCGCTCAAGCTTCGAACTTTCCCCGACAAGACTAGGCATCTAACGTGCAAACACCGCAAAAACCGGTCTTTGGAAATCTAATTTTTCGCGAGAAAACCATAGTATCACTACCACATCATGTCGTCATCACTTACAAATTGCTCCCGCTTTCGCATCAGCAGGCATTCGTGCACATTCGACGACACGGGCAAGTGTTTGGGGTACTGCGACGCTTGATGATGAATCAATCGAGAATGCCGGGTAATTCCGAGGGAATTCTCAAAACTATTCTGGTTATTCCGATTCCTTTCGAACACCTCCTTTTGGGTAAAACGACTCGGTGACGATGTGTCCCTTTTTCGATACACCGGCGACGAGTGAAGTGATCGCGATTTTCTTTGATACGGCGCCACCTCCGAGAGTGGAACGTGTTCGATGAGTATTTCCGGTGGCGGGGTTTTCGTATTAAGTGTTCTCGAGAGCATCGATAGTTTCGACGTTGGTGGGGACGGATCCACCAGTGAGTACCGGCGAAACATTGTTAATTTGATTTAAAAATTATTTAGAAAATATGAAACGAAAAACGATAGAGCGACATGGACACGTCTAATCAGCAGCGAAATTCAAATCAAACTGGTTTGGATGAGTGGCAACGCATGCGAGAGCTCGTATGAATGAAAGCGGTGCCTCGAGTGGAGTTTCGCTGGGATTTCTCGCTTCGCCAAGACAAAGAAATACCCGTTCTCTAGCACGGACGGTAGTAGACAGATAGAGTGGAGCGCGACTGTAATCGAATGTCAGTGCGAATAGCATGAGAACTAACTAAAAGATAAGAGGGGACGCATGGAAACCATTCGGTCTCTGACGATCGGCAGTCTATGGGCTAGGGTGGTTGTGCAATTAATTACTTCTGGGGAAAAGTTCATTGCACTTATGGGAAAAGCTGTTTATAGTAGCAAAAATACAGCAAATATGACAGTAGTCACCAAGTCAAGTCTTAACGACTACCTTGGATGTTGTTGGAGTTTTGGGATTCATTGCCGTGTAAAAAATGAGAGGAACGATCGAGGTTCCAGGCGAAAAGGTTAAGGTTTATTTGCATAAGCTAATGGCTTTGTATTATTGATTGCGGTGAGGTGTCGGGGTTTTTTGTTGAATAAACTATTTCAGCGGATGGTGGCTATATGCTGTGCGTGTCACCTTGCAATGTGGATTAACTATTCATTACTTCATTGCTATAAAACGACATATAGACAGCATATGGAAATATATTTCTAGAAAACTATTAAGGTAGGTGGCAGTTATGTTGGCTGTCGGTTGGGGGCTGGGATTACCAAGTGCCTTAATACGAAGTAGACATAATCATTGGGAAAACCTTTCTGCGATATTTATCAATGATCAAGGAATACACACATATGTCGCTGTATAGTATAAAAGAATAATGCCATCGTTCATTATCTCACATTTTTTAAAGTAAGTCATATCTGCGCGGAAAATAATCCAAACGTGTTAAATCGTACAATCTTGGAAGTCGATTAAAGCGTCGATTGTGCGGAATTATGCGTTCATAATAGAATGATTATACGGACTGAGTGAGGAATGTTGTAATTTCTTGGAACCGGTTCTTCCACATCAATGCCATTTAATTATTAAAAGAAAAGGCAAGTTACATGACTCTCCTGTATGGTTCATTGATCTTCAAAGAAACAAGGATAAGTGATTCCCTTTTATACATGTAAGGGGAGTAAAAGACTGTCTTCTCGTTTCTCACTGATGAAATGGCTAATCAACTGAACCCAATTCCATCGCCATCCGTCAAATTGGATGTCAATCGATAAATTGCCAACTGGCTAAGGAAAAAATTCTCTAAAAAAACCTTTCTATAGGTATATGAGATAGAGTTTGGATAATAGAACCTTTATAAGTCACCATTATAGCTATAAGTTCTATGTTGATCGCCTGACAGGTCGGTTGAATGGCGTTCAACTTATAAAGGGTGCTTATTTAGAGGTTTGGTTTTTAAACTGGCAACACTGTTTCTACAGATAGTCAGTTTGACGGCTGAAAGTTGATTTGTGGTTAGTACGATTTGCCATTTTACGACAAATAGATTAACGCCAGAACAGCGCACGAAAATTGTGTAAGCTTATTCTGAAAACCATGGTTCGGTTCGTCATACTTATAGTACACTATATTAATTTTACGGTCGATCGTAATCATCGATCTGAGCAAGTTATTCGGAACACGATGAATCGTTTTCGCAACACGTACACTCTAGTGGATAATACGCATCCCCAAAGACGACAAATAGTGCGAAGAGAAGAAGTCACTGCCGTTGTAGAGAATATTGTTGAGGAGAATGAGTCGATTCGCCATCGTGCACAGCAGTGGACGATTTTACGGAATGATCTCAGCTTAAAAGCTTATAATATCCAGCTTTTGCGTGATCATTATACGCGCCGTAGGTGTGCTGAATGAGCCGAAAACATGATTCGGCTTGATCCTTATTTTCAACGCAAAATGTTGGTTAAAAGGATATTTAAACAAGCAGAATTGCCGAATACGAAGTGGAGAAAAACCAGAAGGCTTTATCCAAATGCTCTTACAACCATTTAAGCACACTGTTCTGTGCTTTATTGGCTGGTGGAATCATCGGCCCATGTTACCGTCAATGGAGATCGCTATAGAAACATGATTTTTTCCCTCAATTAAATGGTATTGATGTGACAGAGCTTTGGTTTCAACAAGATGGGCAGCATGCCACATGACGAGCGATACCATCAATTTATTGCAAGAAACATTTGCTGAGAGCATAATTTCGCGTAATGGACTTGTGACCTGGCCTCCACGATCTTGTGATCTCACACCTTTCGATTACTTTTACTAGTAGTCACTTTTCAATAGTATTTTGTGTGACACTCTAAGTTTCAACTGCAAAACTCTACTCTTCTCTAAACAACATGGATGCCTCAAATGCAGGTCTATAATCATAAAACTTGTCGAATTTGTGCCCTTTAAACCCACTTCGTTGAAGTGGATATCTTCTTATTTAAAAAATCGTTCCTACAATGTTCGTCTTAGATCTGCCTTTTCTAACCCTTTCTTAGCTTTTTCCGGCGTTCCCCAAGGTAGCCACCTAGGTCCACTTCTTTTCATTCTTACCATTAACGACGCTGAGTTAGTCATCAAACATTCCCACCTCGCAGTGTACACCGACGACACCAAGTTCCTCAAGACGATTTCCTCACAACAAGATCCTTCCCTTATTCAATCGGATCTCAACAGCTTTTCTGTGCCCCAAAAATTGCTTGGAGCTTAACATTTACATTTCCAATAACTTTTTCACACAAATGAATCAAACCTCCTCAATAATCAGCCCATTTCCACCGTTCAGGTTATACGCAATCTTGATATACTATGTGAACAAGAGCTCAATTTACGCGCACATATCGACGATATAATTCTTCAAACCAACTCTGCATTTGGTTTCATGAAGCGATGCTCTAAAGAATCCAATCTCTACGTGACTTTCAACCAACCCACATTTCTAGAATATAAATCATCCAACGTCGATTCCTATGTTTCGCTCTTCGAGGTCTACCCTGGACCAATACTTTGTCCTTACCGCATCAATTTCATTGGAGGAAAGAAGAAGGCTATCTGACTGCGCTTCCCTTTCTAACTCCATATCTCTTAACACTAACGCTCGTAATACACGCAATCCTCGTATCTTCTATCTATCTTCCCCTCACATCTCACACGGTTCCAATGAACCCATTTCCCGTATGCTGGAAAGTGTCAATTCGAATATTAACTTCGATTTCAACCTCAGCACTCCATGCCTAAAACTTCGTCCTCTCAATAGCCTTCGTTTCTCCCAATCATAATTTCATTCTTCTTAGTTATTAAGTTAGATTAAGTTAGCTTGAATTAAACTCAATTTTTGCCACACGAGAATTAGCCTATGCCAATAAGCCAAAGACGTTGGACGCTGTAATTGCAGAACGGCCGTAGTTACGGAGGCCTAATTTGCAGACCTCGAGAAAACGTATTTTTCAGACGGGTTAAAGAAGTTGGAGCATTGCTGAGTCAAGTGTATCGAGCTAAAAGGAGACTATATTGAAAAGTAAATCGCCATTTCTCCAAAATTTTTGTGTTTCTTTTGTAGGCAAAGAACTTATCGGACCACCCTCGTAGGTGGCCATAGCACATGGTCCCCTCCTACTAAAGTTTCTTTACTTCAATATTCTATGTACAGCTGGGAGATAGAGGAGCCGGTATTTAGTTAGTAATCAGTGATGGATCCTTCAAGTCGTCGATTGGTCAGGTTAGGTAAGGTGGCTTCCCTCCGTAGAAAGCGGTGAGGATCACTTCGACCAAGATCTGTTCATTGTGCTACCACTTGAGTCGGCTTGGTCACCGCTACTCTTGGAACGATTTTGAGGGCTGAATAAAATTCGATATTTTGTTGATCTCTGTTTCGGATAGATCCGTTAGTTCATGAAAGAAATAATCTCCCAGAAACCGTCTTGAGGAAGCTAGGGCAGGGCAATTACATAGGAAATGGGACGGAGGTTTTTCCTCTTCCTCATCATGGCACCTACTGCAGTAGTCGCCGTATGGCAGTTCTAAACTTGCGGCATGTTTTCCTGAGGTGCAATTTCCTGTTAGGACCCCGATTATAATCCGCCAGCGTATTTTTAGCAGGCTTGTGGTTTCACGTTGACAATACCTGAGCCAGGTTTGTCTCGCGTAGCTGCATGTTTTAAGATCACGCCATCTTTCATTTGCCTGTTGCAGTGTAGGATTTTCCCTTTAACAGTCGACAGCTCCAATGTGGTGCCTATTTTGGTTAGTTCGTCTGCTTCACAATTACCTGGTATATCACTATGACCAGGTACCCAGGACAACGTTACAATGTTAGAGACGCGCGGCAGTGCCTGATCGATTTTGATCTTATTATTGGTGATTCGATTGCTTTTATTGCCGCTTGGCTGCCTACCAGTCAGCGACCTCACGAACTATCGAATATGTTACAGTGCTTCGGTACTCTAAAAATTCGATGATTTTTAGAGTCGGTGCATAGACCTGGCATCCACACCATTGCCTGTCCTGGATCCGTCTGTGTATATTTCCATTGCAGTGCCTTTGCTTAGAAATTGCCGTCGGCTCGAAATTCTTGTTTTATATAGGATCTTGAAGTCCAGGGACGGGAGTAAGTAGTCCGTGACTTCACTTAGATCATTGCTTTGGCTTAGAATACCAGCGTGACCCATTTCGGAGAATTTCCAATGAGCTGATTCCTTAAGTCGCAGCGGTGATTTCTTTGCCAAAAAGATCCAAGGAGAGTAGGTGAAGCATAGTTTCAAGGGCTGCAGTTAGGGTTGTTCGCAGTGTTCGGTTATAGCGATGCACGCCATCCTTCGACCTCTGCTTAGAAGTTCGCAAGAGTTAGATCTGCCCAGCGCCGGCCACCAGACTAAGCAGCCGTACATTAGTATAGGTCTAACAACCGCGGTATACAGCCAGTGGGTAATATGGGGTTTGATACCCTATCTGGTGTCCATGGCTTTTTTGCAGGTGTATAGCGCAGTTGTTGCTTTTTTGATGCGTTCTTCCGCATTCAATTTCCAGTTAAGCTTGGCGTGGTGTCCGAATCTAAGGTAAGTCCCATTGAGTTTTGGTGGAGTGACTTGAGGAATCTGTCGTTTTCTTCTGAATAAAACTAGCTCCGTTTTGGAGGGATTTATTCCAAGCTCGCAGTTCTCTGCCGAATTGGCTAGTTTGTCTAGGCTTGTTTCCATCATATCTCTGATTCTTGGGAGATGTGCAATATCGTCTGCATACGCAATGACTTTGCACCCGCTGTCCTCCAAGGATAAGAGTATTTCGTTCACAACCAGCAACCACAATTGCGGCGATAATACTCCTCCTTGTGGTGTGCCACCTTTTACTGCTCTTTTTGTGTGGTAGCAGCCGATTACCATTAACTTCTAGTTTGCTAGGAGCTTGTTGAAAGCTACCTCAATATCGAGGAAGGCAATCATGTTGAATTCTTTGTTGGAAATCGTGTGTAGGGCTGTGGCTACTGATTTCCCCTTACAATAAGAATATTGCAATTTCGAAAGCATACTTTTTTGTAGGTTTTCGCGAATGTATAGGTCCACCAGTCCCTCTGGCGTCTTAAGAAGAAAGGAAGAGAGACTGAGAGGTCTGTAGTCTTTTACAGTTGTGTGTGAGGTTTTTTCTGCTTTTGGTATAAATGTAACATTTACTTCCCTCGAGGATAGTGGTATGTAGCCCCAATCTAGACTGGATGAGAATAATACCAAAAGCCAGAATGCCGTAAGCACATTGTATCTCTACCGGGTAGATTCCATCCGGTCCTGCAGGTTTGTATGGAAGGAAGCTAATTACTGCCCATTAGAGTTTCCTTTTGCTTTGAAAATGAACGGATGACTCGGTATGAGTTGTTCAAAATTATAGTTACTAGCCTCTGGGTTTCGGGAAAGTGGGTACTGAGCGATGTGTCGATTGGAGTCTTCTCTAAGAGAGAACATTCTCAAATTAATTGAAAGAGTATGACTGAGTCCGACTGGGTATTCGCGATATTGATTGTTGCGGGGGATTTCCAAATTCGCCGTATGAGTGATAATAGGCTAATAGGTCCATGGCCACATCCATTCATCTGACTATGTTTCGTCCATTAACCGAAAGTGAGTTTGCTGACTTATTGTGATCGTATAATGGGTGTGCCAACAGGTGGTGTGGATGTTTGCCGTTAATTACTGGTCATTTTTTGAATTGAATTTGTCATAGTCGTTTGCCACTCAGACTTATTACGGAAATTGGCGATCTATAACAGTAACATTTGGTAAAATTCGGCAATTGTTTGGTTGAGTCAATATCCTCGGACAGCAGAAGTATGCCAAAATATCACCGCTGTGGGCGAAAGTATAAACTAGCTAAGCACCTCAATTAATCATGTATAACTGGGCGTCGTTTATGGCACTTTACGGCAAATTTTTATGGTCGGCATTCATTAAAACGACTATAAAATCCAAATTACATATCAACTGACGCTCAGTTTGCCAGAAAAATTTATCATCAAATTTATTTCGACCTTTTTTGGTGCAAATGAAATGCATTATTTAAAGTAAAACACGTCACGCAAAGTATTGGCTGCTACTAGCCACTACTTTTTCCCATCTCTCTCAATGAATTTTACGTCAAAGAACCAACACGTCTAAGAGTTGACCCATTTTTTGGCATCTTTATAAGAATGGGTGTGCTGCTCAGCCAGGCGATTGCCATCGAGAGGAATAAGTAATAATCGGAATGGACAGTGTCTAGTGATTGTGGCGGGAGGAAAGGACTTCCCATTTAGGTAGGTTTTACAGTATGTGGCTGAGCGTTGTCATGTACTAAAAAAGTTTTGGGTGTCTCTGTTCGTATAGTGCCGGTTTTTTCCAATGCTGATAATGGTTTCGTTTGATTTGAGTACCAAATGTGAAGCAGGACCTTCGAACTGTGAATATTTCCTTTTATCTTACGAGTATATATTTCGTCTGACAGGAGTCTTCACAAAGTACTGCCCCCAATTCCTCGTTTTCAAACTTCTGAAGCTTTTTGAAGCTTCGAAACTAAATTCTGCATATCGTTTCCGAAAGGGAATGCCTATCGTAAGTCTTAAAAAGGATTCTGTGTACTTCAGCTGCAGCGTTTCTTCTCTATTCCCTGCAAATATTCTTTAGTTGGCATGAAACTCGAGATACTCGACTCTTAAAAATGATTTCCTTTACACCTCAGCGATGTAACATGCGAGTTCAACTTGCCTATAGTCCTAAATTTTAAGTGTTCCATCTTAAATTACAAGTAGTACAGCATGTTTGTACTGGTACTAACTTATCAAAGTCCCAATAATTTTTTTTTTACAGGGTATGTGCAAGTTCAAGAGTGTACGCTCTTATGGTGTTTGTCACACAACCTGGACGGGGTGCAGATGGTTTGCGTCGAAGATGTCGATGATGTTCCACTACTCTTCGGTGGTGGTTGTCCTAGGTAGGACTTTTTGAGAGATTCAACTGAATTTGTCGCGTTGGTTGTAGTTCATAGTAACTTTCTTGTTTCCGTGCCATATTGGAAATGCACATACAGAGTATGAATTTTTAAGCGAGTGTTATGCCTTCGTCAGCATTGTTTTTATCATCTCACGTTCACAACTGATTTTGTTGCACAATTTTTCTCTATAGGAATTGTTCTTGGCTATGGACGGACTTGAACTGCAGACCTTCCGCTCAACAGTCGGTGCTGATTACCATTGCACCAATACCACTACTATTAAAAGAGTATGACTGAGCTGGACTGGACCTCAACCAACTGAGCATACGAAAGTAGTTGGCTGAACATTTTGCCACTATAGAAACTTATAGGTTCAAGCCCAGTTGTATCTGATCTGTAGCGCCATCTTAGTAAGTAAATTATAAGTCAATAGGAGTAAAACTCTAAGGGGGAAGTCTTCTGAAAATCCTTCTATTCCATTGAATTATCGGAAAAGTGTCGGACCGGCGCTAATGACTATGAATGGTAGAGATGGCAACTTACTTACTCTACAAATGCTCTATAATCAGGCTTCATTGCCGAGTGATGTTTTAACGGGTTTCAGACATAATATTGTAGCAATGACGCGCCAAACAAGCCAATTTTCAAATCACTCCAAAAATAATTCTCGCTAATTCAAAATAGATAGAAATGGTCGCATTAATTGCTGCTTGCACTTTTAACGAAGAAATCTCAGAATCGTAGCGAAATAGGTTCCCCTGTGCGCCTTCTTTACGTGCATATCCATGGCTGAAAACAGAGATACATAAGTCTTGTCATCGGGAGTCAAGGGTCGAGAACTCCAGCAACTTTATTTTTGAACGATGTTATAAACTTTAGAGTTTCAAATGGACGCTAAAACTCGTAATCACTCCAAAAACTAAAATTGAATTTTATGGGAATCTGCCATTTTTGTTTTTCAAAACTTGGAGTTTCATTTCGGAAAAATGACACCTTTCTGGTCATACGAATTCCATATGGAAAAGTCTGTACATTTTTTGGGTCGGAGATGCGGTTCAGCCAGGCTATGTGCTATCGAAAATATCAAGAGGTTTCAATTCCTATGGCACGCAATTTCCTCGCTTTCCGATCATGATCAGGTTTTCAAACGTTGGGAAATGGTTTTTTTTTGGGTTATCGGCAGAAAATTGGCAAGTCCCTGTTGCGTTTGAAGCCTGACCTAATTATGCCTCCAGTTCTGTTAATTTTATCAGCCCGCGACACTTCTTGTCCTCCATGCCGAAATCGGCACATTGAAACATTTGGTTTCGCGACAGGTTCTTTACTAATAGATGTCTCATCGCGTACTTCTAAGATCATTCTACTCCACTGAGCCGCTGACGACATTGTCATGCACAAAAAATAGATATGACGCTGATGAAAATTCACAAAAGTACGAATGTGCAAGCTTACTATGTAGCGTGGAAAACTATATTGGAAAACTGCGGATCCCCATTTGTGCGCCTGATAGATTTTCTCTATATCAGGTTGTGCTTTAATCGAAAGCCCTTAGAGAGAAAGTCCTGCGATGTATGGTGCAGAAACAAACGTTGTATTAAGTAGGTTAAAAGGCATGTGAGTAAACTCCATATTTCCATTTACTAACTCTGTGCTTATCTGCGAGGCAACGTGGCCATCGATGATGACACCATGGTATCAAAGCCAATTTATGACTAATAAAGTTACTGAAAAACAAAAGCATTATCAATCCGGATGTGGCTGCGGGTCATGGTTCCAAACACGTGCCTTAACTGCTATATTTCGCATTGTATATATTATAGGCCAGCCATCACAGTACAGGTTCTAACGACATTGACACTGAAAACAGTTCCAGTTCAGTAGCGATTAAGAATTGAATTAGCCAAACCATCCCCACATCTGTTATCTCCTAAACACGCCTTTCATCCTATTGAAGATCACGATCGCAGAAAGATCGAAGGCAAAACCTCGACACACTCTGGCATTTTACTAATTTAAAATCAAATTTATGACAGTTTTCTCGGCATTAACCTTTTATCGAACAATAAATTAAAAAACATTTACGCATAGTGGGTGTTGCTTAATTTTTTTCATTTCATATTTATATTTCTTTTGAATTAAAAAAGAATAAAATTCTTTAAAAAAAATAATTTACTCTACAAAAGAAAAAATAAACAAAACAACGATGATAAATAGAAATTTGGATTGTTTGTATGTATTTTCGGATTATGAATCACTATTTTGCAAAAAAAAAAATAATTTAAAGCTTATAAGATGTGTTGGGCAAAAGCCCAAAAAGCAAGTACTTGCACCATGATAAGCTTTGCTTCTACACACGTTTAAAGAGCTTTATTGGAAATACGATCGAGTAGGGTGGAGAACTCGGAAAAGACTTCCAATGAAAGCTAATCAAGTCAATGTTGCCTTTGATCAGTGATGATTAATATTTTATTTTCAGCTTTGAAAGTACTCGTATAGTATAGAGTAATACTGCTTAAAGCTTTATGACTTTATGATAAGGAGAGCTTGTATGTAGGGTGAGCCAGCAGTTAGTGTGGACGTTTTCGTTACGTTAAAAGTCGATCTTAATTGATGAATGAAGTTTGGTCTATGGTTATTATGACATACAATATGGTTCGTGTGTGTATCAAGGCTTCTGTGGCAGACGATTCTCTTAAGGTCAAAACGATCGATGGATTTTCTAAGAGTGAATTGGTCAATGGTCGTAATTAATCCTGAAATGTCCCTTTTATAGAATTTTGATGGTATTTCGCTACGAAATAGTCAACATATGGCACTTCACTTATAAAAGAGGAACGGAAAATATGAGAAGAAAAGAAATCTAGTTGCAAAAGGGTAGGTTAACGTTTGAAGAAATGATCATGGGACTTGATCGAGTGTGGTATCTGCCGATAATAAGCCCACATGATTTACGCTAGTTCTATCTGTAATGGGATTCTCATAAATGATTTTCCTTCACAGAAGTATTATGTGGTTTTCGTTGCCGAAATGATCTATAAGGTGCATGTCCGGCAGGTGGACAACCATGCGCAGCGGTTTCTATGGAGGGCATCGGATGACTTACGGAATCAAAACATTTTCGAAATGAAATTTAGAGCATTAGGACATTCGGCACATTTTGATCGCTACGTACAACTAACTATGCAAAGATCAAATCTTCATAGGAAGCAAAGCGAGGACAGTGGAGGCTGTACTTTAAATATCACTATGTTGATGATTTCATAGATATTTCCGACACTGAAGCAGAAGCAATTTAACTCGCGGAAGATGTCAGGGGGTGGAAGATCTGTAGTTCAAGTCCGTCCATAGTCAAGAACAATTTCTATACTGAAAAACTGTGCAACAACATCAGTTGTGAATGAGAAATGATCAAAACGAAACGAAGGAATAACACTCGCAGCATAAGATCACTTCGAAATTCATACTCTGTGCATTTTCAATATAACACCTCAATGACATGGAAACAAAACAAGTTACTGTGAACTACAATCAACGCAAATTCAGTCGAATCTCTCAAATCCTATCTAGGACAACCACCCCCGGAGAGTACTAAATGAAGATCTTCGACACAAACCATCTGCACCCCCTTCAGGTTGTGTAACAAATACCAAAAGAGCGCACACTCTTGAACCTGCACGAAATATAAAAAGAAAAAGTCAGGAAAAGTTACTAGAGCGACTGTTCAAGCTTCAAGTGGACTTTTTGAGCTGCGGCTAAGCCGGACCTAGATGTTAGTTACTATCATGTTAAGATGTTAGGACTATCATACGACATTGGGGATGTCTCTTGCCTATGCCTCACGTTGTGCTGGCAAACATGTCTGAAACGTATTAACATTTTTAGTCAAACTTGTTGACAGGTATTAGAGGTTACATGTGTTTGCATTGCTATTCAATAGAGCATAAAGCCACTCTGCTACATTATATTGCCAGACAACTTACCTTATTAGCTTTTTATAGAAGGTAAAGAGAAGCTTAAGTGACGTAGAGTGAAAGTAAAGTATTTGGCGAACCGCACGTCAGTCCCAAAATTGCGAGAAATAGCACGACAGTCAGCGAGGAACTGTGCCAAAATGTCGTCATTTTCATTACAAGCTTGCAAGCTGCAAGATGCACTATTCACTGATAACATGTAAGTTGAGGTGCTTAACGAAAGTGTAGTGGGCCATATTGATATTTGTAAGTCATTTCTTCTAAATGATACGAGGGGGCGTGTAGACCTCGCCAGCTTAGTGTATAAAGTGTCTCAGTCGTTAACGGGGAAAACGGCCACGGATGTGCGCAGAGTTAAGGAAAAGAGCTTCTGGGTGATAGGCCCCAAGTCGTATGAAAAGTGTACTTGCGTTGCCAGTGGGGCACCTAATAAAGTTGCTTATGAGGCGGATCAAGCGAACATGTCATAATAGGAGATCTATGGTAATAGGGCCTATGGTTACCAAGTCGTAACGAACATCGTAAGAGTCGATGCTCACTGAGCTTTTCTACATGGTCAATTGACCAATAATAAGTAAAAGTGTAACACGCCCGAATTCGTAGCAACAAAGGCATGATAATTGAACCACGATAATGCAGCTGCTCACATCTCATACCAATATGGTCAATTCCCAATCATAAGCTACATGGCTAAGATGGGCTATTCAAGCTCAGGAATTTTTCCGACGACTTAGAAACACACATCTAAAAGCTATATTTAAACAAATCTCATTGCTGTTACCGAATATTTAAAATTATTTTCGAAAATCAAGAATTCCTGCTTATTTTTGAACACACCGAACTTTTAAGTAATACTAACTCATCCGACCTAATCCGATGTCCTCCTTAGGATAATTCTTCGTTCAGCTTTACTGGTAGGCTCTTACTGTGAATTCTTACCATATTACAAACCAAAAACCTTGAAGAGTTCCTTGACTTCCTTTTTGTCACGAAGAATAAATAAAAATTGTATGAGCCCAATGCATATTAATAGAAAGAAAGATGAATATCAGTCATAACATAATCCTTAAATGCAGTCTAAAGCATTGAGAGTCATGTCGACAGTAATAGAATTTCCCTTGGGTATCCTTCAGTAAATATTCTACACGCAATAAAATTCCACTTATTCCGATTATCCAGAAATGTTCTTTATTCCCCAAGAGGCGCCGCCTTATAACACCGCCAATTCATTCGTTAAATTTACGACATAATTAACTTGTAGCCATAAATAACGCTAAGTAATCCCTCTGACAGGTCAAGGTTGATATTGAGAAACATTTTTATGTCTTAAGGGTTGCATTTTCCACCATAGGAGATGACTAAGCTGACATGGCGGGGATAGCAGCTTGAAAAGGATTATTTCATCGACATGATTCGTATCTTGAAAGAGGTTTCGGCGATTGTGGGAAACATTCGTTTAAGTTGCTTTGTTGCTGTTAATCTTGATCCTAATCCTTAGAGGGAGGAGTGTGCCGTTAGTACTGCATAACGAATGCCACAAAGGATCAATTACGCGAGACTAGACATAATCCTTAAGAAACTTTTACTATTAGAATTTGGGCCTGTGGTGTTCGGATATGTCAATTTGAAAGGAGTTGCGATGTATCAAACGAGCTTATAGTTGTCTGGTGGAGTTTGGGCTTTACAAAAGGAATTGGCAGCAAAAGTATGGAAGATAAGAATTCAATCTTAGGTAAGCCTAATAATTGAATACAAACACTTTCAAAGGCAAAGAAATCTTGTAAGCTGCGTCGTTAAGATTTGAATGAAATGAAGGAGCATAAAGGAGGGCATTCCTTCACGTTACGTAAGAACACAATTAAAGTTAAAATCAAGGTCTCATCTATAACAAGGCAAGGTCTTGGATATTTGAGTTAACCACGAGGCTCTCTCATATCTCTTTGAAGCAGCTTAGTTAATCACCGGTTTAAGGCTTTAAATTTTAGTTTTGACATTCTCGAGCCGAATTCGCCTCGCAGTATCGTTACGATTCACACGGATATTATAGTCAGTTGGAAAACACCAGAAAGAACGTCCTTGTTGTGATTCTCCATTCGTTAATTGCCTAGGTGTTTCGCGATGGGCGGAAAAATGGTAACAGAGGATTTATCACCATCACCAATGCGGTCATTTTGAGAGCTACCCAATGGAATCTATCCCTTACGTCCTTATGGCTCCTGTTACACGCCTTCATCCATAACCATTGGTTAGTATATTAGCTCCTGATGGCGATAACACGAAGACAATGCCCTTAGTCTTGTATGCGTGTATAAGGACAAGCAGTGGTACCTGAGTGCGAGTCGATAACAAAGCTTAAAATAAAGAAAAATATAAAGTTTTGGTTTGTAATTTAAAGACTCATCCAACAACAGGTCTTATCTTAAATTTTGCGTCATTATTGAACGGCCAACATTCAACTATCATCGCCATGGGGAATGGAGGTTGTTAAATATGTATAAATCGATATACACTGACACAACGTGTTAAAATGTTGAAAATTTTCTACAAAATATCACGAAAATGTTTCGTAAAATTCTTGCTGCTTTTCATCATCATCAAGCGCCTTCTCGCTCAGTTATAGAGAATTTAATCGATAAATTGGAACGTCTCTACAAGTGATATGTAGACTCGACGAGCACGAGTCACGGCAAGGTTAGCTGAAAATATAACGCCGTAACCGAGAGCGTGACTGAAAACTTAAGTATGTCCATTTCGAGGCGATAGATCCGTTGCTAACGATAGCTTTTTATAAGGTTTTCCTCTGATTTTCGACTCAAGAATAGCAGATTGCAATGTTCAAGTGACAGTGAAAGTGACTTGCGCATTTGAAATTGAAGCGTGTGAATAAAATTGTGCATTTTGAGGAGAAGGAATCTGCAGCAGTTAAGAAGTATTTCACTTGTTTTACACTATGACAAAATTTACACGCGATTGGATGACTAACTAAGTTCCCCAAAAGCTGCTGACCTTTTTTCAAAGATTGAGCAAAAGAGCACCATTTTAGTCTATAATGGTATAAAGTTAGTCTTTGACCAAAAAATTAATTTGAAGATAAAAATTGAGTCTTTTGAGAAGGGATTATAACCGATAATGAAAAAATTGGATAGCATCAGCTCAAAGACGATGCTGAGTGTGAAAGCAAGGCTATCATCCCTCATTAGGAATTTCCGAATTCAGTTTACTGCAGAGCTTGATACTCAATTGCATTCAGAAGAAAATAACTATTCCTTAGGTGGGGACCAATGATATGACATGGGAGTTCTAAGCGGCTATCGCGCGCCATCTGCTGGATTCCGGGGAAACCTGGAAACAAGCTGGATGTGCTGACGCAACTACGTGCACAGAACCCGGGACTTGACACGAGGGCCTTCGCTGAATATTTCGACAAAGGAAGTAATGGCACTCTGAAAAAAGAGGGCTTCACTTTGGTTGTGGGATTGGACAAGGGCTCTGTCGAGACCTTGAAATCCGCGTACGATTCACGTCCCTACTTCGGCCTTGGTAGGATTTTATTCCATTTTGATGTCAAGTAGTCGAAGGATGGAAGGTGCTCCGCAGTCTAAATCTATGATTTTTACACAGATTAATCTACAGCATTGCAAGGCTGCCACTGCTCTTCTCAGTAGCAGAATTGCATGCAGTAGTACAAATCATCACATTATATTCATTCAGGAAGCATGAGTGTGGAATAAGCGCCTATGCGGTCTTGGTGTTACGTAATGCTACGATTCTGTATGATGAGTGATCCGAAAGGCCTAAGGTCTACCTCATCATATCGAACACACTATCGGCAACCAAACTTGGTCAATTCTGTGGACAAAATCTGGTTGCTGCTAGAGTTAGCTACAAAGCGCACGGTGAAATTGAACACTTCGTCGTGGCGTTTGCTTACTTCCCCTACGACTCGACTTCACTCTTCCGTCTCACCTTATCATCAACAATGTTGACTCTCATCCAATCTTTGTGACGGCGAGATAGGAGGTGATTGACCTAACCCAGTCTAATAGGCATAAGAAGGCCATCACTAACTCAGGAGTCTTACCTGATTCTAAGTTGCCAGACCATAGATATACCGAATTCCAATTGACGTGTGGGATCTCCCCCTCGCAGCCCAAGCGGAATGCGAGAAAGACGGACTAAGAGGAGCTTGAGAAATACACTCAAACCCTACCTAAACTCAGAACAAAGAAATTGGTGGAGGATACCATTCATAGCATGAGTAGTGCCGTCACCAACTGTTTTGAATTCGCATGCCCTGTCAAAAATCCTCTCTGCAGGAAATTGGTTCCCTGGTGGAACGCTGAGCTCCAATATCTTCGCAGGGAAGTCAAAAGTCTCCTGGATAGTTTGCTTAAATCGAACTCGGAACATGACTGGAGTAAATATCGATTGAAGCAAAAGGAATATAAGAAGCTAATTCGTAAATCGAAGAATGATTCCTATAAGTTCTTCTGCGAAGAGATCAAATCCCTGAGCGCGACCAGCAAGATGGTTAATGTTCTCAAGCGAGAAAATCGACAAAGCTAGATGTACTAAAAAAGTTTGATGATACCTTCACCGAGTCTAAAGCGGAAACTCTGAGTTTACTGCTTCAGACCATTTCCCGGGAAATCAGACTGTCATCGGCTCGTTGCACATTCCCTCATCGGTAACTGCGACTGAAACGATGAGAACAACTCAGCATAGCTGGTATATTGGGTCACGCGTTGCAACTACTGAATTTGCTGTGGCATCTTTCGATGGCTTCAAGTCGCCGGGCACTGATGGGATATACCCTGTTATGTAAAAAGGTATAAGAAAACTACTTCCTACTCCGAAAAGAATTTTCACTGCTAGCCTGGCACTTGCCTATATACTTCATTGGCTCGCGGTGAAACTGATCTTTATCTTCAAAATAGGAAAAGAAAATTACTCACTCGCCAAGGGTCTTAGACCAATCAGTCTAACATCCTTCTTGCTGAAAATCATGGAGAGACTAATAAAGAGACTAATAAAGTTGCACGTGCGCAAAGTTGCCCTTCGAATGCATCCTCTCTCGGAATGCAACATGCTTATCAGGACGGAAAATCCTGCGAGACTGCGCTTTAAAATCAAGTTGGGAGAATTGAATGCGCTCTCGAAAGGAAAGAGTACGTACTGGGCATTTTCGTCGACGTTCAAGGAGCTTTTGATAACGCTACTCTCGACAACATGTGTAACGCTGCTAGACGGCATGGCGTAGATGAAGCACTGGTTTTGTGGATCAAATCAATGCTTGTGCACAGGACATTGATCGCTGATGCAGGCCTCGAACAACGTGTCTGGAGTAAACAGGGGCTGTTGCATGGTGCATGGTGGTCGACTCTCTGCTCGATGCTCTTAATGCCCCTGGAATCTATGCGCAGGCCCATGCGGATGATGTTGCCGTACTCCATGTCGGCTCATGGTGAAATGGTCTTTGGTACAACGCGCATTGGAGTGACAGTGTATTTTCGCGAAAAATATCCTACGACTTTGGCCAGACACTGAACCTGGAATGGACTGTCTTCGCATTTTCACAGATGGCTCCAGGACTGGGCGGGGATCCGGCGCTGGAGTTTTCTTTGAGCGCGAAAACATTCAACTGCACTTCTCGTCAGGAAAATATGCATCGGTCATTCAATCAGAGATTTACGCAATCCTAATGGCCATGCACTATGCTGTGGAGCACAGTTGGAAGGGAAAAAGCATATGCGTCTGCAGTGACAGCAAAGCTGCACTCAAAGCTGTGTCCAACCCTCTATCCAACTCCTAATTAGTGTATGAACTCAAAACCTTTTTGAACAAAGTGGAAAGACAAAATTCAGTTAGGCTTGTATGGGTCCCAAGTCACTCTGGGATCCCAGGAAACGAAGGGGAAAGGAAGGGGCTCAGAGGAGAGTTTCTCAGGATCTGAACCCGCTTTAAGTCTACCTGATTCCACGGTCAAATCCGACATAAACGATTGGGTCTGATGCACACAGTTGTAGATGGAGGGAATATCCAGGATGCAGGATGACTAAGTGCGTACGTTCTGATGTCTGCAAGAAGTCCGCAACATTCTTCTTATCCTTAAGGAGAAATTATTGCAGAAGCCTTTCGGGCGTCAGTACGGGCCATTACACTTTAGCCAAGCATCTCTACGTCCTACTACCCTCTCACCACGCTGTGCAAAAAAGCTCTTAATAATATCCATTATCCAGCGCAGTGAAAAACAGCAGTGGTCTACTATATCCCTAAATGGAGAAGAGATAGAACAAACCCTGCTAATCTCCGATCAATTAGTTTGCTTCCGAATGTAAACAAGGTTTTTGAAAAAGTAGAAACAGAGCTCTGATCAAATGGTTTGAGGAAAAGAAAATAATACCGGACAACTAGTTTCGTTTCAAGGCGAGGCACGCTGCAAAAAAATATATGCGGCTGCTTGTCTGGTCAACTTGAAAAGGTCTTCAAGATAAGAAATTCGGTTCTACAAGCTCACCTAACAAGGTCCGCTTGATTTTTTGTTCTTCAATGTGATTTTTAATTATTTTCTATTACATTTATATCTAGACAAAAAGGTTTTAAAACTAACCTAAATAGCTTATGTATTCTAATAAGCCTACTGGACCCGGTCATTCTAAGTTGTACTTAACAGCTATGTTAACGATATGTTCACTATCCAAAATTAAGTCTAAGGATTGGGTTACATTTTATTGAACAATAACAGCGTTAAAGAAAATAACGAATGTTTAAAATATCGCGAGTTGCTACTGCTCTACTAAATGAAGGGAGTTGCGCAATACTTCGTGTTCGTGCGATGTCTAGGTGAGCGGGAGACGTAGTAAATTAGCCTCCTTTGTCGGACCAGACCGAGTGTTTCCGGAGGGGATAATTCAGTTAAGGCTTACGTTCTCAGATTATTGAGAATTGGGGTAGAAGGTCCAGAAAGTAAATTGTTTTTCGGGATCGTCGCTTTCGCAATATGGCCCTGACACCTCAATGACATGGAAACAAAAAGAGTTACTGTGAACTACAATACAATCAACGCAAATTCAGTCGAATCTCTGAAATCCTATCTAGGACAACCACCCCCGGAGAGTACTGAACGAAGATCTTCGACACAAACCATCTGCACCCCGTATAAATACAAAAAAAAAAAAACCCATGTCATAGAGCATGTCTAGGATTTGAGTGCTGCTTTAAAAAATTTTGAAACTTTCTCGGGCTAGGCTTGGGCAGACGCTCAGTCATATAGTATAAAAGGCTTTTACCAAGTCAATCAGACCAGCAGCCGTGGATTGGTTTTTGCATTGGATATCCGGAAGCAGCTTAGACGCACAATATCTGGTACCGTGCCCCGCTCGAAACCGGAATTGGTTCTTCGGATTTATATTTTTGTCCTCAACCTAATCGATCAGAGTTCTATTTATCACTTTCTTAAATGCCTTGTTGACAGCCGAAGGAGACTTATCGGCTGGAGATCTGCTGCATCAGAAATAGATTTTCCTTTTGGGGATGTGTTGCACACCATGCGCATTATCTCTACAGCTTCAACTGGAATGTGTCTAAGTACAATGTTAAATACACCATCGATCCCAACAGATTTTTTTCTTCTGTAATGATCGAAGGTCGCTAGAAGCTCTGATTTCGATATGAACGAAAGGTTTTCCATTTCATTGGTGATGGCATTATTTGCGAAGTTGTCATAATTTCGGTGAGACCAAAGTTCTCAGACCGCTTAACTTGAATCTCCTCTTGAAAAAAGCGATTTTGTATTAGTATTACGTCGGTCTAGCTAGGTATGCCGGATCACCTGAGTATATGATTGGCGTACTGTTGGCATGAACGAAAAACTGCGTTTCGAACGCTAGGCAAAGTTGTACAAAAGTGCATATTCGGTGGCAGAAAGAAAGAAATTAAGCTTTTTAGGTAAGTAGGTTATCGAGTCTACTGGATTCCGTTAAAGCAGGCTAGTGCACGATATTAAAACATCTTGTCGAATGATTAGCCGAAAATAGATGTGAGGTAGGCGGAGATGTGCTCGCGTCGAGGTATTTTAAATATGAATCGAGCAATATTATTAGACCACATTAATCTTCCTTTTGCAGTCCACTTTGTAGAAAATTTCGCAGCAGCAATTTGGTGGGTGTAAAATATTGAGTATGCCATAGAGCTCGCAGGATATTATATACCTTTCCTATACTGGTGTTGACGTAATCGTCCCAGATTAAAAATTAAAATTAGTCCTACATTTCTCACAGTCTGAATGTAGTCAATACTGCAATGCCCAAGTTTGATGGCAAGAAGGATAAAGGTATTGACCGTGTTCTGGTACATAACAAATGATTTGAACTTACTTGCGTTGAGGTGAAGATTGTTATTTGGGCCCAATTAAGGAAATTCTAGAAATTCTTATTCATTATGACAATGACATTCCCTCTGAGCCGAATGGGAATGATATTTGTAGCTGCACATCGTCTGCATACATGTACAAGAGGAATAGAATAGGACCTACAATAGAACCTTGCGGTACGCCAGATTATAAACCTCGCTGTTTGACGCGAGAATTTAAAAGCATTTAATAACTTATTATTAAAAAAAATAGAGTAAATAATTCTATTAAAGGCAGGGGCAGGGGTTCTGATAGTTACTTCTCATTTATCAAGACCTTTCCTGATTTCATCAACGACAAACAACAAGGCAGTTTATTACTACGCTTGGAAGAAAGCCTGACCGATTGTGAGTGAGTGAGTTTTCAAAGAACTTTTTCAAAACTTCGGATAAGTAAGGCACGATTTCGATACGTTAGTTTTTTGGGAATCAGGGAAGAAGAAATGCTCAGGAGATTCGTTTCCCAAAGTTTATTAACAATGCTGAAGGCTAACTCCTTGTGGAAGACGAAAAAATTCTCCACAGATGGCGACAGTATTGCGAGGAACTTCTGAACGAACAGTTTCCCCGAGTGTACTTTCCAAGAGCCGCCCCGAATCATGCCGAAATATCCGACATCACAGTCGAAGAAGTTCGGTACGCGGTTAAAAACTCCAAGAAAAGAAAAGCTGTTGGGCCGGACGGGATACCCTCTGAGTTCTGGAAAAAAGATAGGAGACATCGGGTCTAGATGGCTCATGGTTCTTATCTCCAAACTTATGAGAGGCGACACTATGCCTAATCAATGGAGGGAAATCTATCTTCTTCCATTGCACAAAGGAAAGGGTGATACACGAAATTGTGATAATTACCGTTATGTCAAGCTGATGTCGCACACCATGAAGATCGTTGAACGGGTATTAGATAGCCGACTGCGGAAAATAATACGACTATCTGATGACCAGTGCGGGTTTGTCTCGGGTAAATCAACAACAGATGCAATCCAAAGTATAAGGATCATGATTGAAAAGCATCGTGATTCTTCAAAGGACTTGCATATGGTGTTGGTTGATTTCGAGAAGGCCTTTGACCGGCAACCAAGAGATCTTTTATGGGTAGCGCTAAGACAAAAAGGAGTTCCAGAAACCTACGTGCGAGTGATTATGGACATGTACGAGAGAGCAACGACAAGAGTAAGATGCACCGCAGGAGTCACCGAAGAGTTCGCAATCAAAGTCGGTGTACACCAAGGGAGCGTCCTCAGCCCACTGCTTTTTATAGCAGTCCTTGATTGCTTGCTTGAAGGAAAAGTGACGGACCCCAATGTGCACCAGCTATTCTTTGTTGACGATGGGGCCATTATAAGTGATGATCAGGCGTCCCTACAACGAGCACTTGATGTGTGGGTGGACATTTTTGAGGGACACGGGTATCGTATTAGTTCAAAGAAGACAGAGTATCTGTGCTGCCCGTTCTCTGACCCTCATCAGCCTATTCCAGACATTTACTTGAATGGAAGAGTGCTTCCCAAGTGTGAAAAGTTTAAATATCTGGGATCTATTATTAATAGAGAAGCAACTTGTGATGACGACATCAAACATCGCGTAAGCGTAGGGTGGATGAAGTGGCGGGAAAACTCCGCCATCTTCTGTGATCGAAAAATGCCCCCTAAGCTGAAAGGAAGGCTCTACACTTCAGTTGTACGTCCGGCGCTCACATACGGTTCACAATGCTGGACAATGCACAAAAAGTATGAGAGCAAATTAACGGCAACTGAGATGAAGATGCTTCGCATGACAGCGGGAGTAACAAAGCGTGACAGAATTAGAAGTTCAAAGATCCGAGGAAGCCTCCACGTAAAAGAAACCATCACAAGAAATATAGAGCGCGACCGACTCAGTTGGTATTGCCATGTTCAAAGGAGAGATCCTTAGAACCCCATCCAAAAGGCGTTATAAATCAACATTCCAATTTCAACAAGCAAAAAAGGCAGGCCGAAAAACAATTGGTGCAAACAAATGCAAAAACACCAGCATTTGATTGGCCTCAGCGATGAAGTAATCCCAAACCGGGAAGCTTGCCGCTACTTTCTGAGGTCAAACCGGCGGACCCCACAACCAGTAGGAATGCAGTTAAGTGGGAAGGTTATGGTCCTACACTTCTGACCATAACGACGCCGGGATAAAAAGGAAAAGAAGAAGAAGAAGAAGTTTTTTGGGAATCAGGAACAATTTGGTCTTTTTCCATTCAGAAGGAAAAATAGAGGCGGTGAGAATGCGGTTTAAATGTAGGATGTGTATCTCAGTGTAACAGGGAGTCACAGATTTAGGAACTTAGGATTAATTCCAACAGGTCCAACGACATTTGATTTAACCGGTAGTATGGACGCCAATACACCAGTGTCGGGAGGATGTTTCTTTTACAAGGACCGCTTGTTGGACGACATTTGTGGGTAAAGGGGAGATGAGTTCAGAGCAACACGCCCTTTTAGCCCTTTACCTGATGGTGAGGGGTCTAGAGCCTCAACTCTACATCATTTTCAACGACAATACACTAGGCCCTTCATACATTTTTTAATGTTATCGTTCATCCACCTAATTCTTATGTGTATGTCAAAGAGCAGGTTGTTATTTTCCTTAAGTTTAAGATCACTTTTGAAGGCGGGAGTGCCACTGAGTTTGAAGGCTAATTTAAAACTTGGTTCCTTCACAGCCCCTGATATCGAGCAAGAATAGCTGTGTCTTACTAGCCATTTCTTCAGAGACTCATGCCCACGAGTTCGAGCGCCTTTTTCTACTTCCTTCTCATCTTCCAATGAACGATAGATAAAAAGAGTGAAGTCCGGTAAAACGAGTGGGCTCAGCATGTTTTCTACTTTTCAATATAATATCACATGGATTTACGGTCTAATCTAATTAGGAAATGGAACACTAAAATCAAATGCACGATCCACGAAACCAAGAGAGGGGTAAAGAACAGATAAGTCTGATTCGAGAGAGTTCGCGCAAAGCTATTGAGTCTGAAGATCAATCTGAAACTGGCCGGCAACTTCCAGAAGCAGGAAGATAGAAAGACAGTATTTACGTACGTTCATTCAAAAAAAGTGTTCCTAACATAACCGATAAAGCCGAGTGGGTAGGCACGGTCAGATCAGACACCAAAAGACGGTCACTAAAGAAGTATTTTTGATCGACCATGGAATGCCTGATTATCTGTGGTCTATAGATCACGCGAGAGTGTTTGTTCATAAAAAAATCAAATAAGCACAGACCTAAAGGTACCAAGGCCAACTACTAGTGTCTTCTAATATTGATAGCAAATACAGTCAACATAACAATTCATTTCAATTTCCTCATTCCTTCTTCGGTAAGCCGACACTTCCCACTTTTAAAAGTAGTGCCATCAACGTCTATACGACTATTTGGTGCCGCGACAACCTTGGATCTCTGTATGTCCAAAAGTCGTTAAAGTGCCCTGTTTACTCAGTCTAGCTTAGTGGCTTTCCTATTTAGCCTCAATGTCACAATATGATAAATAAAATCAAAAACACTTACCCCTCTGGAATCTCTAAACAGTATGGCCGCGTGATTCGGATCGAATATACCATCGCCCCTGAAACCTCGACTAGCCCCAAGCGATGCGCGACGTTTCTCCAAATCAGCAGACGCACGTCTCATATGAGCACCTGTAACACAAAAATGAAAGAAAAGATCAAATCAGTAAGCGCCTCGAAGTGACATAAACACTTTCATCATCCAATTAACCCTAAACCAAAGCAAGTACCAAGATGAAACAATCGATAAAGTAAGAAAATAAAAACCACTCCAAGTGACGTCAGCGATAGGCCGCGTGACATCAACGAGAAATGTCAATTACCCATAACTCTTCACTATCTGTTTGGCTCTCTCTTTCTCTTATTTTCCCTCACGTGCTTTACCTTCTTTCATAATCTTCTCGTAGACCTTGTACGTTGCCTCGCAGTCATTCAAGATCCTGTTGTGATTCACCGTATGTGCATCGAGACTCTTCGATCGCGTCCGGAAGTTATCTTGCGGATCGTTCATCGGCGAAGTGCAGGCACTGTTCGAATCGTGCGATTTTCGCGGCCAGATGTGGACTTTTTTGCCGAATTGCTTGAGCATCTCCTGAATCGAATGATGGTGGTGATGATGATGATGATGATGCGATTTATGAGACTTGGGCGAAGCGTTCTCCTCGCCGCTGATGCTTTTCACGAAACTACTGTTGTCGAAGCGATGTCGAAAGCCCGGACCGTAGCCGGGCTCGGCACTGGTGGAAGGTCTGTAATCGTCCAGGGAATAAGTGGCTCCGACTCGATGGAAAATGGAATTGATCGATGGACGTTCGTCGCGACGCGTTTGGTAGGCACCTGTGTGAGTGAAGTACTGATGATCCGTGTGATTCTCGTAGATATCGTCGAGATCATGTGGAAAGTAGCCCGTCTGAACGGGCGGTGAACCCCATGGATCACCCACTGAGCGGCGGAAGCTCTGAAAGAGAATACAACAAGTTAGTCACTTAAATGTAATGTGACTGATGATGGCTTACGTTATAGAATCCAGGACTGTGGCTTCGTTCGAAGAAATTTCGCCGTGATGAGGGTGTCCGGCGCATGCTGCTGCCATAACTGTCATAGGAACCACGGCAGTAGGATGCATTTGTAGATGGCGAGTTTCGGTAATGATTATTGCCATAATCAGGCACTGGTTGTGGCGGTGATGAGAGCTTTTCGGGTCCTTTATCTGCGAATGGAGAGCAATAACAAAAAATTGACTGAATATCTTCCACACGTGATTCCACGCACCTTGTGACCAATTCGGCGATTTGGAGGACTTCGATGACGACGATGACGAACCGGAACCCAAACTATTCAGTCTTACTGGACCATCCATCGAGTCGCTTCGATTCATGCTGCTATTGCCGTAACTATTATTACTCGACGATGAATTTTGCTGCCAACTTTCCGTGCTCAATTGCTTCTCGACAGCATGCTGCCTATAGAGGTGTGTTATGCCATGCATTGTATGGCGACGTTGTCAACGTCTCGAATACCTATCTCGTATGTTGTCCTCAACGTGCGGCAATTGATTCAAAGTTCAAGTTTATCACTTTTTCTTACGTTTATTTTGTTTTGAGTTTTTTTTTTTTTTTTTTTGTTTTGATTTTCACTTGTCAACTGACTGACTCGCCACTGACAGAGTCACATTTTCTGAATTTGAAATCCACACACGAATTTGTCGCTTTATTCTCGCTCCTAGCTTGCCGTTGTACGTCGATTCTACGATGTGTATCTAATTGAATGCATGCGAAAGCCCTCGGATTGTTGAGTGCAGCACCGTGTGCACGAGAAATCGCAAGCAAATCACCGATATCGACGCCGAATCTACTGTGTGGAGGGGAAGAAAGAATGGATGGGCTATGGGCGGCCGTTTGAACGTTGACAATTGATGATTTAATTTGTTGTGCGAACGCTGCGAGTTGATGGCTATGGCACAAGGGGTTGAATGGCCTGAAAGTAAGTCAAAGTTGTACTCTGGGGGGAGACAATAATCAAAATGAGATGCAAGAGAGCAAGAAAAAAAGTTGATTTTCGATTTTTTTTCTTGTCCCTGTTATACGTGTCGAAGAGTGCGGTCTGTTTACATTCGTGGGCGCGGATTTGTCGGCTCGATCGTTGCAGCTGCTACTGCTATTAGGGGTGATGACGCACCTTTCATCGCAGAAACGATTGGGATTGCGAATAAATTACTAAAGTATCTAAAATGTTGCCAAAGGAGGCGGATGTTGTTTCTTTTGAATCTGAGTGTTTTTCGGGAACAGTTGGTCGATGCACTCAGGGCGAATGTAGGCGCGAAGGTGGTTATTGAAATATTTGTCGAAATGAAATACGACGCTATAATGAGATGGTAAATGGTGGCGGTGGAGGACATTTCTAAGACCGAGTTAAGACGGAGTTCGCTCTGCGCAGCATTCTCTATCTTGCCTCTTGGTAGCTGTAGCTCGTTCGATGGGAGTTAATGCCGAAGACAGCCATGGAGTGGAAGTTTCGGGGATTAATCAATATTATCGATAAGTAGGTCATGGGTAAAGAGTATTTCTCCGACCTTACGACGTTTCTCTAGGGGTTGTAGGTTAATTAGTGTTAATCGATCCTTACAAGGCGGTCAATTATAGATATCAGGCTAGGGAAGACCACGAAGGCAAAACCGAATAAACCTACGTTGGATGACCTCAATGCGCGCATTTTGGATACAGTTAAAAGGGGACGAGACTTGACTAGTATATTAAAGAAGAGGTATTACGAAGGCGGTGTAAAAACCTATTGGACAAAGCGTCTACAGGAGTTTTACATTTGCTAAAATAGAGTACAAAATGGCTTTTTTGATAACCAATACCTGTTGAAATTAGACTGCAGCGAACTGGAAGCAGAAGGAGAAAATATATGTTTGGAGGTTTTCATATCACCAGCGTATACGTAAGGATGAAAGGCCTTGATAACACAGTTAACATCACTGACGGATATGATAAATAAAAGCGGGCCGAGGTGGCAACCTTTGGGGACCCCGTAGGTAGTCAGAATCAGATCAGAAATAGAAGATCTGAAAATACGAGTGACGGCCTTCAGGGTAGGGCTTGACACCTAGGAAAAAACATGGTCAAAACCAAAAGCCGTGAACTTAAGAAGTATAATTTGATGCGAGATTTTGTCGAAGGCCTTGCTGAAGTCTGTGGCAACAACGTCTACTTCTTTACAATCTTCAATTGCACACAAGGATCGTAAAGTAAACTCAATTAGGTTAGTGATTATCGATCGGCCGTTAGGAACCCATGTTGGTTTGGGGACAAGATGTGCTTGCATCGAAAAAATATTGCAAGTTTAGTAATAGGGCGATAATTGGACATCTCATTCTCTCGTGTCTTTGTAGATTGGGATGATATAAGTATCTTTGCAAGGCTGAGGAAAGAGTCGCTGAGAAATGGAACTTTGAAATAAGATCGTGGGGAGGCACAGAGGGTTGGCTCATTTCTTTTAAATGATGGTCGGGAGGCAGCCAGGACCGGACGGGTAGTCGTTCTTTTACCTATTTTCTCGGTGGCTACGGCTGGAGTCATATAACGAATGTAGTCATGATCGGGTTAAAAAACCTATTTGGTAAATGAATAGCTGAAGAAATGGCCAAGAAACTGGAAAATATTTTGGATCACCCATCATCATAAACTTTCGTTATTACATTTATAAAGAGACAGAAACGCGTGAGACCTGCGATAAGAGTACGAGGATGGTCCGATAAGTACTTAGCCTCGCCGCCAGATGGCGCCAGTATCGCAAGAGCCGGATCGGACTCGTGTTTTGTTTTGACCGCGTGTGGAAGCGGGAGTGTCCGCGGATTTTAGGAAAATGGAAAAAGAGCAATATGGGGCGGACCCCACAAGCGGACCAGTAGGAATGCAGTTAAGTGGGAAGGTTATGGTCCTACACTTCTGACCATAACGACGCCGGGATAAAAAGGAAAAAGAGCAATATCGGTCGATGATTCGATTCTTGTTTTTGGAAGGGAAATCGCGCAGCGAAATCAAAGAGCGTTTGGATGCTGTGTACGGTGACTCTTCTCCTTCGATGACGACCATCAAAAATTGGTTTAACAAGTTTCAACGTGGTCGCACGTCGGTTTTTGATGACCCACGTCCAGGTGCCCCGAAAACGGCTACCACGGAGGATAACATGACAAAAATCTACGATCTCGTATTGGCAGACTGCCGATTGAAGATGCGCGAGATAGCTGAGACAGTAGGCATTTCAAAAGATCGCGTGGGTCATATCCTACATGATATTTTGGGTATGAGAAAGCTGTCGGCGCGATGGGTGCCGCGTTTGCTCACTCCGGACAACAAGCGCAACCGTGAGCAGAGCAGTGTTTGACGCTGTTTAAGCGCAATCCGAAGGAGTTTCTGCGTCGTTTCGTGACAGTCGACGAAACATGGATCCACTTGTACACACCAGAGACCAGGGAACAGAAGATAGATCAATAAATAAAAATAAATTGTAATTGTAAAAATAAATTTTAATTGTAATTGTAAAACAGTGGACTTCACCCGGCGAACGTGCTCCGAAGAAGACGAACACTGTCCCATCGGCCGGAAAGGTGATGGCCGCCGTTTTCTGGGATTCACAAGGTGTGATCCACATCGACTACCTGGAGAAGGGCAAAACGGTCACAGAGCTGTACTATGCCAAATTATTGGGCCGATTCGACGCCGAATTGAAAAAAAAAACGGCCTCACTTGGCGAAGAAAAAAGTGCTCTTCCACCATGATAACGCACCGGTCGAATTGGGCTACGAACTGCTGCCCCATCCACCGTATTCTCCAGATTTGGCCCCGTGCGACTTCTTTTTGTTTCCAAACTTGAAAAAGTCACTCGCCGGGCAGACATTTCAGTCGAATGAGGATGTCATCGCCGCATCGGAGGCCTACTTTCCAGACCTCGAGAAAACGTATTTTTCAGACGGGTTAAAGAAGTTGGAGTATCGCTGGGTCAAGTGTATCGAGCTAAAAGGAGACTATATTGAAAAATAAATCGCCATTTCTCCAAAATTTTTGTTTTTCTTTTGTAGGCTAAGTACTTATCGGACCACCCTCGTAATCCCAAAGATCGTGATATAAAAATGTTTTGAGGAACGGAAGAAGTGCTGGAATAAGCGTAAAATATCTTATGAGGACTGGCTTGTAGGCATGTCATGAATTTGGACACAGCTCTTCCGTATAGAAATTGTTTTTGACTATGGACGAACTTGAACTACAGATCTTCGGCTCAACAGTCGAAGATGATTACCATTGCACCACGACCACCCCCATAGTGAAATAAATTTTCAAAAACTACTTTCACTTATGCTTTTACTGAAATCATACATTGAAGCATAACTTCAAACAAGTGAGCAACGGACACGGTCTACAAAAGCGAGCTGAGAGTGCAGGTCAAAGGGAATGTGATTAAACTGACCAGTATATAAACCCCTTGTGGGCATTCTTTGTGACCAATGTTGTCCATCTTGCCTTGATGTAATCGCATCTTCTGTTTATTAATAACAATTTAATGCTCAAAGCAAACATCCATAGCTTCTTGTCCCCCTCTTATCAAATTAGTTCTATCTTTTGAAGTCCTCAAAAAGTAAATAACAACCACCGACAGGTGACCTCCCATCGCCCACTGTGCACCTAAGGCATGAATTTGTCCAGGCTGTCAATATAAGGCAGGGTGGGTCAATGGCTTTTTGACCGCTGCTTATTCGTCCTTTTAGAATTTGAAGTATTTTTAAATATTTGGTTATCGTCTTCTGTTCGTCACAATCGATTCCCGTAGTTGAAGTTGGAATTCCATTTTCGTTTGTCAAAAGAAAATAACACACAAAAAGCACAGGCGGTGGCAGGGGTATGAATGTGCCGAGTTCCTTGGCTCGAAAACAATAGAAAATGTTGAAAGAAATAAAATAAAAAATGCTTTAATGCGGAAGGTTCGTTGAATTCCTTTTACATGACTCAAAAGTCTGTTCGTGAAAAGTGGCTGAATGCTCACGTTGGGATTCCGTAATTGGATTTTGACAGAATTTCATAACAACAACTAAGCAAACATCCATTATCTTGTTCTTTGTTTAAATAGCTTGCGCGGTTAGTCGGCCTTGGGATGAAGGGATATGAGGTTAAATTAGTCCCACTGTCAACGTGGTCTTAGGTGTTTATAAGATCATATGTCAAGGTTTGCATGTACTAATTGCACGAACTTATTACTTTATCCTTGCTTACATGCAAATTCGACGACTCAAATGCCTTTAATAACGCATGACTTGAGAGTTTTAAATACATAATTCGAATATTTAGCCAATATTTCAAAAAAATGTTAAAAAGAGTTTGAACCATTAAACCTCAAATTTTAAGAGGTTACTAACTTGCTCAGAGTCTATTAAATAGCCTTAGCCCCAAACTTTAAAAATATAACCCGGCGAAAGGGTTAATTTCAGAATTTAAAAAAAAAAAACTAAAAATATTTCCAACTATTAGGGCAGTTTCTAGATTATAAAACTGGCACAAAGGTTCAGATTACAGACTTGTGTGAAAGTTTTAAGAAACCTTTCTTATGAGAGTGAAAAATTAAAAAAAAGTCTTTGACTTGGAACAGACAAGATTTGAAAGACTTAAATTAATGGCTGTCTTTGACAGTGGTAAAGGAAAAGATAAAGGACCCTCCTATCCTGCGCCAATACCAGGGTGAACAAAAAAAAACCTGATACCATGGAAATTAACGACGAAACAAGGTAGGAGCAGACTAGGCTATTGCAAGCTCCCAAAGGCAGGTCTTGGTTAAAAAAAGAAGGAAAAGTAAATGTCCGTAATCTCCTAAGACTAAAAGCTCTGTAAAATACTGAAGCGGACCCTACGAAAGGAAGTGATGAATCCCGAAAAATTGGTGATTGGTGATTGATGAAATTATACAAGTATAAGAGTATAAAAGAAAAAATAAAGGACAAGTTAAAGTACGAGACACCTTATCTGAAACATTTGTGATACGGGACGGATTCAAGCAAGGAGATTCCATAATTAGATGCCTTCTGGACAATGATAGAGGAATAGCCCGGATGAGAAAGCCGACCTAGCTTCGGTTAATGAACCGGACGCATGCTTATTCGCCGTTAATGAACAAGTCAGAACTCCAAAAAATCTTAAAGAGATTTAAAAAAATGGAAAAAAATAGGACGAAGAAACAGGCGTATAGAGGAAACCCTCAAGCCCCAAGCATTATCCAAGTAATAAAATCGCGAACCCAAAGTGAGCAGAACACGTAAAACCTTTAGACAGTGGACGAACAGTCAATAGAATAATGAGTGGAAAACCCGAGAATAAAACATCGCCAGGAAGGCCGTGCCGTAAATAAGTGGATCTAGAAGAGATAGAACCGAAGAACGAAACTAGGAGGGAACACGTTCATGAGAGGGAGGCTTGGCGGCGGGTTGTCGACGAGGCTTCGATCTTCAGAATTCGATAGGGACTTTAATAATAATTTGATTTTTGAAAACGTTGCCAACTTACAAAGCTTTAAAATCAAACATAACCGGGAAACCTTTTTGTCACAGACCTAAAAACATTTTAGAAGAGAGGAGTCCTTTAGTTTGATTAGAAGTCTCTACACATTGTTTCGATGGCGACTGTCTAGTGCCAGCTCGTTAAAAGCTTCAGCGCTAGACTCTATTGGCTAATTTCTATTTTAAGCCTGAAAATTTGTTTCGATCCTGGGTTTGAAAGCTGTCTATCATCACGCCCTCGACGTACAGCTTAAACTCCTCACCCTAATACTGGTTTTTAAGATGATGAAATTCACGTTATATCTGAAAACTTGTAATTTTTAGGCACCACTGTGAGAGATTTTCTTTGAAAAGGTCTGATCAGATTTCGCCTTTATTCAGTTGATTACCTTCGAACTAAGTTAGGTCATTAGATGCTTTGAGCACAGGTTTTAAAACAAGAGCCTTTTTCAGCTTTCCTTGGTGTACCATACAATACGTCACATCAATACGTATTGAGCCTCGATACTTTTTATATCCATTTCTTATGCTAGTTATATATTTGAGTGAGCACTTGAGCTATTTAAAGTCGCACACGACTTAGCCTATTTTGAAGTACAATTAAGTAAAGGCATTGTTTTGTAATCAGCCGCAAAACCAAACGACGATCACAGCGAATGCTGAAATATTAGCCTTGAAGCCTGATTTTTTGGTTGGTTATTGGAATTAGAAATCTGGCATAAAGCTAAATGGAGCCATCAGCCTTATATGCAATAAGGCACTAAGCGCTAAAGTGATGATGTTAATGACTACGAATCAGGTAATTATTGGGAATTGACTGTTGCTTTCGAACAGACTTAGGAAGACCATAGGAAACGCCTGCATGCACTTCGATAAATCGAGGCAGGTGGCTAAACGTGGTGGATTAAAGTCCCAATAAGCACTATGGTGTTTGATGTGATTAATCCCACAAAAACTAGAGTACACGATTGTCAAGCGTGATGGCAGAAAAAACTAAATCCATCCAGCAAACCTCTTAGAAATCTCTTTGTGGCCGTCAAAAAATGACTGTCCCAGAATATATTGGGTGCTTGTGTCAGGAACGGACAACTATAGAGAAAGTGGGAGAGAATCTTCAGCTCATTATAGTTCTTTTGGTTATGATATAACAGAACGTGTTGGGGGATTGTCGGGTAGTCTCTGCCATTGCTCTTGAGATTTATTATCTAGATCATTAGCAAGCCAAATATTTCTATATATGAAACAGGTTTCTAGCCTTTGTACTTTAAATTGCAACAGCTCCAATCGGAAAACGGATAAATTCCGACAACGGCTTGATACTAGGCAATCGTCTCCTAGCCAGCTCTTCCGGTTTCGCATTAACTTCCTTTATTCAAAGTTACTGTGTCCAATGGTAATGGGAACAAAGTTGTCCATAAAGCTGATTGGCATTGTTTCACTAATAAGGACAATACAGTAATCGACTTGATGGCCTTGATTGCCACTTGACTGTCGGTACTTATAGCGATATTCGGAAGTTGTGTGCGTTCGTGTTGCTAAGTAGGAGGCAAGCTTTTCATATCAAGAATAATCTCGACACTTGTAAGTTTTCTAAGAAGGTGCCTGCCCCGCAGTCCATCTTCGAGCCATCTGTATAGTCTCTAATCACCCTTCCGCTTCTTCATACCTCTTTTGATGGAAATTCAACTGAGAAGGAGTAAATCCACCAGCAGCATGAATAAGTCGAGAAACCAAGAAAAGAAACCATAAAAAAGGATCCACTGGATACAATAAGAGTACCATGGCGGATGAAATTTGAATATCCGAAACAAATAAAATATAATAAAACCGAAACATCGTCTTTTTCAAGGATACACGAGGAATACGCCGGAATAAGCCGACAATTTATGCTTTTAATTTCATACACCCGAACTGGGGGCTGACATTAGATAATACTACCTCCTTCCATCGGACACGAAAGCAAGACAATAATTTTCTGCTCTTGGTTTATAACTTAAATCCTTCTTAGTCCTCCCTCAAAATCTATACCGAAATGAAGCCAAAAGTATAGATATTAATCCGGCATTCTATTGTTTACCAGAACGTCCTTCTTAATAACTGAAAGAAGGATGGATGGAGGGCTATAAATAAAAGAGAACAGCATACGAGGATAGCGTTAAAAGCCACATTTCAGCTTTTCAGCTCAAGGAAGGGCGATCGATAGATGTCCACCACTTAATTATATTGATGCACAAGAAAATGTGTCTATATATGTATGTAGCTTCGATGTATATGAGGACTAGTTGTTCGCTGTCAAGGTTGTCCGATACATAGTGCGACAGAAGAGAAGGAGGTAATTAGATAAAGGCTGAGACCTCTTAGAATTACACACAGATGTTCATCCTTCTCTATCCATTAAGAATGCTCGACACTGGTGTGTTAAGAACAATCAAGAAGCATCATTTTACTACGTTCTGATCCTGCCTTCCCAGTCTAGAAAGCTACTGGTAATTTATTTGAGATTTATGATAATGAGAGATGGAATGTCACGTTCTTTGTTCCCATGGACTGCTTGGGTGTTATTCATTAGCATCACTGACTATTCCCTGGGACGGAATACCGAAAAATTACATAGATTCGCAATTAATCTCAAACAGTTAGGGTTTGTGGAGTTCATCGAGGCACATAAACATATTGGGCGTGTTTCGAAAGCTTGTGATTTTGATGAAACCCGCTTTCCGCTAAATTATTAGCGATTTATGCGAACCGGCGCGCCGAAATTAATGAAAGCGACGTCCATTGAGATATTTTAGGTTTGTTTAAACCTATGGGCTAGAACGTGTTATATTCGCTTGGTTGGGTATTGAGAACGTTCTTTTCTGCTTGTTTGTTTAGATTTCCGGTTCACTTCGACACGCTGAGAAAAATTAAATTTTTTTGTTCGTCAGAGTGACGCAGAAGGTGCATAGACGTATGGATAGCTTAAGGCCAAATACACTTGATCCATAATGAAAAGAAACTTATTTCTGGACATGCTTGGATGGGCGCGGGGTAGAATTTGTGGTTTCGAAGAAGAGAAGCTTGTTCATAGCTTGGCAGCTAATTGATACAACATTGTTAACTGTCTTAACACAAGTAAGTGGTAGCAACAAAGGCCTATTCAAAATTATGCGATGACTGTAGATAAGGAACATCACTATAAAGGAACCATTGAGCCAATTGTTTACAATTAAATATATATTCAGAGAACGGAGCTTCAACTTGAAGTGTACAACTTGAAGTGTACAAAACCACCCTATCATTGTAGCACTAAGTTGGATCTTAGCTAAAATACATGATCTGGTCATTATAAGGCATTAGTGGAGTATTCATATATGGTACAAGCACCAAAATGTTTTGGAAATACCTGTTAGGTGAATCCTTTTCTACATACTACTTTGGAAATTCAAAAACTTTTATTCCTTTACAATTTATTTTGATTAATTTTTGAAAACAATATCGATTAAATAACCGCCTTTATTGCCGATGCAAAAATGGGCTCGTTTTCGCGCATTCTCCATGACATTTTCGAACATTTCGGAGATTCTGTGATTTCCGCACGAACGTTTTTTGAGCTGTTCTATTGCCTTCGGGCGGTTAGCATACACCTTGCTTTTCAATTAACCCCATAGGAAAAAGTCTGGAGGAGTCAAATCCGGCGATCTCGAAGGCCGGTCAATATCGTCCTTTTTTGACACCAATCTTCCAGGGAACTTCTTACGCAAAATGTTCATTGTTTAGTCCGCAGTATGGCATGTTGCGCCGTCTTGTTGAAACCAAAAGTGAAATTAGCCTTTTTTACGCATTTCTGGGACCACATAATGGGCCAACATTCACCGATATTGATCGCCCTCTACTGTATCGCCAACTTTGAAGAAATTCGGTTCAATGATGGTTTTAGCGCATACACCGGCCCAAACAGTAACTTTTTGATCATATAGCGGCTCTTCGTGAATAATGTGAGAATATTCGGTGCCGCAGAAGCGACAATTTTGTTTATTAACTGAGCCAGAGAGCGTAAAATGTGCCTCATCGGTCATCAACATTTGCTGCCAAAACTCCGGCTCAGCATTAATCATTGCAACGACATTTTGTGCGTAATCCAAGCACCGTGGCTCATCTTGTGGCAAAATTCTTTGAGTTATCTCCACTTTGTATGGAAATAAGTGAAAATCATTCTTTAAAATGCTCCGCAAAGTGGTCCCACTGATGCCTAACTGTTGCGAACGGCGCCGATATGACAAACTTGGGTCTTCTTGAATACTGGGCTTCACAGACTGAATAGATGAGTTTGAACGCCGCGGACGTGGCTTAGGTTGCTCACGAGGGCTTGCCACAGAACCAAATTGAAAAAAATTCGAGGCCCAACGACGAATTGTATCTTTTTTGGGCGCAACACCATCACGATATTTTGCACGATACGCACGTTGTGTTAGGACAATCGAGCGTTCATTTTTAATAGACATTGAAAGTATTTCCCGCCGTTCTTTTGATATGAAACGACTCATGGTTAAAATTGTACTGAATTGACGTTTCCAAAATGCTATGACATATGAACATCGGTTGACAATTGTTGAAATAATTCAAAGTTTACATCGACCCATATGAGATGGCGCACTCTGTATAAACAAATATCTCCTTGTGGAAGATTAGGACTGTTATGCTGAAGGACAGAAGTTTCAAAAACTATCTCAAGTTTATACAAAATGCTCCCACTGGTAGTTAAAAGTGAGATATGTGTAAAGGAAGCATGCTCTAACCTTTAACAACGAGCAGTGGACACAAAACCAAATAGAATATATGTTGTATCAGCTTAGGAAAGATAAATGTAAAGGTTTAAGGCTGTTTTCAGAATTGAAAAAACTACTTCCATAACCCGCTTCTTCATAAAAAAAGGATCCCTAGAACTAGTTATATGGCATAAATCTCCTAAGCATGGCAAATAAGATCTAATCTGCTTTCGTGAACATTCTAATTGGTTCCCATTAGTGTATTTTCACGGGAAAATCCACGATAGAACGAATATTCACAGTTACAGGTTGACGATTTCCAATATAACACCTTAATAACATGGATGAAAAAAATAGTTACTGTGAACTACAATCAACGCGACAAATTCAGTCGAATCTCTCAAAAAATCCTATCTAGGACAACCACCCCGGAGAGTAGTGAACGAACATCTTCGATCTGCACCCCGTCCAGGTTGTGTGACAAACATCATTAGAGCGTACACTCTTGCACCTGCACGAACCCTATTTAAAAAAAAACAAGCTGTACTCATGTCACGTTTTAGCATTCCTCTTCAGGTTCTGCAGGGGAATTCTCGCTTCTCCACTGTTAAAAAATATTCGCACAGGGCGACACATCTTCATATGATTTCTTCAACATTATCCTTGAGAAGATTGAACGGAATACATTAGCCAAGGCAAGAGCCACATACGCAGATGATATTAACGTAGAGCGAACCAACTACTGGCTTAAGAGGCACTTCTCTCCAAAAAAAAAAAAAAACGTTTACAAAACCGTAATTAATCTGGTCCGTCGCAGAGGTTTGAATTTCATTGAAAGAGGATTAAGAGGGGGATTCGAAGGAAAAATTCTGCGCCCAACACTTGGTCCCATTTGTGTTAACTGAGAGTGGAGGAAAAGATATAATCAAGGACCGTACGGGCTGTAATATATAACGACATCGGCTCTGCCTGGTATATGCGAAGGTGTCGAAGGTGTAAAACAAGGCGAAGGGATAGGAGAATGGTAAAATCTACATAATAAAAAACTCGAGGAGCTGAATTCAACCTCTAAGGTTGCCCCTAAGGTGGGCAGGACACTCAGAATTTAGGGATGAACAGTCAAAAGAATGAGCGGAAAACGCGAGAGAAAAAGACCACCAGAAAGGCCAAGCCGTAGATGGGACATGTTGTCAGAAAGGCTCGGCGAAGGGTTGTCAACGAGGCTCTGCCTTTCGAGTCCCTAATGGTCAGTAAAGATCTTCTTTTCCTTTTTTCTCCGGCGTTGTTATGGTCAGAAGTGTAGGACCATAACCTTCCCACTTAACTGCATTCCTACTGGTCCGCTTGTGGGGTGTCAGTAAAGATAAGGATAACAAAAGTTCTCTCTTCTTCCTAAGATTTTGAATAGTTAAAGAAATCCTTAAAAATTCCTCTAGACGTCTTTAATACTAATAGGCTAGAGAGTGAATTGCCTTAAAATAAATACAGAAAGCCTCGAATTAATTGAAGCTACCGTATTGATTTTTGGTAGATAGTTGACGATTAATTGTTGATGAAGGAATACGATTCTTGGGCGTAGCTAATCTACCGAAACCACCCACTTGACATTTGGTACCTTTGAAGATCAGAGATCGGTGTCTTTAGGACCCGAAGGCGACAATGTGGGACTTTTTTTTTTAAATTGGTCAAAACTTAATCAGCCTTTTATTTCAAATGTATGCATCAATTTAATCGATCATGAAAAGGAGTTATATTCGTACGAACGTAGGCATACAAACATCCCTCTAAAAACCAAAGATTTTAATTTGAGGGACTCCATAACTGAAGGTATTTAAAAAAGGCACTTAAAAAAATTTAATTCAGAAAATAGCCTCATGTGACCTCTTTGACAGCTTACAGTGGACTAAGCAACTAGTTTGCCTGACCATACATGTATACAAACATGTTTCATACATGTTTGCCATCAAAACAAAGAAAAATAGCGAACGAATCAAACTAATATAAACGACGAAGAAATAAGTCTCTGGGAATAGGGCTAGTAGTGAGTCCCCTACTCAAAAATAATTTTAGAGAAATATGACATCAAGTCTTTTCCTATTCTAAGAAAGCCGAAACTTTGCATAACCCTTGGAGACAAAATTATACTTTCAGTTCGATACTGGACCGTAAATAATAAATAAAATAGCACAACGTTGCATTCAAACTGCTACGACTTTGAGATCAACTGTAGAGTATTTTCTTTCCATTGGATAATAAGATGCTAACCAATTTTTTTTTACCCTTTTTTATAAAACGAAGGTTTGATGGGTTTAAACTAGAATCTGCTAATAAGGAAAATCAAGTCCGAACGAAGGTCGTCACTTTTGGACTGAGGATTATATACTACCTTTAAAAAGCGTCGGTAATTATTTTATTATGACGTGAGTGTTCGTCGCAGGGCGCTAGCAAAATATGCCAAACATCAGTCGCATCTGTTCGTTTAAGCTAAATTGAGTTTTAAGTAAACTCGTGTCGACTTATGATTCGCTGCAAGTTCAAAATACAGGCACAGATTGAACGGCGTCACGCTATCCAATTTTGTATTGGACTAGGGAAATCGGTAACGGAGACGTCGGTCATGATTCGCCAAGTTTTTAAGGATGAAACCATCACACACTGCAGTTTCTAAGTGGCACAAGCTCTTAATAGAGGTCAAAAGAGTGTGGAGGACAAGCCCTAAGCTGGATGACCGTGGACGTCAAAAATCAACGACAACGTACAGCATCAGTATAAAGTACTGAATTCGGACTGTCAGTTAAGTGTTCGCATGAATCGACATTGATAAGATGACAGTGTACACCATCATCATGGAAATGCATCACGACAATGCACCCAGCCAAAACTGCTCTAAGGAGATTGACTGATCTGACGCAAAACGGCGTCACGACGATTCCCCGACTCCGTTATTGTCCCGATTTGGCCCGGAGAGATTTTTTTCTATTCCCTAAAATGGAATCTTCTTTCAAAGGATACCACCAAGTGCCGTCAAAGAAGCTTATACCCGTACTCTTAAAGACTTTTTGGAATCCGTCTACCAACGAGCCTTTGAGTCGTGGAAAAGCTGACAGCAAAAGTGTGTTGCTGCTCAAAGGATGTATTTCGTAGAATTTTTAGGTTTTGCAATATCTGAAATAAATCTGTTTTAAAATAAGAACAGATTACCAATTTAGAACTCCTACTTCGTTCTAAAGCAGAATCAAGAAGCACGAGCTCCTTTTACTTTATTTACGGAATGTGTCTCCATATTTCTCCGATAAGGCATGTTTGTCTAACCAGTACTACCCTCAATCTATATCGTTTTTGAAAGCAAAATGCAAATTACTGATAAGACGCCAAGTCACATTTGCACGACACTAAACAGCACTAAAACGACCATCAACTCGAGATAACAAAGCGACCAGAGAACAATACAACACTTTCTGCCCCCATTCAAGCCTCGTAAAGCCAACGACCTCGATGGTCCGTACGTGCACGACACAAACCGATCTCGTCGTATCAAAACAAAAGCAACGTACCTTATCTCCTGACTGCATGCGAAAAAAGGTCAACCGTGACAGGAACGCAAATAAACCGAATAATTTATCTCTCGATTCGAAAACGTTAACTGCATCCCGTGGCGTCTGATTATGAGTTTCATGTAGAAACGATGGCAATTGTTTTACACTGTAACTTATTAAGGGTCTCACTAATCGATTGTTAAAGTGGCATGCGACCCACTAACGTCTCGCGCCAAAACATCGATTTTTCGGTTTCATTTACATCGAAAGCACTAGTATGACAAGGTCGCGTGGATGATTTTGTTGACACGTAGCGATAAATTGGCGACCGTTGGGATATATGGTATTCCTGCTCCACGTCACGTAGGCGGTTGGCGATGACTGACACTAGACAAAGCTCCCATTTAGAATAACGCGAGGCATAAGTGTTTTCGAGATGCCCAATGTCGAAAACGATTAGGTTTTCAAAGTTTTCATTGTGAAAAATATGAATGAAACTACTCATGTGGTAGTTCGATGACCCAAATCGACAAAACACAAAGATACACCTTTCAAGAATAATCACCGGGAGCTTTTGCTGTATTTATTCGAATACTGGAGGTTTTGAAAAATACTTGTGAGTTCGGGTTTTTTTATTTTTGATAGTATTTTTAGTGCGTGGCGTACCTTTAGCGACCGTTAAGGTAGGGCAATCACGAGAGACTATACATCACGTGCTTTCCCATTGGGAAAATGTATTCATCGTATACCTCAAGACGTATCAGAGTGGGCTTTAATTGTAAACACTCACGCGCATTTTCAAAAGCTCCTTGTTGCGCGTTGATTTTCTGCGAAAGTAGAGAAAGAGCGGAGAGAATAAAAGTGAGGGTATCTTTTGTAAAGAAGAGAAGAGACACAGATATGCTCGCTTGACATGTGAGTTTACTTTTTAGGTTTTTTCAACTTTTTTTTTTGAAAAATTATATTTTCGAATGAATTTTTCCACTGGCCGCGTGGGTAAGTAGTAAATTAAGGAGAATCAGACGTGTTCTATTCTTGATGAAGAATCATGTGAGGGAAATCAATTTGTCAACGTTCAAGCATTGGATGACTGGATTTATATGAAAAATACTTTTTAACGTTGCCCTTTGTAAGGTGAAGGAAAATTCAATGGTCATTGTGGGACAGGCGCTCATTGTAAGCACGCCAAATTACCGCCACGTTCCGACCGGCAAACAACTTAAAACTTTGAGGTAGGATGTCCAAAATTGAGTCTTAATATGTACTGGAAAGGAAAAACAATGAAATCTTTGATGAACGAAAACAAAAAGTTTTTCGAGGCATTCTTAAACGGTCAGATGGTGTCAATGGAATTTTTTGCTACTTCGGGCGCGTTCCCGAAGGTCGTAAATTATATGCATTGGATGAATGAAAGGTTCGATGTTTAAGGTAAAAGTCTGCTGGGATTCGTTTACGTTGTATAGGGTAGTCCAACAAAAGCTGTCATTTTAAATCAATAAAAAAATATTTTGTATTTGTTAATGCTCGCTACCACTCGGCCTTAAGTCTTTTAAGAATAACAGCTCCAATATTTTAATTAAGCCCATACACCGTAGGTGGAGCATTCGTGTTATAAATGAAGTCAGTCAACATCGTTCAGTAATGAAATCCATTCACTCGATAAACATGGCTCAATGACACCACCAGTCGTATAACTGTCACTCGTTGTGGGTGGATAGGTTGGTTCACTATTTCTCTTGGGTTTTTCTGGCCCCAGAGGCAAATGTTTGGTTTATGTATATATCCAGGCAAACAGGAATGAACCTCATCTCTCAGAATATTTATATGTAAAAGGCATGAGTTCATGAATTTCCAGCACCAGAAGAGGTAAATAAGGCATTGTGCGAAGTCTTGAGTGCCAACTGGAGTTTTACTATGGTAAATAGAGGTTGCTGATAGGCCCAATTCCTGATATCGACCTCTGGGTTTTCGGTCACATCCTTAACTGAAGCGGCGATATAGGGACGATAATAGTGACGTCCATCGCCGACATTTTTAGATTAAATTCAATTCAACTCTGCAAGAAGGCGCTTGATGGCCAGAAATAGAATGATATTGGAGAAATGTTTTTGTGGTTTTTGGAGGTCACTATTACAAAATGTATTTCGAGTATGACTTGATACATATGATCCCTGACCTTGGCAATGATAGTTGAATGTCGCCAGATCATCAATATATGAATAGCCCCTTCTACCTTACATAAATAATGATTTTAATGTTTCACGCGTATTTCGTGACACATGTCAAAGTCAAACACGCTCATTGCCATTTCATTACGGAAAGATACTTCAAATTATTGAAGTTTGTCATCGAAATTTGTGCTCTGCGAAAAATGTTTTTCGGGCTATCGGACCACTGAGCAAACAATTCAAGCCATAATGACAAATTTTCACGCCAATTTCAAGCCATTGGACATTAGTCACCTACCCGTATGCCTAGAGTGCGTATGGAAGAAAGTATTACTAATGGATCCGTTAGTGTTAATGAAGACTGTTGAGCCGAAGGTCTGTTATTAAAGTCCGTTTAAAAACAATTTCTATACGGAAAAACTGTGCAACAACATTAGTTGTGAATGAGAGATGATCAAAAAGTGCTGACGAAGGCATAGCACTCGGAGCATAAGATCACTTCAAAATTCATACTCTGTGAGTGCATTTCCAATATAACACCTTAATGACATGAAAAACAAAAGAGTTACTGTGAACTACAACAAACGCAAATTCAGTCGAATCTCTCAAATTCTATCTAGGACAACCACCAGTAGTAAACGAACATCTTCGACCATCTGCACCCCGTCCAGGTTGTGTGACAAACACTATAAGAGCGTATAATACAGCTAGTGCAAGAACTGAAACCGAACAACCTGCCACAGCGTCGAATTTTCGGTGAGTGTACCTTAAAAAAGCTTAAGGAAAATCCGATTTTTATCGAAAAATTGTCTTTAGCGACCAAGTCTATTTCTCGTCTGATGGGCATGTTAAACTTCTGGCAATATTAGATCAGCCCGAAAAATGCGCTGTTGGATGTGGTTTATAGCCCGGAAGAATGGCGCCCGCTCTCGTTTAATAATTTCGAACGTTTTTGCCCGAAATGCACAATTTAAATCTGGTCGACATGTGGTTCCCACAAGATGGCGCTACATGCCACACAGCATGCGAGTGATGGGGCGACTGAGTAGTGAGTTCGGTGAATAATTTATCTCTTGTTTTAGATCGGTGAATTGGCCGGCTTGAGCGTACGGTTTGACGTCTTTAGACTATTTGGGGTCCATCAAAATTAGTTGACTACGCCGATTAGCCAGCATCACTTGCGGACAATTGAAGACAGTTGGAACACAACTTACATGTGTTATTGGCGAGATACCAGCCAATATGCTCGAAAAGGGGCTCGAAATTGGACCTTTCTAAAATGTTATCGTGGCCAACATGCTTACAAGAAATAATGATTACGAGGTGAATGGCATTAATTTATCAATTCAAATAAGATTGCTATCCATTTCGAAAATTTTCCGTTTTCTTTTCTTTTTTGAGAACTAAAAACCAAACGCTTAAAAAATCACACATAAGTAAAATGATTTTGCTCAATCAGATCAACAAACTGAGTCATATTATATAGACATCGCAGTAGAAAACAGGTGGCTGTGGACTAGACATGTTGATTGAGGTCTAGGTCTAGAATGTGGTGCCATCTCAGTAAATACATCTATGCGGCCGACTTGGGTGCCTCTTGTGGATCATATTTAACCGAAATCGGCGATAGCTACGAATAGCAATTATAAAGTAAACCTTCAAGGTGAGAAGCCAAGCTAAGGTTTCTCGGGCACGAAATCATGGGAGGGCGAAAGCGAAACGTGGATGATGATAAAAATTGAAATTAATTCTAAAAAGCTTATCGACACTTTCAAGCGAATGTGCAGAGAATTTTGTGGATCAAACCCGTATGGTTCATCACTGCAATGCCGTAACAACTAGTCACTGTAGCTCTACAATACCAAATACTATGATATTTACATTAAAGAAAAAAACATACATGTTTATTCGTTCCCTAATTGTCAATAAGTCTCTAGGTTTCCATGGTATCGGAGCAATTGATACAAATCAATTCGATCATATCTAAAAGTGTAAACATGAGTCTGCATCAATCAAAGATTCCGTTCACGCTAAAAACAACAGTGATACGTCCCATATGGTATACAAAGAGGAAAAGGAAACATCAACAACTAAAGACGAATATCGATATAACGTGGTTGAGAATTATCTCGAAGAGGTTGTAACGAGGCGGTTGCTACCTTTTATTCAAAGCACTCGCTCATTCACCACCAGTATGGATTCGAAAAAAAAAAAAAAAGCACTGGTCGACTTGCAAGAGAGTTTGCATATTCTGTTGAGAAAAATTTGAACATAAACCAAGATGTGCTGGTACTAAATATATACGGATTTAAGTAAAGCTCACTACGAGGGTGGTCCGATAAGTACTTAGCCTCGCCGCCAGATGGCGCCAGTATCGCAAGAGCGATATCGTGTAGTACATTCTAGTAGACGGCCACTGTCGAAATTTCAGCCGGATCGGACTCGTAGTTTTGTTTTGACCGCGTGTGGAAGCGGGAGTGTCCGCGGATTTTAGGAAAATGGAAAAAGAGCAATATCGGTCGGTGATTCGATTCTTGTTTTTGGAAGGGAAATTGCGCAGCGAAATCAAAGAGCGTTTGGATGCTGTGTACGGTGACTCTTCTCCTTCGATGGCGAACATCAAAAATTGGTTCAACGAGTTTCAACGTGGTCGCACGTCGGTTTTTGATGAGCCACGTCCAGGTGCCCCGAAAACAGCTACCACGGTGGATAACGTGACAAAAATCCACGATCTCGTATTGGTAGACCGCCGATTGAAGGTGCGCGAGATAGCTGAGACAGTAAGCATTTCAAAAGATGGCGTGGGTCATATCCTGCATGAAATTTTGGGCATGAGAAAGCTGTCGGCGCGATGGGTGCCGCGTTTGCTCACTCCGGACAACAAGAGCAACCGTGAGACCACTTCAGAGCAGTGTTTGACGCTGTTTAAGCGCAATCCGAAGGAGTTTCTGGGGCGTTTCGTGACAGTCGACGAAATATGGATCCACTGGTACACACCAGAGACCAAGGAACAGTCGAAACAGTGAACTTCATCCGGCGAACGTGCTCCGAAGAAGGCGAAGAAACGGCCCCACTTGGCGATGAAAAAAGTGCTCTTCCACCATGATAACGCACCAGCTCACACCTCCGCCCCCGCCACGGCTAAATTGGTCGAATTGGGCCACGAGCTGCTGCCCCATCCACCGTATTCTCCAGATTTGACCCCGTGCGACCTCTTTTTGTTTCCAAACTTGAAAAAGTCACTCGCCGGGCAGAAATTTCAGTCGAATGAGGAGGTCATCGCTGCCACGGAGGCCTACTTTGCAGACCTCGAGAAAACGTATTTTTCAGACGGGTTAAAGAAGTTGGAGCATCGCTGGGTCAAGTTTATCGAGCTAAAAGGAGACTATATTGAAAAATAAATCGCCATTTCTCCAAAATTTTTGTTTTTCTTTTGTAGGTTAAGTACTTATCTTTTTTGTAGTACTCTCCCCGGGAGAGAATTAAGGACGCTTACAGCTGTGAAAGAAGTATGCAATACGGAGTTCCACAGGGCTCCAAACTGGGTCCAATACTCTTTATCCCGTAGGCAAATTAACTGCCTCGAGTGTTTAAAAACAGCATCCCATTTGGCCAGCAGATGATACAGATATAGCTGTTCGTCACAGGTCTTGTCACAGGACGTGGCTACGAGGATCGTGCAAGATGAATTCAAAGTGGTGCCATGCAAATGTATTCATAAATAACACAACCAAGACCACAACAACATTTGTAGAAAAATCCTTTTCTAAATGTAAAAGCGAACTTAATAATAGAACACGTCAAAAACTGCAAGAATCTGTGTGTAACCGTCGACTCTCTTTCGCAAGAGCACATTGACAACTTGCTTTGGATCTGAGACAACACTCTTCGGGGTTGATTACTTAAAGAAATTATTCTACTTCGCAGGTACTTAAACAAGCTCCTGGTAGGATCGAAGCTGAGATATGGCATACTTGCATGAAGGAGTGCATATGGAAATTCCAAGGGCTGTACAGTGCAAAAGTAAATAGACACCGTACGTAAAGGAAGGCCTTTTAAAGCGCTTAGTACCCAAGTAATCTTTAAGGTGACTGTATCACTTGAATATTACGGCGACATGCGCTTTAAAGGGTCCATAAACCTTGCACATTAAACAAGAAGTCGTGCTCAGGCTATGCTAACCTACCAATTTCGTAAAAAAGGCAGAAGAGTAGTTGAGCATACGATCCCTTTAATTTTCAATTAACTTCCATAAAACTTTAAAAAATTTGTTAAATTTAAAACGGAAGTAATTTTACTTTGCATATGAGCCAGACTTTACTTAAAGGTCAACGCAATGATAGTTGAATGTCGACAGTTCAACGATGGCGGAAAATTTAAAATGATACCTCTTGTTTCATTACATATATTAGAGCAGTAACTCCAACCATGAATATAAGCTTTGCTCGATCAGATGAATAAACTGAACCATATTTTATGCACAACGTAGCAGAAGACCTAAGTAGGCCTAAGTACATTTGTGAGACCGATTGGGGTGTACCTTTTCGACTATGCTTAAACAAAACTAGCAATATGTAGTTACGAATTAATACTACATATAAGGCAATGCCTTAAATTGGGAAGCCAAGTTACTTAAAGGAATAAAAGGTAGAAGAAAGAGCTTTTGAGCTGTGCTTGATGAAGTTGAATGCTGAGATGAAGTGAAGCTACAGTTCCAGGTCTTCTGCCTTGAATTTTGCAAACTTTTACTTTGTCCAGACGGACAGGCAGGAAAGCCTTTGCATATGCAATATCTTCTGCACCGCAGCTTTGCAAGGTAGAAGACTAAAATGACTTGAAAGTACGATCCTAAAACGAAGTAGGTTAGGTTAGGTATGTCGCTGATGGTAAGTCCCTAAAAATCTATAACAATAAGTCATTACCTTCACTTATACGAACATAAAAGAAATAATTTAGAGTGTAAAGTATTGTTAGGCAAAAGTGTAGTGACTAAAGGAACCTACTGTTTATTGTGGATTTCGAACAGCGATTTACGAGAAGCTTTAATAGTTATAGAAAGGAAACCGCGAAATAGAGTTATATTGGCTTGACTGTTGCAGCAGTTCGAACAGTGTGTCTTCCGCGTACTTCTCATTAGCCTCTTACCCAAACAATCAAAAAACAAAACGATTCGAATCATCCACAATTTCCCTAGTTAAGCATAATAATGGGCCATAGTAAGTACTGAGCTCCACTCCACCTAAGTGGTGTTTAAATCCAGATTTGTTGGCGAAACTTGGTTAACATTTTTAGGTTTAATTTCATTGAAGATTTTGTATTTTATTGGAAAGGTTTTTAATCCTAAGTTGAATATCCCGATTTCTGAAAACAAGGTTCTCAAGCCGAGTAACTTAAAAAGCAAAGTAAGACATGATACTGAATAAGAAGGAAAGACCAGCCCCACGTTTGTTAAAAAGCCTCTGGAAAAAAAATGAGATGAGAACTGATCAATCGGTTTTTCAGGTGCTGTAGATTCTATCCGGTAAATCATAAGCTCATTAATAAGTACTTTTTTTCAAAACCGTGGCAGTTTAGTCTGTCAAAAAGTAACTTTGTTTTCGCAACCCTAACCACAGTTTAGAAGCTTCAATTATAGACCCTCATCATCCGTAGCACATGAAGGCGACAGCATTCAAATTGTTATTAGATTTCCTTATTTCCAGATCGTTAACTTATATTCACGGATTTAACCTTCAATCAGAAGAGTCAAAGTCATATTTCGGATTAACCCCATTTCAATACATAACAAAAGAAGATACATCTGTCCGCCCAATATGGTACTATACAAAAATACGAAAAACCAACTTCATCCTTGAAATTTGGACACCTGTATAATACTCGTAGCTTGAGAGGCGCACATGGCGTTTTTTCAGTATTGCTATTGATAGATCATTCATAAACACAGGAATAGAAGCTTCCACGCAGGTTATACACCCCGACCTTGCTCCTATGTCCTGCCTTTCGCTTGCTCTCTGTAAAGAATTTTTACGCATTATGGAACGAATTGCGTTCCAGTGTCATGCGCCTTAGAAGAGTCACATCCTGGCGAAATACTATTGGGACAAAAAAAAGGATCAAAAAGTCCTACGAGGGTGTAGAGAGTTTGAGTGGCGCGTTGTTCTTACGTAACACTACAAACAGTCCCTGGATATCCCAACCTAAACGTCATACCCTAAAGCATCGTAGAAAAACAGCGAATGATGAAACATTTATATGCCATAAGGCCAAAAAAAATAAATACTTGGAATGAAATGATTGAAAAAAAAATTGTACATTTCCTGCTGTGGCCTTGCGAATTCGTTATTTGTCGGAAACTTCTTCAACTGATAAATTAAAATGAAAGGAGAGGGCACACCATGCCAGTCCATATTCGACTCTCTGTACGTGGGTGGCGCAACCAACGCATTAACGCTTGTCGGTGCTGTGAACGTTGCAAATTTGATTAACAGTGTGCTTGATTATGGATAGGTTCTGGAAGAGGAAGCAGCGTTCATGGCTGATGGTTTTCCACCTTTTCCACGTTTGTAAATGATATAGTGGTTTTCACAACATAGACGCATACATATGTACCCGTACATCTATCATCGTGCACATGTTTTCTACATTTCCAAATTGTTTTGTATAGGATGGGGCGTCACCGTTTTTTTTTGTTGGTTTTAAGTTCAATGAATTCTAGTCCTAGAATCGACCTTTCACTGATCTTTCTAGCTTACGAGCGTGGCTTTCGGGCGTATTAAATTTTGTTTTAGAAAATGTTTTATTAAGAAGTATGAAAACGATACTAGGACAGATCAGAATTTATACGCAATGCAGCCCAATGGAGAAGATATTTCGATAAATGGCTTAATGAACAGGAAGAGCAAGCAACAATGCAAAACAGTGTTAGCCACACAGCAGTAATTCAGATAGAACTGCCAAGGAAGCTACTCATCAACAGCGCCTCAAGAGTAATACCTTCAAAATCTATAAATATGCCACAAGGGTTCATCACAACTGTCTGAGGAACTATTCCTGAGGAATTGAAAAATTTGGTCATCATTCTCCTATTTAAAAAGGGTAACCGAATACAATACCACAATTACCGGGGAATATGGCTGCTACCAAGTTGTTACGAGATCAATATTCTAGACATCATACGCTAAGGAAATAATCGGAGACTCTCAGGGTGGCTTCAGAAGAAACCAGAAGACGAGTCATCAGATATTCACCACCAACTATTCGTAGATTTTAAAACTGCGCGGCGTATAACTCCATAAATCGACCAAAAATGTTTCATGTCCTCGTAAGGTTGGGAATGTGAACAAAGGTTGTGAAACTGATAGAAGTATGACTAAAGGGAAACAAAGGACAAGTTAAAGTAGGAAGCGCTTTATCTGAAACATTCGACATACGTGAAGGACTAACGTAAAGAGGCGCATTGTCACCACTTCTTTTTAATTTGGTGCTGAATATGCAATAAGATCTTCTTTAGCCTACTTGAACCTATGCTGATGATCTGGACCTACTGGAAGATACTGAGGAAATGATTAAGAGAAATGCAGAATGTGTAATAATGGCAGGAAAGGAAGCAAAGGGTGGGCCACTAAGTGTTTTTTTTTAATCATCGGTTATCTTGACATTGACAGCTGTTTCCCGCTCGAAATATTGACAGAAAGTTAGTATCATACCTCCGCGGAAATAAATGAGTCGTTTAACGCTTGAACAACGTTGGGAAATATTGAAAACTTATTTCCAAGGTGAGTGCTGTGTGGCCCAAACAGTGGGTTTTTTTAAAATCAGTTTTGGCCGAAATGTAGCACCCACCGCGACTGCTGTACGTAAGTTTGTGCAAAAAGTTCATGAGAATGGTATGCTAGTGGACAACACTCATGGTCCCATTCGTCGTACGGTGCGCATGAAAATGTGGTTTCTGTGGCCGAGAGTGTGAGACTCAATTCACGAACATCAGTTCGCCATCGATCTCAACAGCTTACAAGGTCCAATTGACACAGCAATTGAATGCGCGCGACCATCTGCTTGGTTATCGCTTCGCAGTTTGGGTCTTAGAGCAGCTTGAATTGGAACACGATTTTGGGCGAAAAATCATCTTTTCTGACGAGGCGCATTTTCATCTCGTCGGCTACGTTAACAAGCAAAGTTGCCGCATTTGGGGCTCGGAAAACCCGCAAGTTATTGTCGAGAAGCCAATGCATCCACAGAGAGTGAAAGTTTGGCGCAGATTGTGGAGTGGTGGCATCATTGGACCATTTTTCTTCGAAAATGTGCCGGGAACAACATTTCCGTCAACGGTTTTTTTCTAATTTTTCCTTGCAGACTGTCATCTAATAAGAGGTGCCGTTTTAAATTTCGCATCTTTGTTCAACTACCAACATTCCATTATTATCGGGCAAAAAAAAACGATGAAATTATCCAAAATCCTTTGGACATCAAATACCCTCCCGCATAGCTACAGTCAATATTTTCGATTAACTCGAACGTCTAGGACAGATCAAAATCGTGTTCGTTACGATTGCGTCCAAAAGTGTGTTCGGAACGATCGGAGGAAATAAGCTTATCTGCAACCCTATTTTATCACATTCTGCATAAAGATCTAGGTCTACATGCCCACAGGATTCGGGTATATAAGAAAAGTTAGCTGATAGTTAGGTGCTGAATATGAATGAAGAAGGTCATGACACAAATTTCTTCTTAGTAATGAGGCTTATTGCCGTTTGCTTGAGTAAGTAAACAAACATCGAATAAGCTCCGATATTTCAAAGAAAATAGTGAATCAACGTTTACAACGAGTGCAAGTTTGGCTCAGTTTTTGGGATGTCGTGACATTAGAGCATATTTTATACGAGTGTGGTCCGATAAGTACTTAGCCTACAAAAGAACAACAGGAAATTTTGGAGAAATGCCAATTTCTTTCTCAATATGTATAGTCTCATTATAGCTCAATAAACTTGACCCAGTGATGCTCCAACTTCTTTAACCCGGCTGAAAAATACGTTTTCTCGAGATCTGCAAAGTAGGCCTCCGTGGTGGCGATTACCTCCTCATTCGACTGAAATTTCTGCCCGGCGAGTGACTTTTTCAAGTTTGGGAACAAAAAGAAGTCGCACGGGGCCAAATCTGGAGAATACGGTGGATGGGGCAGTTCGTAGCCCAATTCGACCATGGTGCGCCGGTGCGTTAATTATTTTTTCTTCGCCATTTTTTTTTCAATTCGGCGTCGAATCGGCCCAATAATTTGGAATAGTATAGCCCTGTGACCGTTTTGCCCTTCTCCAGGTAGTCGATGTGGATCACATCTTGTGAATCCGAGAAAACGGTGGCCATCACCTTTCCGGCCGATGGGACAGTCTTCGCCTTCTTCGGAGCACGTTCGCCGGGTGAAGTCCACTGTTTCGACTGTTCCTTGGTCTCTGGTGTGTACCAGTGGATCCATGTTTCGTCGACTGTCATGAAACGACGCAGAAACTCCTTCGGATTGCGCTTAAACAGCGTCAAACAATGCTCTGAAGTGGTCTCACGGTTGCCCTTGTTGTCCGGAGTGAGCAAACGCGGCACCCATCGCGCCGACAGCTTTCTCATGCCCAAAATTTCATGTAGGATATGACCCACGCAATCTTGTGAAATGCCTACTGTCTCAGCTATCTCGTGCACCTTCAATCGGCGGTCTGCCAATACGAGATCATGGAGAACGCTCTTTGATTTCGCTGCACAATTTCCCTTCCAAGAACAAGAATCGAATCACCGACCGATATTGCTCTTTTTCCATTTTTCTAAAATCCGTGGACACTAACGCTTCCACACGCGGTCAAAACAAAACTACGAGTCCGATCCGGCAAAAATTTCGACACTAGCCTACTAGAATGTACTACACGACAGTAAGTTGCTCTTGCGATACTGGCGCCATCTGGTGGTGAGACTAATTACTTATCGTATTACTAAACCAAGTGAATATGAGGCAACACAAAGAAAATTAATAATTACTCACAAGAAAAGCATAAACAATTTTTTTTTAATATTTTATTGATCACAACACAGGCACTGCTATTATTATGAACAGCCATCAACCATAGCCTTTCAATGAATGTGTAATAAAAAAGGAAGATAGGCTTTTGTGAAAACCGTATAACCTCTCATATGACAGCTGAATTCCCTTTAGACGCAAAAACCTAATTTAAAGTTCTGCGAAAAGCAGTGAATAAAAAAATAATTGTGATTTTTTAAAGGATGTATGAGCACTGCTATTTTTGTGAACACAACTGTAGATGGCGCCACTATTGGGAAGTACTAAAGTTCAAACGATACGTGTCAAAATTGTAAGACAATCAGACCTTCAGTTCACAAGTTACAGAGTTTTTTTCTAATTGGGAAAAATACCGTTCCACCATCATCGAGAAAAATGATGGAAAAGTGGTTCGCTGATTTGAAACGGGGTCATGCAAACACCGATGATGTTGTACGATTGGTCGCCCAAAGTTGGCAGTTGTTCCGGAAAACATAAAAAAAATCCACAAAATGATTTTGACCAATCGTATATTGAAGTTGTGTGAGATATGTATCTGACACCCTTAAGATATCAGAAAGTAGTATATTTACCATTTAGCATGAACATTTGAGCATGAGGAAGCTCTGTTGGAAAGGGGAACTACGTTCACTCACAGTCTATTAAAAACAACAACGCATCCAGCAATCTTTTGTTCAGGCAGTGACAGCGGGCGAAACATGTAACCCTCATTTCACAAGTCACTGAATCAGTCCAATCGACAGTCAGCTTGGTAGACAACAAAGTATGAAAATTGTCCAAAGCGACCAAAAACACAAACGTCAGCTGGTAAGTTTACTCATCGGTTAGAAAGAAAGAGAACTTCCAATGACCAATATTATATGGCGTTACTGATGCGGTCAAAGGACGAACTTGCGAAAAAACCTCGAACAAAGAAGAAAAAAAACTGTTATTTCACCAGGCCAATGTGCCGTGTCACAAGTCGAATTACTTCTCCATCCACGAATTCCCGCTGGGAGCGTCTACTACTTGTTTGCAGACCGAAAAATGATGCCCCAGGGAGAGATTTGGCTCCCATGAAGAGGTCATGCCGAAACTGAAGGGTGAAGGTAAATTGGTTTACAAAAAGGACTTCGAATTGTATCACCCTAGAGCGAGACTATGCTCATGAATTGTGGCTAAAAGTTGTTTTTTTATTAATTAAAGTGTTAATGAAGATCGTGGTTTATTTATAATATTTGTTGCCGTTCGCAACAATTGGGATTGAGTTGCAAGACTACGTGGAGTATCTTATACAAATTTCTTAGTAGTCCTTTAGAAACCCTAGAAAATGTGGTGGTCGACATGTGATTCCATCAAGTCAGTGCTACATGCCACACAGCACGCGAATCCATAGACCAATGAGTTCGGTTGAACAATTTTTTTTTTATACATAGGGTTTATGCAGGTTTGGCAGATGGTTTGTGTCAAAAATGTTCGTTCACTACTCTCCGGGGTGATTGTCCAAGATAGGATTCGAGAGATACGACTGAATTTGTCGCGTTGGTTGTAGTTTACAGTAACATTTTTGCTTTCATGTCATTAAGGTTTTATATTGAAAATGCACACACAGAGTGAAGTGAATGATGAAGTGACGTGAAGAGTTGTTTGTAACAGGTGAATAGGCCGGCCAGATCGTGCAATATATGCCTTTAGATTATTTTTTATGAGGATACGTCAAACCACTCGTCTATCTATGCAGATCCACCAGCATCAATTGGAGCCTAAGAGTTAATCGTTGTTCGAGTTATAAGCAAGATACCAACCAATATGCTCCAAAAAAAGGTGTTTCAAATCTCGAATCTCCGTATGCGCCACTTAAAACGCATAATCCTTAAAAAGTAAATGGAATGCATCGATTTTTCAACTCATATAAAATTTGCGTATATTCTTTTTTTTATTTTTCTGTTCTTTTCTTGACAATTAAAAACCAAACGCTTAAAAAATATACGAATACAAGAAGAAATTCATCTGCTATAGGATCACATGAGTGGATTCTCTATGGAATTTTATCACTACGAGCATATCCAATAGAAAACGCGAACATCCATATATCAAACAGTTCTTAAGTAGGTCAACCGAACAATTGGAGTACGGGCGTGGAGTAGTATAGTATATGAAAAAGAGAATATGAGAACGCTCGGAAATCGATTTGCAATAAAGATGCCTTGAAAAGTCGGAGAACAGAAAACTAGACGTCCGTAGCTAATTCCTTTGGGAGGCTTCATGTGGACGCCTTATCATATTCTGTTTCTTTGTACGAGTTTGCATGTGATTATGCACACGTCAGAAGATTTACTAGCCCATTGGGAGGTATCGCATGCAAACAGTGTTGAGCAAATTTCCTGGGAACCAATGGAATCTACACAGCGAACATTGATACAAATGATATCCGAAAAAGGGACGGCGATTGTTCTAGCTAAAGAGTGACAGTGATTTATGAATTTTTTCTAAACAAGAAAATTCGAATTAAAATGAAAAAAAGGAAACAAAATAAGTCTTATCTTCGACCGCAAGACGGAACCAAGTTAATCCTCCAGAGACCCGTAGAGGGTATTAGATGTGAAAAAAGAAACAATTTGGCGTGATGGATGGCAATAGTATTTACAACGTATATAAAATACCCCCAGGGATCATCGTTCCATGAAATCAACCAAACTACGCTCAATTTTTATTTCAAGCTCTCGTGACAACCATTTTTGCTTAAGATAATTAAATTTTTTATTTATTTTCCAGCCATTAATTAGGACCTGAGGTTTGTTTAGGACGATATTCGATTTTCCTCTTTAAATGCCTTTTTTGAATTTAATTAATTGTAATTGCCTCCCGGCCAATCCATTTTCTTGGTGGTAGTAGCTTTGATGGTACTCATTTATTAGGCTTTTTTAACTACACCCTCGTCCGTAAACAAGATTTGTTTTCATCGTCTTTAAGGCAGTAAAACAGTACCAAGTTGAGATTTCGAAGGCACACAAGCCACGTTCAGTAAAGTACCTATTAATGGGCACTTGAGGGCTTAGGTACCACGGATTTATTGAAAAACTGCGATCGGAACCTATTAACGTCCATCCGGGACGAGAATAATTATCTTCCACTTAGACTTTGTATTTATTCCCTCTGTCGGTTAATATTATTTTTTGGGGAAGTAAGTAGGCCAGATATACCATACATTTAATTTTGTTTTGAAGCGATAAGGCACTTAATTTTTGGACAAAGACTTGACTATCGAAAAGAGAAATAATATTTCTGTTGGCTAGACTTGATCGAACAAAATTGAATTAATTTGATTACTTCCAATTAGTAAAAAAAATAATTTCCGCCAAAGCTTATACTTCAAGCTCATATAATGAATTTGTTTGGAAAAAAATTGGACATTGTTTAATCTTTCTTCCCAGAAGAGAGAAAAATGACAGAAAAATACAAAAGTTGAAAACGAAAAAATGGATAGAGCACAGTAGTTGAGTGCCGATAAGAGAGATGTGATTATGGCTTTTGATAGAAAGGGTGATAGTCTGAGAACTATTGGCAAAAAAGTTAAAAGTTTCATACAAGGCAGTGAGAAACTGATAGGAAAAATAAAGATAAAAACTGGGGATAGATGAGAAGCAACAGTCCGTCTTAGATGACTTGGACAAGGAAATTGCTTTTAAATTCGAGGTCTTAAGCTAAAAATGCGAAAAGACTGTATTGTAGAGCTGCGATTTGGTGCCATTATGCTGTGCGGATGCCACTGGTTTGCATCAAAAGTTTAAAATGAGGAAATAAAGAAATTTTGGACGATTAATTTGAAGAGATTTCGTTCTGCGGCAGGACAATTTCAAACACACAAATGTCCAAATCGTGCAGAAGGTTCTTTGCTGCTAAGGAGGCTGAACATTTTGTTTGCAATAAAATTTGACTATCAGAATGTTCAGACTTATACCCAGTCAGCTGAACGTAGAAAAATCGTTTGTGGAAGTTTCTTAATCCAGCAAAACATGAGAGGAACACAATCAATACAGAGAGGCTTGCCCTTTCTAACGAAGCTCTGAAGTTCTGAGTTCCAAATGCCTCCTAATAATAATAATTCTTAATGCTCGTGGAATGCCATCGATCTCACAATTAGGATGCCAAGACTCTTTAAAAAAATTGGTAAAATGGGTAAAATGTGTTTTATTTTGTGTGTAACACGTACATAGGTATGGTAAAAAGTCCTCGGCCTGACAAAGAGATGGCGTTCTAATTAACAAAGTTGTTATGTTTCCTTTATGTTTTTTGCAGTAGACTTCTTATTTGGTTTTCGCTAAAATGGATAAACGTAAATACCGTGCGGTTATAAAACTCTTCGTTTTGGATGGAAACTCATCCGAAGTTGACAAAAGTTTACGAGGACTCTGCTTGTTCGATACCTACCATCCCTCGAAGATTACCCCGGTGAAGGACTTCTAAAAACCGCAACCACAGCGGAAACCGTATAAAGTGCATGATATCGCGTCGGACGATAGGCGAGTGAAGGTGAGTGAAATAGCTGAGGCTGTGGGGATATCGAAAGAAAGGGAGCGAAACATCTTGCACAAAGAATTAAAGATGCAAAGCTATGTGCAAGATGGGTGATGAATGCCGATTAAAAGCAAATTTTTGTGACAATCTTCGGACAGATATATAGGGTTCCCGATTTTGTGCGGGAATGTGTCTCAATGGATGAGACGTGGGTCCAACGTTACACGTCAGAAACGAAACAGCAGCCCAAGCAGTGGGTGGAAAGCGGAGATTCAGCCCCAAAGAAGGCGAAGTCGATCGCATTTGCCGGAAAGGTTTTTAAACAAGACAGGGAGCCGCTTAATTGATCGCTTTGGAAAAGGCAAGGCAATCAACCCTCTCGACCAGCTGAATGTCACAATTCACGAGAAGAGACCTGGCTTGATGAAGAAAAAATCATCTTTCGCCAGGACGCGTGTGCGATGGGAAAACTACTAGATTCTCCTGATTTGGCACCCTCAGACTTTCATTTGCTGCAAAACATAACTCAAATTGTTTCTGGGAAGTACTTTCCATTCAATTAAGAAGCTGGACCAAGTGTGTTGCAGTCAAGGCAGGTTATGTAGAAAAATAAAATCATTTTTCAACTGAAAATCGCGGTTTTTCATTGTTAGGCAAAGAACTTTTCACCTTACCCTCGTAAATGAATAAAAAAACAGAAATATACACGATCAACGAATACTCCTACAAAGCTGTCCAGCTCACTTATAGAACAACAAAATAATATTTTGTGAAACGTCCGTTAGCTTGCAGCTCCATCCGAAACCAATTGGGCATTGACCGGACCAATTTCAACAGAAGTGGCGTCCAACTGGGCTCCTTGGTTTAGGAGTTTTTTAACATTTAGTTTAGACTAAGCATGTTTAAACTAAAAGTGTAAACTTTTCTCGGAGTATCTTCTCATAGATACTCAATAACTTTAAATTCAGGTGACTAAAGAATGTCTGTGAAAATTTGGGGCAGTTGTAGATCAACCAAAGCTTTGCATTTACCTAGACTATCCTTTGCTACGAATAATTTAAGGCGAGTCTTTGATTAAAAATATGGGTTAGTGACTCCAAGTTTCTAATCTTCGTTTTTCGTTTCTCTAATATAAGCAATGAATACCGACGTATGTATCTAAGTCATATTGACACCCTCTCATAATTAACAGAGTAATCCAATTCGCGGTTAATTTAAGGTTTTCCATTTTACAACAATCGCTGGACGTGTTCAAATCGTGACAATTTACAACAAAAATAATGCCTTGCTAGGTACGAAAACCTGCAAAAAAAATCGATTAAACTTGCTCTGTTACAGAGTTCTTAAAGCCTATCCAAAAATATCGGCACGTTCCTTCAACAAGATGGTGTTGCGTGAGGCACGACTTAACCGCGTTTTGGCGATATGAACTGGCCACCAAAATCGTATAATTTTTCGTCGTTGGATTTCTTTTAGTAGGGCTATGCAAAGCATATTAAGCATCGCAGCTTAGAAAGGACTATGACTGCGCCAATTACAGAGAGATAAGTATCCTAAACATTGCGTACAAAATCCTCTCTGCCGTATCGTGTAAGCGGCCTGAACTGTTCGTGGACAATCTGGTAGGTTCCTACCAGTGTGGTTTCAGGCCAGGAAAATCCACGACAGACCTAATATTTACACTACGGCAGATCTTGGAGAAGACCCACGAATTTCAGGTCGACACGAATCACCTCTTTGTCGACTTTAAAGCCGCATATGACAGTGTTTATAGTGACGAGCTATACAGAGCCAAGTCATGTTTTAACATTCCTGCCAAATTCGTCAGGCTGACTATGTAGAATTCTCGCTGCTCCATTAAGGTCGGATGTGAATCAACCGAAACCTTCAATGTCAAAAAAGGATTTAGACAGGGTGACGCATTGTCATGTGATTTCTTTAACATCATACTTGAAAAGATCGTGCGGGACTGTACGGCCAATACAAGAGGTACGATCTACTTTAAGTGTACACAATGGCTTGCCTACGCAGATGACTTGATGTTATTGGACGCACAAAGCGAGACGTCAATGAGGCGTTTGCAAGCATTGAAGCAGAAGCGGCTAATGTAGGCCTAAGGGTAAATGAGGACAAGACCAAATATATGCTGTCATCAAAGAAAGAGTCGCAACACCGACGTCTTGGTCAGAACGTCACCTTCGGTAGCTATATTTTTGAAGTAGTCAAGGACTTCGTCTACCTTGGCTCGATAATGACAGCAGCAACGACATCAGGATGTTGAGTTCAAAGATATTTATCAAATCTAAGGTAAATACAAGAGTATAATTCTGGAAGAATGAATAAATGAAAAAAATAGTTACAAGCAACAAGATAGAGTTTTTATATTATAGAGTTCCACAATGGTCTAAACTAGGGCCACTAGTATTCATTTTCATCTATATCAACGACACGCTTATACCTTTTTAAAAAAGGCTCAATCTTTGCTTGCCTAATTGATATCATAAATTATTTCTATAGTGTTAAAACCAATCAAAGAACTCTTTTGCTGCGCATGTACTTTCGTCTATCGATATAAAATAAGCAATTAAATGTGATGATGACTGTGTCTAATTGGTGTAATTTTTACTGCAGTTTTAAATGAAGATAGCATTTATAAAATTAAATAAAAATTGATAATGCACATGACTCCCATATAGACTTGGCTATAAATGACAACTGTAAGTGCTATAGTGATGTTAGGTCAGTAAGAGAATGCTTCTCAGAGAGGTGCTTGTTAAAAGATTAAAATATTCTTGCTAAAAACAAGTTATCAACTCGGAAGCACAAGGCGGTGGCGAAGTAAATATTGTATGTGTTCAAAAGTTGCTAGAACGAGTAAGGCTTAAATTAATTCCTTTTTGATAATCCCAAACAGTTTATGAATTCATTATAACCAAGGAATCATACAGATTCGTATATCTAGATCTAGATCAGCCTGTCAGGAGTATTCAGGACATTTGTCATAGCTTTATGTATCCTCATCCACTCCTCCTGCGAGGACGGTGCCGTTTCTAATAATATCGCGATTTATGAATAAATTTTGAACAAGTTCAGTATCTCCATTTCTATCGTTGGAAATTCAATAAAAATATCTTAAAATAGAACATCCTTGCTTCAATCCACCTTATCCGAGTGCACGACATGTTATTTCCATTTTTATCTTCACATCTATAATTCAGAGATCTATTTCCATTCCCCAATCCGCCCGATTGCAGTGCCACCACTCATCGACCCAGTTCAAGTTCGAAGTAAACAATTCCACATTACACCACACCTAGAAGTCGTTTTTAATTACCAAACATATCTAAAAAAAACAATTTGTATACTGCATCAGCGAAATGATAATACTTTGCATTATAGGTGCAAGATTACCACATTCCCGGCCGTGGTGGTCGGTCAATGTCCGTTCGTACCTCCACCAATGGTGCACATCAACCTTGAACGTGATTCTCATTACATGAACAGGTGATTTGCTTCAGTAAGGGCAACAGAACGGAAAGAATTGAAACAAAGTTGCTTACAAATTCCTGAATACAGCGAGGTTGCGAAATTCAATCTCAACTCGTTGAGTTAAAACGTCAGTCGACAATTGGCAATAGTGTAATATGAACTCATCAAAAATACAAATAAAATACAACCAGATACGAATGCCTAGTCAAGTTAAGTTAAGAAAATTAAATTCCGATTAGCAATTGGTCAGACGGCAATTCGTTTCAATAAAATTATGAGTATGTCTGGTTTTAAGACCTTTTTCTATTGGTAATTGAGAGATGCCAAGCACAGGCTGTCTTCTCAATTGGCGATACAACAGACGAGGGATGTACTAGTAAACTTAGCCACGTGCCTAATGTAGATTGATTGATGGTATAGGCAACAGCTGTTAAGGCCATTCCGAACGTCAGCTTTTTTGAAAATGAATTAATCACTTTGTACAAGTCTTAAAAGTATTTTAAGTATCGACAGTGGTATAGGCTTGCCGGAACATGGCATGTACCAGGTCATATAGCCGACGTTTGTATGTCAGCCATGCGACTCTGAGCCCAGCGGGTCGCAATAATCAATATACGAATAGGCCACCCCTTCCTGATAGAAAGATCATTAGGTAAGGGAATGATGGATGAAGGATGAAGGATAATGGATAAAACGCTTTTCAACCTTTATCGGAAGAGAGAACTTCGAGACAAAATGTACGTTATAGGTCGGAACAGGAATAAATGTCTGTTTTGAATCAGTTTAAAAGTGCGATTTGACAAACTGCATATTGAATTTTGTAGGGTCACGGCATTTTTAAGTCCGATATGCTGCAATACTAGCTCTTCTCGAAATAAATCCGACAAGCTGGGCCTAAAGACGAGTTGAATATGGTTCCTAATGGAATCTTTATCTTTAGTACCGTCACTTTCAGCAGGACCAGTTTAGCACCACTATTTTCCGCTTCGAAGAACCTCCTTGAAGTACAAGGGAAGGTTCAAAAATTTTTCTGATTAAGACAAGCGTGCTTAGGCTTTCCGTAAGGAAAGTTTCAAGATCCGAAACAGCTAATCGAACACAGCGTAAGAATAGTGTAAACCTAGCATAGCTAGATTTAGCTTAGGTTAAAGGAGGATTGCAGCAAAGTTATATGATCAAATAGGACTAAAACATACCGTAACTGCAGCCATAGAAGATCGTAGGCTTAGAAAATATAATGCAAGTCCTTGAAGCCTCATCATCATCAGGAAATTATACCTGATGGAAGGCACAATGGACCAACACATTTATTTGAACATTTTAAAGTCGGATCTCGCAGCATCAATAAACGATTGGACTTATCCTTCAAGTAAAATGATTTTCCAGCATGGCTGGGGCCGAAGCACATGGCCAAAAAAACACAGGGCTGGCTTTGAATGCAGCTATTCGACTTTTTAGGCAGGCTAGTACAAAACTCAGATCATAACCCGATCGAAAATCTCTGAACCTACACTAAAAGTGTACTTGCCAAAGAACTCAAGAACAGTGGGCAACAATTTCAAAAGATTACTGTCTTCGATTATATGAACGCCTACTGAGGCCCACGTTCAGATCCTCACTTTTCAGAATTTATTATTTGTTTTTTTTTTTTTTTAATTTTAAATAATAAGCCAAGAAGAAGCGCGTTTTATTTTTGAGTTATGGTTATCAAACGAATTTCTTAGCTTTAAGTACAATAAATCAGTTGAGCATCTAACTATACGCACCCGGGTTCTGAAGAATGCTGAAGTCTTTATCGCAAAGTTCTGAAAAAAAAGGCCAAGAATCGAACAAGGATTTACACCCCTCGAGTCTACCAGCCTTTTTACCTAAGACGCCAGAACTTGCGTTCGACCAGCACATTCGTAAGGTCGTTTCCCTTTCAAGCTCACGACTACTTTAAACAAGGTCATATGCGCCTTTAAAATATCTACTCACTTCAAGCAATATGGTGTAACGACCTTCAACAATGTTTTCACTAAATCAATAGAGAAATCCGTCAGTATCCGTTTTAAATCCATTAACATTGAAACTCCCTAATTGGGGTTATCTCACCTCTTTGATGAAATTCTAGTTGAACTTCAAAATAGGGGAAACAAAGTGACTCGGTTCATGAGATTAATGAAATTATAAGGAGGGCTTTGGACAAACAATGCGCTTGGGCCACAGGCTGCGGTCCAACAACACAAATAACCTTTGGATTTAACAAATTCTAAAGACTTGCATGTGGGGGCATACTAATGGCAATGGGAACATGTCTCAACCTTGTAATAAAGGAAACTGCAAATGAAAGAATGGAAAAAGAAGCCCTAGAAGGAGTAGATAAAAGGAAATGCATTACATTGATGACGACTTTAGAAAATTCAATTTCGATAACAGATTCCGCACATGTTTGGGTAAACGTGACTGGTAAGCTCAGTAAAATGGAATACAGATAGATAATATTTTGTATTAGGAGTGGTAGCAGAAGTCTCCGGGATGAACATCTGATCCTCTGAATCCCGGGGAAAATAGACTCAATATACGCAAGAAAACGACATGACAAGAATGTCAGCGAGACAAGTAGCCATAAAAGATATCAGCTTTCGATTTATGACATTGTTTGTATGAGATTGTTTCGGAAAACTTAATAAGATAGTAAACAAGGCACCGACGCACGGTCGTGTACAGCGAAATATAGCGAGGTGACGGTTGAGAACCCTTCATAGGACCACAGCTGTTTTGCGGTATAGAAAGTAACACAATTAAATGAAAACTAAGGAACCCAAAAAACATCACAAATATAAAAAAAATAGGCCAAAGTTCACCTTCCGTGAAGTGTGTAAGTCTCAGCAGGCAAATATGAAAATCGTGGGTAGGTATCAGGTTTAAGGAGGGGATTTAATAATTTTTGAAATCAAACCATGTTTTTAAGTTCATAAAATAATGGATTGAAGGGAGGGATAAACTTGACATGTTTAGAGTTCATGTTATAGGAAAAATCGAAAAGGGATATTTCACCTGTCTAGGAGCTGTACAGAAGAGTGATAGACCCTAGTGTTGAGAACGATTTAGATTAATTTCCACCCGATGATCAATCTTTTGAAACATGACAATTTTCGGCTTGAAAGCTGACCTAGCCGATATCAATCTTGCAATATAGAAAAAAGGATTATTGAGGTAGTCCTTTCTGCGATATAAACTCGCTACGCCTCGTTTTTAATGAACCATAAGTGAGAACAGTATTCAAGAGAGAAGGCTGATGTGCACTTCTCAATGACCCAGTTCTCACCCAACGAACAAGCAACTTTAAAGTGGAAGAATAACTTGCGAAGTTGTGCTATGCGAGTCGGAACACCTCAGGCTCAGTAATGGGATATCAAGTCGAGATAGGAGAGACGCTGCTCGACAACATAAATGGTTTTGGTGGCTGAGGGAGGCTCGGTCGACGATAGTGGAAAATTACTGTCAGCGGTTTTAAGACAAAGGCCCCTCAGCACCAATGGGTTGCTCACATAGGTCAGGGTAGGTTGGGATAGATTAGATCTAGAGTAATGTAGGGTAGGCGAGAAAAAAAATATTTTAGTTACGGTGGATTACTAGGGCGATCAAATGTGGTCAGTCATTAATTATTAATTTACATAGTACATATGGGCGAAACACATTATTCAGAAATGAACTTATGTAAAATGTCCACATAGAACCAGTAAGGTGAGCTTAAATAATGTACATATACATATAGTAAAGCTAGATTAAATAATTTTCATCTAGATTTAAGTAAGTGAGAATAAATATGCCTAAAAATGTTCTGCTTAGTAAAGATATTGCGGTTTGACAATTGAAAATTACACAGCTCATCATGGCTTAGTGTAGTAGCCAGCACAAGTTATGGGATTTGTTCTACTAATCACATGCTAATGGCTATTAATTGTATCTAGTGGGTATATTCTGAACCTCTCGAGAAGGTTAAATACCTTTTTTGATACAAACTAGATCAACAAAGTTTTAAGCTGGTCCAATGCCCAAAACTTGTGGCATTTTTTTTAAAACAAGTGTAGTATAGTGAACTGTTCTATGGTCCTACTCTGAATATGCAGTTAGTTTAGCTATGATTTTTTAATACTGACTTTAAACGGTCTTTTGATAAGAACCATCGATTAAAATGCGAAGACGTTTAAAAGCTCCTAATTAGTCAATAAATGTGGTTTGCTATGTCAGAAGCTCAGGCTAGCATCTACAGTAAACAATCAGCACATAGTGCCGCCATCAGCTGGTTTCTTTTTGAAATTCCTCGATAAAAACAAACCACAGTGTAATGTTTTTCAAAGTTAAATATTTTAGTGAAGAGAGTAAGCCATTTCCATAGCTTCCATTAGCGCATTGTAGCTCTCCACCCAATGTTGGAGTACATTTCCGATGGTTTGAGTCATATTTTACGAATAACTCGATCGGGGGCATACGGATAAGCAACTGCCGAAAATTTTGATTGTATCAATGTTGCCAACTTTAAAATGACATGTCATTCAAAGAACAACCAATCCATGGTCCATCTTTCTTCATAAGTAAAGGGTAAAGGATAGGATTTGACACTCCTGTTTCAACCACACATGCCGCCATCGGAGACAATATATGTTAAGTTTAGGATTTGCCATTTAATAATATGAATAGTTGACAATCGCTGAATGGTGTAAATTTTGAAAATTTACTACACAAAAAGTGATTCTGTAGTAGGTAACTTTCGAGCAGTACGTCCATCTGACCGTACTATAGGCAAGAGACAGAAGTTGAAGAAAATCTTAACCCATCGATTTTACGACAAACATAGTATTAGGGCTTTTATTTAGATTTGCATCTATATATATTCTCAAGAATTGAAGACCACAAAATGCGTAGAATATACGCCGATTGACTTCTTGAACATCGGCGTTTGGATGATTAATTTTTCAATCATGTTCTTTAGTGATGAAGATCATTTTCCACTCAGTGGATATATAAACAAGAATAACATTAGAACACGGGGAAGTGGAAATAGAGGTGTAACTGTCAAAAAACCATTGCATTCACAAAAAGTCACTTTCAATCGGTATATACGCCGAAATGAGGTCTGTATGTAAATCTTAACCGACTTTTTTGGCCTGAAATTGTAAATATGGATGAAGAAGACATGTGGTTACAACACGGCGATGCTACATCTTTCACAACACGACCGGATTTGTTGCAAAAATCACTTCTTAGACGAGTTTTTTTGGATTTTGTAAACTGATGTTAACTGGCCTTCAATATGATATGTGTCGAAAAGCCATTGAAAATTGTGTCAGAATTGTACCCTGTTAAAACTTCCGTTAAGGACATTTGAATGATATTATATTCCATTCATAATGGCAAGATCCAATAAATATATTTAAATAAAAATTCGATTCAAAGGTAAATCATAAAGGTGTTTTATTCAAGTTTCTTTCGGAGGTTTCAGTTCTACTTTTAGAGATTTATTATAGTGACCAACGGCTTTATATACATCCATACTAATGGAATTACATAAGTCAACAGAAAACGTAACGAAGGATTTACAGGAAAAGAACATTTTCCTCCGTAGTGCGTTTGTATTATAAGGGGCATATTAGTCATAAGTCAATTACTCATAATTAAGACCTCAATTGTAATACATACAAAGTCAATATAAGCAAATGAAAAAAATAATAATGGTAGCTATCATGACCAACATTAGTTAACAATAGTTTCGAACAAGTTCTACGAAATACCTAACTACGTACGCTGACTTTGCTTTGGTCTGGGAAGTTTGTTTGCTTAACTTTTGTTGACTTCAGATATACCAATTCATATAGGGGTAACTAAGAAGTAAATAGCATGTTTGAAAATTGACCAACGACTATTTCGGGAAAGGTAAACAACACCGGAAAGGTTATATGAAAAGCAAACCGTTGGCAAGTAATTAATTCACTTTTTGAAAATTTGGTTATCAAAATAATGCTCTATGCGTCTCCGAAAAATATTCACTCTAACCAGTTTCTTTGTAGAGCGGACAAAATTAGTCTGATAGGATAAAATGAGTCTAGGTTTTGGTATATCCTCAAAAGATATATGCTTGGTTATTGTTCTTCAGTTGTTCCCTATTAATTTAAGAAGTGGTTTAACTGATATTAGACATTATTTACTGAAGAGAAAAGGTGGCACATTTTTAAGCCACAGGTTTAAGAGTGTACGCTCTTATGGTGTTGGTCACACAACCTGGACGGGGTGCAGATGGTTTGTGTCGAAGATGATCGTTCACTACTCTCCGGGGATGGTTTGTCGCGTTGGTTGTAATTCACAGTAACTTTATTTGTTTCCATGTCATTAAGGTGTAATATTGGAAATGCACACACAGAGTATGCATTTTGAAGTGATTTTTTTAGTGCGAGTGTTATGCCTTCGTCAGCATTTTTTTATCATCTCTCATTCACAACTGATGTTGTTGCACCATTTTTCCCTATAGCAATTGCTCTTGGCTATGGACAGACTTGAACTACAGACCTTCCACTCAGCGGTCGGTAATGACTACCATTGCACCAAGACCAACCTCATAACTGAATACTTATTATCATGGGACTTATGGTATGTGACACTATCTAGGCTTCGCGATATTTAAATCTGCGGATTCAAACCCTCTTAAAGCTCTCAAAAAAGTGACTCACAATTAGACACTCCGTATGGACGACTTGTGGTCGTAAATGGCATGTATTGATTTATCAAATCAAATATCTGTCGAGAGGCTGAAAAGGCGTGACTTCAAAAAATCAAGAACAAATCAATATTGTTTAAACAACGAATGCGGTCTTAAAACAGATTGAACAAGTCACGACCAAACAATTACGCTAGAGAAATTGCATGATGAATGCAGAATGTCAGGTGGCATTAAAGCCTAAAAGCATTCCACATTTAGTGGTCAAGGCAGCTACTTGAAAAGGAGTGAGTAGAAGTGATGCAAAGGTGTTTTTTCGAGGAGACACTTCTGAAAATGCTCCTCACATTGGCAGACTCGTACACATTTCCTTAACCATATGAGCAAGGGCTTAAAACATGTCATATATACAAGGTTGCCAACAGAATTAGGGAAAGCTTAAAAATTGGACCCGCAGAAGAGAAATATTGCGCATTAGCAACGATCTTGAAATTGATCTTCCTTAGAAAATCGATGGCTGATCATCTTTAAGCGAATCGCCTTTTCGCACAGTTATAGTGACAGTTATAGTTCATCGCCTGGGAAGGTAAATTGAGTTGAAAATATCACCGCCGTAACTACGACTGAATACCTTTCGATCGTAGAAATTTGCACAAAGACGTTGCCTTCAAGCTTTTAAGGTCCAGTTGACACATAAAGTGAAGCCAGCAGACCACGCCTAATGCCACCCTTCCGACGGGGTTGTTCTAGTACTATGTTGATTGAAATCATTTCAAGAAGGATTCTGGTATTAGGGGTACGATACCGGCGTTTTCCCGTAGATGGCACAACATGTGGGCGGATCAGAAATGTCAAATTGTAAGCTTGGGGATCTCGATTCCTCATCATTACATTTGTGAATTTTCATCGGCGTAATATTTTTTTTTGGCTTGAAAATGTAGACTTTTGAGCCTTGCCAATCATTTGCGGGAAGTTTTCGTCTTCGACTTTAGGCTGAAGCGCATCAATTGATTGTAGAAGTTTATGGTGACGCTTCTTCAAGTGAAAGAACCTAACGAATAGTTTCAATGAGTAAGACAAGAGGGTCCCAAACCGGTGATAAACTTTGATGACGCAGTTTTGTAGTTCAAGATCCATATCAAATGCAACAGTTACTTGTAGAATCATTGGCCGCAACCCAACAAGGCATTTCCCATCATTGATAACCTTGGGATTGGTTCGAAAGCAAAGTAATTGGAATGGCCCTAACAATGACATGAATGCCACTATATTGGTATGTCTTGACTTTTTGGTTTTCTTTTCTCAATTGATGGGAGACAAATTAAGTCAAAATATAAGCTAAAGGTCCTGCCTATCTGATTCGAGATAGGGATCAACGGTTGGGCCTACTTTTTCGAGTTTCAATCAACAGTAATTCTCAAAGTCTTGGTCTTTATATAGTATGTTAAGAACTGATGATCTAGCAGTTTGACAGCGATCACGTCATATGATATGCTAGACAAACGTTCAGAGTAATTTAAACTAATTCCCAGTATTGGTGGCATTTTAACTAATAAAATTCTTTCTTATAGGTCTCCCAGTGCAATAGTTTGCCTAGGCTTATCTAATCTACGAATCTTTTAACAAACAAAATATTATTGATACACACGAATGTACGTAGTCAAAGAGCGTAAAACGCTTCTATTTTGTAGTTCCCTTAACCAACTATTTTCTTATGATTTACGTGAACTTCTCAGCCACACTTAACACCCCGTTCGCATGCCAACATCCACTAAACTGTCACCTGTTTCTCGTGTCTGCTTCGAATCAATCACGTTCTCCTCCTGCCCATGCAATCAGATAGCAAAACCAAATAATACAAAACAACAATTTTCATTCTATTTTGGGATCACGTCTAATTATTGTTTTCCTCTAACTAGTCAATTCACATTTCTAAAGTACCTCGTACACAAGTACAAAGTACAAGCGCACCGCCGTCACCGCACTATATATCTTTGCGAGCCCAGCCCTGCCTAAGTATCTGCTTCGTAAACAAACAAACTAATAAGCAAATGTAACGAAAACAATAACAACAACCAAAGTGCTATCTAAATGAAACTGAACAACAATTTAATTTTTGCATTTTTTTCCAACGCATTGCTAGGGACGAGATTCGCTGCGCTTGTTCGTGCGCCTTGAAATACGCGCCTTTGCCCATGTAACAGTTGGTTCCGCCACGATGACAATGTGTCTGTGGACGAGCCCCTTTTTACTACATTTTATTATTGTCTCTCCTTATAAATTACTACCTAATGTTGTTGACTATGTGAATTAATAACTAATTCGTTTGGGTTTGAGTCGTTTTTGTTTTTTTCATTCCTTCTACCCGAGGTTCCGCTGCGCTTTGGCTTATGATTCATTAGAGGAGAGATGAAAATTAACAAGAAAAACAAACGAATGACTGAGCGATGCTAATGATATCGTTAAACATGGACATATGCTAACACCTACGGGATTTTGTTTACTTTCAACCTACGTCAAGTTCATGATAAGTAGGCAATGAGTAAACGACATGGCGGAGCTTGAAATCGGAGAAAGATGAACACGGATGTTGAGATTAGGATGAAAGTCGATGATATCTATCAATTTAATTTTCTTAATTTCTTCCAAATTTAAAAAAGATGAGAAATGAGCCCCAACTTGTACAATGTTGCTATTTCAATGTGAAAAAAAAATCGAATAATAAACTTTTTTCAGAAGAAAATAGGTGAAAAATAAGTGCCTCACCCTGTATTTGGGCGATTTTCAAACATTCTGGTAAACTTTCTTGATGACAGGTGAAAGATGTCAGATATTGATGCATTCAATATGGCCAGCATGAACCGTCAAAACATCATTTCCCTATTAGAAAGCACTTTACATAAACAGTAGCGGCCACCAAATCAGCACGCTTCTGAGGTTTTGTCTTTTTTTTCTTTTTTTTCAAAACTTTAATTTTTTTGACGAAGTCAAAGGAAGTGCTGATAGAACACTATGTAAATAAAATACTAAGAGATACAATTGGGTATATTTTCCGCGTTTTTACAAGGCTTCGTCGAAAGATACTAAAAATATTCAAAGTAAGTTCATGTCCGTATATGACAAAATGCTGTCTGAAGACTGCCAATAGAAAAAAAAAATGAGTAGGCAACGAAAATCATTCATCATATATCATGTATAATAGTGGCCTTGATTGTACAATATGAGGGTAGCTATTCAATTATTTCTTATTAAGTTTTGTTCGAAGGCAACATTTAAGAATGCCCTGTCAATCTGGTGTGTCAGATGGTGTCTTGATAAGCAACATTGATAAAAAGGTTCCGTAGACGGAGAAGATGCCGTTTCCTGGTAACTGGTGCTTAACTTAAAGATCGCAGCGAGGTGAAAGATTAGGAAGCCAACCTTTTAAGCAAATTTTAAAGAATAAAGAAGCTCAGAATTTGAGAAAATCGTATATACAAGCACAACGATTACCATCCCTTAATGAAACGTATTGTAACAGGCAACGGGAAGTGGATAATTTAGAACAACATCGGGCGGGGAATGTCATGGAACAAGCGAGGCGAACCGGCAGTAGCCATTTCGCAGGCCTATAGAGAAAATATACTACGTAAATGAGTTATTACCAGAAAACGAGGCTGTCGATTCGGACAAGTACTGTTTGCAGCTGGGCGAATTTAGGATATAAGTCGGCATAAGGTGTCCGGAATTACTCAATAAGAAAAGTAATAACGATACGACTTTTAATTATGCAAGTTCGGAGGCTCGTCAAAAATGATTGGAGTATGGGGCTAAGATGTTTTACCTCATCCATCGTATTCTCCCATCCTTGCACCCTCTGATTATCATCTACTTCGGTAGTTGTAAAACCCTCTTAATGGTATGAACTTAATTTTTCTGTTAGAGAAGTCCTGGATTGAGAGGAATTATGAAATTACCTGAAAGATGCAAAAATATTCTGCATACCCTACAGATATAAATTACTTTTAACTACAAGGATTTTCCATTCGAATTTTGGTTGTGTTTGCACAAACTTTCCAGGCAACACAGAACTATCGAAAAACTGTGTTTTGAAATGATAATTCTAAGTTTCGTCGGATTTAAGTAGTTTCAAGTCTACATAAAAAAAAATCAGTAGGTCTAGTACTGTATTATTTTAAACCAGATATTTGCTGTACCGGGAGTGAGAGGCGCCCACAAAGCTATGTTAGCCACAGACTATGAGAGAGAGGAACACATACTTTTAAGGAAAAAAAAAAAACAAGAGCAAGAAAAGCGTGAGATCGAGGAGGTGGAGAGATGCTACCCCAGGAATGACGTTCGCAAGTTTTATGAAAAAGTAAAGCCAGAGCAGAAGCCTGTAAGGATGAAGACGGACAACTAGTAGTAGAGTCACAGACGATGCTGAGCGTATGGAAAACCCATTTCTGTCGACTGTATAACGACGCTGATAGATCTGATACCGCTGTCAGGCAGAATGATCCATTCGCAATGGACGAATCTACAAGAGAATTCCGTCCACTTGATCTAGATGAAATTAAGCTTGTTAAGTAACAAAGCCGCGGGCGCAGACTGCCTGACTGTGGAGCTCTTTAAAGCGGTTGGAGATGAGTTGGTAGTTGGTAGCTGAGTTCATCTGTAAAATATGGTCGGAGGAAAGCATGTCTGACGAATGGAATCTGAGCATCGTTTGCCCAAGAAAGGAGACCCCTTATAACTGCGCTAACTATAGAGGAATAAGTCTCCTTAACATCGCATACAGAGACGAGCTATACCGAGCTATGTCTAGTTTTAACATCCCTGCCAGGCACGTCCATTTGTGCAAAATGACATGGAGAATTCGAGCTGCGTAGCGAATTAACCGAGACCTTCGATGTTAAAAAAGAATTTAGGCAAGGTGACGCACTGTCATGTAACTTCTTCAACACCGTGCTTGAAAAGATCATACGAAACTCACTGGCCAACATAAGGGCAATTGATTGCGCACGTGGATGACATTTACGTAATTGGGCGAGCACAGCGAGACGTCAATTCAAGTGTTCAAAGCATTAAAATAGAAGCGGCTAAAATGGGTTTTTCGCACAAAACCCACCAGAATGCTACTCATTCAGATTGCAGTGATTAAGTGGATCACCAAAACCGTAAAACCTGAGTCGTTCGAGTAAATAAGCATCGTCGACTCCTCGAATATCTGCGACCTCAGATTACTTTAAAGGGACAGTAAGTTCTCGACGAAATTGCTTCATAAAGAAAACACTTGGAAGTCATAAAGCTGAATCAAGGACATTATGAAGAAAACTCGTCTTGGGATCAGTTTTTCTTCAAAAATTCTCAAATTGTTGGTGGTCCCTTCTGCTGATTGGAAAATGGTGAAAAAGACCTTCCTCCATTACCAAAAACGGAATTAAGTCGCCGAACTGTGATTAAGTCACATCGATAATATCAACCAAAAGGGTCTAATAGGCCTTAAATAGTTTCGATCCCTTTAAAGTACCAGATTTCGACTTCATTCTCCAAAAAAATGGACAGTTAATAAACGTTTCTTAACGTGTTGAATACGCAACTAATACCGAAGTTCTGGAAAAGTTCAAGGACTGTCTTTAAAGGCGAGCAAAGTATTACATGAAACAGCGACCGAAATGTCATACCTATATTGACATTCAAGTTAAACAAATTCACCGATTTCGAATTTCATAAATTTGCGAGCGCAGTAGAAGAACCACAGGATTGCTGTGGATACCTTATCCTATGTATAGAAGTAGACTACCAACTATCTAGCCGCATCCAGTCAGTGGCTGCGAGGATTCACTCCAAAAATACAATTTCTACCTATGTACCTATCAATGACGAATGTCAAAATATGTACTAAATTCGTGGCCACCACTGTATTTAATTTTTAAAATATTCGATTTTTCCATCGAGTTCTTATGAGGCTCTACAACATATATCAAGCTTGCAGACGCTAATTTCTAGTCAAGTATCAGTTCATGTAAACGAAGCTTACTTTTCGAACTCTGGCCTTGCTTATAGCATTGCATCCTCTCACATTCGTTGACTTCTGATGAGCTTTGCAGTCCCAGTGAGATCTTTCAAGTTATTCAATGCGAACAACTTGGAAGCGTCAAAGAAACGTTATCAGCAAATTATGTAAAGGCACATAAACGTATATAATCCTACCAGAAGTGACCTCGATTCCTTAGATAAATATTAATCTATTTACTTCCACGCTCTGATTAGATAGCTCTACGTGCTTATCGCTATAAATAGCCGCACAGCTGAAGTCATGCCAAAACCGGTAAGCGCACACGCTTGTCACATCCGAAACTGCGAGTAACCCACCCGATATTCTTGCGTCATAAACTAGGTCAAGAGGAGAAACTATCTACCGAGATGTGTAGAGGTACATCAGCACATCCATTTATTTTTATTTCCGTATTTTATTTTGATGTTTGTTGCAATATTTTATCGAAATTGTCACATGAAGAAAACAACTTTTCTCAGAAACTATTGGTCAAATTTCCAAAATTAAATTTGGATTGCTGCCCAATCGTTCGCATAGAATGAAACCAAAACAACGTGTTGAATCCGCCAATTCGGGTGACATACACAGCAAAACAACACGAGAAGTAAACATCAGAAACAGCTCCGCATGCCATCTTATCTGTTTTGATAAAATAAACAGAGAAAAGACGAGTGAAAGAAAACCTCAGGGTTGGCTTAAAAATAGACTATCGATTGGGGCAAGATCAAAGTCTTATAGGAAGTGACTGATTCTGAACTTGAAAGGCGGGCATGAGGGTAGCAGAATCACAGAGTACTTACTGTGGCATTAAAGCCACAAAGTAAAATCGAGCGTCGTCATTACAGAGTGTCACTCAATCCTAGTCTTTTACAGCCTAGGAGCTTCGTCAGCAGTGTTCTCGTAGTCGTAATGAAGTGAAACGAAACTTCCATTTCCTTTTCTATTGTCTTTGGTCTTCCATCTACGGGGGAAGGCGAAACAATAGCGTCACGTTCACCAAACTCATCCAACTGTCGTTTCCCGCCAAGGACAAGAGCGCAACCAAGGATACGGCAGAGTACGAGTGCTGAATGAAGCATCTTTCTTGTTTTTAAGTAATTTTTTTTCGTTAACAAAAGTTTCCCATCCGGTTCTAGCCCTTTAATGGCATCTGTGTATCTATAAATTCGAAGGTTAAGTTGATTAACTTTTCAAATCCAATGATGCTTAGTTTCCTCTGACAATTTACTGCAGTAATAAAAAGTCAATTAGAGTAAAATGCATTTATGATATGTATCCTGCGTCCCGTAGTCGTCCTTCGCATAAGCCAGCTACGTACGTTCAATGTACGAGTCTGATGACAGAAACCAGTAGCGAAGGCCACATACGAAGCGTGTGGGGGGTTTGTGGCGGAAATTAAATAGACAGTGTACTATCAACAGAATCATTTTTAATTAAAGGATAGGAAATGAAAACAAGTAACAGTTTTAAGTTGGTTAGAATACATCCAAGTGCTTTAATATACGACTGGAGAGAAGGGTAGGAAGGAAAGACATTTCATTTGACCGAAGGAAGTTTGCTAATCTTGTCGAATCATTCATCAATTTAACGACTAGAGTCTAGTACTCAACGATGTTGTACATTTTCTGGAAAATATTATTGTTGACAACTGGTGGTACTACATCAGTTGCAAGTTTTTGAAATGTTGCCCATCAACATCTTGATGAGCATTTATTTTCGCAACGAATTTGGAAGAAAGTAAGACTGCAAAAATGGTCAGATGACGTTGATTTCCTTCATATACTATGCTATAAATAGACCTTGTACGTTAAGTGAATTTATTTGCTACAAATGGATTTAGAGTTTGTGTTTATTTTCAAAATTTGAGTTGAATATGTTTTTGAAAATTCCTCGGACTAACGCACATTTGAACTTCAATAATCGATGAGACAAATAAGCTCTAAGCCGAAAAATTTGACTTGCGTTTTTTGTTTGTTCTTGTGTTGACAAATAAATAGCTCTTTAAGAGGTCATGGTACCTGCCGAATGTCCGCTTTGGTTCTGAACACAAACTGAACTTTCTACGTTCATTTCCATCTTGCGTCCACCAACATCAGTCGGTAATTTAATCCATTCGCACCAGAATCATTTTCAAATATACAACATACAAGAATTGTTCAAAAATTAAGGTGACCGTTTGAAATTCGCGAGCTAAATAAGTTAGATTTTCGAATTCATTGAGAATTTGTGATTTCTCAATTCAGTAGGTATAAAGGTTAGACGGCTTTGATTCGCTTGGCGATTTTTTGCTATTGAAAAAAACTGATTAACGAACTTGTGAAAAATTAAATTAAGTGCTCCAACGTGATTTAAATGCTGACTGTAGTATTTCTCGAGCCAACTCTGAGCAAAAAAAGTGCAGTTCACAGCAACCCAAGTCAACACGTCAATAGCGGATGAAAACGTTGAAGCTGTGAAGAAGTTTGTTTCGAAAGTGCTAAATTTTGACCAAAAACACTGTTGCATGAGCATCGCTCAGGAGCTGCTGAATGACATGAATGACGATCCAGAATTCCTGAAAGGGTCATCACTCGTGACGAGGTTTATGGTTGGGACGTGGAACCCAAAGCCCAATTATCCACTAGAAGCGACCAGAAAAGCCAAGACCGAAGAAGACACCATAAGTTCGACGCAATGTGAAATGTTGTCGTCTTCGATTGCAATGGCATGGTTCATTATGAGTTCTTGTCGGAAGATCGGTCAATAAGAATTATTACCTGGAAGGTATGTATCTCGTTTGTGTAAAGCAATACGAAGAAAACGTCGGGATTTAAAAAAAAAAAAAAAAACATTTTGGCCAATGCCTCAGTCACCGTATTCACCGGCCCACCCGGTTACCGGTTACTTGGCCCCTGCGACTTTTTCCTCAATAAAGACGAAAAGGCGCATATTAAAAAATTTTCGAGGAGGAGGCGCAAGGACATTCTATCTCTTGGGGGGGATAAAATAGGTATTGATGAATAAATAAATATTTTTCAAGACAAATGAAAAGTCACCCTATTTTTTGAACAACTCTAGTATGGCCGGCATAAGAGCCGCACTTACTGTGTAAAAAAAGGTTGTTCCACTATTTCGCTTGAGGATTTTCAACCAGAAAAATGGGAATATTTCTTATCACTCACAAAAAAGTGATTTTGCTTATCCACTTTTAGCACCGAGTCAGTGAGAATACGGCGATGTTCGTGATCTTGAGTTCAATTCTTGCGTTAGCTGGATCTTTTTATGCGAACTCGTCTCGAAATGGACACACCTAGGTTCTCAGGTTCTTAAACACGATCTCGGCGATGATATATTCAGCTGACCCTACTGGACGAAACACGAGTTGAGGTCTTCACATCATTAACCTATGCAAAGAGCTTTCTGGGCTGTGGTATACTCGCTGGATCAAGGCCCGTTACATACATTTAATTTGTGGCTCTCTCTAGCCTTGTCGTCGCCACGATCACACTGGTCTGCCCCTCTGAGTTAAAAACTATTCGCGACCCCTGTTCAAAGTGGTGCCTCGGTCGCTCTATTCGGACCTGTTGCATTGACTGTACCTGGTTAGACCCTTCTAGATTAAAATATGAACTCTGATACTGATTGATTGCTACTGGGCAATGGTAGCTTTAGGTCAAGTCTGGTTGGGTTCAAACCCAAGTCAGAGGTCTAATTGTCATGCGTCTAGGACGATGGCAAAGCTAGACTAGACTTTTCCAAGTTAAAATCCAAGTTGAAGTTCTAGTTATTGCCGCGAATGTGGAGTAATTTGTGGTTACATTCGTCTAAACTCTTGTAGGATAAAATTTGAATCGGAGGATTAGTTTTCGTGTTATCAATACCTATTCTCTCTTCCACTCTGCCTTCGGAACGAGCGGCAGCTTTAATGGACGTTAAGAAAATTTAGCTTCCTGTTCAGAGTAACGTTACCCCCAGGTTTGGCTGACACTGACTGCTAACCCAACTATCGAAAACTACAACAAGCAGTGGCTTGCCATAGATTTTTTGAGGGTGACTCAGATGGTGGCTGACATGAACCATCCTTCATCGGTATCTTCTAATATAATTCTTGTCCTTTGATATACCCCGGACAGAAAAGTCTAATGGATTCGCATCGGGAAAATTGGATAGCCAATATGTCGAGAAAATGAGAGCGGCACATTTTATCGCAGTCACTTTTGATTTGCTCTGGCTTAGTTGGAAGGTACTAAGTCGCGGTGAAATTATCAGGGTCTTTGGTCGAAATAAGTTCGCGTGCCCTTCAGCACAGCTCAAGGCAGGTTGGGGATAAACGACCACGAAATTTCGAGCGGAGACCCACCATTGACAGTCACTGAGGCCCAAACCATCAAAAAAGGTCGCACTTGCTTTCTGGGGGCTATTCTTTTGTCGAATTTATCGTATGACTTCTCTGGCAAGTGACCTCGATAATTTTGCTTGTTGATCAATTACAAATGGTTCTTCATCAGAGAAAGTGATGTTCGGCCATTGGACACTTGCGTACAAGCGGATCACCTCCTTCGCTCTTTGAACTTGAACTTTTTTAGCCAGGTGTAGGATCGCGCACTTTTTGAAACTTTAAGGCCTTGAGTCTGAGCTTATATTTTAAATGTTTTGCATCCATTCTTTGAATCATTGTCATTGATTGAATGTCCATCCACCCAAATGTCTTGTGCTTTTATAGGGCTTAGTTTAACGGCGATTTGCACAACACTATTCCAGCCGTCACTGAAATTTCCCTGTTTGCGGAATGGCTATTGTAGCTATAGTTGTTAGTCTTTGTCGTTTGTCACATGTGGTTTTCAATTTTTCAACATAGATCTACCCTTCGATTCATGTAAGAAAAATTGATTTGCCTCACAATCACATTCATAAATGGTTCGACATTTAAAATGACACCTTTTGCTGGATGACTTTTACTAAAACTAAAAAGAACTAAAAATTCCATTTATTTTTTGAACATAACTTGTTGCCGGGTGAAGTTAAAGTTGGAATTTTAAAGCGAGAGTGTTACCCTCAAAAATTGAATTTCAACATTTCAACAGCTCTAAGACTAACTGAGCTGTCCCCAAGCATGGTCGAACAACAAAGACATCAGCCACTTCAAAGCAATCTCGTATAAGTTATTGGGCGACATTCCTATGAATTCCAACGATGCGAAGGAATTTCTTTATTAATCTCTCGGGCAATCATTGTACTATGACTTGCATGGTGACTAGCAACTATGAAATTCCCCCTATGCCGGCTAAAGACGTGATGACTTTTACTTCCACTTTTTTTCGTCTTTCTGTCTCGTAAATCCAATGAAAGGCGGGTTTGTCATGTGTAAGTTTGTTCGGGTACTCTCATGCTTGTACGAGTGTTGTTTTATGAACAATAACTGAATAAATCAATACGAGGTCGACCTCAGCCTTCAAATGAGACTGACTGTAAACGTATGACGTCCGAGGATTAGCCCGCATTAAGTAGTCATGTTAATAGACCTGACGTGGTGTACAGAAACTTCGCGTCTTGGTCATTGCAACAAATAGAATCTATAATACTATGAGAACGCACATGGAGGTCATGGTTTTAAAAATAGACTGACTGTGACTGCAACGCAGGCGACTTTGGTCACGTTTAGCCTGCCCGTCGCCAGTTGTATTCTTTCTTCTTAGTCCGAGCTACTTGAGAACAGACGACAGTCTGATAGACGTAATGTCTGTTCTCAAATTGAGATTAATTAACTTAAGCTTCCCGACAAGTGACTGTGAATGCTTCATGGCTCCGACAAATAACAATAAAACATTTATCATAAAACGGAAATGGTCAAAATATTTGTTTAAATAATTTATTACTCTGTTTTGTTATTCCGAGGTTTCAAGTAGTAAAACTACATTGTATCGAAGCACTTGAGAGGTAGCGACACGTGGTTTATGGACTCGAGTGTCAGTAGTATTAGCACGAGAAAGCAAGGGTCAGTGAATAACTCACGCCTCATAAAGCTTGTTTACCCTCTTCGGGTTAATTTCCTTTTGGTGGGTTGAAATGATTTTGCCTCTTTTGTTATGGAAAAGATTTGTTATGGGTTCACGTGCTGGCGAACAAATTCATTTGCACGTAAGCGCCGGAGATTGGATTGTAATTGGTTCATTTGCATGATACTTGTGAGCGGGGTGGCGGAGACCTTGGGGTTTTCTATTTTCCGTTGTGTTAAGTAACACATGGCACGCTAATTTGGTTTTTATTTTTTTTTGTGCTTGAGCTGGCAGATAAGACTTGTAGCAAGTCTTAGTTAGTTTAGTTTATTTCATCAAACAAAGTTACAGTGCTTTAGTGATTACTAGAATAATAAAAATAATAGTATTGTAATTGTACAAGATATTGGATATTAAACATTCCCACCATTAAAGACACTTAAAATTAGTAGCAATTTATTTTTGAATGCAAGTCTACTTAAATTAAAATCAATCATATCACAAAATATATTAGCGACTCTTAGGCACCTAGACAATGGTTCGTTGGCAGCATAATTTGTTCTGTGGTATGGAATTTTAAAAGACAACTTGCTTCTAAGCATCCTCCCAGGAACGTAAAAGTTTATTAAGGCCAAAATATCGGCACAATCAATATGATTTGCCAATAAATCACGAATAAACATCACCTCAGAGTATTTTCTACGAATTTTAAGAGGTAATATTCCAAACAATTTACATCTTGTTTCGTAAGAAGGCATATCTATTTCCCAGTGTAACCTTTTTACTAGGATTCTAGTCAAGCGTTTTTGGATTTTCTCAATTCTAAAAGAATGAGTTTCATACGCAGGATTCCAAATAGTATTACAGTATTCCAGTGTAGATCTAACATACGCAAAGTACAAACTTTTCAACGTGTGGGGATTGCTGAATTCTTTTGAATTGCGCAAGATAAAATCCAACATTAAATTGCCTTTAGCAACTAAATAATCTATGTGTTTAACAAAATCAAGTTTATGGTCAAAGATAACTCCAAGGTCTTTTTTGAAGGTAACTATTGAAAGAAAGGAATGATTTATTTTATAACGGAAATTAATAGGTGAACGATTTCTACAAAAAGTTAAACTCTGACATTTAGAAATATTTAGGTGTAGGGAGTTAAACGAACACCAATTGGATAATTTCTCCAGATCATCTTGCAATAAAATGCAATCCTGTTCTGTTTTTATACACCGGAAAAGTTTCAAATCGTCCGCAAACATTAGGCACTTAGAATTTAAAAACACGTTGGGGATGTCATTTACAAATAAAAGGAAAAAAAAGGGGGCCGAGATGACTTCCTTGCGGCACACCCGAGGTAACTTTGATGGGTGAGGAGAGAGTGTTGTTTATCCTCACATACTGAGTACGGTCCTTTAAATATGTTTTTATCCATTTTAAAAATTTAGAGTGGAACCCATTTTTTTTTAATTTAATAAGTAATATATTATGATTAATCCTATCGAATGCTTTAGAGAAATCTGTATAGACAACATCAATTTGATACCCTTCCTCAAAGCTATTAAAAACACAATTAGAAAACATTGTAAGATTTGTGCTGGTAGATCTACCAGCAACAAATCCGTGTTGATATGGAGAAATAATGCTTTTTAGCAACGGAAATAATCTATCATAAACCAACTTTTCAAAAATTTTTGGAATTGTTGTAATCTTACAAATAGGTCTATAGTTAGACACATACTGCCTATTTCCCGATTTATAAATTGGTGAAATTTCAGAATTCTTCCATTTCCTTAAAAACTCACCACTCTCAAGGGAACGGTTGAAGATAATTTTTAGAGGTATCGCAAATGCTCTCGAGCATCTTTGTAAAACAATAGGAGGGATTCTATCCATATCAAGCCGAGTGTCAGCTTTGACATCTGATAAAGCTTGTTCAATTTCGGAAGTTGAAAGACTTAGATTACCAACATTTAAAAAGCTATCTAAATTATTAAGTCGATCATCAAAAAGTACATTAGAACTGATGGGTGCATAAACCGATTGAAAGTGTTTAGCAAAAAGGTTAGCAACAATTGATAGATCTGAAGATGATACGCCCTCGTGACGCATTAGTTTTGGAATCCCGATTGATTGCTTTTTAGCGTTAATAAACTTCCAGAAACTTTTGCTGTTAGTTTTCAAATCGCATTCAACTGATGATAAATACTGATTGTATAAGAATCTATTCAAAAAATCGAAGTTCTTTTGCAGTATTCTATACTGTTTGAGAATATCTTGATCATTGTTCGATCTACGAAATTGTTTATAGACCTTGTTTTTTCTGTTATTGAGGTTAATCAATCTTCTATTGTACCACACTGGTCTAGATCCGTCTTTAATTTTAACTTTAGGTGTATATAAGGAAATTGCATCATCCACAAATCTCAAAAATGAGTCGTAGCTCTCATTTAAATTATTATTATTAACGAATAATGCATGCCAGTCAGTACCATAGATATAATTACTAATTGCATTAAAATTAGCCTTATAAAAATTATATTTTAACTTCGATTCAGAAGTTGCAGGTGAAATATATGTATAAAATTCTAAATGCAAACTGAAAGCAACATGATGGATAGTGTTGGGAAAAAGAGAAAACATAGAGTTTTCAATACTCACGCACAATTCAGAATCGACAAAAACCAAGTCGAGAACATTATTAAACGAATTGTGAAAATAATTTATCTGTTTGAGATCGAATTGTGCGAAAGTATCGATAACTTCACAATCATGATTAAAAATTACATTGAATGGAACAAGAGTTTTCTCATCTGGATCAAGAACCCAATTAATGTTTGGCAAATTAAAATCACCTACAATAATAACTTTTTGATTATCTTTACGACTTTTTAATATAGAGCGACAATTTTCAATATGAGCATTATACAAATCAAAAGAACTACTTGGTGGAATGTAAGATACAATAAGAATAATTTCATTAATACAATTAAATTTGATGATAACAGCAATTTGATCCACGTCGAGAGCATCAGCTGTTGGCGGCAAGTCAATTTTAGTGCATTGTAGTGTTGTGCGCACTGCTGCGAGCACTCCACCTCCTTTCTCACAGTTTAGAAGAACATAATTGCGATCTTTACGAAAAACAGCATACTGATTGTTATTAAACATTTCAGCATCATGATGATCGTTATTAAGCCAGGTTTCAGAGAGGGCAATAATGTCGAATTGAGAAGATGACGAAAAGAGTAGTACTTGTTGCATTTTAGTTCGAAGTCCTCCGGTATTTTGATAGTACAGAGAGGAAAGAGAAGGAGGAGAACTAAACGAAGGTAAAGATGGTAACGTGGATTGTCAATTGGGAGGCACTTGAGGGAGAGGCTGCTGGGTTGATGTTGACGGTGATGGCTGTTGTAGCGGTGGTGGTGGCTGAGCAGATGTTGACGATGATGTTCCCAAGAGTAGAGGAGTGTGCATTATTGTTGGAACGGGAAGCCCTGAGTTATTGATGGTATTGGTGTTATTGTTTACTCGTGAGACAAACCTTTTAACTTGAACATAATATGGCCATAAAGACGAATTCATGATAGCAGAGTATTTAAAAGCCGGTACACTCAGTTTGAAAGTAATAAATTTAAGTTTAGACAAATCAGAATTTATTTTAACTAATGGATAACATTTGAATTGATCAGGTGGAATGTTAGCTTTTTGGGAAATATGATTAATTATATCTTCGGGTTTAGTGTCTATCTTAAATTTTGACAAGTGAACCCATTTATATTCTGGCAAAGCACAAAGAAAAGATGTTGGGTCAGAACCAATTATTTTTTTAGGCTTTGATGCTTTTGAAGATAATTTTTTAGAATTCACAGGCATCCACTCTTCAACTTAGCTTTAAGCCATTCTTCATTACCTTTTGAAAACATCAGTTTTTCGTTCCACGGGAACAATTTATTTTGATTAATGATCTAAGCCTGTTATTCGGAGTGAATCTGGGTCTAAGCTCCTCTCCGCCGAACGCTGTCTTGTACCATCTTCCTCCAGCTACTAATTGGTAAAGCTCCCCTACCATCAGTGTGCGAGATTTTAAATGCGACGTCCTCTACTGCGTCGCCCTTAAGGTTTTTGTGTCGAAGACTCTTCGGGCCTGACCATGGTACCCATTATATAATCCGTACCGTTAAATCTCTTCCTACATTCTCCGGTAACACAGAGATGGTCAAAAATCGCACAGTTTTTTTTAAGAATAGACGAAAGACAACTCTAGCCTATCGATTAAGTCTGTACTAAGTAACGAGAATTCTCCATGGTCATCGATGATATATTCTAACGCTTAACAGTTTATTCTTAAACGGTTGCAGGCTTGCTCTTAAATACAATATTACTTATTCCCTTATAACCGCCGCAGTTGAGTTTTTCTGTGCATGTTCAGTCAGGATACCCTCTACTTTGCAATCTTTTATGTTACCATTTCTAAATTTCAGCGTCTCGGTGAGACTGAGAATTACAAGACAAAGATATGTATGGCTATCAGAATAATTTTGAAGGTGGCATGAAAGCTTTGTCAGCAAATAAAACCATATTGCCAACTAAAACTTTTAAGAGGTGTATGAATTTGGGTTGGGGTTTGCTGGATCACAAAGGCTCGATATTATTTATGTTAAGCATTTACCTTATGCCGATAATGCCTTTTCATCGTAATTACCAAGAAGCCTAAAAGTCAAGATCAACAGTTCCAAATTAAAACCGCCCCTGAAAAACAATTTACCTTGAAGCCGCTAAATAAACCTAAGGGAATTTCGAACCCTTAAAGACTCGACGACCATTTCATCACGGAAAGACTTACTTCCGACGAATGCCCACAAATTATTGAATTTTATTATTAAAATTCGTGCTCTGTGAATAATGTTTTTCGCGCATTTCGAGTATTTACGATTGCCATAATCAAATTTCTCTGATCTGATCAAATTTCTCACCAGCATCAAGCTCTTACACATCAAGCCACCTACAACGTATGAGTAGATTGCGTACAGAGGTTCAGTTCACAGCAATTGGGATTGAGTTACTCGACTAACTAAGGAGATTTTACGCAAAATTTTTTTCCTCAAAATACATAAGCTCAACCTGGTCGACATGTGGTTCCAGCAAGACGGCGCTACATGCCACAAAGTGATTAAAATATGTGGCTCTGCGTATGGACCCCATAAACACTAGTCGAGGTCAACATGTGCACGAAGTAATCCCTAAATGCGAGGAGGATGACACAGCAGAACACTTTCTCTGCGACTGTCCCGCCTTCGCTCGCGCACGGTGGCGTACCCTTGGGGCCGACGTGGTGGCTGCCGAATCTCTTAGCTCTACATCACTGAAGCCCCTCCAGTATTTGTGTCTGAGTGCTCCAACAGATAGTAGAAGCCTCCAAAAAAAAAAAAAAAAAAAGAAAAATCCCTAAAAAGTAAATGGCAAGCATTGACTTATCAACGCAAATAAACACATTTTATATACTTTTGTAATTTTCCAGTTTATTTTTTAAAAATAGGAACCGAAACGCTTACTAAATCACATTTTCAAAATTCATACAAAACGAAAAAGGTCCACTTATATTAAAATTTACTTTCTTTTTCTAATAAAATCACAAGACTGAAATAAATGAAAATTTAACCGGTTCTTGATTGCACGGTATACGTCGACCAAATCTGTCCTGAGGTAATATTTTAATTTATTTTCAAAATACGCGAGACCAAAGAAAAAGTTTACAAACTTGGATCCGTATTAACATACTGAGAGAGATGTCAGTCTAAAATAAAAAACAACGGCTTCGGAGATACATTACACCTTTGTAAGGGGAACAACTGTTAAAAGCGTAAGTTAATGTATGCCAAAGGAGTTGCCTTGAAAGTGTCCCTCCTAAAAAGACTCATTAAAAGGTGTGAAGGCGTTTCAAAGTACAAATTTTCTTCAAAGGGAGTGCAAAAGAAATGGACGGGGTGCAGATGGTTTGTGTCGAAGATGTTATTTCACTACTCTCCGGGGCTGGTTGTCCTAGATAGGATTTGAGAGATACGACTGAATTTGCGTTGGTTGTAGTTCACAGTAACTCTTTTGTTTTTCATGTCATTAAGGTGTTATATTGGACATGCACACACAGAGTATGAATTTTGAAGTGATCTTATGCTGCGAGTGTTATGCCTTCGTCAGCAATTTTTGATCATCTCTCATTCACAACTGATGTTGTTGCACAATTTTTCCGTATAGGAATTGTTATTGACTATGGACGGACTTGAACTACAGACCTTCGGCTCAACAGTCAGTGATGATTACCATTGCACCCCAAATGGACGTGCTTAGCAAAAAACATCGAAAGAAACATGGGTCGAAACGAGATGGGTTGGATGTAAGAACACGTTTGCGGGGAACAGGCCAAAGCATTTAGTATGGAGGCGGGAGTATCATAATTAGGAAATGGTTTTTGTGGTGCTCGTATATTTAGGTCTAACGTTCCTGACAGACGATTTCAAAAGATTCCTCCATATCCTAAATGCAACGTGTCGCTGAAATGGGAATTTACATATATACGATAAGGACTGGGACCAAATGGATGTGGCTCCTACCAAATCTTATACTATAATCCGTGGAAAATTTAAAGGCAATTGTGAACGCTAAAAAGAGCCCATGCTAAATTACGGAAGTCCACAAGATGGCGTTGTTACATCTTAAATAATATCAAGACATTTCACATTTTGCCGATAAAATACTATGTCGTGTCGGTATGCAGGAGTAACTCTCCGAAACGTCTTGATCAATTTTCTTGCTTATGATCAACATTTATTTAAGAAAGGCCTCCAATATTGAACTCGTTGATGGCCCCGTTTTCGATAGGACAACAACATTTAAACTTAAAATTTAAGAAAGAAGTCATCGTTCGCATTTCATATAGGGCCATTTAAACCCGGTATTTGGCAACCCGGTAGCTTTCATATCTGCTTTCAGGTCGGCTGAGATAAGATAGCCCGCGCTCGGAGCGTCATTCCAAGCACCATGGAGCAATCACAGCACCACAATGCGCATGCAAGTTTACTTTTAAGGCATGTTCTCCATTGTGAGAAGATGGCCACTGTACCTTGTGGGTAAGCCGTCTTTAAATTTATCACCACCAGCAATTTTTGTGATGCCAGTCACCAAATCCGCTGTCGCGATCTGATGAGAACATTGAAGTTGTATAGCCAGCGTGGAATCACCGATAACGTCAAGTCATCGACGTTTTTCGCAGTTGGGCACTCTCTCACGTCTCCGACACATAGCTTGTGATAAGTTGGAGCTATTTCCGGATAAAATTTAATTAACGTGTCGATTTTTACCGATCGATAAGTCGCTGGTGTTATGCGATTTTCGTGGTGAACGTGGCATAAACTGACGAAGATTTTTTGCGTAAAAAATATTAATGATATTGCGAAATAATTCACGGAGTATCTCTTAGCGACCAATTACTGGACCTTTCCTCGAAGCTGAAGCAGTTGAGCTGTCAATGGAAAGCGTTTCAGGCTATAATAAAGGATTTTTTAATGACAAGCGCATGGACAACTTTTGGTTTCAACAAGACGGCGCCACGATCGCTTGACCTCGTCCTTTCTTGCTCGGTCGTGTGTTTTCGAAAAAAAGATTAATTTGCGTGGCCTTTGTGATCGCTTGACTTCATGCTTCCAGACTTCATCACGTGGAGTTAATTGAAGCATAAAAATGACGTCAACAAGCCCTGAAAGACAGGAAATAGCCGCTATTCAGCCCCGAACAACTCGAAAACTGTTGGAACATGTCAAAAAACCAGACCATTCCGACATTCATTTTGGCGGCGATTATTTTTCAAGGTTTAAAATGAAAGAAAAATCACTTCATAGCAAATAAAATAATTTTTTTTTTAATTATTACTAAAAACCATCCTGACCCACCCGTTAGAAGTAATGTCGTTCTTTTAAGCGTTACAAGACTGAATCAAAGCAGCGTAACAAATGTCATTAGGATTTGAAATAGCTCTAATCCTTCTTAACGATGGCCATGAAGCCATACAAAAGTTGGATTACGAGTTCTAAGGGATAAGTACAAATTATGGGTGAAGGGCTTATTGGGCAAGTTTCCTTGACAGTTGTGTATCATATAACGAAATCTTTATAAGCTGTTTTCCTAACTTCACACTTTTAAAAATAAGCCTTCCAACCTGTCAGAAACACGGTCCACTCCATACTGAAAATCAATATTTCAAATTACGAAAATGAGGCCCATTCTCAGGAGAAGGTAAGAGCTTCACTCTCACACCATGGAACCGAAATGGAAAGTATTCTAATTAACTAAAACTCATTAGCCAGAAACAAATTGGTTCAACTTAACTAATCTCCCCCACAACCGGGAGGAATGTTAAAGAGAATTTCAGCACCAAACCTAAAAATAAGGTAATAAGGTAACGTAAAAACTGAGTTAGAAGAACGAATGGCAACGTGCAATGATTACGGGTTTAATAAGAACTTTCTAAGGAAACCTGCCACGTGCAACACAAAAAAGAAAACAATACTTCCCCAATTAGATGCTTTTTTTGAGGCACATTTAGCCACAGATGATGAGCAAGAATGATGTTCAATGAAGAAAATGGCTGTTGTGCTATATATGTAGATGTCCTTACGATAACCTCCGTTGAACATATGGAATTTTGATTCATTATCGTGCGACGATTGCATATACATAGACTTGAACGAGCAAAGCCCGCTGACCCTCAGACGAGATAATAAATCAAATTGAGCGGCAAACATCATGAGCGGCATATAGATGAGCAAGACACACACTAGGGAGCTTAGTTTGTGCACAGAAATGATGGCATACTTGTTCAAGAAAGAAATCTTTTTTGCAAAAATGTTTATATCAAGGATGTGCGTGTTTTCTGTCTGGCGACAAACGTCAATATTAATTTCCATATTATAGCATGATGGATGAGTCATCACTGCTACATCGATTGAGGCCAAGAGCTTTAAAACGACCGTCTATCTCTCCGTAATCCGGTTAACTTGGTATCGGTCAGTTAGGGGCAGGACGAGATTGGGAAATATGAATCCATAAAAGACATCGCTATCGTAATCCCTGTCATTACTGCTTTGACTGACATTAACAACTCGGCTAAGTGTAATTAATGACCAGGACAACGACACTCCTGGTGGTCCTAGGGTGACCAAATTGAAATACAAAGTCTCATTATGTTTGTATATGAATCAGGACACGTTATTAACCGGTCAAAGACTTCTGGACTATCATACACCCTTCCTGTTTGCCGAAAGTTGTTTTGGCACGTGCCTATGAGCGAACTATGCAAGTCCGACTAAACAAGCGACCAAACGTTAGCGGGTTTATGATGTTGCTGTGTAAACAAGAAATTCCAGTGATTGAATTTGCAATTTAAATAAATTTTTCAGAGCTTTGGTCATTCTATGTTTTCGAGCCTCCAAAACCCGAATCGAGGAAGGGATTCAAGATGGTGAATTAGCAATTCTAATTTCGGAATTTAATCTATGAATAGGAATTTGAGCGGTTTGTTAGGTTCTAACTGCATAATTTTGGCATAACAATCACTCTAATGGCAATTTTATTGCGGGTGTAGAAAGAGGTGGAGAAAACATAAAACCTGGCAATTAGCAAAAAGTGTTGAGCTTGAAGTTCATTAGCAAACGGTTTGTAGAAATCCGCATAAAGGTCATGGAATCCATGCCCCAATACAGGAAGTGCGATCACAGAATTGTTTTAGAAGCAACTGTTGACGCAACACTCCTTCAAAATAAAAATAACTATATAAATATGAGGCAATAGCGATGGCAATTTACGTTTAGTGTAGGGCATTTCATTGCCGTCAGTTTTATCTCTGGGGCATTAATATGATATTCAATATTAATTATCTAAACGCTGTCTCTCCTCTGACTAGTCATCATTCCCTTGATTCAGTTTTCCTTCATTCCGAAAAAGATAAATGCCATATTCCTTGCCTTACAGGGGAAAAGCAATTATTGACCTCCATCAAGCTGGCAATGACACTTTATAGATATGAAACTTAGGCTTTGAATAAGAAGGAGGAAAATAGATGTTGGGTCTTTGAAAACAAAATCTTAAGGAGGATCTATGGTGGAACATAGTAAGAAGAAACAGGGTAATGGAAAAAACAACACACTCAAGAACTCGAGGAACTTTATTTAGCCCCAAGAAATAAAGATGCGAAGACTAACATGGGCAGGACATATAAAACGAATGGACAGTGGACAAATAGTCGAAAGAATAATGAGTGGAAAGCCCTAAGGAACGACGCCGGAGATATGAGTACAATATAAGGATCGGCTTAGAAGAGATGGAACCGAACTGTGAAACATGGAAGGAACACACTAATGACAGGGGGGCTAGGCGAAGGGTTGTCAACATAGCTCCGATAATAACCCAATAGGAAATGTCATCATTTGCATTGCTACAGAGTCTCCACTATTAATAATTTAGACAACGACAATAAGATAGGGGGTCAATAGCCTGTTAAGAGGAGTCTAAATTAGGTAATGAGACTGGTAATATAGCGATCGATGTGGCAACATTGAAAACTTGGACTTGGAGGGAAATTAGATTACCATGTGATACCTCTCCAGAATAAGCAAAGTGCAACGAATACTTTTGCAAAAGTTCAGTAAGCCTATGGAGACAGTGTTTTGTCAAGAACCCATGTTTTTCGGTACCCATTTTCGGAAGAAAGAGAGCTCATGTTAAGGTGAACCATGACAGGCTTTCAACTTCAAGAATCGATGAAAATGTCGACAGAATCTGGAAACCATTTTCGTTTAAATCATCGATTCATTAGAATGATCGGGAAGCAATTGAATTCGAGTCACACCACCGTTCACCAAAATTTAACCCATGAATTAGGGATAAGAAAAATCTGCTCAAAAATGGTTCCAAAAAAAACTTTCGAAGGAACAAAAGGACGTAAGGAGCGAGAGGTGCCTTGACTTCTTGGAATCGTTTGAAAATTATAGCCATTTTTTTGAACGTGTGATTACGGGTGGTGAGAGCTGGAGTATGAAATGGCACACTTCCAGTCTCTCCAAAGCCCAAAAAAAAAAAAAACAGGATGAGAAAGTCATAAGTCAAAATCATGCTGATTTGCGTTGTCGGTAGCCAGGAATCATCCAGACCTCTGATCCTCATGATCCATATTCCATGAAGATTGGAATAATCGTCTTCAGCGCCATGTGGCTTCGCAAGAAAGTCACTTTAAGGGAGACAATATTGAATTGTAATTTTATTCGAATAAAAAGTTTTTACAAAAATCAGTCTCACACCTTACATATAAGCTGCCTATCAGAAGGTCTGATATATCAGTCAGTTTCTAGTGTCATTAAGGATTTCGATGAAAGCGTTAAGATCTAATTTTTTTTAAAGTTTCAAAAAAATGGCAAAGATACTCTGGAAGAGGGTCAGTGATCGGGGACGTTTAACGACAAAGAAAACGTCGGTACAAGTCCGCCCCATCGTCTGCTCGTCATTGGTCATCCCTTTGGCGGTTTTAAGGATTCCAAAAAACAAAAGAACTAAAAAGGAACATAGTTTGTTCAGAGACAGATGATTGATTAAAAAACTTACAAAAGTGAATCGATGTACGATGACAAAGATCCCAGAAAAAATAGGCCAATGGCTTTCTCGGTCACAATGACGACATTCTTAGTCAAGTTTCTTATCTAGGAGTTTTTAGTCGAGAAAGGTTTTTGTCTAACATAGGCATCTTACGTTGGGAATTTAGCATCTTGTGTATTTCGGCCATATTTTGACGAAGCGGCTGAATACGGAAAATAGTCTTTCAAAAATACTTTGTGGTAGCAAAGAAGGTATATAGCTGGCCAAGAGGCGTGCCCTAAAGGAGATTGATTTAAGTTTAATATTTTTTCAATTTATTCGCCCAATTTTCCAGAATCAGTGACCAGGAAATTTTAACATAAGACTTCCCCACGAGATTACAGAAGTAAACTGTCTATTGGTTGCTGTTTGGACACCACAGCTTGCATTATATTGAGTTCTAAAACGAATTCAGGCTTTTGATGTTAGGCATGGCAAAAGTCACGAGATTCTTTGTCCATCACAACTTCCCCTTCAAAAACCATGCACAGCCTGTCGAGTCCTTTGTACCCAACAACTTAATTCAAGGTCCTATGCTGACCATAATATGGTGTAATCAAAGGCACGTAACCAATGTCTTGGTCAGGACGTTAATATTCTCAAATATACCACGTTTGTTCAAAAACTAAGGTGACCTTTTGAATTTCACGAGCTAAAATTTGATTTTAATTTTTTTATTGGAACACGTACTCACATACTTAAAATGTTTACTGTGGCATTTGACGAGTCTACTCTGTGCAAAAAAAAAAATTAATACTATAATTATAAGAGGTACAAGCTCAGATGGCCGAGAAGACGTTAATGACAATACTCGTCCTGAACGTCCCAGCACGTCAACAACGGATTAAACTGAAGGAATTTGCTATGAAGAATCGTCGAATCACTATCAGAGAAGCTGCTAAGGATATTGATATATCGGTTGGCTCAAGCCATGACATTTCGTCAAACAATTTGAGCATGAGACGTGTTTCAGCAAAGTTCGTTCGAAAACTTCTAAATATGAAGTATTTACCACGATTGAGATGATAAAGGTCGCATCGTTCGAAGTGTATACCTTTTTATGGAACAAACTTCTTACACTCTGCGACAACTGATTTAGGCAACCCTCTGATTTCGGAGTTCTTCATACTTTTGTTCCCTATATGTTGTAAATATTGTTGTTCTCTGTTTTGTGACTAAATGTTATCCCAAGAAATACACAAGGCACAAGTGGTTGAGACAGTATATCAATAATTTGAACTTTTAGTTGCAGACACCATTCGTAGTCTGATTTCGGAACTTCAGTAATGTAAAAGAAAGTGAACGAAAAAAGTAAAAAAATGCTTAACCAAACCGAAGTCCAAAGCGTTGAAAAAATGCGCTAAGAGAGATATTCTGTAAACAAAATTATAAAATGTTTAAGCCTCAGCTGCACAGTTGTTTTAAACTACTTGAAGGACTCCGAAAACTAAGAAAAAAGACACGAATCGAGTCGAAAATAAAGCCCGACGTTGGCAATTCGGCGGATCCTACTTATAGAATGTTCAAATTCTACACCAACCGCAAGAGAAATAGCCTTAGCAGCAAGGACTTTAAATGTGAACTCAAAACCAAGGACCTGTCAGCGTTAGCTAAAACGTAACATCTTCAAAGAAAGCACAAATATCCGCTCTACTACAAGGTCATTGAAATGTCCGTTTGGCATTTGCCAAAAATCATTCAAGATGGAAGAAGCGTTGAAGAACTGTCATCTTCACCGATAAACAATTCTTTTGCTTAGATAGCCTTGACGGCTTTCGTCATTACTTTCTTGATTTAAGGAAGGACAATAAGACGACAAAAAGGTGAAGGTGGAATCATGTTTTGAGCCCGGAATCATGTCACAGCCCGGAAAATAAAAGAGCGTAATGACGTGACATATTTGAGAATGTATGGTGTCGTCTTTCCGGAGCGAGTACTACTTATTGCGAATACTTGCCACATAAATGAAAGAAAAATATTCAGAAACATCGAAATCGAAGGGTGTCCCCTTCAACCAACGCGGAATAAAATTTATTGAAAACAGACGAGGAAGTTTACGTATTTTCAAGCGGAAATGTAGATGTATACGTAACTATATATAGCCCATAGTTGGCCCGCGGCCTCAGCTTTATCCAGCTTCCCATTACCATTTTTTTATTTCTTGAACGCTTCCTTCCGACGCTGTTTTGGGTACGACGGATTTATTGTTACTTTCTTTACTTCAACGTACATAAAGGGTTCCACAAAGATCAAGGTATTTTATGGTAAAATCCGGTAGAATGGTGTTATCCCGCCCTAAAATCATAGGTGTATCATTTTCAAGGCCAACTTCTGTCGCATATAAAGTGCCAATTGGCTTTCTTACAGAAAGTAAAAAATGTCTTGGTTTTGGAATTCGGATTCTGTAAAATATGCACATTTAAATGTGAATTATCGAACACAGATCTGTAGGTGAATGACTTTTATTTTCAACAGGTTTTAACAGAGAAATCATTGACTTAGGGTTTCTAAAAACTGTCATAAAAAACTGATTTATGGTAACTGAAAAAATCGACACCACCCTAAGTACTTAAATACAATTTAGAATTGCGGAAAAATATTAACGATGTGCAAATTTAACGATCCAGAAGACAAGTCGAGGCCACATTGCTTTGAATACACGAGTATATTATTGAAAATTAAGTCCTTTTCTCCGCAGTCTCATTTGCATATCTTAAAATTCCTCCTCCCCCTCGTGAATGAGAGGAAGAAAGTAAAAAAGTAGGTGAAGGAGAGGAAGAATTTCATCGATTTACAGTCACAACCACCATGCCAAGTCGCTCGCAAGTAACAATGACTTGATTCTGATGACTACAGTTACAAATACTTTTCGCCTTGTTCAGGAATACAACAAAGTGAACTTTCTCGTTACAACGGATGCATTGTAATTCGAAGCTTAAGTCGAATTCAATGTCAGCACAACCAACCACCGACGAGCATCACACAAAGGTCATATGACGATCGTGAGGCTTAGGGGGTGATGACTGAGTAAATGCATTTTATTTCCGGTTCATATACGGAATATATGATATTGGATAATAAAGAAACTCAAGTCATGCTCGCACACACATTTACGTACGTTTGGTACATGATTGCCTTTAATGGACGCCTAATCATTTCGCTTGTTTGTTGGGAACTTTCTTCTCAACTTTTGAACCTTTTCTTTCGTCGATTGTTTTGCTTATTCTGCCAAATTTAATACTTCGAAGCTTTTAGACATCAATTTAATTTAAATTATGTAAATATTTAGGGAGTTAATCGTTAACCAATATCTTCGACTACTTAGTGGGGAAGTCAGAAAATTTAGCTCAAGTTGAAAAGTTTTATTTTGGATGGCATGTTGATATGATTTAAAAACCTGGTCTACCCAAACTACCAACTTCCAATGTTTGTTCTCGAAATATGCGTGACGAGAAATGTTTAACAACAATTTGTCAATTGTTAAATTTCTCAACAGGTCCTGGCAGGCATTGGTTATGGACTCGCGAGTCTACGAGTCTGTCGAAATTTTGTTTTGCAAACTCCCCAATTTATAAAATTTAGTAAAAGCTGGTATTTAAAGTAATTTAAAACTGTGATTAAGGTTATGGAGGGCGATTGAGAATACGGGGTCTTGGACATGGAGTACTAAGGTTGAAGTCGAAACTGTTCATATTTGAACTAACACCCCGCAGCATACAGAGGTGAACATTTCGTAGGCTACGAGATAGACTTATAGAGGGTCGTGAAGTTACCAGTACCCGAAAGGAATCGATAAATGAAGAGGAGGTTGGGTGTTTCTCTCCGTTCTTCAAGAGCTATTAAGTTCATTAGTTTAAGCCGGTTTTGATTTATGGGTAAAGACAAAGGATTGTTCCAGGACAGATATCCAAGAGCAAAAGGTAGGAAACGGTTTTGAATGCTTTCGATTCTAGAAATGAAGGTACGTTAGTATGTTGTCAGCAGAATTACGTAGGGTTTGGATTATTTCGTGACCATCGTGTCACGAAACCGAGTGCAGAATCGGCTCACAGTGGGATGAAGGAATGTGTAGTAGCCATTTCAATATCGAGTAAAAAACAAAAAAGAAGTGGACCTAATTGGTTGCCTTGGGGGACACTGGATGAAGCCAAAGAAGAGCCAGAAAACTCAGATCTGAAAGGAACATTGTAAGAGCGGCTTTCTAGGCAAGAAAATATCCACTTCAATAAGAAGGGTTCAAGGCCTAGAGTGTACAATATGAAGAGAAATAGTCCGTGTACAATTTTGTCGAATTTCTTACTGATATCGGTTGATGTGGGGTCGATTTTTTTGCTTTCCTTTGATATTAAGATGGTAAAGGACACAAATTGGTTTGTTCCCGCAGACTTCCGTTTAGAGAAGTCATGCTGTCTTAAGGAGATTATAGTTTTACAGTGAAAACTTAGGATTTCAAAGAGTTTGGGTATGGGGTTTGAAATGGAATGATAAATGTTGTCGCTCCTCATTTGCTGTGTCTAGGTGTTGTAAAATAAGTTTTTGATATTTGAGGGAATTCTCTTAAAGAAAGGGATAAACTGTTGATTTTTAAAAGAAGGAGAGGGTAAAGGAACATCTAGATATATCGCACCGCACATCAAATATGGGCTGATAGTACGAGGGAGAAACGGTAAGTAGTAAGCAGAATCAGGTTCAAAGAAGCGGTTGGCGGAAGTTTGTTTGGAAAGGGTGGCAATAAAACTGGCCATGAGATCATTTAATGAGAGGGAGGTTCGACAGCCATCAGATTTCTTTTATAAGTGAGAAACCGAGATGACTGACGAGCCTTGATAAAGTAGGTTTGCGTAATAAGAGAGTTCAACATTATCCAATTCGGCATGATGTTCAGTATATACAGCGTTCACCATACCATATGGGTCGATGTAAATTTCGAATAACTTCAACAATTCTCCAACCGATTTTGGAAATTCAAAATTTTTTATTCAATTTAGAGCTTTGCAATTTATTTTGATTAATTTTTGAAAACAATATGAATTAAATGACCGCCTTTATTGCCGCTGCAAAAATGGGCTCGTTTACGCGCATTCTCCATGACATTTTCGAGCATTTCGGTCGAAATTTCTGCGATTTCCGCACGAATGTTTTTTCTGAGCTGTTCTATTGTCTTCCGGCTGTTAGCATACACCTTGCTTTTCAAGTATCCCCAAAGAAAAAAGTCTGGAGGAGTCAAATCCGGCGATCTCAGAGGTCAGTCAATATCGCCCTTTTTTGACACCAATCTTCCAGGGAACTTCTTACGCAAAAGGTTCATTGTTTTGTCCGCAGTATGGCATGTCGCGCCGTCTTGTTGAAACAAAAAATGAAGTAAGCCTTTTTTAAGCCTTTCTGAGACCACATGGGCAAACATCCACCGATATCGATCGCCATCCACTGTATCGCCAACTTTGAAAAAATACGGTTCAATGATGGTTTTAGCACATACACCGGCCTAAATACTAACTTTTTGATCATATAGCGGCTCTTCGTGAATAATGTGAGGATTTTCGGTGCCCCAGAAGCGACAATTTTGTTTATTAACTCAGCCAGAGAGAGTAAAATGTGCCTCATCGGTCATCAAAATTTGCTGCCAGAACTTCGGCTCTGCATTAATTATTGCAACCACATTTTGTGGGTATGCCAAGCGCCGTGGCTCATCTTGTGGCAAAATTCTTTGAGTTATCTGCACTTTGTATGGACATAAGTGAAGATCATCCTTTCAAATTCTCCACAAAGTGGTCCCACTGATGCCTAACTGCTGCGAATGGCGTCGATATGACAAACTTGGGTCTTCTTGAACACTGGCCTTCACAGACTGAATAGATGAGTTTGAACGCCGCGGACGTGGCCTAGGTTCCTCACGAGGGCTTGCCACAGAACCAAATTGAAAAAAATTCCATGCCCAACGGCGAATTGTATCTTTTTTGGGCGCACCACGATCACGATATTTTGCACGATACGCACATTGAGTTAGCACAATCGGGCGTTCATTTTTAATGAACATTGAAACTATTTCCGCGCGTTTTTTTTGGTGTGAAGTGATTCATGGTATTGTACTGAATTTACGTTTCCAAAATGCTATGACATATGAAAATCGGTTGATAATTGTTAAAGTTATTCGCAGTTTACATCGACCCATATGATATGGCGCACTCTGTTCAATTGCGGTCCTCATCAAACTAGAAGTTTTCTTTTTTTTTAAAGTTTTGAATGGTATTTTCCACAGTGACATTCAGCTTCATATTCAGTGCAAAAGAAATCAGTTTGAATGGAGTTATGATTGTGATAAGTGCGTAGAAGTTAAATGGCTGGTAAATATCAGCAACAGACTCGAGACGAAAAAGTAAATGAAGAATCACTTTAAAGGTGATGTTCACATAAGACCAGAGCTACGTGAATTTCATCAAGTTGATCTAAGGGCCGAAACGAGAGAGTTTTATATGACGACTTGCGAAAAGGCCTCTCTTAACCATAAAAACGAAAATTGCTCGTTTGGCGTGTTCCAACAGTTTCCCACAGCGTGGCCGAAAAAGTATGAAAATCGGACGCAGGATGACTAATCATTGAGAAGGAGGGATAAAGTAATTCTCCTGACATCATATTCAAAATTTACATATAAATAGAGCCTGAACCCGTAAAGTGAAGAATTAACATAACAAGAATGGACTTCATCGGCATTCTTTTGAATATGAGAAAAAAACAATCACAGGTTCCACATGTAATCACTGTTCACCGGAGCTTTTTTACATATTAATAAAGTTGTTGCCTACAAACACCTACCCTCAAAAGGTCGAAATATATTTATAGAATTTATATCTACTCTTCATTCCTAAAAAAAAAGCAAAATCCTGGAGTCGGAATAAATTTCAGACTATTTTGAGTTTGAGGGCAAGTAAATAACTTAAAACCGGCCATAAAACGACACCCGAACCAACTCAAGTATAAAGTCTGTTCCTTTCCGCAAGTTGTACTTGTACGTCTTACGATGCCATAAAATTTTCTTTACGAATGTCATTGGTTAACACGTCATAAACCACGTTAAGCCGCGTTATTACACATTCCTAAATGAGTCCACAATCTGTGTGGATACAAAGTAAAAAACTTTGCACTCAAGTGGTTTAAAATATGAAATCAAGAAAGAAAAAAAAAAAAAGAGACAATGTAACGAGTATAACATACTTCGGATGCGATAGCAATTTTCGACGATATTTTAATGGCAGAAAAGGGAAGAGTTAAGCGCCATGTCGTTAATCGACGATGGTTATCTAAACAACTATGTTGACCTTCCTATAATGAGATAGTGCGGAACGGTAGACAACCAATTCGTTTTCTGTTTTGGCACATTATGAATCTGACGCGCTATTTGAAGTGAAATAGATTGTGTAGTTATGAGCGCAAATAATTGCTTGTCGCACGCTTAAGTGACAAATCACGTCAGTTTTTTTTTCGGATGCTCAATTAACGGTCTATTTTGGTTGTAAATGATTTCTTTTGTAATTGCACGCCAACAGGCAATTAATTGAATTCTGTCATCGACATTTATAGGGGCTTAGCGGTAGTTCTTCCTTTGAACGATACACTATCCTTAAAGAAAGGTAGGAAGTGGAGCTTGATATGAAAAACTTTCCATTTCAAAGTGGATACGGAATCGTAGCCTGCATCTTAAGATCGCAGCAAGTATTTAGTAATCACTTAAGTTTAGTCCGTTTCGGAAATGCCTAAAAGTTCACTGACCGCAACATGGCGATACTTTTCATCGACGAAAAAATACGGTCTAATCGCTGCACCTGCATGAAATCCACACCACACGGTCATTTTTTGCGGATACAATGAAGTCAAAGTCTTCACTACTGAAAATGACTTTCCGATTAAATTCAGGATTTTTTTCTAAATTTAGCACGGCCCAAGCGAATTTTTGACGGCGCAAATGATCAGGAAGCTCCAGTTCTTGACTTACATGTGATCTCGTATAGATGTAGACCAAGACCTTTGTACGTAATTTGCAACAGTATATACGGAGAGATTCTCATATTTTTTTGAACGGTATCGAATTGACTAGTTCATTCATTTTGAACTCAAGCCCTTACGGCAGCGATATTTTCAGCTCTCTGACAAGTGCGTTGTCTCACTAGCAGAGGAACATTTATAACGGAATATGTGACTCGAATTTTTCCACTAAAATATCCACAGATCGAAAATTGAGGTAAGCACTCTTAAAGTAGCGACCACCAATTCAGAATTTCGGTAGCAATTCTTAATAATTTTTAAAAGCTGCTCATTCGTAAAATTCACCATGATAAAAATCCGTACCTTGACTGACGCCTTGACATTGACATATGGAAAAAACAAATTTGAAAATTCCTGCATAATTTCATGACACTTCTTCCTGAGTTCAAAAACAAAACTATTTTTTGTGCAGATCTACTTGACGCAACTAGGTTTATGGAATGTAATGCCCTCGGTTTGACATGGAAAAAACAAACCTTAGCTAGCTACTACGCACATGCAGATCAGAGTTTATTTGGTCTCGAATCGTGTTAAAAGGATTGTCTGCATATGGGAGTGTCAGGTCGTTTGCATAAAAAATTAAATGGCCGTTGACAGTTGGGTTGAATATGGAATTAGTATAAATAAAGACAAGGCCCTAGAACTGACCCCTGTGGAACACTAGTATTTCCATAGCCTTTGTCCATGCTTACTTATGCATTTACCCTAACGTGTTGCTTTCGATTAAGCAAGTTAAACTTCAGAGATCGTCATTATCAGATCGTTGAATGAAAACCAGTTCAACTGCTTTTTGATGATAGTCTAGTGCATAGTAAATTCCATTTAAAAAGGCCATAATTCCATCTTCAATGCACTTTCATAAAACAAAGTTGCAAAATTTCAGAAGTCTTTGAGACAACTTATTAGCCTATAGTTATTCGCAATCAGGTAAGATTCTTCAGGATGGAATTTTTGGCATAGATTAACAATGTGCTTGAAAGTTGAGAACTTAAGTTGTTTCTAACAAGTTAGAAAGATTTTCGTAAGATCTGCCATTACTTCTATTTAATTGGCTCCGGGCTTACGGTTTTCGGCGACATTTTTTAAGTTGCTCTTATACGGTTGCCTTAATCCTCATTACCATGACGATGTTATTGCCTAGATTTTTTAAATCTATTTTTCGTCGTTAACTAATATGCCATTGGTAGATCGTTCTCTAGGATTATATCGTCTTCTTTGCATATCTATTTGATTGCGCACATTATCAACGTGATGACCCTCTATACACTTTTCCAAGAATAAAGTCATTTGTCATTAAGATAATAATGTAAGGCAATGTAGCAAAGCCTTTGCTAACTGAGAAAAGAGGTTATCGAAATTCCTTCTGATACTGATGCACAACTGTCAAGTTTCAACGATAAAATGTTACGCTCCAGGTTTAATCCCTTCTATTGCTAGAAATGGCACCTTAGAAGTACTCGTAACAGATCAATAGACTTAACTATTTTTGCGATGACATAACGATGACACATCGATGACATATCGACATATCTACATATGTACATATGTATATGTCTTTCAAAACTTCAATGTGGCGATCACTCATTTATTAATATTGTTATCATTACGGCTTTTTAACAAAATTCTTGGAAGGAAGGCTTTAGAACTTCAATCAATCATAGATAGAGATTAAGCCAAATTATATTGAAGATAGGATGAAAGGGGTTCCAAAATATTTTTTATCCTTTTAGGTTTAAGACTTCCATCGCTTTGCATAGAGACCAGAACTTATCCATTGAATGTCTGATAAAGCAAGTGACCCAATATGAAATGCGCTATATGATGGTACTGGACTCAATCCAAAACTGTCCTTGAAATAGCATGTTTTCCAATTGATGCTTAATTATGGATGCCTGCTCTAAGTGTAAACTCTTGACTGGTTTCGTAGTTAAGCGGTCATAAACTTCATAAGCTATGCATCTGTAAAGAGTTCCTATTAAATGCCAGAGCTGCTTCGAATCTCCGAAATACTCCAGAAACTCTTCCAATGACTTGGAATTTTTAAAAATTGTAAGTCTGAATTGTAAAAAAAAATCACAATCGTACTTCGTGGTGTTTTGTTCTAAGCGGAGTATTGACAAAATCACTTGAAGTATACGAAATTTTTTCAAAATGTAAAGTGACTTGTTGAATTTGGCGAGCTAGTTACATTCGATTTTCGATTTTTTGTTTTTGTTATATTGATACACATGTCCCTTACATGTATGGACATTGTCAGATATTTTGGATATTTAGTTTTCTTTTTACAGATATTGGTGTACTTGACGATTTTTTACTTTGGAAAAAAATGGATCAAACAATCTGTATTAAATAAAATAAAGTGCCCCAGTGTACTTGAAATGTTTATTGTGGCATTTGTAGAACCTACTCTGAAAAAAAAAATGTTTATGACTGGTACAAGCTCTTCACTAAAGGTCGAAGAGATGTTAATGACGATGCGAGGCCTAGACGCCCCAGCACGTCAACAACGAATGAAACGAGAACTATCGAATCACTATCAGAGAAGTAGATGAGGATATTGCCTTATTATATCGATTGGGTGATGCCATGAATTTTTTCAGATATTTTGGGCATGAAAAATGTGTCAGCGAAGTTTGACAAAAAAGAAACCTCGTACGACACCAGTATTTTATCTACATTGAGCTGCTCAGCATCGTTACATATGCTGTCTCGAGTCGCTCCCTAATATCGACGAAAGTGTCAAGCGCGTAACCTTCCTGTCGGACAGGTGACTATGAACAGAAAAGTCTATTTTGTGGCTTAAACATTATTCCTAACGATGGGAGGTAAGAAACTTTACCTTGTCTAGAGGTCTCTAGAGGTGGGGCGTATGGGGCTTATGTTGCCGAAAGTTGCTTTCATATCCTTAAAAAACCTAGATAGAAATCTTTGACTTCCGTGCACTCCCACCAACTCTCTTATTTGAACTGTCAACCAGTACTTCAGTACGCTCGAGGAACGATTACAGCCTATCTAATTATGTATGTTTTCACTTCCTAGAGTTTGTTTTCAAAACGTTCCATTAATAGTTCCCTGATAAGACATAAGCCATTACGCCTGATTGTATTGTTTGTACCCTTCGGTTTGTTATGGTTTTTTTTTTTTACAATTGCGAAAGTTCACTAACGTCTTTATCTTAAATGGATTCATTATACTGTTAATTTTAATCAGCTCTTTATACAACAACTATCACCATCACGTCATATCTACAATCGAATGCTGGAGTACCCTTAAGCATGGTGAGTACGAGCTGGAAACACTTGTACATGCCAAAATTAGTTAGGTCGGATTTCGAAATTAAATTACTTGAACAGGTGTCATGCCTTCCTTCGATCAATTTCAGAAATAGCTTTCATGCCACATCGATTAGCATCAACATCTTGTCTTGTCATTATTCGCAGACATACATATGTATTTGGAGAGAGTAGTTAAGGTTTCCAGGGCGAATGGCGACATTATTTTCTCCGTCAATTCTCGTTAGTAAATTCCCAACGGCCTCTGATTGATTGAAGATGGAAAGAAAATCAGGATTAAATCCAAGGAATTGAGTGGGTGTTGACCAATTTTTAAAGGAAATCAAAGTGGTGTTAATAACACAAGGTACTTGATATAAATAGCAGTAACTACAGTTCAACGGATTAATGTCATCAATTCTAAAACAAGTGACGAGTGCCGGCTTTGACCTGCCTACAAGCTGAAAGGATAAAGTTAAATGTGGGGTATTAACTTGTCTTTATAATTGCCTTCCTCTCTCACTTGTGTCGTCGATTGTGAGTGACTTATTCAATAGAATCAAAATTAAGGACTTTTAGAAGGACTTGTCGTTTTAAGCCTCGGGGAGTGAGAAATAAAGGGTGAATGAACTTGTTGTAAATTAGACGTCTTTTTTTGTTGAAGTTGCTGCCTCTCGTGTGGTGAGTGTCGTGTTAAGTTTTTGATGAAGGAAGAATAGCTTTTTTGATGGGATGGAAGATAGAGTGAATAGCTAATAGAAGACATTCCAAGTGAAGAGGAACGATAAACAGATTTGGGGTCAAGGAAATGTTTTTTTTTAAATACTGATTTCTTATGAGTAAGAATGAAATCCATACATATGTTCAAGAAACAGCGGAAATTTTCGTTTTTATTTTAGTAAACATGTCTAAAATTTGTAAATAGCTAGCCTAATCGTTTTTTTTAGTCTGCTGTCAGTCGAAACGCATCATAGTATATTTTTTTATGTCAACGGCTGCAAATTGATGCATGGAGATAGAGACGATGAAATGGGTGGAAATGTTGGTATATAAAGAGTGTTTCTTTTAGAGGTTTGGTTTTTAAAATGGCAACACCGTTTCTACTCATTTTCAATTTGACAGTGGAAAATTGATTTGTATTAAGTACGTTTTGCCATTTTCCGATGAATAGATTAACGCTAGAACAACGTATGCAAATTGTGCAAAAACTTATTTTGAAAACCATGGTGCGGTTTCCCAAACTTATCGTGCGTTACGTCCATTTTACAGTCGACATAATCGTCCATTTGAGCACGTTGTTAGGAACATGACGAATCATTTTCGCACCACGTACACTCTAGTGGATAATTCGCATCCCCAAAGACGACAAACAGTGCGAAGAGAAGAAGTTATTGCCGTGATGGAGCGCAGTGTTGAGGAGAATCTGAATGAGTCGATTCGACATCGTGCACACGCACAGTGATTATAGTTATGCCCATCCATTTTGTGGGAGATTTTACGGAAAGATCTCAGCTTAAAAGCTTATAAGATCCAGCTTGCGCGTGACTATTATACGCGTCGTAGGTTCGGTGAATGAGCCGAAAACATGATTCAGCTTGATCCTCATTTCCAACGCAAAACTTTGTTCTCCGATGGGGCACATTTTTGATTAAATGGACATGTAAACAGGTAAAATTGACCGCAAACACAGACCGCAGCGACACGACTAAGCGTTCGTTGGAAAGGTCACAGTCCGAGCATTATTTTGAGTGTGCATCGAAATTGGCGCAGTGGTTGTTTGCATTTGTTCGCATTTGAAAATGGAGATAAATAATGAAAAATTGCGCTATATTTTGCAGTACGGCGGTACTTTATCGAATTCTGCTGAAAGCGAGCGAACCGCTTTCGTTTTGGTGATTTTGATGTGAAAGATGAGTCACGCTCTGGTCGTCCAATTACTGAAAAAGCAGATGAAATTCTTGAAAAAGTGCAGGAAGACAAGCATATCATCAGTGTCGATATTGGTATGGAGCTAGGCATTGATCACAAAACTGTTTTGGACCATTTACACAGAGCTGGCTACAAAAAGAAGCTCGATGTATGGGTTCGTCATGAGTTGAGCGCAAAAAACATGATACACTGAATTAACACCTGCGATGCGCTGCTGAAACTACTCATAAACGCTAATGAAAAAATGGATCGCATACGACAATCGGAATCGTAAAAAATCGTAGACAAGGGATGCTGAACCGTCGCAAGCGTTCGCGAAACCAGGATTGACGCTGAAAAAGGTGATGCAGTGTGTGTGGTTGGATTGGAAGGGAATCGTCCACCATGAGCTACTCTCAGTTGGTCGAACTAATTCTCAAGTCTACTGTGGACAACTAGAGAGATTACGCCAAGCAATTGAAAGAAAACGGCCCGAATTGAATAATGGGAAAGGCGTCGCTTCCATCACGATAACGCCACCACAAAAATTGCAAGATCTTGGTTGAGAGGTTTTGATGCATCCATCGTATAGTCCAGGCATAGCACCCTCTGACTATCACTTATTCCGATCCCTGCAGAACTCTCCAAATGGAATTAAGCTGGTTCCAAAAAAGGCCTGTGAAAACCACTTAGTCAGTTTTTAAACCAGAAACCACGGAAGTTCTTCACTTCATGGTACCCGAAAAGTGGCGAAATATTGTCGATAATAATGGAGCATATTTGGTTTAAATAAAATTATTTTCACACTATAAAGAAACCAGTTGAATTTTACTTAAAAAAAACCTCCACGAACTTTTTCCCACACCTAATATAAAGCCCCAGCTGGTCGATAAAGTTGTCGAAAATTGGACTTCTCGATTGCTTTTCGTTCGAGCTAGCTATGGTGTGCACATGCCCATAATGATATTTAAGATGGCATAAAATTATCTATGAAACAAAGTTAATATCATAGGCATTAACACTAGCTCCAAGGGTTTTATTTCATATTGAATTTATATACTTCTAAAAAAAACACCATTTACGAGGTCAAAATCATATACCTATGTTTCGACACCAGTATTGACCTTTTCCAGTAATCTGAATCATCATTGATGTCATTCAACAGATCTTGACCGATGCCCCGTTCTTCCGTTTTGGTCGTAACTAAGCCATTTTGGAACAAAGCTGACATATTTTTCACGCCCAAAATATCTGGGAAAATTCATGACATCACTCAATCGATATGCCAATATCCTTAGCAACTTCTCTGATAGTGATTCGACCATTCTCCACAACAATTTTCTTCACTGCTTCAACTTTTTCATCCATTGTTGACATGCTGCAGCGTTTATGGCGGGCATCGTCACTAGCATCTTCCTGCCTTGTGTGAAGAGCTTGTACCACTTATAATTTTTCTTTTTTGGCTCCAAATAGACTCGCCAAATGCCAGTCAACATTTCAAGTACGTTGGAACACTTAATTTTATTTTTTACTCAAAATTGAATACAGATTTGAAATGTACGAGAAGTTACCTTGTTTTTTTAACAAACCGCCTATGCCTAACCACTGCTGCTATCTTTGGGACAAAGAAAGAATTATTGCTTCCATCTAATTGACGTTGATCATCATATTGTGACTAAATTCTACGGCCTGATTGATCATTTGACTTCCAAATGTCTTGACAAAGAAAACTACGTTTCCGAGGTGCACCGTCAGCTTTACATACAGGCTTTCACGATGGTAAAGTAAAATGTCTAGTCACCAGCTTGTCACGTTTGTTTGGAGATTGTCCACCAAATTGTATCAAAATTCTCGAAATTTGTTGAGGCAAAGTTGCACGATGGTAAGCTGGAGCTGTTGCGGGTGTTGAGAAAATGTACCAGCAGGGAGGGTCGTGGTGCAATGGTAATCATCATCGACTGTTGAGCGGAAGGTCTGTAGATCAAGTCTGTCCATAACCAAGAACAATTCCTATATGGGAAAATTGTGCAACAACATCAGTTGTGTATGAGCGATGATCAAAAAATGCCGACGAAGGCATAACACTCGCAGAATAAGAAGGCATAACATGTGTGTACTCGCAATAAAACACCTTTATAACATGGAAATAAAAAAAAGTTACTATGAACTACAACCAACGCAACGCGACAAATTCAGTCGAATTTCTCAAATCCTATCTAGGACAAACACCCCCGGAGAGTAGTGAACGAACATTTTCGACACAAACCATCATCACCCCGTCCAGGTTGTGTGACAAACACCATAAGAGCATACACTCTTGAGCCTGCACGAATTATAAAAACAAAATAAAAAAATTCACTATTATTACGCCCAGTTGGGTTTGATTTTTTACTTGGGACGCTTGTTCCACTCGTTGAAACATAGGCACCCTTGTCGCTCCTAATACCATGACTAGTAGTGTTCAAATGTCAACTAACAACTCTCTTCGCTAAAAGTCTCTCGTGCAATTAATCGTCATTGAGTGCTTGTGGAACCCATTTTACTTGCGCTACAAACAAAGCTATAATGAATTCGAATTGATTTATTGAATCCATCTTCATCCAGTTCTTCTTCCATCAAGTGGAAAACTACCTCAATCGAAACTAAATAATCTGTATACGTACGATCATTCGTATAAACCATATGTGCATAGACTGAAGCGTGAGAATGTTTCATTTGAATGGAATCTCGAAAACCGCTGTCGCGACTGTAAATGTTTGCCCAACCACCCGGATGGATAGTGTGTGCAAATAGGAAACGCAGAATCAAGAATCAAGTTAGCTTCCTATCGGTGGTCACAATTAATAGTGATTATAAAGATAACGAAAGACAATGTTTGTAAGTTTTCATGGCCAAATAATGACCTGCAGTAGGCTTAGAAGGTTATGTTGGGCCAAGGTTCGTTGGTTTTATGATTTGTTGCCGTCACGAAGAAGCGTCATGTATTGCTGTTCTGTGTTCAGCTGTTTCCCGGTTCTCACGTAAACAAAACAATTAAAACTATATTCTCCTAGATAGTTTACGAGTACATAAATCATGCGACTATAAATCTGATTTTACTATTGAATCGCCTTCGTTCAGTAAAGAAATAAACAAATGAATCTTTGATTTAGTTTATCTGAAGCTTGAACGTTTATTGCATTTTACACTCGCTACCTTGATTCTTGCGGGAGCTACGGGAGGGTTATAATGTTTTAATGAGTCTTCACACTAATAGAATGATTTAGAGCTTTTTGAGTAATTGAAACTGCTAAAGGCGTCAGAACTAGCATCGATCGTGCATCACTGCGAATTGCCATTTGATCGACTATTAACAGTGGAGTGACTTAAAGCGTGACTAAGACTAATTTTACAAGATTTAACGACTTCATTAGTCGAAAGAACAACGACAAGTGGCATAATAGTCACAGCCCTTTGTCATTCGTGCTTCAATGCATTCCATCTGATTAGTTCTGGTTCATTGGGACTGTTAAGTAACTCTGTCTGGGTTTTTTTTAAATTGTGCAATTTTGTTTACCTATCATCGGTTGTAGGTGTTTAGATAGCTGCGTAAATAGAAATAAAAAAAAATAATTAAATTCCATTGCTTGTTTGCATTTTTCTACGCAGAGCTTATAGAATTGATAAATGGAATGTCTGTTCGGATTGACGTTGTCAATTAGCAATGAATCGAATCGCTTTATACTGTTTTTGTATGCCTAGTAAGTTGTGCTCCTCGACTGTTTTGAAGTAGTCGAGCTATTTCCCATTAGCGCTTTTCCTCTAAAAACAATTCAGAAACGTAGAGACGACAACCGGAAGGTGTAGTACCAAAAAAAATTAACAACTTATTGTAGACCAGTAAAACCGGTATTTATTTATAAACACACGACATAGAGTCCATAAGAGTCCGACATGGAGTGGGAGTTTTATGTTTTTTATCCCAAAGTACTCCTCAAAGCTGTTGGCTGCTTTCTGCCAACGTTTGCTTGTAAACGTTTTTTCTATAGGCTTTAACTATAATCTTTTTCTACAATCTTTAACTTAAACGCGGTGTATGTAAAACGTTGTCTTGCTGAAAAACCATGTACACGACATGTATATACCACGATTAAACAACATTACAAATTCTTCACAGAAGGCCGGGAAGATGTATGTAGATGACGTTGCCCGTCCTGGACACCTCAGCACGTTACCCATGGATGGAAACATTGAAGCATTGAAGAAAATCGTTATGGAGAATGGTCGAATCACTAGAGAAATTGCTGAGAATATTGTCGGAACGGTGGGCTCGTGCCATAAAGTTTTTTTATATCAGCGAAGTTAGTTCGAAAGTAGCTAAATCCAGTTAAAACCAAAATAAAGGTTTCTTTTTATTTATCAAGATAACACTTTTTTTCTTTGCTATCAAACAAGAATTGGTTTTTATTTGATTACAATATAAGTAAATTTGCCACTGATAATCAGGAACAGTATCAGTTAATTGACCTAAAAAAAATTCTTTGTGAAAACACCATAAATACACCACTTCTCTGCTACCTTCTTTGCAATGTTCGAAGCGTGTAGCCAAACAGGCTATTTCATTGAAGATCCAATATAGGATGATGCCTAAAAACTGTACCAAACACTGCCCACGAACTGGGTAGAGACCATCATTCCCTTACTTCTTGAGGTCTAATTGCTATTACAGAGCACCCATCTCTGGATTTCATATTTTCCGTCGAGTTTTATTTATTTTTTCTTTAATAAGACTCTGCTGACGGTAACAGACTTATATTCCTAAAGACCCAAGGCTTTATGCATAATTCGGAAGAATTTTGCTTGTTTATACGTGTTCCTTAGGTCTACGTTATTTTTGGAGCGAATTTTAATAACCTCAGTGCGCTGTTGAGGATATACCTCAATTTGATTGATTGGCATTAATTGCGTAGCTTTTACTTCTCATCTATCAAAAAATGTAAGCACAATTCTTGCCAGATGGCAAAATTATAAAATATTCAAATTCCAAGCAGTCATTGGAAAATGTTGTATATTCGTTCGGTTGTTGTTTGGAAAGGTGAAGTAAAAAGACTGAGATGAAAAACAAATCCAGACATTCGGGAATGGGGCGAGGAACAATGAAGCAATTTATTTCGTGTTGCCAAAATGTATCAGACTTGGGGTTGTCATGGTGGAAGACGACACTCTATTAAATTATAACGCAGTCCAATTAAATATTAAAAGTTGGAACAGTTCATAATAAATGATGTCTTTCCATACGGAGAGCCTGACTTTCTTCAGTCAATCTCCCGCCTTCAAGATTGGCAAGGGTGGCTTGCTTATCGTATTCTTATAATTTGGTTTTGCTTGCTCTACAGTCAAATCACCGAAATTTGAGATTATATTTCACATTGCTTCTTTCAAGGGGAAGGGCCCTCGTCGTTGAAACACAAAAAAAAAAAAAAACAAAACAGCAAATTCCTATCGGCTTCGGTTCTGGTCCCCCACGGATTGTTATACCTGCATACTGTACGTACCTGTCAAGTCGATGAGGCATCCAAATATTAACAAAATATCAAAATAGAGAAGAAACAATCGTCATCGGTCGTGCTGACATTGTGATGGATTAGTTTTAATATCGCTTAAGCACACAAAGTTTATTAAGGCACACCCGTTATACAAAAGCTTTTTATGAACATTTGCAGCTTGGATGCCTTAGTCGTAACATATGAAATGGACGATTTTTATGTGTAAAGTTAAACGTTATCTCAAGTAAAGTTTATTGCAAAATGTAATCTTAATGTATTCATAGTTCCGCTAACGCAAGCTTGCCTCTTTCGAAAATGTCCTTATACTTTTGGGGAAAGATGTTAAAGTTCTGTTTTAAAACATCTGAGCTTATCGAAGTCTATTTGTATGACGATGCCCAAACTTCTTTAATCGGTCACTTGTACGAGTAAGTCTGGTACATAAGGCGCCAACGCTTCATATCTCAACTGCCCCAGCTTTAGGGACTGTGCTGTATGTGATGTTACGAAGCAGTATGGCAACATGCCTATTTACCAGTGATAATTGTTTATTATGTATTATATCAATTTCTCGACAGTAGCACGCCGCCGGTTGAGAAATGTATAATGTACAACTTCCACACTCGTTCACACGCAAGAAAATTTCCACAACGTGTCTGTTTGTCAAACATATTGCAATCTCCAGACGTCGTATCATACGTCAGTATCAAGACTGTTCATCTCTCTAGTTTGTTTACCCTAAAAATTACCTTCGAGAAATCAGATTCTATTTTATTCATTAATTCATTAATTCTAAACCACTAGAAACAATTGGCGCTCATTCTCGGCTTGAATTGGATGGGCATCCACTGGCGAAATAAAGTGTGGTTAATTAACTTGGGATATGCTCTGGCAAGGGCCAGGGGCGCTTTAGCTCTGATAATATTGCTGTTTCATAGTAACCAAATTTATTCCATACTGAAGGTTATCTGCTACAGGACCTGAATCAGAACCGTTCGGTCCAAAGTGAAAGCCAGCAAAGGATTCGGGTGTTTGAGAGGCTTGAGGGCTTGTCACGGATTACATAAAGGGGATGGGCATCTAGTGTTTTTTTTTAAATCATAGGTTATTTTGACACTGACAGCTGTCCCGGTCGAAATTTTGACAGAAAGTCAGTATCATACCTCCGCGGAACGAAATGAGTCGCTTTACGTTTGAACAACGTTGGGAAATATTGAAAACTTATTTTCAAAGTGAGTGTTGCTTAGCCCAAACAGTGCGTTTTTTTTAAATAAGTTTTGGCTGAAATGATGCACCCACCGCGACTGCTGTACGCAAGTTTGTGCAAAAAGTTCGTGAGATTGGTATGGTAGTGGAGAACACTCATGGTCCTCGTCGTCGTACAGTGCGCACAAACGAGAATGTGGCTGCTGTGGCCGAGAGTGTGAGACTCAATTCACGAACATCAACTTGCCATCGATCTCAACAGCTCAACATTTCAGGCACTAGCCTGAGGAGAATTCTGCACAAAGATCTCAGATTAATCGCTTACAAGGTTGAATTGGACAACGATTTTGGGCGAAAAATCATCTTTTCTGTCGATGCGCAGTTTCATCTCGGCGGCTACGTTAACAAACAAAATTGCCGCATCTGGGGCTGGGAAAACCCGCACGTTATTGTCGAGAAGCCAATGCATCCACAGAGAGTAACAGCTTGATGCGGATTGTGGAGTGGTGGCATCATTGGACCATTTTTCTTCGAAAATGAGGCTGGGAATAACGTTTCGGTCAACGGTGGGTGTTACAGTGCCATGTTTACCGACTTTTTTTTACTGAAATTGAAGACATAGATTGACCCCTTTGGATTTTTTTTTTTTGTGAGGAACCGTGAAGGACCGATGTCATGCCAATAATCCGGAAACGATTCAAACACTTAAGGCCAATATCATACAAGCAATCCGTAAGCTACAGCCCGAACCATTAACGAGGTCTTGGAAAATTGGGGTGACAGAATGCGCTACTGCGAAGCCAGCCGAGAAAGCCACTTGAACGACGTTGTATTTCATAATTAATTGTTCATTTACGTGTACATTTGTACATTTGTAGGTAGTACCCTAACAAGATCTTATACAACAGAGCTAGGATTTCAAGGGTAGAGAATCTTCTGATAAAATTCATTCGAAACCATGTTGCAAAACTTCTGCCAATAACCTGATCTCTGAGGCTAGCTATCCCAATAACTTGTACCACGAAAGGGTGCACCTTAACAGCTTTGTTTTCCCAGAAGCATGCCTCTACTTAGATCGATGAGGGTTGATCTATGATACATAATTGCAATACCGAGTCAGGTTCAGTAGGTCGGTTTTACGTTGAGATTGAGGGGATGTGGTCAGACAGTATCAACGTATTTGGCGATTGGAGCAGACTTCGCCCGTGGTACCTTTGGTTTCTATAGACAAAGCCTGCCGAACGCCAATGGATTACATAGAGCAGGTTAGCGTAGGTTAAAGTAAGCTAGGATGGCTGATAGTTTTAGTTTTCATTCAGTTACAAAAAAAAATATAGAGCTAAGGGCCAGTAAGGCACTTCAAGTTAGTTAAGATATTTAAGCTTGTTGTAAGCATTTTTGTCTACCATAAGATAGTTAAGTTTAATAAAAATGAATTAAAACTAAAAATCAAACTTTGTTTACGCTTCCGATGGCTGAAAGGTAAAGATTTATAGTTGCAATTAAGACTTTCAGGCAAAGCTAAAAAGAGTCGTAGCGGGTTTTTCGTCGAGATCTGCTTCAAGTGCCTCATTATCTATATGCTAATCTGGCCTATCTCTAAGATAACTTGATAGAAGATAACTCCTTCGTCGAATTTGATAAATCAATCCGGACTATCCTCCTCCATACACAGTGTGACGGTTGTGTTAAAGTTGGACAATTGCTCTTAAATGCACTCTGGTGCACTCTTCTTCTTAGATGGCGCCTAGAAGCTTTTTCAAGACAAAGGGGTTTAGCCAGTACCCCGCCGAGGAGAGAAGCCGGGTAAATGAACATTCGAAACATTCGATGGAGTTGGTGTTTTCGGGATCCGAACTAGCTCATCGTGCTTCAGAACCAATACACTACCCACTACGCCACAGCGCTCTCGATTGTTGGTGCACTCCGTGTGAAATTGAACAAACATTTAAACATTTTTCTCCATGACCTTCTGCCGCAATGATCAGTATCTCGGCGATTTCGTATGTATGTATACAATAAATTATAAACTGACGTCATTGATGTCATGTGTTCGTGTTCGAACATCTCGAAAACAAATAATGAATTTGATTCTGGATCAATTTCATTCGACATACTATAACTGCATAATGAATACCTGATAACGTTTGCAAAAAAGTTGAATTTTCGGTTTGTTTTTTATAACGAAAAAAAACTTTAAAAAAAATGAGAATCTAGGCATTCAAACCTGTGTTAGGTGTTCGGTTCTGGTATACGATTTGGAAGGTTGCTGTGCTAGATGAAACCTTGCAGCAGAACAGTTTTGTTTTTCTTATTTTTTTTTTTTTTTATCCCGGCGTCGTTATGGTCAGAAGTGTAGGACCATAACCTTCCCACTTAACTGCATTCCTACTGGTCCGCTTGTGGGGTCCGCCCCACAGCTTTTTATAAGTGGCGTATTGGCAACCAATGAATATATCAACTTCAGACGCGTTTTATTCAATGTGCAACTGCGTAATGAAGTGCTGATTATGTTATCATCAATTTTATGAGAGAACACTGCCAACTGGTGCTATCGGGACGTCGCGACGCACCGTAATCTTTAAAAGTACCAAATGAAAAGTTTGTAGCTTTTAATTTAACTTTATATTGCTTTTTAAGTCTTTTGAGAAGTTTGTTTGCATCTTATAAAATGATATTCGTTAGTAGGTAATAGCTCATTTGACAGCCTCACCGACTTAGTCCATTTTTGTCATTTTTTTTGTGTCCCGCAAAGACTGTACTCTGTTTCGGGGAAAAGGTCCTAGGTACCCGTTTGATAGCATAACTATTGAAATCTAGGATTTTTTACAATACATAAGGCCCAAATTACACCGCAAAATTGATTGAGCAAAAGCACACAGTCCGGTGATGCAAGATGTTCGTTCAAAAAATAAGGTGACTTTTTGAATTTCGCGAGCTAAATATACTCAGTTTTTATTTTTTGATATCCTACATTGTCAACCATTTTGAATATGAATTTATCTTACAGATGTAAGGGTTGGACGTGTTTTGAGGTACTTGGCGAATTTTTTATTATTGAAAAAAATGGATCACATTTTTTTAATGGTGATTGTGGCATTTGGCGACTTAACTCTGAGCAAAGAAGAAAATCTTTATAACAAAATCTTCAATGAAGGCCGAGAAGATGTTAATATTGATGCCCACCTTGCACGTCCCCCAACGTTGAAGCAGTGGAGGAAGTTGTTATGGAGAATCGTCGAAGACAAGTTTCTGAGGATATTGGTATATTGGAAATATACGGAATTTTTTTTTTTTGGATTTTGAGCATAAAATGTGTGTCAGCGAAGAATGTCCCGAAATTGAAAAATTTTGACCAAAAGAGCCACTTCATCGCTCAAAAGTTATTTAATGGCGTGAATGACGATCCAGATTTCCTGAAAAGGATCACCACTGATGGTGATGTACATGGGTACATGGTTATGACTTCGAAACCAAAGCCCAATCATCCCAATGATGAAATGATGATGAGAGCCCAGATCGAGAAAAGCATGCCAAGTTCGATCAAATGTGAACGTTTTGGTCACTCTTTTCTTCGATTACAAAGACGTTGTTCATTACAAGTTCTTTTCCGAAGGTCGTACGTTCCATAAAGAATATAACCCTCATATAATGTGCCGTTTGCGTAATGCACCTGCTCACTCATCATGTGTTTGTACATAATTTGTTGCCAAAACACATCATGTCAGGCTTGGCCTCCTGCGACTTTTTTCTGTTCCTAAAACTCAAAAAAAAAACTCATGAATGAACGGAGATTGGCCATCATTGAGAAGAAAAAGACCGCATCGCTGGAAGAGCTTAAGGCTATACTAAAAGCCGCATATCAGAAATGATTCGAGGATTGGAAAAAGCGCTGGTGCAAGCATATTATATCTTGAAAGGATGACTTTGAAAGGGTTGAAATAGATTCGGGGCCTTGATGCTTGGTTGCCACTTTATTTTTTTATGTTGGAGGCTTCTACTATCTGTTGGAGCACTCATAATCTCCGATTACACTCATAATACAAATACTGGTCCACCTTTCTTTATTGAATTTTCATCGTTATGCGGAGAAAAGTGAGGAGGGGCTTCTGTGATGTAGAGCTCAGACATTCGGCACACACCACGTCAGCCCCAAGGGTGCGCCACCGTGCGCGAGCGAAGATGAGACAGTCCCAGAGAAAGTGTTCTGCTGTGTCATCTTCCTCTAAACATGCAGCACAGGTAGCCGTCTCACTGATGCCAAGCACGTAGAGATGCTTGGCAAACGTGTAATGGCCCATTATGACGCCCGCAAGCCTTCTGCAATCATTTCTCGTTAAGGATAAGAAGAATGTTGCGGACTTCTTGCAGACATCAGGGCGTATGCGTTTAATCATCCTGCATCCTGGATATTCCCTCCATCTACGACTGTGTACATTAAAGACCCAGTCATTGATGTCAGATCTGACCGTGGAAGCAGGTATACCTAAGGCGGGTTCAGGTCCTGAGAGACTCTCCTCTAAGCCCCTTCTATCGACTTCTTCGGAGATCTCGTTTCCTGGGATTCCAGAGTGACCTGGGACCCATACAAGCCTAAGTGAATTTAGTCTTCCGACTTTGTTCAAAAAGGTCTTGAGTTCATGCACTAATTAGGAGTTGGATAGAGGGTTGGACACATCTTTGAGTGTAGCTTGGCTGTCTGCAGACGCATATGCTTTTTCCCCTCCACCTGTGTTTCACAACGTAGTGCATGGCCATTAGGATTGCGTAAATCTCCGATTGAAAGACAAACGCATATCGTCCTAACGAGAAGTGCAGCCGAAGGTTTTCGCGGTCAAAGAAAACTCCAACGCCGGACTCCAACTGCCCAGTCCTGAAGCCATCTGTGAAAATTCAAAGACAGTCCACTCCAGGTTCAGTTTCTGGCCAAAGCCAGTCCTGACGCCATGGAAATGTGAACGTGAAATTACAGCGCAGTAGGATGGCAGGTGTCATTGAGTCAGAAGGCATATCCATGAGACAGGGGTCGTAGGATATTTCTCGCGCAAGTACACTGTCTCTCCAATGCGAGTTGTACCAAAGACCATTTTTCTTGAGGCGAGACATGGCTTTCACTGCGCACCCTCTGATATATATAAGCCCCATGTTTTACCAAAGGCATCTTTGCATTGCCAAAAATCTGAAAGCGTTTTGGTGGTTTTGGACTCAACATGCTTTAACCAAAGAAGCTTGCTATCTTAGATGACCCTCAGTACTTAGCTTCTTTGGATGTCGGGATGGGAATGCCTTTTAGCACCAGCTGAGTAATGCCAGTATTTTTCCTTCTTGTGAAGAGAACGACATCAGTCTTAAGAGGGTTAACCGACAGCAGATTATTCGTGCACCAATCCTCGATCACATCTAGCGCCACCTGCGCTTTGAGACAGACAGTCCCTAAACATGAGCCGACAGAGAGAACAGCAACATCATCCGTCGTGGTGCAATAGTAATCATCGCCGACTGTTGATCCGAAAAGTCTGCACTTCAAGTCCGTCATATTCCAGAACAATATCTATACGGAAAACTATGTAACATCAGTTGTGAATGAGAGATGATCAAAAAAGTGCTGACGAAGGCATAACACTCGCAGCAAAAGATCAGTTCAAAATTCATGTGTGATTCTGTATGTGAATATCCAATATGAAACCTTAATGACACGGAAACAAAAGAGTTAGTGTGAACTACAACCAACGCAAATTAAGTCGCATCTCTCAAATCCTATCTAAGACAACCACCCTCTGAGAGTAGTCAACATCTTCGACACAAACCGTCTGCACCCCGTCCAGGTTGTGTGACAAACACCATAAGAGCGTACACCATTGAACCTGCACGAATTATAAAAGAATATAGGCCTGGGCCTAGATTCCAGAGGCATTGAGAGCATCGAGCAGAAAGTCGACTGCCATGCACCATAATTGCCATTGATTGCCACTTAGTAGTCAATGTTATGTTGATGTTAAATCTAGTTATATCAAGGCATGATCAAATGTCCTATCGATAGTACCTTCAAAACTCTGTGGTTTGGGGGAAAAAAGCCAATACCTGATTTCATCGATGACTAACATTTTTGTCTCTCAGGACAAATGCTGTGGAGTCAATATTTCATCATCAATGCCGTGGTTAACAAATCTAGCACAAGAAGTTCGCGGACATGAGACTTGACAGTCTACTGTCCTGCACTGCGTATTGCTGATATTGTAACGAAGATGAAGCTCTTCTCTGCTCTCGTCCTCTCGTTAGGCAGGATTGCATGGCGTCTGCTATACCGAGACATGAAGGTCTTTGGAGACGTTTTAATCTAGTAATGTTTTGGCTTGGCATTATTCCACTATACGACAAAGACATGGGCGATGGTAGGTCTCGTGAACAGGATTCGAACAATTTACTGGCAAGTTATGAGCTGTTAGAGTTCACTGTTTTCCTCATACGAAATGGGAGCACATTATACCATATTTGAAAGATTGCCCACAGGATAATAGCAACATATCGTGTACGAAATATGCAAATAAGAATGCAAACAACTCATTGAAATGGAAAACACCAAAACATCTTCCCAGTTGTTCACTCAACTTGAAATAATAATTAGTCCCAAAGAACGCTTTACAAACAACTAACAACAGATCACAATGCGGTCATTTCTTATTCCTTTCCTTGAGCTCAACTATTTAACATAACCTTCCCTACCACCAGCAATTAATTTGCAAAAGGGTCACAAATCAAAACAGACAGCGTTACCTCCAGATGCCCTGGAAGTACAGTGTGCAGGTAATTACAAAACAACCTAAAGCCCTTCTGAATGTTGTTTACGACGTACTCACATAACAATTTTCAAATTCACTCCATTAACCCTGAGGTACGAATTTAAACAAAAAAAAAAAAAGCAAAAAAACATAATAATTCAAACAATAAAGTACCGCAATCAAAACAAAAAAACAAAAAAGCCGGTTCCCCCAAGCAATGTGAAATAAAACACAAAAAACGCTCAAAACACCAAAACTGCGTCATTTCTCGGCGCAACCCCGAGGTTTTTTGAATAAAACGTAAAACGAAAAAACCAAAAACAAAACTCCAAGCGTCGTCTTGTGCTATTCACGTTTCAAGTCCAATATAACTCCACCACCGAATACTACTCCAGTTTATGTTCCCTCATAAGCTCTCTGCCAACACGTTGTATCTCAAGAACCCTCGTGATGTCTAATATGGGGAAAAGTCCATGTTTGGATATATGTAGATCAACATACGAGTATAATATCCCAAGTTGACACGATGGCATTTACTTGCGAAGAACTGCGCATTTGCCGCGATGGAATTTGTTACCAAAAACAGCAAACACAAAAAAACGTCTAACCAAGAACGAAGCAAATACGAATAAGAAGAATCCAAGCCGGGAGGTGAAGAAGGAGCAGTAGCAGCAACAACGACACCACGGCCAAGTGACGAATTTATGTCATAGTGTATGCTTTTAGAGATTGACTTGGTAAAATACTCACGTCCTTCCAAGCGCTTGGCTTTATTTGGTTTTTTTTTTTTATTAGTTTACTGAGTTGAAAATTCAAAACACCAGAACACTGTTCACTGATAGAAATCACTCGTCACAATCACCAAACAATTTAATCGAAATCCAGTAAAGAGGGAAAATACAGAGGAAAAACGGGGTAAGCCCGGTCCAGCGCGGCGCGGGGAACTTGTCATCCAACGACATGCACTTGACAAACCCAAATTCCACTCGATCGATTTAATAAATTATTTTGAAAATGCACCGTTCCGAGATCTATCGTAAATAATCAACTTTTTGCAATTGGAACTCCTAATAAGGTTCTAAAAAAATCCTAAAAATCTTTGTCCGTTTATAATAATTTTCTTCTAAACGACACGTGTAAACCTAGTTGTTCAATTACGACGGCATCTAATCCAACCGGCGGATGAAAGTAAACTGAAGGAATGAAAAAAAAAATTCATCATTGCCGCACCATTGTATCACAGTCTGATCGAATCGAAGCTGCCATACGCGACATACCGGCCACCCGTCGTATGTAGTAGTGAATTGAAGTGGAACAAAAATGGAAAAAAACAACGAAAGGAAACTAGTGATAAAGAGGAGCGACCCCCATCGGGAGTGATAACTATGTAACTCATACCCTCAAGTGTGATATAATTGTTCCTTTTTTTTTCCTTCGTCTCGTTTGTTTGTTATCCACATCGAAGCGCGGTAGAAGGTTGAGATACGAGTATCAAAACAAAACAGCGATTGGGCGTAATGTCATCAAGTTCTTGTTTATTTTTAATTTTTTCAACGAACAATATCTAAAACGAAATAAGCAAAGAACCTGTTCGGTGCTAATCTATACAGCGACCAGTGCTGCCACTTGTATGAAATACTCCCGATTTCCATGTTATTGTTATTCCCTTCCGACTGTGCTAATGAAATATCTGGTTTTCCTTATTTGCCATAGCCTTTATCGATAGTTTTGACATTTTTGATAATAATATTGTCACTAAATCTGGGCGGATACGCCCAAGTGCTCGATCGCCTGTATTACACAAAGATTCCGATTAGTTGCGTGCTAAATGCAAAATTTATTAGACGTTAACAGACCATGTAAACATCTACAATACTAATTGCTTTATTTACGTCGATCAAGTCGTTGAAGGTTCGGCTCACTCTGGCGTGGTTTTCAATTGAACTATGCACCTATCATTTGCGCATCAGTTTATCAATATTTATTTAGTTATTTTCAGGAGGACTCCTGACTCCAGCTTTACGGACTGTGGCAGACAATACCATTAGCAATCCGCACCAATATAACCTACAACGTGATCAGTAGGCGCGATAATTCGATCTCAAGCCACGAGGTGTTAGCCCGTTTAATTGATTTGGTCAAGATAAATCAAAATCACGTTGCCGGTTGAGAACGAGGTTCATGAGTGATCATGGCCTTTTCAACTTTTGGCAGTCTCTGGCAGATCAGACTTTTTCTGTGGCATTTCCGTTTTTCATTAATAGTCTTCGAAGGATACAGCCAAATTGTTTGTACCAATTTTAGGCTTGGGAAAACCTCAAGATTTTCGCTTTCCTAGGTATCTGTCTTATATAAATTAACAATACAGGGCAATCAGCTGGTGGACTTTTGAATTATATTTTATTCAGATATTGGAGACACTGACTCGATCAAAATATTTGATAATTGTTGGGAGATGAAAGATGATTTTCTTATAGCGAATAAATATTTTATTAGATTATATATCGTCCCTTCGCCACCTTTCTGGCAGTAGCTTGAATCTAAGCTCATACATTTTTTTTTTTTCCTTCTTGGCAAAAAATTGATTAGTTTGCTTCCGAATGTTAGCAAGGTTTTCGAAAACGTACTTAGTAAACAGAACTCTTGTCAAAAGGACAGAGCAAAAGATAATAATACCGGACAATCAGATTGGTCGTCAAAGGCGTCAAAACTAGTTTCCGACATTCAGTGGAAGTGCCGTCGATACCTTATAGTTAGAATGGATGTTCTGTAAGCTCAACGGACTAAGCATGCCAAAATATCATCTGTACATGATTTACGCCATGACAATGGGAAAGAGGTTTGTTTTTAAATATGACAACATTATTTCAAGCAGGATCTTCGACATTAAAAACGGTTTACAACGAGGAGCGGTAAATTTTCCGATACTGTTTAACATCTACACAAGCGATCTTATAGGTTTTCCTAACACTCTGAGTGTGCAGATGATCTGGTAGCGTATAAAAATATCAGGTCCAAAAATTGAGATCATCAATACAATGCTGCAGTGTGACTTCGATCATATTAAAAGATATCGCGGTGATTAGAAGTTAGAAATTAATTTCCAAAAGTCGGAAAGGATACCGTTTACGACTCCGTTGTATAAGGTCTCAAAGGATACTAGAAAGAACTGGAGGAAATCCGCATATAAATATATGGACGTATAGACGCTTGTGTTGCTCGAGCTAAGAAAACCTTCGATATGACATGCAGTCTTTCACAGCATTCAACTTGACAATAAGTTACGTGGCCCTAATAAGGCCTATGTGTCCGGTGTGGTTTAATATAGCATCATTTTATATGGAAAATATTCGTGTATTCGGGAGGGAGTGCCTTAGGGTCTGTCTTAAAATATACTGAACGCCAAAGCTCTAATTCATTAAATATTACCCTAATAAGGTCCTGTAAGGCGGAGCAGGCCGAAGCATAATCGACAATTTTCTTGTTAAAATAACCCGAAAATTACGACTAACGACAACAACTTGATCTCCTATTATAGATACCACGAGAGTACACCCCGATCGGCCTCTTCTGGAGGCCGGATGCGTCATCATGCTTAGATTAGCCTGAGAACTGACTCTATCCTGTTAGCCTTGGTGAGGTTTCGGGCATGCAGAGTGAGTGAGATGACAAAGCCCAGTTGCTGTACGATGCAAACAGGAGAGTGACCACTCGGAACGAAACATACGAGTGCTGGCCAACCTGATTGTATTTAATATAATCTAATAATTTATTATAGTTATAAACAGCTTAGAGTAGGCTTATTTATTCTTTGCCAAAAAGTTGCTGTACGTTCGACGGTCAGCGGGTAAAGATACATATAAACGCGAGTGCATAGTCAAGAGCAAGTTTCCTCAAAGCCAAATGATTTGGAGATGTTTTTGTTTTCAAGTTTTGGCTCTTTTGGTACCAGTCATAGAACAACATCATTTCTATCTTGACAAGTGCATTTTTTAAGATGATTCTGTACCTTATCATCGAGCGAAATCCGTAAGTAAACTGTTATAAACTAACTTCTAAATGACTAATCTCAGTCATCAAATAATTTCTAGTATTTGCTGATCTCGGCGAATTCGCTCGATTTAAATCAAATCGAACACTTAGGGCATGTAGTGAAACGTAAGGTAGCTGAACATAAACCGGAGAGTAAAAAAAGCTAAATGAAGTTTTGGACCATGTATGGAATATTGGAAGTATTCCTTCTTTTCTCATTATTCATTTACGGCCCTCTTAACTACTTCAGTGGATGCGAAGCGTTTTCCAGAAACAAATTTCTTCAAGTTTGGGAACAGGTGAAAATTTGAGGGAGCCATATAAAATGAGGGGAGATGGTCGAACAAATCGTTACTCAAAACGTGCAGGTTTCTAATCTCCAACTCCAACCTCTTTTACAGGTGCGTTGTCCTGGTAAAAGATGATTTTTTTTTCCTTCAAGCCAGGCCTTTTCTCGCGACCAGCTGGTTGGGTAATTATTCTGCATTTTGCTTGGATTGCTGTTTCATTTCTGGCGTGTAGTGTTCGGCGTACATCTCATCCATGGTGACAAATTGTGTGGTTCATCTGCAAGGGCTCAGCTGCCCACTTTTTACGATTGATATCGAGGGAGTGGAGTCTCTATAAACTTGTCAACTTGGGATAAATTTCCTTAGAGGTTAAGCCGTTCAAAATAAATAATTTTATTACTACTTAAACACAGTATTCAAGTTTATCCATTTTAACGGAAAACACGCAAGATGCCTACTGCAAAAATTCGTGTAACCAAACTACTTGAGAGAACAAATTCAATCTTGTCATACGAACTAATAACACGTGCAATAAGGCGGGACTCATACAGCCATCTCTATCGGGCCGTAGCATATCATTTTCTAATGAATATCGGCTTTTGAAGTGCTTTGTGCAGGTTCGTCCTGTTAAAATTAAAAGACCTAGCTGCTTCAAATGATAATGATCGAATTACAATTCGAGCTGTTATCCGTGGGTGAGCATGAATTAGTTCCTTTATTGAGTCTTTAGCTTCAATTGGTTTTTAAAAACATAGTGGATTTTCAAAATCAAAATTGCCGGAACGAAATTTTGCAAACCAATTTTGGCCCTGTCAGTACATATTCTCCACGCTCATCGGATAGCTCTTTTCTTACTTGAACAACATTTTTACCGATTCGATAGTGCAAAAGCAAAATATGCCGAAAAATGCTGTTTTTTTTTACCTTTGATATTAGAATCAATCACAGACAGGCCTTGCTATATCAACATTATGTTATATCAAAATATATGGTTATGCGGCTTTAGTGAAAAATAGCAACTACTTTCGAAAAACCCAATATTTTGTGTCACAAAATTTCCAAAATACAGAAAAAAGCGAATTTTAAACAGAAATTTCGATCCTCGCAAGTTTTCCATATTGGCATCATATTTTATGTAAAATTAATTTGGTATCAAAGCATTGAAGCAACATGACTAGTCATTTCATTATCGATTCTCCTAATAAGCTAAACTGCCCTACATGGGCCTCAGAGACCAAGTCGAAGAGGAGCCAATGAACCATAGCATGCGACTGACTGGTCTGGTTAGAATGGTGGCATTATTAAATCATTTTTCTTCGAAGATGAAGATGATAATAGTGAGGAATTAATGAGCTGGACTTCATTATGCTACCAGGAGGATAGCTCTACGTGCCACACAATTCATGTAAAAATTGATATTTTGTGCACTACGTCTATTAATCGGGTTATAGGCAGTTGGGTGGCGTTGCTTGGCCTGCGGGGTGTTCCCTTAAACATCGATAGTACACTTCAATGCGTTCAGTCAGTTAGGCACAATAAATAGAACCTCAAACTACTAAAAATATACTTTAACATCAGCTAGTCAAGATGCCCTACTACAAGGCGAGCCGAGACCGCTTTTGAATGAAAGTATACTTCACCTTGTACTTAGCCTAAAGTGTTTTTTTTTAAGGTTTGGGCTACAGAATGCACTCCTCAAACTAGCTGGGAAAATACATAAATATTTAAATACGAGTAATTCGAATATTCCCTTTGCTTCGTATGTTGATATGACCAAGGCTTTTGATATGGTGAATCATACTTGCTTGTTACATTAGATATAAGCTGTAGCTTTTAGAGGCTCTAATTTTGACCGGTTTTATTTTATTCGCCAAACTGCAAGCATGTTGTGGTAGTAAAAATTATCTTAGCTAGAAAAATCATACCAATATTGGTGTCCCTCAAGGTTCTCCATCGGGCCCGATCTTATTTCTGATCTTGGTAACTAAATTGGTTATTCAAGGTATTGAGGACAAAATTACAGTATTTTTTCCTTCTATTTCTTATTTCAGCAGAGGCCGTCTATATTTGTGGTCTTCATTTCGATTAATCTAGATGTACTATGAAGTAAGATTAAGAAATATGCACTAATGATCAGTAATAGAACTAAGTTTATGCTTTTCAATATTAAAGGGAAACATAAAGTTCTGACTTTATGCTAACATTCACCAAGCTGCATATACTTATGGGCGTATGACCTTCAATTAAAATGTTATATTAGTTTCAATGATAATTACTTTAGGATAGTAAATAGGTATTTTTTTGGCTCCCGGCGAGCTGATTCCATCTTTTTTTATACATATTATATTTTCAACTTTTACGATTGACTTCACCTTCATCAACGCTAGAACGCGTGTTATGCCCATGGACAAGATAAACTTTCATCCCCATAAATTTGCTTCATCAACTGACGAGTTTCGCTGAAAGTTTCCAACAAAATAAAACAAAACTTTATGTTGGTCATTTGTTTGAATGGAATAACTCAGCTTCCGATGGACATGACATATTGGAAAAACTGATATGGCATGGTGGTGCTACTAGAATGTACTATTTTCAAAAAAATCTCTCGACTCTGGAGCACATCATTATTATTTTCTTCTAATTTTATTGTTAAGTGTCGCCACTAATAAAAACAAAAGGGCTTAATGTATCCACAATACATGAAATCTTATGGTAAGATAATTTGTTAAGTTGAAGCGCTATATATTTCATTTACCCAAAGACCAAAGCTTAACTGAAGTACCCTAAACAGGTTTTTCCTTTAAAACGGCTTCTGATTAGTGCTACGAGTATAATTGAGTGATATAAACAGCGACGGTATATATTCGTTGAGGTAAGTTTTACGTTGTTTCCATTATCTCGTACAAAAATAGGCCTGCTTACCAGCGGTTGTGATAATAGCTATCGCTTCTATTTTAGCCATGGTCTAGACACAAAAAAAAAGACGACATGAACGCTAAATCTATAAATTGTTAATAAATTTGAATGAAGAGGAAGGATCTATGAAAATACCCCTTAATAAGATGGTCAGGTAATTTACATATTAGGTGAATACGACACACTCTTAAACAAGGAGTAAAAATCGAAGACACCAATTGTAGAAGGTTTGGACAATCTAGCAAAGATAGAATTGATATTTGCAAGTTCGAAAGGTACCTACAGTAGGCAGGTGGATTAAGAACTATTCTTATCTCGAGGTATAGCGATAAGTAGTTACTTTGGTACTGTGCATTTGACTAAGATAGGGAGCGCCGTGGCGCAGTGGGTAGTGTGTCGGCCGCTGACGCAAGATGAGCGAGTTCGGATCCCGATAACACCAACGCCATCGAATGATTATTTCGCGGCTTCTCTCCTCGGCGGGGTACTGGCAAAACCCCCCGTTGTACACCTGCCATGAAAAAGCTTCTCGGCTCCCGCCGTTCGGAATCGGCATTAAGCTTTAGGTTCCGTTCACTTGTGTGAAAAACAAATCGCACACAGCATAAGTGAATAAAAAAGAAGCTTGGCTTTGGCTCCACATGAGCTCTAACGCCATCGAAGGTGTCTGTTTGGCAGTACAATGGACCAGTATTTGTGTCTGAGTGCTCCAACAGATAGCAGAAGCCCCAAAAAAAAAAAAAAAAAAAAAAAAAAAAAAAAAAAAAAAATTTGACTAAGATTGAAGAATGATTTTGCATAAATTTAAAAGGTCATTCAAGATGAGGTGTCATTTTGATTAATAATAAGGCGCCAGGCAGACTGAAGGCGCCCATCGTTTTAATTTTAGAGCATTGTTGAACTGAAATCATTTAATTATCAATGCAACGATTTTGACAAGTAAAATCTTGTATGATGAATATAGCACAATTTGCTGAAACATAGTTGAACTTTCACTATAAAAACAGTGTAAAATCGCAGTGATGTCTGGTGGAGTTCACATTGATTTTGGTTACAGTTAAGAGCCCTCTTTAACAGCGATAGTGAATTTAATCGACTTCAATTTGTATTCGTCCGACAAAATCAGCTGAAAATATAACTGCCGTAACCGAGGATGTCCGAAAACTCAGATGTTCATTTCGAAACAACAACAGAAATTAAGAGGATCCTCAGGAGAAGGTGACGACAGTAGGAGCCGTCTTCTAGGAAATGTGTAAGACAAATGATAGCATTCACCCAAACCACGACCTGGAAAACAAAGCCCTGCTTCATAACTTCTATCTTCGAAATGATATCGATCATTGGCGATTAGAAAACCCTGGCCTTACCAGGCACAATGATCATTTCGTGGCAAACAGATGAACTTTGAGTCATTGAAGACAGCAGTGGTGCAACCAATCTCCAAGAAGGGTAAAGACACTTCTAACCCGAGAAATCTCTGGTCGATAAATCTTATTCCAAGTGCTAGGTGTTTGAGAACCTGGTCCGTAAAGCCCTATCTAAATGGGTTGAGGTAAATATGGAATAACAATGAATTAAAAAATAAAACTAACTAACAGGAATTAGGAGGATTCGCTTTGAGCTACGGTTTTTATAAAAAAATTATTATATTAGGTTGTAGGTACCACATGAAATGTTTTTTTTTGTAAAATATTAAAACTCAATATTTTTATTTTATAAAATTTCATTTAGTCAAAATATGAACCATTGACATCTATAAACTTTTTCCATCGTGTTTCAAGGTCCATTATTCCTTTTTTATACATATATGTAAGGCTTGATTTTTTTACGCTAAAAAGTTGTCAAAGGCTTATATGACCTCTGCTCGGTTTCGGAACACCTTTTGCCGACAAAATTGCGCCACATTGTGGAAAAAGTGATAATCTGTTGGCGAAATATCAGGAGAGTACGGTGGAGGCGGAAGAAATTCGAACGCAGGTCGCTTTTCAGCAAATTTCGTATGCATTATGGCATTATTTCCTCACAATATTTGACAGGATATATCGTTTCCCCTGGTTGAAGAAATGCAGAGTGGATTGGTCCTTTCGATGTCCACCAAATTATCACCGTAGCCTTTTCTGGGTGGAGACCTAGTTTGGGGGTGTGCTTTGGGTTTTCATCTGCATCCAACTACTTCCTAGATCTTTTACGGTTGTCATACAAAATCTACTTTTCATCGCTTGTGATCATACGGTGCAAAACCGGTGCATTTCGATGCCTTAGACGCAGCGATGCACAGGTTTCTGAACGGCGTAGTTTTTGGGCATTTTTCAATTCATAGAGTACCCACTTGTCGAGTTTTTTCACTTTCCTTATTTAAGCAAGAAAACCACTGAAAACACCGTATTTTCGCTGATAAGGTGAATGATTAAGATCCTGATTTTTTACTCAAATTAATCAGTGATGAGGCTCATTTGTTGCCTCCGGAAACAAAACGTTTCTTCTTCAACCACAACGACCGACAATTTGGTTTCACTGGGCCATATTTTCTCCAAATTATGATGAAGCAACTACGAACGAATCGCGTTACGGTCGACGTTGACTGACTCCAAATGACACCTCTTAATGGATAACATTTTTTTCACCTACAATTAGCCATTAGCAGTAAATATAATGTATGCACGACTAGCATTTCAGTCAGGATTTCAAATCAGATAAAAGTGTTGGCTATTCATGATGAACATTTTGTAGAAATTCAGCTCGACAGAAGCGGTAATAAAGAAAAAGCAGATTGATGAGGACCAAACAGCACCAGGAATGCATTGGAAAAGGGTAATTTTTTCTGGCAAATTCAATTCAATTTGACCTGACGGAAAAGAGTGCGAAGGAGAGCTAATTTTTGCTTCCCACCATTAAACATTTACCGCGTTTATAAGTAGACCTATTCGTTCTATGTATAAGTAACACAAGGTAAAAGGTATACATTTTGTTCCCTTGTCACATCAATTCTCTATTTCACCATCTACTTGGAGAATTGCTTTTTTTGGCGTGTGGTACTCGAGAAATACTAAACATTTTGTACTACTTTTGCATTATTTCATACAAAATTAGTTTCAGACAGTGGCTTCACTGTTTTTATCCCAACTTTCCTCGCAACACATACGCTCTTCGAACCACGTTGCATCAAACCACGTCCAACAAACACATCATCTTTTCTCACTTCACATAACCACTTCAATCTATTGCGATGCAATATGCACTGCGTACACACCCATTCCTGTTAATACATATGTCCACAAGAGAGTGAGCGCGATTTCGCTTTCATTTCATTCAATGAGTTTTTCTACACTCTCTCCCTCTTACTACGTTGAAAAGAGAAGAGGAAATAAAGGATTATCTAAAGAATGCATTCACTGCTCGGCTCTGGTTGCCATTGATACTGCATTGGAATTGGCGCCAATAATGATTAGCAAACCGAGAAGCAGTTGCACGGGGTGGCATCAGCGCTTGAATAGGAAACAGAAATTCGCTGTGACCGACGTCACGTAGGCACGCACTAGATACTACGAGTATGTTGTGTGACATTGAACATTAATTGTTTATCTGTGTATCTCATTCTTTTCTAGGTATGTACATACATACAAACATATACTCGTAGGAGCGAAGAGCGAATACTACTATAAGCGCCGCGACAAGTGGGTGGTTATGGCTACTATTGGCATTGATTGGGTCTTACATATTTATCCAGAAGAGAATCAGAGAGAAGAGAGCGCGAAATGAGAATAGAGAACAGTTCCATGGCGCTTCCATCATAACCCTCATTTGACCTTGGGCGACGGAATTCACTACGACAGCACAAACGCGAAGTGAAGGGCGGAAAAGTGGGACGTGTGAGGAAGGTCTTGAACTTTCCCTTTTCATTGTTCCGCGAAACAACAACGAAAATGGGACAAAAGCGTTCTAGCTCTGCGCATGCATCATCCAAACGACGCCAACGACAAACAGACATCCTCCACCACACGACCAAGAAAAGGGGAATCAAAACAAAATTCCGAAAACATTACGAAAACAGAAAGAAAGAAACAAGAAAACGAAAAGAAGTAGATAACAAAAACAACAATGAGCAGTGGTTGGCCAATGCATCCGGGCTTGGGGTTGAGGTTGAGGTTTTTCTTCTTTTGTTTTGTTGTTTACGTTCGATGGATAATGTGATTTGGGACGCAACACAGTTTTTGTTGTCGAACAAGTTTTGAATTAAAAGAAAGCCCTTTGTTGAGGGAGGTATGAGTATAATACCTTGAAAGAGAACATTAGCACTAAAGGGGGGCTACTACTTATTATTTTCTAGGTACATATTGTGCGGTTGCGCTTTGTTCATGTTATAGATCGGCGAATGGTGAATTACGCCGCGATGATTCTGGAAACGCAGTATGAACATTTTTTTTTTTTTTTTTATAATTCGTGCATGTTTAAGAGTGTACGCTCTTATCGAAGATGTTCGTTCACTACTCTCCAGAGGTGGTTGTCCTAGATAGGATTTGAGAGATTCGACTAAATTTGCGTTGGTTGTAGTTCACAGTAACTCTTTCTGTTTCCATGTCATTAAGGTGTTGCACACACAGCGTATGACTTTTGAGGTGATCTTATGTTACGAGTGTTATGCCTTCGTCAGCACTTTTTGATCATCTCTCATTCAGAACTGATGTTGTTACACAGTTTTTTCGTATAGGAATCGTTCTTGACTATGGACAGACTTGAAGTACAGACTATTGGCTCAACAGTCGTTGATCATTACCATTGCACCACGACCATCCCCTTTGCACGTTGGGTACCGAAAATGTTAACCAACGAGCAAAATAAAAAACGAGTCGGCATTGTCGAATATCGAGAAATTCCAAGCAGATTAGTTTCATGTCCATGGACGAGGCCTGGATCTATTTTGAGCACGTCTCACCAACTCTACTAAAGATTTCTAAGATCTGATTGAAAGCAATTTTATCGAAACCTTCTTTATTACCGGAGGGTTTAGGTAAAGCGACGCGCTGTCATGTCAAGATCATTTGGACAATCTAATATTTCAATGACTTTTATAGGGAGGCGATACCGATCTTATAGCTAGTGGACTTTATGGCGGGACGGAATCTCGTAGTAGCAAGTACACGATTCCCACCTCATCATCCATAATGGGACCTGGTCAATCGATAACCAATCAACCTCGGATCATTACATTGTTGCAGCCAAGGTACGACTGCGAATTTCTATGAATCAACGGAGTCAAGTAAGAAGAAAACAATTTAGTGTCGAAAAGCTGCAATCGCAAGAGACCGCCAGGACTTTCGCCGATCAAGTCTCATAGAGCAGCAATGGAGACGTTGACAGAACACGATCAGAGAGGCCGCCTCAGATGTACTCGGTTACGCAGATGACATTGACGTTATTGGACGGACAAAGCGAGGCGTCAATGAGGCCTTTGCAAGCATTGAAGCAGAAGCGGTTAAAGTGGGCCTAATGGTAAATGGGGACAATATCAAATATATGCTGTGATCAAAGAAAGACGCGCAACACCGACGTCTTGGTCAGAACGTCACCTTCGGCAGCTATATTTTTGAAGTAGTCAAAGACTTCGTCTACCTTGGTGCGATAGTGACAAGCAGCATCGACACTAGCGCTGAGATAAAACGCAGAATACTCGTAACTCTTGCCAACCGCTGCTACTTTGGGCTTAAGAGGCAATTGAGTAGTGGAGGAGAAGATTCAACCAAGAACTAACAACTTAGACGTCTGCGGATCCATTGTCTAAGATGGCTAGGCCATGTAGAGCGAATGGACATCACCGCTCCGGCCTGAAGGGTCTTCGACTCCAATCCCGAGGAACGACGCAGCAGAGGATGACCGCATATAAGGTAGCGCGCAAAGGTGAAAAGGGACCTCAACCATCTGGGCGTGCGGCACTGGAAGCAGCTGACCAAAGATCGTGCCGGCTGGAGAGACTTGTTGGTTGAGGCCTTGGTTCACGCCGAACTGTAGCGCCATCTAAGTAAGTAAGTAAACGCTGTTTATTTGGTTTAAGAAATCAATTCAGTAAAAATGAGTTCTCTCATGCCTCAGAGCCTCATCTTGCAAGCCGTGCTGTAGAATGCAGAAACATGGATTCTATGTATGGTAAAGTGGATGAAAGAGCTTTTTGTCGGGTTCTTAGGGTTATGTACCACTATATTGACAAGGTTAAATGGAATATGTGGGCTGTACAGCAACATGGACCTCGTTATACTTGAAACATGGGAAACTGCACTCTGACAATACAAAGCTATTCGAATCCAAGCAGACACAACTGATTTTGCCACGCCATGGCCTTTTATAATCAGATCCTCGTTAAATATCATTTCCACTCTAAAGCTAATCTAAATACTAGTTACCAGCGACTTATACCTGGGCCCTGTAATGACAGAAAGATGTGGGTTGATAAATAAAGCAGACTGTAGCTAAGAAGCGATAGTAAAGCTAAGCCTCAGTAGCTTAGGTAAGATTGTGGATGGCACGCTTCGTCTGGCCGATATTTAAAGGTTTTTACAGTGTTTCAATTCAGCCTGTGAAGCTAAGCTTATTAACTATATTGGTCAGGCTGAGGTTAAAGTTTTTAGACCCATGATTTCAGTGTCACCTCCAAATTGGCTAGCCTTTTGGCCTTCCTATTCCCGTCTAGGTTACTGCTCTTAATCCACCTGATGGCTCTTTTGACTTCCCCTTTCCATTACTTAGCCCGGAGAAGGTGATATTGGAGGCGTTTTGATGGACGCTTGACTGCCGCTAAAGGTAGCGCTGGCCCTGCTGTTGGGGCAAGTTGTACTGAGTGTATTACGTGGCTCTCCAATCTTCAGGACGTCTACTAGGAGTGTGTTAGAGTTATTAAGAAGACGGTATGAAATACTCATTAGATTCGAGACCCCCGATCTTATGTGATGCCCCACAGAAAGGGGTACTAACTAATAGAAGTACTAAGTCCATCCAATTACGTTGAGAGCACGCTCATAAATATGTGTCTACTTATTAACACGATTAAACCTAGTTCTATCCATCACACCGTAAATAAAGACTGAACTTCCTTTTTCAATATCACGCGATATCAATGAATGGCCAAAAACCCGTCTGACAGCCAGCAACACGTACTACAAATAGCTTACCTGTTATTAAAGCCTAATTCAAAAAAAGTATGCCAATCAACCGCCGTCTTGCGGTTTTAAGGCATTCCAACAAGGTCATTCGTATCACAATACAACTAGAATTTAATCGACTGCGAACTTTAGACGCTAGTCTTGTGCCTCAACAATCTACTATATCAATTAAGACACGAGCCAGTTCGCAAGATATGTAGTAATAGTGGCAGTTCCAACCGCATACACGACTCGTTATCAGATTAATGAATCAGCATACGAATGTTTGTTGACACGCCTATTTTAGTCAAATCTCTCATCTCTCATCTAAACAAGCTTATCGCAGACTACCCGTTGATGGCTTGCGAAATTACGTCATCCACCGTCAGGGTAATGAGAATCCAAGACATGTGTATCCCTTCTCCACTTGGCACCTATAAATATATGGGAAACGAGGAGCACATGCACCAAGTGTGATCACGAGAAGACAACAACAAGAGAAGAAATGTAGCAGCTGTCGTCAATCGCGCTGCCTGACAGTTTGTCTGAGTGAGAACCGATAAGAGCTTGGTGTTTACGGTCGACTTGCATCATACGTCACATGAGAGAGGGATTCGTCAACTTCGATAAGAGTAGCAATTACAAAGTATTTTGCAATCACACTGTGTAAATCAATTACGTAAGTCGTCCCCGCATTACGGGATTGCTTCAGGGAACTGAAGGCCAAACCTGTTTTCGTTCCCGGTTTTCCTCCATCAATTTCTCCTCGTGCTTTGGTTTTCTGTTTGTTTGTCTTTTGCCACTTGTTTATGTTGAAATTTTAGGGGGCAAAGTCAAGGCCAGTCGGTCGTGTGGGATTTGGTTGCCTTCTCTGTTCTGTTTTCCTCTCGGTATTCCTTATAAATCTCGGTTACCTGCACCTTGTCTCTCTTCTGTTATTTCTCTTCTTCGGAGTGTGCTGTGAGACACAGCTGGGGTTTCAAATGCGCTAATACGCAATAAGAATTTATTCCCGGGATGGTGGAAGAAGGAGGACTGACATTCGGTTGTTTATTTGGAATAAGAAGAAGAGGTAGACGCACATGTGGAGTAATCAGGTTTGTTAGCTTATTGTTAAACAGAAATAGACTTCGTAAGTGGTGTGGTGACAGTGAAGGCGCCACATTTTGTATGGGATTAAGGTGTGTTTTGAAGCAATTGGTATGATCTATGATCGGAATGGATCAATGAGAGCCATTTCTAGGTCTGGCTTCTTCTAGAGTCTTCAACCCACTAGAAATGAATTGCTGAATTAGGGTGGTCGATGTTAGGCTGTGCCAGCGTCTCCACTGCTAATACTTCTTCTATATTTGCATTGACTAACATATGAATACTGGAGAAGCTGTAGCAATGGCAATGGCTATATAGCGCACTAGACGGAAAGCAGGCATTGCCTTCCATTAATTGTCAATATTGCCATTGCTAAGTCGCCTCGTTGATTCCAGCTTCTGAAAAATGTTATTTCTAAACACTGTGACATATTAGGGAAGAAGCCCTAGTTATGTGCTAATTATGCAAGACTGTCTCAAAAACGCAGATTAATAGGAGCGAGCCAGTCTTGAAAAATCATTTTTTAAAGATCATAATAGCTGATCTTTACAGTGTTACGGCGGCATATTATCCCCTACTATTCCTGACCCTACTAAAGTTACTTTAACGAGCGATCCATCAAGATATGACCAAACTGGATGTGGTTTTTAAAACTTAAAATACATTTAGCAACTAACATTTCGGGATGCCTCAGGGGAGATTTATTGGTCCTATTTTTTATTTTTTTTTTGAAGCAGAAGATTAATCACTTATTTTTGTTCAGCTTATATTCTATGCATACCCAAGGGGATAGATAAAGGCACCGCTTGCCAATCTTGTGAGGTTTAGAGTTTCGCTCTTTGGGTCCAGTTGGGTCGTTTTCAATAGGTCAAAAATCAGAGAGAAATTCCGTTAAAGGAGCAGTAGTTTTGAAGTTAAACTGAACTAATGCGTGCAAGATCGTTACGGAAAGAGTACTTCTGAAGCTAAATTGAAGTAAAGGGGGATTCACACCTGGTCAAGTGATATATCCACATGTTTGCTCGGAGGTACTTTCGAAGGTGGAAACTGATGACACGACAATAAGAATAACGTTAAAGAATGAACGAATAAGTAATACTCCTGGATTATAGGCTTATAACGATTCAGTCTACGATGAAGCCTTCTAAAACGCTTTTAAAGTAGTCTTTTTGCCAAGCAATCCGGACTTATAGTAAATTGGTATACGAGTACATGCCCTGTATGCCTAAGTTTCACTATGAAATCCTACATTGCATGTACGTATATTACACAGGCATCAAAACTCGGTAGTTATTTAGGAAATTTGGATGCCGGTTTGTAAGTTTGCCTTAACTTGAAAGTAACAAAACAATTCAGTTTTTTCAAATCCTGACGGGAAGCTTCTCAGCCGCTACTGGTAGGCAATGTCCATTTCTTGCACCTCGCAATGAGCCAGTGTAGGAAAAAAACGAATGTTATGACCGTCAATTCGTCAAAAAAAAAATTCTTTCCTAAAAGAAAGACTTTTCCAAAGGCAAGAGGTGTAAAAGGGCGATTAATTTTTAGTAAATGACAGGACTTTATTGGACTTCAAATTTGTCATTAGCCTTGTCCTACTTTTAAATCAACATTTGGACACATGGTATAAGCGCTCAAAGAATTATCATCTCTGCGGATGATAGCAATGTTTTTCGGTGTCGTGATGTCTTAAAGACAGCTGACGACAAACGATTTGATGCGATTATTTGACACCTATCAATCACATGAGATATTCGTTTCTCTTGCGAATGGTTGTTCACAACATTTTGTTTTTTGACTTTTTTCGAATTTTGACTTAGTTCTATCTATCACCGATCATGTGCTGTCCCAACTATTGAATTGGGTATCATTTAGCTACCGTCAAGTAGTAGCCAATGTCTGGGCAAACGTCAGTTGGAATCATTGCAGCCAAAATGCGATTGTTCATATTCGACTTTTAATAAAATCGTCGAAACTCGATGTCGAAGACTTGCATCTTTATATGCCGTGATCGTCTGCTTTTCTCTCTCAGTTAATGAACAATAGGAGTATCAGCTTTGACATTCTTTGAGACCTAGCTCTCATGGGCCGATTTTCTCCAAAAATCTTAAGACGCGAACGATGACAACCAAATTTAATCGAAACACGAATACGCTGTTGAACAAAACTAATGCGTTTGATCCCAAGTTAGTTTAGGTTAGGTTAGGTGGCTTCCCTCCGTAAAAGCGGTGGAGATCACTTAGACCAAGATCGGTCCATTGTGGTACCACTTGAGTCGGCCTGGTCACCGCTACCTTTGGATCCATTTTGGGAGGCTAGAGTAGGCAGTTACATAAGAGATGGGATGGAGATTCGTTTTCTTCCTCATCATTACACCTACTGCAGAAGTCATTGTATGGCAGTCCTAATCTTGCGGCATGTTTCCTTAAGGCGCAATGTCCTGTGACTCTGATTAGGCTGCTTATATTCTGCCAGCGTATTTTTAGCAGGTTTGTGGTTTTACGTTGACAATATTTGGGTAGGTTTGTATCGTGTAGTTACATGTTTCAAGGTCACGCCATCTCTCATTTGCCTTTTTCAGTGAGTTTTTCGAGATTTGGGTGGATTTATTTTGGCGAGTTCGTCTGTTTCACAATTACATGGTATATCATTATGCGCATTTGCTCGATATCTCATTTAGAGACGTGCGGCAGAGCCCGACCAAGGTATTTGGCGTGGTTTCTGAATCCAAGGTAAATCCCATTGAGTTTTGGTGGAGTAATTTAAAACTAGCTCCATTTTTGGGGGATTTATTCCAAGCCCGCAGTTATCTGCCTAACTGGAGCGTTTGCCAGTACCCACAATTGCAGCGATAATACTCCTCCTTGTGGTGTGCCTCGTTTTACTGCCTTTTTTGTTCGGTAGCAACCGAATTTCGAATGGATCAACCTACTTAAAAGCATTTGTTTGATCTAAGGTTTTATATTACCATTAACCCCTAGTTTGCTTAATGCATTGATGATGGCTAGTGGTTTTATGTTGTTGAAAGTAAACAACTATCATCTGTAGAGCTGTGTCTACTGATTGTCCCTTACATTAAGCACGTTGCGATTTCGAAAGTATGCTTTTTTGTAGGTTTTCGCGAATGTACAGGTCCACCAGTCTCTCTAGCGTCTTAAGAAGAAAGGAAGAAAGACTGATAGGTCTGTAGTTGCAGTTGTGTGAGAGGTTTTACCTGCTTTTGGTATAAATGTAACATTTTCTTCGCTACAGGATAGCGGTATATAGCCTCAGAATAATACCAAAAGCCATGGTTCTAGAATGCCCTAAGCACGTTGCATCTCTACCGGGTAGGTTCCATACGAACCTGCAGATTTGTATGGAAGGAAGCTATTTACTGCCCATTGGAGTTTCCCTTTGCTTACTACTTCCTTTAAAATGAACGGAGGACTCGGTATGAGTTGTTCAAATTTGTAGTTACTAGCCTCTGCATTGTCGGGAAAGTGTGTAGTGAGCAAGATGTCTAATGACTCTACGCTAGTCACTGTTGCGGTGCCATCTGGTTTGTTAACTAGGGCGGGTATAGTGGGAGATTTTGACAGTATCTTCCTCACTCTACTGACCTCATCATTCTCTTCTATTCTTTTTTTGTGCCTTTCTTATCTCACTTTTATATAGTCTCAAGCTTTTCTTGTAGCAGTTCCAGTCCTCTGTTCGTTTTTGTTCTTTTGCATTGTTGAAAAGCCGTCTGCTTTCCTTTCTAAGGGTAACAGGATCGGCAGACCACCCTGGAGGTTTGGTTCCCTTTGTTGGTCTGCTACTTTGGCAAGACTTTAGTAGGGATTTGTTCATAGCTCCTGTAATTTTAGACGCCAGACGTTCAATGTCTGCATGCAACTTTGGGTTACTTAATTGAGCGGGGTTAAGGGCGCCTTTAAGATTGGCCTCATATTTATCCCAATTGATCCTCTTAAGATTCCTAAAGGATTTTTTAGTTGGGATCTCAAAGTTTAGATGGAACCGAATGTAACGGTGATCAGAGAAGAAGTTCTTTTCCAATACCGACCAGTTTGCAATCGAGATATTGGAAGAACTGGATACCAAAGTTATATCTAAAACTTCCCGCGTTTGAGCCCAGCATTGAAGGAAAAACGGGCACAATACGAGCAAAGTGGATTTGACGTGCACTTTTCTAATATGGAATTTCAGAATTTCCAAGATTAATATTCCATTAAGGGCAATAGTGGGTCCTACCCATGATTTTTTCCGCTTGAGAAATGTTTCATACAAGCCATATGCCGAAATTAATTAGTTATATGCCTAGACCATTATGACTTTTGAAAAAGAAGGGCCAATTACGCCTTCTAGCCACAAAATGCTCGTTCTGTTACTTTTGGGGCATGCAGTGGTGTCTCGTGCATGGTAAGATCATATTTCTCACCCTACATGCGTCTTTTATATGTTCAGAAAGTTCGAAATGTCCCTAAGTAGATATTAAAATTTGCTTTAACAATCAGTATCAAAATCCTGCTTCTCTAACACTCAGTCTCTCGGGAATTCCTCGTCACCCATGTCCTCTAGGCATGAATTGTAGTAGTCTGCGGCAAAAGAATGTGCCAAATTCAATGTAGAAATATTATAAGCTGAATGCGCGTGATACACACAGCTTACCGTGCCTTCACTGTACCGAACTATCTTTACTGTGTTACAGAATATTGGCTCAATTGACCAGTCTTTCCGTATACCTTAATACTCAGTTTGTACAAAATTTTAAATTTAAAAAATTTAAAATGTGTAGGGCAAGAAGTACAATCATTTTGTAAATGCGTTATCTAAAGCTAACATCGGACATTTGAAATACACGCCATCATTGACAGATTTCTAACTGACAGTGTTGGCAATATAGATAACACGAATTGGATCACCCTTGTTAATCAGGATACAGCGTTCACCAATAAAAATCCTAGACCTACGATGCTTTAAACGTGTTGTGTTGGCCGAACCTGTTGTCTTTGTGTTTTACCTTCTTACTGGGTTATTAGGTGCGATTCGGGATTTTTTTCATCATATTTGCATGCAACGAATGTCTCTTCCTTGTAGGCTTTCCTTTTTGCTTAATTCAATTAGATAATGGAATGAAACTCACATGTCCTCTATCCATTGCTCGTCTTTATCGACGTCCAATCAGAAGCCCACTCCCGAAATACGCGTCACTTTTATAGTATAGTATCCATCATAGAAACTAACTCACTTTTGGCAACAATAGCCCTTATTCATTTTTATGACTGCTATTGAAAGCACATTCACGTGCAACCATCCGCGCGATTCGAACTCATTTTATTCTATTTTGGCGCTTTCTCCATGTAAGGTAGTTACAAGGATTTTTATATATGTACATACATATATATGCTGGACGTGCGCTGGTGGAGACATTATTATGTCTATAAACACATGGTCGGCAGAGGAAAGGAGATGTCTGTACGAGTAGTATAGTAGTAATGAGAATTGCGTGATGTCATGCATGTGATTTGTATTATTAAAACCAAAAAAAAGGACTTGGTTTTGGCACCCTTGTCGAGTAGTAAAAGCAAAGTGCCAACAGACAGTGATATCATCGTTGTAGGGGTGCCAACGGAGATATGATGTAATCGACTTTTCCATCATTAACCGAAAGAATGTGGCGAAGTTCATTCATTCTATCCTCATGTGGATCTGTTTTTCGTACAAACTCCGTCGCTATCATATAAAACATTTTATGGTGGACTTATTTTAAATAGGCGTCATCGAAATAATAAAACATCTCCTTTTCTTAGAGCAGGAGTGCAGCATGGGCACCCCCGGGAAAAGTTTTTCTTTTGTCGGACGATGGAGACCATTCGGACAGTAAAGAAGGACAATAAAGAAGAGTCTGATAGAGAGGACATTCAAAATGACTTTTTTTTTAAACAAGTCCATGGAGGAGGTTGTGTGCAATTTCTTTTTTTTCCCTAGGTAAAAAGGACTTAGTATTCATGGTCGGCTCCTAGCTGCAGGGGTATTGTCAGTATCTGGCAGGACCTGAACCTCATGCCACAGGCGTCAACAACCTCTGAGCCACGGTGCCCTTGACTATTTGCAAGATACAAATTAATCAGAGGATCCAGTGGAAAACCCTAGGGAAAAAGACCGCCGTAGATGGGGGGGTAAAAAAAAAGATGGACCCAGAAGAGATGGAACAGGACAGCGAAACACGAAAGAGACACATTCATGACGGGGAAGACTGGCTAAGAGTTGTATAATGATAATAATAAGAACAATAATCCATAACAACCGCAGAGTCTAGTTGGCTTAGGCGATAAATCCGGAGATTTATGAATAAGACGATGTCATCCGTCCTTTCATGGTTAACACTATCCAATATCACGGGACCAGAAATTTCGCTTTCCTTCCTCATCCACTTTTCATAATATCCATATATATAATATCCAGAATATTATAATATCCAAGTCACTGAAGAGAAGGACCAGGGTGATTTGATTTTTCGGGAGAGGGATCTACTTCTGAAGCGCCTATTGAGCCGAAAGAAGTAACGATTGGCAAGAGTTCTGCGTCTGAGATCAGTGTTGTGCCTCTAGTTATTATTGAACCAAGGTAGACGAAATCCGATTATAATGTTATAACTTTCATTTACTCTCAGAACTAAGTGCTTCATCGACGGCTCGCAATATTTGTTCAATCAAGTCAATGTCATCTGTGCACGCAAACAGACAGAGTTGAATCAGATTTTGCTTCTTATTTTTTACAGTGAGTTCTATACATATATAAAGGGTTTTTAAATTAGTGCGGGTAGATTTTGACGGCCTGTGGCGGACATGTAATGTTGGTGACTTCTGTCATATCTTTTGGTTACAAGAACTCGGCCTTTCGTAGACTTCAACTTGGCGAATCTTGTGTAGGGACTAGGGCCAACACTCACAGTCTGGTGGACTGCTAGCAGCACGAAAAGCTATATGAACATGCTCAACAAAGTACAAAGGTCAGCCGCTGTTTGTACAACGGGAGCCATGAGAAGCATGCCGCAAGCAGGGTTGGACATGATTCTTCATCTCCTCCCCCTGGATCTATTCATAAAAGGCTGCGCTGCAAAGAGCGCTCTCATACTAAGGGAGTCCTCTCTGTGGAAGCAAGCCAACTATGGACATGCGGCCATACTCAGAATAATATACGACCTGGGAAGGAAACATGGTTTTAGTAGCCTCGCAGCTACGACCGACTATATTTCCCCCCAAAATGACTTCTCTCTCAGTATACCTATCCTCTTCCCCGACAGAGAAGAGTGGCTATCAAACGCCGTAATCAACGACCACGAGATCACTCTCTTCACCGACGGATCGAAAATGGACACAGGCACTGGGGCCGGGTTCTACTCTGATACCCTCCACAAACAATAATCATTCAGACTCCCTGATCTGTGCAGCGTTTTTCAAGCAGAAATCCTGGCAATAGAGAAAGTAGCCAAACACCTACAGGTAGCCGATATCCCACCATCTGATATCATTATCTTCGTAGACAGCCAGGCTGCACTGACGTCAATAGTGTAAGACTCTGATATATAAAAAAAAAAACAAACATTTAATAATATCGAAATTGCCATTATCGAACACCCTGTTCACTTCCTTATGCACAATCAATATTATTGCTCTGTTAATCTACTGTAAGATGGTATGATTTATGTATAATTTCTATGTACTATATTCTATGTAGTTAGTTCCGCTATGCCTTTAAGAACTATGACCAAATGTAAAGAAAGAGAGTTTAGTTGTAATAAAGCACTTGAAGCGAAACATCGCCTGCTCGTTTTTTTTTGATTTTGCCATTACAACTAATCAGAAGTGGGATTACTGTACCCAAGTCACTGTAGAGTAAATGCAAATGTTAAATTAGTGGAAATTTGTGACAATTTATTAAATTTTATGTTATGTGTGCTTAATTTTACAAAAGTATTGAAAAAAAATATATCAAAATGAGCAGTCGTGCATTAAGATTTATACAGTCGGCAACTGTACAACAACTCAAAGACAAATTGGCTGAAATTGGTTTGACTACAAATGGGATAAAGTCCACTTTGAAAATTCGACTAAAGCAAGCTCTCGAAGATTTAAACGATGGCCAGATGGAGGAATTTTTCCCAACGAATATACTTGATGGAGTCAGCTCAGAAGGAAACGTAACGGATTTGGAAGAGGAAAACCGGTCAGTCTCACAACAGTTAGAAAGGTTAAGGGAATTGGTAATGAGGAAGGAGGAGATTGCTTCACTTCAGAGAAGGCTAGCGGAGTTGAACAATCCGTTAGGAGCAACATCATGGCAATGTTCGTTTCGAGACATTGAAGAGTCTTTGCCTACGTTTTCTGGTGACGACAACTTTCCTGTAAGAAAGTGGATCCAATTGTTTGAGGTCTCTATTGAACTCTATAAGTTGGAAGAATCAAAAATCTTCGTTTATGCACAGCGGTTGCTTACAGGAACAGCAAAGTTGTTTCTCAGGTCTTCAAGATGTCGTTCATGGGGTGAGCTAAAAGATGACTTGCTTAGTGAATTCCACCAACACGTAACAGCGACGGATGTTCATAACACATTACGGAATCGAAAAAAACGTAAAGAAGAAAATTTCCAGCAATATGTCCTCGCTATGCAAGAGATCGCTTCCTTAACAGAAATAGACGAGCAAGACGTTATAAACTACATAGTAAAAGGTATACCTGACTCTATATTTAACAAACAAATATTACTTACAGCCAACAGTATAAGTGAGCTCAAACACACATTAAGAAAATATGAGAAAATGAAATTGGAATTTCAATCATCAACATCGAATTACGTCAAGACTTTTCCAACCGCCAAAAATACACTTCAGCCACGTAGTACCGCAAAAGTCAAATGTTACAATTGCAACGAGGAAGGTCATATAGTCAACCATTGCACTAAACCACGTCGGGAAAGAGGTTCTTGTTTCCGTTGTGGACAAAAGGGGCATGTCGTCAAACAATGTCCACAATCATCAGCTGTTTTAGTTCTTCAAAACGATAAATCAATGGAGGAGCCAAAAGCATCATTCTTAAACAGCTTTCATGATCTTTTGGAATATAAATTTGTCAAAGATTCTTCTGCTACATCAACTCTACACGCTATGACGATGATCGACACCGGAAGCCCTATCAGCTTCATTCAAGAAAAGTATGTGCCGTCTTACCTGATGACCCTTGATGGATCTTCCCCCCAAGACTTCGTGGGAATAAACAACAGCCGATTAATTATATTTGGTAAGGTATTTTGCAAAATCAAGATTAATAATGATTTTACGGAATTAAATTTATATGTAGTCAAAAATGACACAATGCAAAATGTAGTTATCTTAGGTAGGGACTTTCTATTAAAGAATAATATAAAATTGCAATTTAAAGATACAAAGGATAAAGTAATTGATGAGGACATAAATAATTTTCTTCTAGTGATCGCGACTTAAAATATTGTTTAAAGATTAATGAAGAATTGAAATTCGTTGAAAAGGAAAAATTAAAAGCACTTATTCTCAGGAGTATTTCCCCAAGTAAATCGTTGTATGAGGGCTGTGATTTTGAAATGAAAATAACGTTGACTGACGCGAACAAAGTTTTTAATTGTACTCCAAGGCGCTTGCCACATACACACAAGCTAGAATTGCAGAAAATATTGGAAGATCTTATTAAAGATGGTATTATCCGCGAAAGTAATTCACCCTACGCATCACCAATTGTGTTAACGAGGAAAAAAAATGGTGAAATGCGGCTTTGCATTGATTACCGACAGTTAAATAAGTTAACAGTTAAAGACAATTTTCTACTTCCTCTTATCGAAGATCATCTAGATAGACTTCGTGGAAAAAATATTTTTCACTTTTAGATCTAAAAAGTGGTTTTCACCATGTTAAGATGTCGCCAGAGTGCATAAAGTACACCTCCTTCGTGACTCCATTAGGACAGTTTGAGTATTTGCGAATGCCATTTGGGCTTAAAAATGCACCTGCGGTTTTCCAGCGCTATATTCATTCGATATTCAAACACCTTATTAATTCAGGGAAGCTTTTGGTCTATATTGATGATTTACTTGTTGCCTCACAGACAATAGATGAACATTTTCAGATTCTAGAGGAAGTTCTAGAAACAGTTAGAGAAAATCATTTAGAGCTGCGAATCGACAAATGCATGTTTATGCATGAAAAAATAACTTACTTGGGTTACGAGGTTTCATCAAATGGTATAGGACCAAATGCAGGTGGGCTGCAAGCTGTAAAAGAATTCCCCAGACCTTTAAATGTTAAGAGCTTGCATTCCTTTTTGGGCTTATGTTCATACTTTCGACGTTTTATTAAAGATTTTTCAATTCATGCAAAACCAAAACCAAAATCAATTTGCATTTGGAGAAAAAGAGCTATTAGTTTTCGAAAATTTGAAACAGAAATTATTAGATGCACCATTGTTGAGCATATATAATCCTCTCGCTGGTACCGAACTGCACTGTGACGCGAGCAGTTTAGGGTTTGGAGCTGTTTTGCTCCAGCGTCAAGATGATAAGCTCTTTCACCCAATATTCTTTTTCTCAAAACGCGCCTCAGCCGCAGAGGCTAAATATCATTCTTATGAGCTAGAAACATTGGCCATTATATATGCGCTAAGGAGATTTAGGATTTACTTAACGGGTATAAAATTCAAAATCGTAACAGATTGCAAATCTCTTACCCTTACCCTCAATAAAAAGTTACTCAATCCTAGAATCTCACGTTGGGCGCTAGAACTTCAGGATTTCGATTATAATATAGAACATAGGGAAGGAAAAAAATGGCCCATGTTGATGCTCTTAGCAGGTGCCACAATATCTTAGTAATTGAATCAGACACTTTCGAACACGCACTAGCTGCAGCGCAGCAAAAAGACCAAACGATAAGACGACTAGTAAGGACGTTAGAAGAGAGGGAAAGCCCTTCTTACGAATTAATTAACGGATTAGTCTACCGAAAAATCAATCAGAAAGTCTTTTTCTATGTGCCATCACAGATGGAAAGAAATATCATTCAGACACATCACGATGCCTTGTGTCATGTTGGTGTTGACAAATGTTATAACTATTTGAGAAAGACTTACTGGTTTCCGCAAATGAAGTCTAAAATCAAGAATTATATAAGCAATTGCCTCAAATGCATCCACTTTTCACCATCAGTAGGCAAAAAGGAAGGTGTTCTACATAGCATTCCGAAAGGCGATAAACCATTTGAGACCATCCATATAGATCATTACGGTCCTTTACCTTTTTCAGTTCGTAACCAAAAAAAGCATATATTCCTAATTGTCGACGGATTTTCTAAGTTTTTGAAACTCTATCCAGTCAAAACCACTAGCACCAAGGAGGTAATAAAATGCTTAGAAGCTTATTTTTCAGCATATAGTAAACCAACCCGCATTATATCAGACAGAGGAAGTTGTTTCACTTCTGACGAATTCACGAATTTCTGTTCTGGTCTTAATATACAGCACATAAAAGTGGCCACAAGTTCACCTCAATCGAACGGCCAGGTCGAAAGGATAAACAGGAGCATAACGGCAATGTTAGCTAAGGAAAGCGAGACAGATCCCAGTGAATGGACAAAGCATCTTATAAAAATAGAATTTGCTCTTAATAACATAGAAAATAAAAGCACATGCTTTAGTCCGAGCATGTTACTTTTCGGTGTCCCTCAAAAGGGGACTATAAGCGATAACCTTCGCGAGTATATAGAGGAAAATATTATCGAGGCAGAGACAAGGAATTTAGAGTCTATTAGGGAAAAGGCATATGAAAACATTGTTCGCAGTCAGAATGTCAACCAAAAATACTTCGATAAGCGTCATAAAAAACCCTACTTGTATCAAGTCGGGGACCATGTTATGATAAAAAAATGTTGTAAATACCCCTGGCTTGAATAAGAAGCTTATTCCTAAATACAAAGGACCATTCGAGGTTATAAAGATTCTCCCCAACGATAGATATCTGATAAGAGATTTAGAAAACATGCAAATTTCAAGGATTTCATACGAAGGGGTTGCATCCCCAGAAAATATGAAACCGTACGCGACCTTTTAAAATTTCCTGTACACGTCGATATTTTAAACATGTTTAGTAATCTATAGTATGCTAAATTATGTATAATGTTAGAAAGTAACTCTTAAGTACTCGTGTATTATATACTTGTCGTTTTGGTTTGTGTTCTTATGTTTCTTTTTAACACATCAACTGTAATTGACATATCGTTTTAGACTCATAATCAAATCTGTAAGTGTATACGGAAGTAAATCGAGGGCGATTTAGAGGTCAGAATGACCGAGTTGTAAGACTCTGATATATAAAAAAAAAAAAAACAAACATTTAATAATATCGAAATTGCCATTATCGAACACCCTGTTCACTTCCTTATGCACAATCAATATTATTGCTCTGTTAATCTACTGTAAGATGGTATGATTTATGTATAATTTCTATGTAGTTAGTTCCGCTATGCCTTTAAGAACTATGACCAAATGTAAAGAAAGAGAGTTTAGTTGTAATAAAGCACTTGAAGCGAAACATCGCCTGCTCGTTTTTTTTTGATTTTGCCATTACAATAGAATCCTGTATAACGAGATCAAAGGCTGTCAATAAATGTCGCGACTCACTGAAGTTAATCAAACACCACAAAGTTAAACTCTGCTGGGTCCCGAGCCACAGCTCAGTCGCAGGGAACGAAAGAGCAGACGAATTGGCCAGGCAAGGGTCTGGACATCAGCGAAGCTGACACGTCATTGCAACCACCGATCAGCGCATTATACCGGATCATAAACGACACAATCATCAAAGAGGCCAACTCGTCTTGGCTTACAAGAAACGACAGCTACACGACAAGATCATCGTGGCCAGAGCTCAATGTCGAAAAAACAAAGAAGCTCCTGACTCGGGATTCAGCGATCTCTGCCGGAGCTGCGGCGATGAGGAAGAAACTGAGACGATCCAACATCTGCTTTGCCACTGCCCAGCTCTCCAGAATCGACGCCTAGTGTCGCTAGGCCAAAGATTCTTTACAGAGATTGCAGACGTGGCTAATGCAGATATATCGGATCTTCTAAAATTCATTAAGAGCACGGGGTGGTTTCAGCCGCCACGTGATAGGACAGGTTAATTTTATGTGTACCCACACAAATGAAGGCAATCACAATGGCCTCTTGGCCTCCGAGTGGAAGTGATGTTTAATCATCACACTCCCCTTCTCTAACCGAACCTAACACCCACACAAGATCCAACTATCCCAGGAGCTCAAGACCATAACCATAGATAACACCGTTTGTTCGCTGACTGGTCTTTGAAGCGTTTGGAAGAGCACCCCAATACTGGCCGAAAAATCACCTTTAGCGGTGAAGCACATTTTTTGATGAATGGCTGTATTAGCAAGCAAAATTGCCGTTTATGGGACGACACCAATCCACATGATGTTCACCGGGTGACAATGCATCCTCAAAAAGTTACCGTTTGGTGTGGATTTTGGAGCGGTAGCGTCATTGGTCCGTACTTTTTCAAAAACGGCGTTGGTGAGGCGGTCACCGTCAATGGCAAACGCTACAGAGTGATGATACCAATTTTTTTTATGGCCCAAATTGAACGATATGGAGCTATAAGTTCAAGCAGGCGCCACATTCTGCGTGAATGATTTGAGGGTATGGTTAACTCTCGCAGAGGTTGAATTGGCCACCAAGGTCATGCGATTTTAATCCGCTAGACTTTTTCTTGTGAGGTTTCCTGACGTCGCAGGTCTATGCGAATAATCCGCAATCGACTGATGCTCTTAAGATAAACATAACATAGACCATCGTTCAAATTCAACCGGATCTATGCGGAAGAGCCATTGAAAATTGAACCATTCGGATCCGTGCAACTGTAAAAAGCCGAGGCGGGCATTTGAACGAGGTGGGCAATTAAAGTCATATTCCATGCCTTTCAAATAAAAAAATAATTTTGTTAATACATCACACATCGCTATTCCACTTCAACCTCTATCCGCCCTTATTGAAAAACCCTTTACAAAATTTACTACCGTCCCACATAACTCAATCGATGAATCCATGATTAGAGTCAAAGGTAGAGGCAATTTACATACATATGTATGTCACTTATCTATATACAATATATGTCACTAAAGCCCATAAAAAGGGGTATTAAATGTGGGTTAAAGGAGAAGAAAATGCTTTCCATTTCTAATTCCAAGAATACAAGGAAAGGTTTCGAATTTAGTTGAACGCAATTAAGGAACGAGGGTCATAAAGGATTTGACGAGGATTTCGACGAGATCCTATTAAGCTTACTTGGAAAATTATTTTAACTAGGTTAAGTTACAACAAGACCGTATTTACGCGTGCGGAACTGCACGGAATGGGAGAAAAAACATGCCAAACGTTCTCGAAAAGGACAAGGCAATAAAAAGAGAAGATTTCGATTGGAGGATAAGTAGGGAAGGTATATTAGCATTAAAATGGTTCGATAGGTAACCAATTTTATTTTTAAGAAATTTTCACAATCCAAACGATGAAGAAGAAGTTCAAAGAAAGGGAAGAAGTGGAAGCCAACAAGCCGTAAAAGGTACAAAAAAAAAGAAATAGTAAAAGATTACAATCGGCCGATAGGATATGTAAATCATGTTACAGAATAAGCCGCAAAGCCAAAAAAAAAGTGCGACAGGATTTTCGGGCATTTTTTGGACTTTAACGCTATTAACGCTTTCGTTTCTACTTAATTATACAAATTGCACAACGATATTGTCGAAGGATTTAAAATTCGCAGAAGCTATAAGGCTAATGTTAATTCAAGCTGATAGCTCCAAAGAAAGAAACAAACTGCAGACGCTGATAATCTTATGAACAAGTATAAACAGAAAAGATTTGACAAGGCTGCACCTGCCATAAGTAAGTTGTGCTAATTGCAGCACTAAGGCAAAACTTAGTGCTATTATTTATAATACGGTAAAGTCAACTCCGATATTTTGGATCTGCCTCGATATATTTTTTCCGTGAATTAAGCATCGAAATTTCTTGTGTAGACTACTAGGAAACTATAAAAATTTGATGTATACTTTAGGATGCATTATAGAAGCTTTCTTTTAACTATTATAAACAAGAAAGATAATTAATCTATGAATATAATGCTGCCCTTAGCCTTTTCTCAATGCGTTTTTTGGTGAGCAGCGGATTGGATTGTGATTGGTACTTCTTATTAAAGCTACGTGAAAGAGGTTACAAAAATTTTTCTTTGCTCGAATACCATAGCAATTGGATAACATCAATTGCATTTGCTCAACAAGTTACGTAAGCCCTTCCTTTAATATCTTTTTTTGTTTTGTTGCAGGTATTTGCTATTGATTGAAACACTCAGGCATAATCTCTGATCCATTGTCACACATTACCAGGCAGAGACTTACTTTATTGTATTTTTGTTTTTATTTTTTCGGAGAAAATGAGAAGAAGCTTTATTGATGTGAGGTAAATGTATCAGTCTTAAACCCCTATCTTGTCTTCATATTCACCACATAGACGAGAAAAGCACTTCATACTAACGCCAAGCACGGAAAGGTGTTTATCAAAAAGGTATAGTGCGTGTACCCTTCATCGGTTTACACTGAAAACAATCCCAGCGTCTGAGACTGGGTCCATATACATAGGAGACAGTCGTTGGCGAAAGAATCGTCCAAGAATTTAGTATCTCAATGCATTTGGTCTCCTCATTTTGTTAAAGAGAATCTAGAGTTCATGTCCTCATGACCATTCTGGAAGTACCAGACATCTGCCCAGATTTGGCCAGAGTAAAGGCCAGAGCCAGGTCTGACATAATATACGTAGAAAGCTGCTTATGTAACTGAACTGATTGGCTGGTCTGTTTGTAACGGATGTGCTATCCATAAGACTGATTACATCAGTCGGCAAAGTTTTAGTCATTTTGAACTCAATAAATGTTGACCAAACCAGCTTAATTTTTACTATAACACATATATTTGGGAAAATGGAATGGTGGCGCCTTTAAGCACGAGCTAAAGTCATTACCGTGAGTTTCCTCCTTCTCTTAAAGAGAATAATTTCCGTCCTGAAAAGGATAAACTAAGAGCCTATTTCTTGAACATCAATCATCGATCGCGTTTTGGGCGACACGCCAGCGCACGTTAATATAATTCGCATAGAGAATTGACCACCATGCAGATCATGATACATTGGTCAAGTCCGCGTCCAAAGTTCAAGCACCAATATTATTATCGATCCACAATATCAAGACTGCTATGCCTTGCTATTACACATGCATTCTCAAAGGCCTTTTCTATGTCGACTAAAATACCTTGCCTTGAGTTCTCTCAACTATGTTTCAAAGCGCTGTTCTGCATAATTGTATTCCCTGATAAGAATGTTTCATCTCTTGCAACTTTGTCGTTCTACTAGTCTTTCCACCATTTCTAACAGGAAGAGGGCTCGTTTGCTGCTATTGGCGAAAGAGTAGCCTTCATCAATCTTACTAGTGAAGGGCACAAATACTTGTCCAGGAAGAAGTATACAGGCGAGCGCTAAAATGTCTGTGAAAATCCTTTATAATATAGGAAAGAACTGCTTTATATCTTTTAGGAACTAGGAGCAAGATGAATTTCGTCAATCAAAATCGTAATGGGTATAGTTGGGTCTAGAGAAGCCCACATACGATGTATGTACCGATAAAGTTTCATACGTCTGGAGAAAATTAATTTTCTAAAAAAAGAAAAAAGCAAATTTTGCATGTAACTTCCAGGTACCTAACTAGAGCTGAAGGTCATAAACATAGCGCGTCAATGTTGCCTCGACAACGAATTAACACTTATATTAGCAAAATAATACACTTGTTATCATATTGTAACGAAGAAGGAAGAGCAAACCAAAAATCAAATAAGCCTAGGAAAGTAGAATTTTATTATCAAACCCCACGAAATGTCGATACACTTGAACAAACGTTATGCTAAACAAAGACAGCATATGGCCTATTTGTGTTTTTTTTTTTTTGGAATATTAAGTGTGACTTTTGTAAATAGCTACTATACATATTCCATTTACGCTAACGGCATGATTCTCAAAGAAAAAAAAATACATTTTGTCCTTGAAGGCATCGATAGAGATAGACTAAGGAGTACAATGCATGAGTAAAGCTAGGAGGTGGGGTGTACAAGGCGGGTTCATATATTTACATAATTTTGTTGGCCCAATTTAAATTTAAATATAAAGTTCAATTTAAAGAAATGTTGGCATAAGTATACTACGTATTAGTTAGCACATATTTAAGATAGTGTTAAGCATTTCTGTCTGGCATGAGTTAGTATTAATTACTAAATAAGATTCATTAAAATTAATTATAAAAATTAAAGCACAAAAGAAAAAGAAGTAAGCAAAGGTGTCGGAAATTATTTGCACATTTTAAAAGTGGTGATTTCAATTTGGAAGAAAAGAAACTACCTAATTTGATCGGTCATATATTGGTTAACCTAACACAGTTCAAAATATTTTCGACTACAGTTCAAAGTAATATATCAAATCACTACGGCACTATCTATGGTATTTATGATGCGTTTACAACAAGAAATGCCCTGCCATCGAGATCGTATATTAGAACTAGAAAAGTGAATGAAATGATAGAACTACCGACTGGACCCCGATGTTACCAGAAACGGACACCGAAACTTTTTTTGATGTACATTTTTTACGGGGCCCAATCTATTTGAGAGATAAAGACTGTGCGCAAGTGGCAAATTTTATAGCTGACTTAAATAGTCAAAAGGCATCTAGGATATATGGTATTACGAGCATAATTACGAATCTTATCAATATAAGTTTTAATACGTCTAAGCTGCCAAAAAAAGTTCAAAGAGGTACTTTTTAGACCTATCTACAAGGGAGGAGCCAAACACGAGATAGCAAAATATCGCCCAATTGCAATATTGTCGCTGATAGAAAAAACCATTGTAGACCGAATATGGGAATTAATTGATAAGCATAAGCTATTAAGCAAAAATTAGTACGGGTTCCAGAAGGGAAAAAGCACCAATCGACTTCTCGGCGTATTCAAAAACTTAATTAACTCAAGTCTTAACAAAAGTCACCACGTCTTAGTGCTTTTCTTAGATTTTAACAAAGCATTCGATACCCTCGACTACCATAAACTTATCGATGCAGTTCAAAGAAGAGGAATTAGAGCGAAACAGATAGAATGGTTGGGAGACTATATCAGTACGAGAACATTTCGTGTGGGAATCAAAGGCTACATCACAGTATGGAGTCCCACAAGGCTCTACACTTGGCCCCTTTTTCTTCTTCTTTTCCTTTTTATCCCGGCGTCGTTATGGTCAGAAGTGTAGGACCATAACCTTCCCACTTAACTGCATTCCTACTGGTCCGCTTGTGGGGTCCGCTACTTGGCCCCTTATTGTACATATTATATACCAACGAACTACTAAAATCCTTTAAGGTGGACTTTTCCTTTGCATATGCAGATGACACGGAGATTGTTGTATGCCACAAATCGATCGTAGAAACAGCCAAGATGATGCAGGCAGAGTTTGACGAAGCAGGGAAATGGTGTCACGATAATGGGCTAGTAATGAATGCAGCAAAAACAAAATTATTGCATATCTGCGGAAGAATTTGAAAAGATCTCTTTTTGCACTTGCTTGCATAAAGCATAAATCGTCAACCTGCGTGCAGAAATAAGTGTACCACGCTCTTATCGAGTCAAGGTTGAGATATGGTATACTAGCGTGGTATACATCAGGAAGCTGCAAGATATTCAAAAAAAGGCGAAAAAATTACTGTCTGGAAGAAACAGCATAGACGACAGGGTGAGATTTCTCACGGTGAAGCAGATATTTAAAGTGACAGCAGCGTTGGAGTACTATGACGATGAGAGGTTCCGAACCCCAATTAATCAAAACTTCAACACCAGAAGACGAGCAGAGAGGATGTACCATCTTCCACCATTCAACAACATATATGGCAAGCGTCAGCTGATGTATACCATACCACACATCCTAAATACTCGTAATATCCCAAATAATCTGGCGAAATTTAAATCAGACAAATTTAAGAAAGAAGAGATTAAAGGAATGTTTCGTAGACCCCATAACTTGATCTTTATTTAAAATCTGTCAATACCTCATTTTAAACATTGAATATTGTTAACTTTTTTCTTTAAAACTAAAAATACTTATCAATAAGAAATTGTAACCAATGTAAACTTGACACACTCATTTAAATTACGGTCCTTCGGATGATAGCAATGAAATAATTTGAATTTGAGAAATAACCTTCTGCAGATAAGCCATATGGCTTCGCAGGTAAGAAAAAAATAGTGCACTCAATACAAGATACATCAAATAAAATAGTCACCAATTACCAATTCCCTGGACAACTGCCAAAGTTCGAAGACGGAAAATAAAATGGAATGCTCGATAAAGACTTCTGTTAAACACTTAAAAAATGTTTGGTAGTTGACTTGTTAACGGTAGGTAAAGGCCTTAAAGCAAAGATACTTGAACCCATACGAATTGAAACCAAGGGACGTTGTAAGAGGTTTTGATATGGGTTAACTCGGGCAACCATCAACGTCATCACAGCGAAGCCAAGTATCCATGTACGAGTATCCAAGGTCATGTTATTTATTTGGGATCTACTATGATCTGACAAACCGAATAAAACCGTCCTTGCAAATCGCTGCCAACGACAATGAATGAGTTCTTTATGAAAAAAAAAACGCTACAAACTAGTTTCAATTCCCAATAGAAAAAACAGGGAAATGTTCAAAAAGGAACTGTGTATCACTACAAGACATTTCGTATTGGAGAGTTGTAAGATCCTTTAAATATATCCAAAATCTTAAAGATGCTAATGTTAATGGGATCCAATATAAAGGGTCCGTCATCTAACGTTTTTTTTTTCAAGTAGTGCTTATTACGTGAATGGTAACACTTAGCTCATGTCTGATTTGACAGATAATTAGTTTTATCCTTCCGCTGAACGAACATGGTTGTGTATACGCTTGAACAACGCTGGGAAATATTGCGACATTACTTTGAAAATCATGGTAATGTTGCAGAATGTGTGCGAAAATTGCGTACGGATTTTGGAAGAAGAGAAGCACCGTCAGCTCCGTATGTTCGTTATCTTGTGAAAAAAGTGAAAGAAACTGGCATCCTCATCGATAAACCAAAGCGTGAAAAGCCAAAAACAGTGCGTACACCCGAGAATATTGCTGCTGCGGCAGAAAGTGTGCGTAAAGCACCATCAACATCAATTCACCGTCGTTCTCAACAATTGAACATTTCGGAGACATCATTGAGACGAATTTTGCATAAAGACCTTGGTATGACGCCATACAAAGTCCAATTGGTTCAGGAGTTGAAGCCAACTGACCATCCAATGCGTTTTCGCTTCGCTAAGTGGGCCTGCGATCGACTTACAGAAGATGCCGATTTTGCCAAAAAAAATCATCTTTTCAGATGAAGCTCATTTTGATCTTGGCGGGTATGTAAACAAGCAAAATTGTCGCATTTGGGGCACAGAAAACCCGCACGCATACATTGAAAAGCCGGTGCACTCAAAACGAGCCACTGTTTGGTGCGGATTTTGGTCCAGAGGCATAATTGGGCCATTTTTCTTCGAAAATGAGCAAGGAGTGGCCGTTACAGTCAATGGCGATCGTTATCGGGCCATGTTGAACGAATTTTTGTTCACAAAAATTGAAGAGGAGGATATTGGCAACATTTGGTTTCAACAGGACGGCGCTACGTGCCACACAGCCGAAGCTACACTCGATGTTTTGCGCTCTGTTTTTGAAGATCGCATTATCAGCCGCAGAGCTGATGTCGTTTGGCCACCTCGGAGCTGCGATTTGACACCGTTGGACTATTATTTGTGGGGTGCCGTCAAAGATAAGTGTTACGCCGACAAGCCAGAGACAATTGACGCTTTAAAGGACAATATTCGTGAAGCCATTGGTGAAATACAGCTGCACCCAATCGATAATGTGCTTAAAAATTGGACCGATCGTGTAGGCTACTGCATGGCCAGCCGAGGCAGCCATTTGAATGAAATTATTTTCCATTATTAACCGGAAGGATTGTACTTTCAAATAAAAAAAGAAATTTGAGAAAATATTCAGTAGTTTTTTTTATAGCATTTTCAAAAAAAAAAAAATTATTTGGCGGACCCTTTAGAACTAGAATAAATCAAACACTTTTACATGTTATACGAGTTTAGAACACGTAGCTTCTAAATAGGATGTGAACATTCTCGTAAGCAATTCTTAGATTCAGCTGATGAAAGCATACTTACATAGCTTCCGTCGTATCAAGTTACAGGCAAAAGTACAGACAGCTTATCTGTAGCAACCTAGCGAATTGGTTAAACAAGTCTTTCAGAAATAATATTGCTCGGTTGTTATATGAATTCTGGAAGAAAAGGCTTAGAGATTTACACAAGGACGCAAAACCTTCCTAGTGCATAATGCAAATAGCAAAAAATATGATTAAACAATTGCCAAGCCTCAAGAACCCATTATATACTCCTTTAATAGACATCGAAAAAGCTTTTAAACTTATGAGCAAAATTTAGAAGATGTACATACAAATATTCTGGTGGATAATGTTCTCCAAACATTCAGAACGTTTAGCGTGGACTTACCCGTAGACGTTAACATAAGTGAGGAAGATATTGAATGCTTTATAAACAATCTAATAACCAAGAAATTTGGAGGATTAGACCCAACAAGACAAAAAGTTTGGATTAAAGTGGTAGTATACGTTATAAACGCTTGCCGTAAAATGCAGTAAGTGAAAGTACCACCTATACTAAAAGCGGCAAACTCCCAGAAAACCCCGATGGCTATCGAACAAAAGACTAGCTTAAGCAACATTTATTAAGGCGCTATGATAGAAAGGACTGTGGCTTTTATTTAAGATAACCAGATCTCTTCCCTACTGAACAGTTTGGCTTTAGCCGCTATTATAACATCTCTCACCAAGTACCAAGAATTTGTAATCAATCGATCAATAGGAAAATCGACCCTATGATTTAACTCGACCTAGAAATGGCTTTCGACAATATTTGGCGTAATAAAAGGTTACTTTTTTCTGCTGCATACTCAGTTAGCATTGCCATTTCGTGGAAAGACATCTAATATATAAGATAATAATAATCTATAATAAGCAAATAATAAGCAACGCCCTGAATAAGCAATTCAAACCATACTGACCAAATTTTGCATAAATTTCACTCTGTTGACATCAAGCCACCTATCCGAATACCTAGAGTGCGTACAAAGGAAAATATTTCTGCTGTATCCGCTAGTGTTAATGAATACCGTGGGTTTGTCCTTGTGTCTGTTCACAACAATTAGGATTGTGTGATTCGACTGCGTGGAAGATGTTAACTAAGGATCTAGGTCTAAAACCTTACAAAATGCTCGCACAAGAACTTGAATTTTCGATTAGTGTGCCATAGATAAGCTGTAGGAAGATCGGCTTTTTATCGGAAAACTGTCTTCAGCAACCTCAAGCATTACAAAAGCTACCAATACACCCGAAACAACTGCATTATTTGAAGTGTTTTATGGTCCATCCGGTAAAATCCGACCCATATTTTTTCATAGCATGAAAATCGAAGGACCAACATTTACATATATGACATTTATCTCTGTATATGCCGATTAAGCAGAATCAATTGCAGCCTTGGAAGACATCATATGTATAACAACATATGTTATTAGCAACATATCAGCCAATTTGCTCGAAAAAAGACTCAAAATTGGAAGCTTCAAAATGCATATACCGTCTTAGATGTACTGTATAGTTCTAAGTTGTTCGTCTCATTGATATTTTAAAGTGCATGTCAATTGTCGTATGTCTAACTTACATAGTACCCTACATAGTACCCTTACATAGTACCCTTAAGGCTCTGTCTACAGACCGATACTCTAATATCTTCCAGGACTATAAGAAATAGGAGCAACCGTTTTTGCTGATGGCACAGTTTTGTTTTTTTCTCTCAATATTGAGACCAATCTAAAATATGCGATGAAAAGTTTACATAATTATTATAGTAAATGGAAGATTAAGCTTAAAAGAACTAATTGAAAGCAATTTTTTCACTTCAAAAAGAAGAGCTTGTTCTCTCCGTTCCAAATAGTTTAAAGGTGAATGGAATTTACATAGAGTAGCACAACGCCGTTAAATACAAACAGGACAACCAAAGAAGCTTACCGAGAAGGAAGAACGTAGAAGAGTCCGAAAAAATAAAGTGAATCCTAGCTTAAGTGCTCTAAAAATTGCCAGCGAAGTTTTGCCTGAACGCGGAAAGGCCTTATTATTTTTTACAGCATACCATAGCGTCAATGTGAAATGTTACAACGGCCGAACAAGTAGAAAGAAGCCCTTTATGAATTAACGCATCGAAATTTGGTTTAAAATTTGCAAAAAAAAAAAACAACACACATAAAAAAGGTTTCAAAGTGGTGGGAGAAGGTTATTTTCCCAAATGAAAGCAAATATAAAAAAAAGGATAAAAATATCACAGTAAAACATGGAGAAGGGCTAGTCATGGTATTGAATTGAATATCAACCAGAATTTTCGAAAACTTGGCCAGGCTCATAGAAAGATCGAAAATGTTGGTTTTTAATACGTTAAAGCCACAAAATCTCGCATGCCAACAGGTCGACCACGAAAAACATCTCTGAAAAACGACACCCACTAAGAAGGCCTATCCAAGAAAGATCATTTTAAGTCAGGAGCTGACATAAAATTTGAATTGGACTTGCTAGTAGAATAGTCCTTTTTCTATTTTCCTCATCGTTCTCTTTTTTCTAATAAGCGCAAGATTAACTGTTAAGAGGACGGCTAAATTTGTTGGGATCGGATGGCAAATATGCGTTAGGCGTCTTGAAAATGCAGCATAACAGTCTCAATCCATTAGCTAGCAAACCAAGTATGGAGGTGGAAACATATTTGTATGGACATTTATTTTGTGGTATACGGCTGGTATAGTAAAAAGTTCGCTATAAGAATATATTATTAACTTCGTGCGCTGGCCCACTCAAGATCTGGTCGATCTTAATCCCTAATTTATGGGAATCTTAAAAAGTCCGTGAAGTCATCACAAATTATGGATAATCAACAAAATATTAAATCTGTTTAATTTTTTTCCATATTTTCTTTAATTTACTAGGTTTTTTCAAACACTCGCAAATTTAATCCAATTTATTTAGAGTGTGATAAAACCAAAGCATCTTTGGAAAAGTTATTCGGTGGTCTAATTGTGCGAAACCTCTAATCTTTGTAAATATGTTGCGACTCGATCGCCCGAGCGTTGATGATATTCCCTATCGAAATAAAGCCTAAAAGTCCAAGGAAACAAGTGTCGGAAAGGCAGAAAAAATGTATGATCAAGGCCGATTAGATCGATCGATTGTTGACTAGAGGCTTACTTGAAAACCGAATCATAATGATGCCCCTTAGGTCACATGAAGAGAAATAGAATTATTCTACCCTAAAATAGTATTCAAAAAACTTGGTTCACCTAAAAACAATGTTAATTATGAAAGCCGGGATATTTCCATCAATGTAAATCATTCCGATCCCGGTAGCATAAAGAAAAAGAAAAGAAAGCTTCCGAGATCATGAAAGCTTTCGATTGAGATCTAATGTTCAGCAACAGATACATGACCAAAATAAATGGCACCTACAAATACGGTTATTTTAAATAAATTGCAATTAAAAATATTGTACATCCGAATGTTCACTTGACTAGTTACTTAAGCCAAAAACATGATAGATGATTTACAACCGCGCGAAACTACAAGAGGCGCGATTCTAATTGGCCCGCCTCCTTTGGATACAAATCCAATGACTTGTACATCCGTCGTTTCTCTAAATTCAATGTTCATAAATGCATTTGAATGTACTAAATGCGCATCTCCCACGAAGGCTGTCGCTGTAGCAACCTAGACACAAAAAATTGTTTTTCTTCCTGAAACCTCAAGTTGATGCCAAGAAGATTGTATATTTTCCACACAAAGTATGTCACAAAAACATCTCTGACGCTAAAATATCTGAAAAAGTAAAATTGTATTTGTCCTGAAATAAAAGCAAAATGCGTTTTTGAAATGCGTTCTTGGTACTTGCTATAGGTCAATCGTGCCTCATAAACTAAAACCATAGACAATACATGCACAGTACTCACTTTGAACGGCAAGTTGTTGTTGATGCGCCGCAGCTCGCTGCAAATAAAAGAAAAAATAATTGTTTAATTGGATTAGATGGCTGTTGTGAGGAGAAAAAAGAGAAAAAGTGATCTAATGCGATGGGTTCAAGTTCAATGCGCCAGATACCACCAGTCGGCACTGGCGGGCTCACCGGCACCCACGCGAACAGCAGTGACTGAACCGCGATCTCCGTTCAAGTTCAGTCACCGCCGCATGTGTGCGGGTATTTCAGAGCCGGTAATGAGCGTTTATACATAAATTATATTTACATTCTGCAGCAGGGTACGAACTCCACTGCGTTGAAGGGCTTGTACATCGAGGGAATGGCTGCGGCCTCGTTGCACCTTGGGCGGCTGGGCGGGTGCTGATGATGATGATGACGACGACGTTGTACCGCGTATCCATCGTTTCACGGCCGACATTTTGGTATAAACACTTGTTCTCTCCACGCTTATTCTATTTACACTTCTCCCGCGCACTTATCTACGACACTAATCACTGGTTGTTATCGCATTTGAGTCAACACAATAGCAAAAGTATCTGTACATTGGATTTTCCGAGATCGAAATGAATTTGTTCTGCTGTTGCAGTTGAGTTACATTTTGGAAGCTTTTTGCTGCTTTCCTTTGCAGTATGCGGATGTTACCTGCTGATCGCTGTGAAATGAATGGAAAGCTTTTTCTTGAGAATGCTGTATGGTTTGGGGCGTTGTACGTGGCGGAAAGTTTGCTAAATGCGTTCCGGGTTTACGCTGTCAAATCCTAGATAGCGCTTCAGTTGGTAGAAAGTAATGATCATGTGCGTAGTTCTTATCAGAGAAAGATAAGAGACTTTGGCTAGCTTTTTATCAATGGGTTTTGCAAAAGTGGCTGATATGCGAATACGGTTTGACGGTTTGCGGTTTATATCAGATAAGGGATTTGGGCTTAATGCCAGATAGATACGCGTGAAGGCCATCAATATGTTACTTTTGGATACTTTTATCTTATTGTGACCTTAATGTGATTCGTTTTTGTTATTGCTTTTTTTCGCTGGATTGGGCTGGCCAGCAGAGTTAAGGTATAAACTATGGAAAAAGACGCAATCCTAATCACAATTTTCCCTCTTTTCTGATATCCACACATTGTTCTTTTTTATCGAAAAAATTGTGAAGAATTGCATAAGTAAAGATTACTTCCAGCCCATCTGTCATTATCATCAACCATTAGAGCATGTAGGCTTATTGAATGGAAGTGAAAAATCGAGTTAAATTGACTTAAAAGGTATTGGCTTGAAATAAATGGGAAAGTGTGCATCAACATACGAGTACATAGCCGAATCAGCTCAATTGGATCATCCGTTCAGGCTCAATTGTTGAGGAAATTTTAGGTAGTCATTATCTAATAAAGGGTCATCCAACAAAAGGTGTCATTTGAAATCTCAAAAGAGTTGTTGGGATATTCACTTGTGGCACTGCCGGCTTGAGTGCACGTCATTAGTCCATATGACAAGTTATAATTTGTTCTCTCAAGTAGTTCATTTACACGAATTTTTGCAGTACGATCTTGCGTGTTTTTCATCAAAAAGGATAGCATTGAATATCGTTCAGTCATAAAATTCTTTGCTTTGGATGTATAAAACTCTAAGGAAATTCATCCGAAGTTGACAAAGTATACGGAGACTCTGCTCCTTCAATAGCACATCCCCTGAAAATGATTCGTGTGAAGGACGGCCAAAAAACCATTCCTACATCGGAAATCATCGAAAAAGTGTGTGATATCGTGTTGGACGACAGGCGAGTGAAGGTGGATCAGATAGTTGAGGCTGTGGCGATATTGCAAGAAACCGTGCGAAATATCTTGCAGAAAGAATTAGATATGCAAAAGCTCGGCGCGAGATCAAAACCAATAGGGGCAAGTGATTTTCGTAGCAATTTGAGGACCGATAGGGATCCGACCAATTCTATGGGGCGATTTGTCACCTTGGATGAGACACTACTACATGCCGGAACCGAAACAGCAGTCAAGCAGCGGGTGGAAGCCGGTGGTTCAGCTCAAAAGAAAGCGAAGTCGATCGCATCTGCCGGTAAGGTCATGCTCAGCGTGTTTTGGGATTCGAAAGGTATCCTTGCAAAAGGCAAAACAATTACAGGCGAAAATTACTCCAGCACTCGTGACCAGCTGGATTTCAAAATTCGTGAGAAGCGGCTTGGCTTTAAAAAGAAAAAAATCATCTTTCACCAGGAAAACGCAATTGTACGTAAACCGCGAATTTGTTCATGAAATCCTTGCCATCCATTGACGAATATGTACGAAGGAACATAGCCAAGATAGAAACATTTCCATTCTTCGCGAACAAAACATCGAACACTGAAATCTGTTCGCGAACACCTCCACTAACGTCAAACATCTTGTGAAACTGAACAAATTCACGGTGGATAGCCTAACTAAGATTGCATAGGCGGTAGGAAAACTACGGGATTTGCAGTACGCTTTGCTCGGCCATACCCTTTACGAGGGTGGCCTACAAAAGAAAAACAAAAATTTTGGAGAAATGGCGATTTATTTTTCAATATAGTCTCCTTTTAGCTCGATACACTTGACCCAGCGATGCTCCAACTTCTTTAACCCGTCTGAAAAATACATTTTCTCGAGGTCTGCAAAGTAGGCCTCCGTGGCGGCGATGACCTCCTCATTCGACTGAAATTTCTGCCCGGCGAGTGACTTTTTCAAGTTTGGAAACAAAAAGAAGTCGGACGGGGCCAAATCTGAAGAATACGGTGGATGGGGCAGCAGTTCGTAGCCCAATTCGACCAATTTGGCCATGGCGAGGGCGGAGGTGTGAGCCGGTGCGTTATCATCTTCCACCATTTTTTTCTTCGTCAACTGGTGCCGTTTTTCCTTCAATTCGGCGTCGAATCGGCCCATATATTAATTTGGCATAGTACAGCCCTGTGACCGTTTTGCCCTTCTCCAGGTAGTCGATGTCGATCACACCTTGTGAATCCCAGAAAACGGTGGCCATCCCATTTCCGGCCGATGGGACAGTCTTCGCCTTCTTCGGAGCATGTTCGCCGGGTGAAGTCCACTGTTTCGACTATTCCTTGGTCTCTGGTGTGTACCAGTGGATCCATGTTTCGTCGACTGTCACGAAACGACGCAGAAACTCCTTCGGATTGCGCTTAAACAGCGTCAAACACTGCTTTGAAGTGGTCTCACGGTTGCGCTTGTTGTCCGGAGTGAACAAACGCGGCGACCATCGCGCCGACAGCTTTCTCATGCCCAAAATTTCATGCAGGATATGACCCATCTTCTGAAATGCCTACTGTCTCAGCTATCTCGCGCACCTTCAACCGGCGATCTGCCAATACGAGATCGTTGATTTTTGTCACGTTATCCTCCGTGGTAGCCGTTTTCGGGGCACCTGGACGTGGCTCATTAAAAACCGACGTGTGATCACGTTGAAACTCGTTAAACCAATTTTAGATGGTCGCCATCGAAGGAGAAGGGTCTTCGTACACAGCATCCAAACGCTCTTTAATTTCGCTGCGCGATTTCACTTCCAACAACAAGAATCGAATCAGCGACCGATATTGCTCTTTTTCCATTTTTCCAAAATCCGCGGACACTCCCGCTTCCACACGCGGTCAAAACAAAACTACGAGTCCGATCCGGCTGAGTAGCCGTATACCAGAATGTACTACACGAAAGTAAGTTGCTCTTACTGGCGCCATCTGACAGTGAGGCTAAGTACTTATCGGACCACCCTCGTATTCTGCTCGGGCCTCCATCTGTTGCCAAACTTGAAAAAAATTGTTTGTGGGAAGCGCTTCGCATCCAATGAAGAATTTGGTTGGGCCGTAGATGAATATTTTTACAGCCTACACGGGTTATGTATTAGGTTGTACCACATGAAATGTCAGATTTTTCACTTATTGCTCAATTAGAAGTTGTCGAGTGAACATCTGTACAACACATTTCGTGCAGGTTCAAGAGTGTACGCTCTTATGATGTTTGTCATACAACCTGGATGGGGTGCAGATGGTTTGTGTCGAAGATGTTCGTTCACTCCTCTCAGAGGGTGGTTGCCCTAGATAGGATTCCAGAGATTGGAATGAATTTGCCACGTTGGTTGTAATTTACAGTATCTTTTTTGTTTCCATGTCATTTAGGTGTTATATTGGAAATGCACACACAGAGTATGGATTTTGAAGTGATTTTTTACTGCGAGTGTTATCCCTTCGTCTTTTATGATCATCTGTCATTCACAACTGATGTTGTTGCACAGTTTTTCCGTATAGGAATTGTTCTTAGCTAATGACATACTTGAACTACAGACTTTCCACTCAACAGTCGGTGATGATTGCCATTGCACAACGATCACCCCCGTCGATTTTACGAGAAACGGTGGATGCAGACCCAACAAAAACGGTGTGGGGTCGACGCCTATCTGAAATAGGAAGCTTATGGCATATGCCGTGCCGTGTAAGTTTTCTGGTTTCCTTACTGTAGGCATAATCCATCTTCGGATCACTGATGTTTCTTAACTGCCCCATCTGCAAACCATAAAGAACTCTATAACACAGCCGTTGCGATATTTAAAAAAAAAACTGGACTGTATTAAAGACAAGGAATACAAGCAAAACAAAACGTTCATAAATATCTTGGCCGCTCATAAGTTAAGGGCTATTCATTAAGAGGTGTCATTTTAAATTTCGCGACATTATTAATCTGGTATAAATTAAAGAGGCTCTGATCTCTGAAACAATGATAAGAATGAAAAGAAGTGAAGTAAGAGGCTGACTTGGAGAGGAACACTATAACAGCGTTTTTCCGAATAAGAAAATATTCACCTGAATAAACTGGGTTTGAAGTCAAAGGCAGACCATTTAACAGGTCTTACTCTGTGGAAAACGTAGTCAAAACCCTTATTGAGATCGCTTTAAGCAGCGTCGACTTCCTTACCACTCTGAAAAAAAAGGCGGCGGATTTCCATTTGAACATCTGATACCTTTTACTGTGTTTACGCTCAAATCTTTCGACCATTATGAAAGCATAAAAGATATGTTCAAAAAATAAGGTGAACTTTTTAATTTCGCGAACTAAGTATGTACCTTCGATTTTCGATTTCTTTTTCTTCGTTTTTCACAAATATAAAGGTTAGACCTGTTTTGGTGCTTTTGGCAATTTTTGGCTATTGTAAAAAAGGGTATCGAGGAATCTAATTTACATTTTATGTAAAAGACAGAACTAGGTGCTCCAAAGTTGAAATGTTGACTGTGGCATTTGGGAAGTCTATTCTGACCAAAAAAATGTGTATAAGTTATGCAAGCTCTTCACAGAAGGCCGAGAAGATGTTAATGTCGATGCCCGCCATGGACGCCAATGATAATACCGTAATCATGCTTTAGCCACCGTATTCCCCGGAATTGGCCCCCTGCGAATTTTTTCTCTTCCACAAAACGAGGAGATTGAGGAGATAAAGACCACATACCTGTTCACTTAATTTTTGTACAAACTTCACATACCTGTAAGAAAACATACCGCAACATCTACCTTGACATGTGGACCATGATATTAAATCCACAATCCGAAAACCCATGAAGTATGTGAAACTCGCCGACAAGCTAATTGGTTAATCCTTTTAAATCTAGATGAATTGCCACCAATTAAGCCGGGTAGATCCGCATTTACATTTCTGATTAAAGGAACAATCAGTTTCTAACCTGATTATAAGCAAGAAACAAAAACAAAAACTTTTAAAAATAGTTTAACGCCTAAGCTCCGGGATTAGGCAGCTAAATTAAATTAAATGAAAAGGTAATAAGAAGAACAAAAGTCTTTCTTGTCGCCAAATTTATGCAGGTCCGAAGAAATAGAAGCAGATTAACACCTTTTTAAGGTAATTACTAAAATTGCTGTTCCAAACAAACCGAATCATAGATGTTACATGTATATGTATGTGCGATGCTATATCGCGCTATTTTGAGTAGAAATGGTGTATTTTTGTATTCACTAGTTGAAAGCACTCACTAAGCATGACCAAACGATATAAGTCGAGTGGCAGGTACAGATTAATATGACGAAGGCGTAATCCTCACTTTGCGTCGCTGTTGATAACGCCTGAGTTGAGTATCGAAGTAACTGCGTCACGTCAGTGACTCCCACTGTGTATTCAGGTGGAAAAGCTATTATTATCTCCGATTAGGAAATGTCACTTCGAAGTGATAATTCTGTTCAAACAAGTACCTGTCGCGGGGCGTAAATCGGATTATGTGCCTATTTGTCCTTGGATACGGTACAGAGATGGGATAGTGATTCCGAAATTCATAAAGCGATGGACGGTTCCTCCATAAAATTATCACCACTCACATAAGGATGATAACGAGTTTATAGGCAATTATACGAATCAACTGTGCCCTTGGCTACATGATATGATAATTGCAATTATTGTGTTGATTGAGGCTCTGTGTTAAAGTCAATTGATTTTTTTTGTTATGGGTTTCGCCGGCTTTATTGGTAAATATCACATTTTCGAAGTACTGGGTCAAAATAAAAAGAAAAACAGGTTTAATGGATACGCATAGAAACACTTCAAGAGCCTGTACGTCACAATCTCTGTCAACGAGTAAAGTTATATTTGTACCTTTCTAAACTTAAAGTCATTCAAGATACTTAAATATTTGCCACAAATGCTGAGTTATTATCGTCAAACAACTAACGATCAGCTGACACCGAAAAGCACACAAAACAGCATTTCAGGCTTTAGAAAATATTTGCTACAGAAATATACTAGACACACATGCATGTACGAGTGTAACCTCAGGGCCTCAAGTTCGACACGCAGAACATAGGAGTTCACCTTCACCAATACAAGCTTCCGTGTGTGCTTTAATCAATCAACACAACTTGACAATCAAAAACTTCAGAGCTAGATACACATACGAGAAGCTCGTTGAGATGACAATTCACCTATGTACCTCCTCCACGTCTATACCAGTCTGCAGCTGCTTTTAAGATGGATTAATTATTACAGGTGTGCCTGTACAAATTTATTCGGCATTTATCTAATCAATCAAGTGGCTAAATTGAATTTTATCTGAAATTTGACTGATTGCGTTGATAACTTCATGAGGTTGCCATGTTAGCGTCCTGGCTTGACGTCGTGATCGCATATCACGTCATTTCTCACGTCGTTTAGAGATGGAAGATTGAATTCGTTTTTTATTACTCGCCATAATCACCGCGGAAAGTAGTCATTTTTGTTATTTAATTTTTTCGTCTCCATTGAAAGCCGGGTTTCGAAGCTAATTGTGTTGACGTAGTGCGGATCATCATAATTGAGATTAGACAGCACATGGCCATAAGATTCAGGTCGTGAATCGTGGCGGTGGAGGCATATAAAATGAATGGATGTGATTCATGTTTGAATGCAAATTAAGTTCATTGGCTGTTTTTGGCTGCGTAGGCGATGTTCGTATGCCGATCAGTAAGAGAGCCAGACGAGCTTTGGGCTTAACGGGCTTTTTATTGAAGTCAAAGTGGCGTTATTGTTTTCGAACAATGAACACGAGTGAGACTTTTGGTTGTTGGATTTAAGAATTGTTTGCTTTTTTAGTGTTTTGTTTTTGACACTTCAAGCGTGAATTGTGACATGTGTGAAACATAGGCATGTTCACGTAGCATTGCCATTTTATGGTGGAAGGACATACAACCGGACGGAGCTCGAAAATTATTTAAAATTAAAACCAAAATTCGTGTTGTGAAAAACGATTTTCGCGCACTTCGATCATTTTACGGTTGTCGAATGGACCTACTGTGCCGGCAACTTTGCATTAATTACACGCTATAGCATGAAAGCCGCCTACCCGTAGGCGTGGAGTGCGTACAGAGGAAAATATTGCTGCTGAATGACCACTATTAATGAGCTAGTGATGAAGACCGTGAGTGGTTAATTTGTAGCCGTTACCGACAATAGAACTATCGTTTAATGATTTTTGTTATTCAAAAATTGAGCTGAACCTAGTCGACATGTGGGTATGGCAAGACGGCGCTACATGCCGCACAGCACGCGATTCTATGGACCAATTGACAAATGAGTTCAATGAGCAAGATCATGCGATTTTTTGTCTTCAGACTACTTTTTATGGAGATACGTCCTATCGCTCGTCCGTAGCGATAGGCCAGCGTCATTTGCAGCCTTAGAAGACAACATTTAACGTGTTCTAAGCGAGACACCAGCCAATATGCTCGAAAAAGCTATTCAAAATGGGAATCTCCGTATGTGCCTCTTAAAAGGTGGTCGCGGTTAACGTTTATGGAATAATCTCAATGGCAAGCTTTGGATCAATAACTCAAATAACAATGAATTGGCGTAGGATACTCGAATCTGTGTACACGCAATCTTACGCTAATCCTAACGCGATCCTGTACAATAGGGGTATGATTTTACCGGTCAACGATTTTCCTAGGGATGTAAAAGATCTGGGCACGATTGGTGCCATATTTTCTGAATGGTGATCAAAAACAAATGCGCAAACGATTTTCGTTCTAATCTTTGGACCTATTTAATAGGGACTGAACCGATTTTGGGAAACAGTAGTCCAGGCAGTGGGTGGAAGCCGGTGATTCAGTGCCGAAGAAAGCGAAGTTAAATACCCTACAAAAGACAGAATAATTAAAGGCGATACCCCAACTTTCTTCTTACCAGCATCCAGCTGGTGCCAAAATTCGTGAGAAGGGCCTGAAGAAGAAAAAAAATCATTTTTCACTGGCGATGAAAAAACTGTTGGATTTGAGATATTTGCTCAACCATTTCCCCTACTCTTCCGGTTTGAACCCTCAGACTTCCGTCTTTTCCCAAATTCGAAGAATTTTTTGGGACGTCTTCTTCACAGTCTTCTAGACTCACATCTCCGGGAAAAAATACTGATGTCGGCGAAACGCTGAACTAAGTGTGGTGTAATCAAGGCAGATTATGTAGAAAAACAAAGTCACTTTTTAGCTGAAAATCGTAGTCTTTCAAGAGCTGATCAATTTTCACCTTACCAGATACCAGATAAAATAGAAAGCAAAATAGAAAGCAAGTTTCTGAAGTGAAATTTCATGATTTAACGTGTTGAATGCCTTAAAGACATCAAAGAGGTATAGAGGTCTTGTCTTTACCAAGTAATCAAGTACCTCTACCATGAACAGCAATGGTTAGCACTGAAGCCAGATTGACTTTCAGACAGAAGACTATTTTCATTCAGAAGTGAGGTGTTAAACTTTTTCATTCGATATTCAATATCAGTGTTCTCAGGCTTAACAACGTTTCTGCCGTTGAGAGAGCTGATCCAGTGTAAATGGTACTAGTGAGTCTAGCCTTGCGATGTTATGTATAGTTTGGTATGTTATATACGAGGGTCCGATAAGTACTTAGCCTACAAAAGAAAAACAAAAATTTTGGAGAAATGGCGATTTATTTTTCAATATAGTCTCCTTTTAGCTCGATACACTTGACCCAACGATGCTCCAACTTCTTTAACCCGTCTGAAAAATACGTTTTCCCGAGGTCTTCCTCATTCTACTGAAATTCTTGCCCGGCGAGTGACTTTTTCAAGTTTGGAAACAAAAAGAAGTCGCACGGGGCCAAATCTGGAGAATACGCTGGATGGGGCAGCAGTTCGTAGCCCAATTCGAGGAGGTTTGAGCCGGTGCGTTATCATGGTGGAAGAGCACTTTTTTCTTCGCCAAGTGGGGCCGTTTTTTCGTACAGCCCTGTGACCGTTTTGCCCCACCAGGTAGTCGATGTGGATCACACCTTGTGAATCACAGAAAACGGTGGCCATCACCTTTCCGGCCGATGGGACAGTCTTCGCCTTCTTCGAAGCACGTTCGCCTGGTGAAGTCCACTGTTTCGACTGTTCCTTGGTCTCTGGTGTGTACCAGTGGATCCATGTTTCGTCGACTGTCACGAAACGACGCAGAAACTCCTTCGGATTGCGCTTAAACAGCGTCAAACACTGCTCTGAAGTGGTCTCACGGTTGCGCTTGTTGTCCGGAGTGAGCAAACGCGGCACCCATCGCGCCGACAGCTTTCTCATGCCCAAAATTTCATGCAGGATATGACCCACGCCATCTTCTGAAATGCCTACTGTCTCAGCTATCTCGCGCACCTTCAATCGGATCTGCCAATACGAGATCGTGGATTTTTGTCACGTTATCCTCCGTGGTAGCCGTTTTCGGGGCACCTGTACGTGGCTCATTAAAAACCGACGTGTGACCACGTTGAAACTCGTTAAACCAATTTTAGATGGTCGCCATCGAAGGAGAAGAGTCACCGTACACAGCATCCAAACGCACAAGAATCGAATCACCGACCGATATTGCTCTTTTTCCATTTTTCCAAAATCCGCGGACACTCCCACTTCCACACGCGGTCAAAACAAACCTACGAGTCCGATCCGGCTGAAATTTCGACAGTAGCCGTCTACTAGAATGTACTACACGATCGTAAGTTGCTCTTGCGATACTGGCGCCATCCAGCGGTGAGGCTAAGTACTTATCGGATCACCCTCGTAAGTTTGTGGTCGGGTATATCATGTTTCCATCTTCAACAAATACATTCTTACCGAAGTCCAATTTTGGCATACTGAGACTCTTAGCGTAAAAGTGGCAAACCTTAAGCCACGGTTCACACTTTGCAGATGTCATAGAAGAATGGAATATGGTATATGAGTTTAATGGAGAAATCCAAGTGAGAAGTAACTAGTGTGAGATCTATCCTACGACCTCTGCTTCATAGATACTCTTATGCCATCTAAGGCAGTGATACGAGACATCGAGTTGCAGCGTGAATAAAATTGACGGCTCGTGGAACATTCAATTACTCTTTTCATCGTTGTTATTCTTTCAAGTCTTGGGAGTTGGAATTAGTTTGTAGCGTTCCTACGTTTTGGTGACTGTGCTCTAGCCGGCAAATGCGTTGTAAGTGGTTTACATGATATAAAGGTGGGATTTCGCTTTGGAAGGCAAAGGACATCCTGGACAGGCGCAAAAGTTTGAAAATTAAAAATGGGGTAACTGATAAAAAAAGAACCATTTCAAATACTTAAAAATTTTCTGAATCTGAATTTTCTGATAGAAAAACGCCTTAAATCAATGGAAATTATCCAAAAGCAAGGAAACTTGTTTGTCTACGAATTGAAACCAAGGGACGTGGAAATGTTTTTGTCTTCAGCTAATAGGCAGCGCAGAAAGGGACTTTTGTGAAGCCATGAATCGAAGCTCATGTTTTGTATTTAGTTTGCTAAAATTAAATGAAACCAATATTGCCGATCTCTACCGACTACAATGAATGCGCTTGGGTCGCTCATTGAAGATAAGCGGCTGGAATACACCGAAAGACACGAAAAAGTGAAGATAAATATCTTCAAACAAAGTGCTAAAGTATTTAAAGCGCTCCACAATCCTAAAATGACTGATTGCGACGGAAAGTAAGTTCTGACCTTATTTCCGCATAAATCATTTGCACAATCCCCATGACAACAAATCAATTATTTCCTTCTAAGCCCACATAAGCTACTGCACGCTCATCAGGATGCAAATCTCCACAATAGCGCACAATTAAGTTCGACCGCCACTGTCCACCCAGAAGCGAATAAATCAAGAAAAGTGCATTCACATGATAATTCAGACGTAAACATCAAATCAGCGTTATGACATAACTACTATGAAAAGAGCAACAACAAAAAAGATATAATAACTATCAATCTGCTGTGAGAGATACAAAATGTGCGAATGAGTGACAGATAAGGCGGTATAAACGCGCGAATGTATCTATGCGAGTGCATAAATCCCCTTGAAACTCGGTCAGAATTGGGTTTACAACCATAGCCGAATGCGTCACCTAGTATAGGTACTGACTTCAAAAAACAATGAGCACCCGATGCACAATCGAGTAAAGTTGATTTCGTTTTATTGGATATCTATAAATGGACAGCAGCAGACAGCCTCACTCGGCGTATGGGAGTGTAACACAATACCGGCAGTGGAGCCGCCAGTCAAACCAACAAATAAACGGACAATGACGACGATGTTGACGATGATGACCTTAGAGGGGGTTGACATGCAACACAGGCAGCGAACGGACCCCATTCGGATGGGCGAGTATGTACGAGTACTTATCTTATGAATTCAGATATTCGGTTCAACTTGAAAGCTATCTGCCTCCTTCTCCCATCACTCTCTCGGGTTGTTTGATGAAAATGTGATGCAATTCATGACATGTGAACATGTGATACTCTATCTCGAACCTCAAGGATGATTGTGCGTGTTCAGATGTGAGTATTTGCTTTAGGAGTAGATTGCAATTTAATTGCATTTCCGGCGTGTGATGTAGGAAAGTAGGACACACGGGAGCGGGTAAATTAATTAACTTAAGACGACTGTCTTAAGTTTCACTTCTTTAATGAGTTAAGCGGGTATGTACGGCTAGTATGACTGCAGGTGGATCGTAGATTTTCTTACTACCGAGTGATAGCGCAAAGTGACTCACGTGTTGGATGTATCCTCATTCCCAGCGTGGTTTATGGGCATCAGATGATTGTTCATTCGATTCCATGATAATAAACACCGCAGAGGGTCTATTATCAATTAACATTGTGCGCGGGAATACGATGATGTACCACCTGATGAAGGCACAACCTTTACAGTTGGCGATGAAATTATTTCTGCGTTTCACTAGTATTAAGAGGGTACAGTATCAATAGGGACGACTTACTGTGAATTATAAAGTACATGTTAAAAAAAAAACTCGTTATTCACCATGAGGCGACAAACTTTCTTTATGCATTTCATCCGATGTTGAGAGCCATTATTATATAAGCTTCAGGATATATATCACCTATGAGGTTTGTTCAAAAAATAAAGTGACCTACTGAATTTGGCCAAGCTAAGTACATTCGATTTTCCAATTTTGTCATTTTGCTATGTTGGTACACCTGTTTCCTAATATACTCGTACGTCAACATTATCAATTGTTTTGGATACTTAGTTTGTTTTCCACAGACATAAATGTAAGACGTGTTTTGGGTTTGATTTTTTGCTATAGAAAAAAATGGATCGAAGAATTTGTGTGACAAATAAATTTAAGTTCCCCAGCGGGCTTGAAACATTGAAGGGCGAGAAGATATTATTGACGATGTCCGCTAGAAATGTTGAATCAGTGAAGACAATTGTTATGATGTTACGGGGGTGGTCGTGGTGCAATGGCAATCATCGCCGACTGAGCCGAAGATCTATAGTTCAAGTCCATCCATAGTCAAGAACAATTCGTATATGGAAAAACTATACAACAACATCAGTTCTGAATGAGAGGTGATCAAAAAAGTGGCATAACAGTCGCAACATAAGATCACTTCGAAATTCATACTCTGTGTGTTCATTTTCAATATAACACCTTAATGACATGGAAACAAAAAGTGTTACTGTGAACTACAACGAACGCAAATTCAGTCGAATCTCTCAAATCCTATCTAGGACAACCACCCCCGGAGAGTAGAGAACGAACATCTGCGACATAAACCATCTGCACCCCGTCCAGGTTGTGTTACAAACACCATAAGAGCGTACACCATTGAACCTGCACGAATTATAAAAGAAAATAATATACTAAAAGGCAAAGAGTTGGAGGCAAGATTTTTGATTTCAGATGCACCATACACGCCCATACAATTACTAAAACCCTCCCATGTTTAACTGTGTTCCTAATGTTCTTCTCACTAATCTTGCCTTTTTTTTTTCTCACATTATTTTTTTTTTTTTTGACTTGACCAAATTTCCGTCTGTAAAGGGAATGTTTTTACTGTTTTTTTTTTAAGAGTAACAGGAATTGCATAATATTAGCCCCATGCGCGCGATTTTTTTGTTACTATTACGTGTGTTAAGGTGTGATCGACGAGTTTGTAGTTGCCTACCAAATCGATCATAAAAATGCATCAATGACTTAAAAATATTACTTTCGGCTAGTCTGATATACTCGTAAGCAAACTAGGGTTTACGAGTGATGTAAGAGTTCCTTAGCAAGCCGTGAAGTTGTTTAGACGATTATGCATCGCTGAATCACAATCAGAGAACTCGGTGAAGATTATTTTGCTGGTTTCGGGTACGAAACGTATGGCAGAGCAATTTATTCGATAATTGTTCAATTTGATACAAAATCTTTTCCGAATGGAAGAAACTTGGGAGCTAGATAATTAATTCAACGATGCAGAACTAATGAAACGTGTCGTTATAGTTGGTATAATCCATAAGCCGAAATTAATGTTTTGTGGCCAAATGAAACATAATTTTGCGAATATAGATGAGCTTAAAATTGGATTGTTAAGACAACTAAATTCTATTACAAAGATTCAATTCCAGTAGTGTTCCGAAAACAGACTCAATCTTTCAGTGCTGAATAGAGTCTTTTCCTCCAAAGGGTTGGTATCCGGACTACCATCTGGCCAATGATATGAAGTCAGTCAATGATATGAAGTGCTTCTTGCTGTGCATCAATACTTATGACTAGACTGGGTATGACATTTAACTGATGTCGCTTTGAAGGACAATCCGAATATTCCTGATATTTTTTCAACATCAAACTATTTATTGTTACCTTTACGCTGAAAGGAACTCACTGCTTATTGCCACCTCTGAGCGGCGAACTTCGAGACAAAAATATTTTATTTCAAGGCGTATACCAGCGAAGGGAAATACCACTTAAACGATGATTCTTTTTTAGTCGGAATTCGATCCCTCTGTCGTCGGCGTCAATGACCAAGACATTACCTACCGAACCACCCGAACTAACAGATAGACAAAAGCTTGGGATTCGAATTTTGTTGCCATAATATCATTCGTATCTTATGACATTAAGATTAATCCTGACGAGTCACCTTGGTCAGTTTGAAAAAGTAGTGATCTACACGCGTCTTCTTCGACACTTTTAAAGTATAAAAAATTAATGACTAATTCTAAATTAAGTTATCTTAATGGATCCGGCAGTAGGATGGAGATTTAAAAGCTTCCACTATACTATAGAAAGCAGGTTTTCAGTAAATTTAGTCTTCAGCTGACAAAGGTTTTAATATTATTAATAAACAAGTAAAGATAGAGCGGGCTTAGCTTTTGAGGATATGATTTCTCTATTAAGGATGTCCAACCCATGAAGAACCCTTAGAAATAATAGGTTCATACAAGTATGGTATTAAGTAAGATAGGCTCGAAAAGGTATTTATTATCACATAACAAAATAAAAAGTGGATGAGGAGCACCCAATCGAGAGAAACATTAAAAGTACGAACTTATGCGCGTACTACAAACTAATAAAAAACTCGTGAAAGGAATGTCTTACAAAAAAGGCTGCAATATGAATGTGCCATCAAGGTTTATTGGTTCAGTCGAAAATCTTCCGAGAATTCTCAAAGCGGTTTTCAACTAATCCCACCAGGGCAGTCTGGTGGATCACAGAGCTAAAGCAATTCAGGACCAGGAGTCTATTCAATAGAGCAAAGATCACTAAAAGATCCGAAGACTGGAATAACTACAAATCCAGTTTCAATGAATACAAGAGCACAACAAGCAGCAAAGTCTAAATATTGGCGGGAGTTCTGCGAATCAATAGAGGATCTCAACGAAGCCGCAAGGCTCAGAAAGATCCTATCCAGGAACCCCTGCGTCCCGGGATTCATCCTTAAACCAGATGGTACTTGATAGAATCCAGTCAGGAATTCCTAGAACTGCTGACTCAAACCCACTTCCCAGGTTGTAAAACCCTTAAAATCACAGTCCTCTTCGGGACGACGGCTCTTACGGTTCACACAACCGAAGGAATAATAAACGAAATTATTACAATGGGCAACAAACTCGTTCAAATCTTTTAAATCTCCGGGCCTGGACGATATCTTGCCAGCGATGCTTCAAAAAACACAGACCCACACTGTACCCCACCTCGTAAGCATTTTTCCAATTGCTTGCTCGCGGGGCACATCCCAACGAAGTGGAAAGAAATAAAGGTAGTTTTCATACCTAAGGCAAGTAAACCAATCCATACTGCCGCAAAGGACTATAGGCCAATTAGTCTCTCGTCGTTTCTATTAAAAACCTTGGAAAGACTCCTTGACCTATACATCAGAGGACTTATCAAATCACACAACTTGTGCAACAGTCAACACGCCGACCTTAAAGGCAGATCAGTGGAAAGTGCTCTGCATAGTGTTGCTCGTGTAATTGAGAGCTCATTGAATATAAAAGAATTTACAATGGCAACCTTCCTCGATATAGAGGGAGCCTTCAACAACCTAAGCACAGAGGCCATAATAACAGCTCTAGAGGACGTAAAAGTAGATACATAAATCCATTGTATCTGGATTGAACATATGTTAAATAACATATTTATCAATGCAGACATTGATCACAACTCTGTAAGGAGAGTGACAACTAGAGTCACACCACAGGGAGGAGTTGAAAATCCTTAAAATCTTCACGGAGAAAGGCACAAAGACCATAGCATACGCGGATAACCTAGTTACCTTGATAAAAGGTAAATTTCTACCAACTATCAGCGAACTAATGGAATCTGCGTTGAAGGAACTCTCCTCGTGGACAAGACAGAACGGTCTGAGAATAAACCCCCAGACAAAATATGGAGTCAAATCTCACTAGTATTTCACCGAAAGAGTACCTCGAGGTTCCGTACTGGGTCCCCTGTTTTGAAAACGAATGTGCCACGCCATTTTACGATTAGTCCAACATCATCGGCTTTGCGGTTATGGCCGTTCAAAAATACATTCAAGTTGTTGAGTCAGCTACAAACACAGAATTGATCAAGCAGTGGCTTGAATCTTCAGATCATAAAACAAAGGCCTTTTGTTGGAATGATCCTCGTTGCCATTCTTGCGAACGACATGAGGGGAAGTAACTGCAAGACGTTCTGCATGTCAACTCTAAGGAGAAGAAAGGACACGTTCAAGAGGTCTTCGGCAAGATCGGTGGAATTATATGCCATCGGTTCCATCAATGGACGTGTGCCGAAGGCAAGGAAACTGTAACTATCACCTAACATAATTCCTCTCCGATGGAAAAGAGGAACGCCTCCCAACTGACCTTGTCGAACTGAAGAAAATCTTTATCCGGTTTCACGAGAGCCCAACTATTTCATCCAATGACGTAACTAATGATCTCTCCACGTTCGCTGCCCATGTTAGCACACACCTTCAGAGAACCCGTTCTAACTTCAAAAACTTTCACCAGGAAAAGGAAAATCCCGATATTTGTTCCCCAAAGTTAGAGAATACTCCACTCAAACTCAAAGCGGAAGCCTAGTATCTAGGCATCATTCTTGACTCCAAACTTTCCTGGAAAAGGAACTTGGAAGAAAGGATGAAAAAAGGATTGAATGCTTTTTATGCATGCAAAAAGACCTTCGGCAAAAGATGGGGCTTGCAACCGTACATCATTCATGGGATGTGCACAGCAATCATCAGAACGGGAGCTATGAAAAGCACGTCGCAAGCAGGGTTGGACATGACACTTGCTGCGCTGCATAAAGCGCTCTCAGACTAAGGGAAAAACTCTTTGTGAAAACAAACCAACTATGGACATGCGGCCATACTCAGAATAATAGATGACCTGGGAAAGAAACATAGCTTTAGTAGCCTCCCAGCTACGACCGACTATATTTCCCCTCAAAATGACTTCTCTTTCAGAATACCAATGCTTTTCTCCGAAAGAGAAGAGTGGCTATCAAACACCGTGATCAACGACCCCGAGATTACCCTCTTCACCGACGGATCGAAAATGGACACAGGCACAGGGGCCGGGTTCTACTCTGACGCCCTAGTCTCCGAGTGTAAGTGATGCTCATCACACTCCCCTTTTTTACCCTAACCTAACCTAAGGTTTATTGGTTTCCTGAGGGCATATCAATAACCAGCGACTTAATGACTTTTCGAGGTTATTGGATGATTGCCGAAAGACATTTTGCTGTTTAAGGCTTTATGGCTTCCTACTGATACTGCCCCTACAAATAGCTCTGAGGTAGTCCAAATAAAACCAAATTAATGTTAGTAAACACCAATTTATTTACGCAAACGCACCGTCCCACAGAGTTTAACTAAATTAAATCACTCGTAAAAGTGAACTGTCAAATTCAGACATGTCACTTGTCACTCTGACATTACGCACTGACATCACCTTGCTCGATAGACTTACGACTTCCATCAATTTCAACTGTCCGACGCTAAAGCATAAACATTTATCTCCAACCTTGAGCATGATCACCTAATAACCATACTATCTACAGCAAATACTGTTTTATTTTTATACGAAAATTGTTTGTTTTTATTTTTCCTTTCCTTTAATAACCAACCAGATACGAGCACTGTAGTTTGAAAACAACTGCTACCAGTAATCAATGACATCATCAAGCCCGTGAAAGGCATGTAAGTGCGCTCTCGACTAGACCTAGACAACTGCTATCACGCTGGTGATAATAAACTTGTTAAATGTCGATGACATACACAGTTCAACACTTACGTACAGAACGTATGTATGAACGTGTGCTTTAGTTCTTAACACATTTCAAGTGGATATTTGAAGTCGATTAAGTTATAAAAATAAGTTCTCTGTCTGTTGTTGTTTTCCGTTTTCGCATTTCTATACGCTTATTGTCAAAATTATCACACAATCCGGTTGACTAAGGAAATGGGTTAGCACCTTAGCTGTGATTGTATACGGCTTTTAGGAGATTAAGATAAATTTTGTTTACAAAATGCGTGTGATTTATGTATGTGAAAAACTTACTGACAGCAAGAACGGAACACAAACTTTTAAAAACAAATTCGTTGTCAGAATAATCACGACACTACGATGAGTGCGTTTGACAAGTGTGTAGAGGAAAATTGACAAAAATCTTATCTCGTCGATCAGCACTTGTGACTGAGTTTTTTATCAATAATGATATTTCACCCATCAATCACCGAGCTTATTCGCCTGATTTAGTACATGCTATCGCTGTAAAGAATCTCAAGGAGACTATCTCCAATAAATTTAATGTATTTTGCCAAAATAATGTTCCTTTTTGGTGGTCTTGTTAAATTAGAGTCAATAAGGATCAGGCATCGACCAATAAAGAGCTTCTTCATTAACTTGCTATGACCGTCTCAAGGCAGTCCATGACAGCTGTTTTTAAAAGGAAACTTCAGTCTAAAACAGGGCATTCTGATGAGTAGCAAAGACTAGAGCCTGCGTAGAATGAGAGCAAATCTTAGTATACGTTGTCATTCAATAAGGACGCATATTCACATACGTCTTGGCCTGATAGTCAATACTGGATAGGCATAATCTTCAGATAGCCAAGGATTATGTTTTTCGTCTTTGAGGTAACAAACTGCAATGATAGATCAATTAAATTATCATCCTTGCCAATTGCTGTTTGTATGGATTGAAAAGCCAAGTGAGTATAAGGTTACCTGATCACGCTATTGCTCACCACTCTAAAGTGTCTGCAGCACGGCCAAGCTGTCTGGATAAACATCGAGAAATTTGCATCGTATGCTACTGAACTGTTGAACTAAGCGCCTTTGAAAAGAAGGTTACTTAAATCACCTGGCAAATATGAAGCTTCGTGGCGGATTAATTGATTCCATTCGATTCCATCTTCAGGTAGACGTTTATGAAAATAGGTTTCATGTGACTTATATAGAGATATTGTAGAAGGCAGAAGTGGGATATCAAACTACTGTGAAGTGCTTGTTGCATCGTCATTTCATTCTGTTCATACAAGAACATCTGAGATAGGATGTCAATAAAATTTAATGTGACTCCAACCTGAATGTAGCATTCCGGCGATGATTCTAGTTACACCCACACTGTCTAGAAATGTTTGCCTATTATTTGAAAACGATAACTCCTTCTGCGGAAGTCCTTGAATCCCTCACCTCGGCTCCTTGAAAGTGGACACGCATCAAAACTTGTACCTCTTCATTCTTCCTTTCCTATATTTTTTTATATCATCCACTTACTGATGTTTTCATGGGGAATATATGAACCATGGTACCATCAATAGAGTCCGGCGTGATGGACAGACGTTCAAGAACGAGGGACGGACGCCCCCAATCTGTCGAGACGAACGGTTCCGCAAGCATGGGCGGACGGTTTCAATAAAACGGATGAGAAGGGTGGTAAATTGGCGGTCTGCGAACCCGAGAAAACAACTCCGTTCCACCCAAACGAATGAATAAATGCTCATTGCGGAGGCGTTGGAACTCTAGGCGTGACTCCCTTTGTTCCAATTGCCACCTATCATGGGAATGTGTATGTGTGTTCAAGCACCGGTTGAACAGGGCATGACTTAGAAAACACTTATCAATCACGAGACGACAGTCAACCAAGACGGAAAATCTTGATTGTCAATGAAAAAAAAGGACTTAAAACAAAAGTAAAAAAAAAATAGAAGAAAAAAAGTCAAAAGGATATGTAGTAAGGCAGATAGAAAGAGGGGAATAAAACGAGAACAGCTAAGCGATGGGCTTATTGAAAGGAGTATTACGGGCTGCGTTCATCGATTAAGTGCCAATGTGTTTTAGATGTTGCTATTCCTTTTCCTCAGTAACATTAGCCGAATCCCCGTCTTTCATTCATCATTATTCTCGTCCACAAGCTATTTCCGCGAAATCTAATGTTCCACAAGGTAGCCATTTGAGACCCATGCTATCTCATTTAAATAATGGGTTTTTCAAAAGTTATGTTCGAACTTTGATAGTTTTGTTGCTTTGACGTTTTAGGTGGCGATGATGTCATTCTTCGACGTTTGTTTTTTGACATTGTCACAATTTTACCATGGAGTAGCATACGAGTACCATTCGACAACGATTTGAAACTGTTGAAATATTTGAGTACTTTTCGGGAGCTACGAAATATTTATGACCAAAATTGTAGTCTGTTAGGCAAGTAATTCATCAAATGATTGTGAAATTCGGGAGGAGTGTATCGGTTGCTGATCGAGTAGCACGACGTCGGAACACATTTTGGAGGAAGACTAATTTTAGGTGATAAATCACATTTGCAGTTAAATGGAAAATTGCAACATTTGGAGAAAGAGCACTCCGCAGCTTCCACAGATGCTTACTATTTGTGGTGTATTTGGGACTGGTGGCATCATAAGGCCATACATCCTCCGGAACGAGAATGGCAAGTAACCCTTAATTGCATGCTGATTAGCCGAAGAAGCTTCAAATCTTTAACTTGATATGCATACTGACTTATAGTAGCTATAAGTATAACTGTATTGGCATGGTTGTAAAAGTAAGTCAGATGAACGTTATGGGTTTAAGTTAAGATCTTGAGAAGATATAAAAACTATAAAAGCCTCTTCATCACCTATAAACGACAGAAATAAACCCACAAGTAACCTAGGGTTTGAGCTACTTTGCTCCCATAATGGATGACTTGTCAAAAAAACTCAAGGGTATGGGTCGATTAGATGGACTCCGATTAGATTATTATATCGTAATCTTTCTTGAAAATTCCCACAAGATAAGATCATAAAAGCTCTATGACCGTACGTTGGCCAACAAATCTCTCTTTGTCGATAATTTGTGACATCACTGCAAAGAAACTTAGCTTCACATGGAAACTCAAGTTGAATTGTAGGCGGCAATGTCGAACGTGTGTTGCGCGTGACGTGTGTATGAGTATATCTCGGAAAATACAAGTTCACCGTTAAGCAGATCGTAAATTAAAGTTTCAACAATGACATTGACAAATCTTAATAGGCATTACGTGGGGGCAATCTAATATTCGACGAAGCATTGTTTTAATTTAAATTATTAGCAAACTCAATAATAAAAAAGACTTATTTAGATAGGCTTCTCTATCGAAATTTGAAGAACTTACATTAAAGAAAACAACCGAATACTGTACCGAATACAAGTACATTGTTATCAGAACTTAAGTGTGCTCAAGAGGTACACAAAGTGATTAAAAAAGGTAAACACAACACTCTCATCTGGGATAGGAAGATAATAAATTTACTGAGTTATTAAAGATAACGTGTGTTTGTAAATATGCCATCGAGAAAATTCTCCACTACCTGCCAGAAGATTAATTGTTTGGAACGTAATAAAAATATAAAGAGAAATATTGTAGCTAAAAATACAACAATAAGGCCCGGCGCAAATTAATTGGAAGGACCTAGGTTGGCCTAAAATATTTGTAATCTCTGACAGAAAGTGGGGAAGCCAACGCAGAAAGGACGTTTCGGTGGCAGAAAGGAATAAGAGGGTGTGGCTCCAAAGTTTAACTCAATCGTAAGCACTTAATTAGATGCGTTTGCCTGTCTTGACATTGCCATGGGCAAACGAGTAAGTATCAGAGAGAATCAGACCGAGTAAGTCTTGCGTTATTTAAAACGTTGAGCTCTCCTTAATAAATTAAAAAGATGCAAAGCAAAAAAAAAAAAGGATCATGAGTGTTTACCAGAACCTTGTTATAAGAAGTTAAGTTTTCGTAAACCTTATGAGGTGTTCAATATGCAATAATGCGTCAAATAAAATTGGTCTGGTTTCAAGTCAAGCCGGGTTTTGTTAAATTGGATCTTTTATTTGCATTCAAGTTAAGCTTTTGTGCTAAGATTATTTTCGTAGACAAAAAAAAAAGACAGACATTTCGTTATCGAATTTATTTTCGGCCCCAAAGATTGAGTTTGAGTCAAGACGGCACTGTACGACGACGGTTTACAACGAGCTAAGTTTTTGAATTCAAAAAATGGATTCAATTATCATTTTCGAGAAAGTCTTTTTTTTTCTTCTTGTTGGAGGATGCTGTTATCTGTTGGAGCACTCAGACATAAATACTGGTCCATTGTACTGCCAGAAGACACCTTAGATGGCGTTGCAGATCATGAAGAGCCGGAGCCAAGCTCCTTCTTATTCACTCTTGTTGTGTGCGATTTGTTTTTTCACACAAGTGACCGGAACCTAAGCTTAATGCCGATTCCGAACGGTAAGAGCCGAGAAGCTTTTTCAAAGCAAGTCTACAACGGGGGGTTTTGCTAGTACCCCGCCGAAGAGAGAAGCCGCGAAATAATCCTTCGATGGCGTTGGTGCTATCGAGATCAGAACTCGCACATCTTGCGTCAGCGGCCAACACACTTCTCACTGCGCAACGGCGCTCTCTGGGAAAATCTTTAATCAGTAAGCTATATAACTTTGGCAAACTTCTGTCAAGGTTAGGCCGAAAAAACAGAAACTGATTAGAAAGAGAAAAAGTTCCCCAAATGATACTGAATGACGCACATAAAAATAACTAATTTATCATGTTTTAATGGTTATTTGCGTCTAAAATTAATGTTTTCAATGGTCTGACGGAATTGGTTTAGGCGAATAAGTCGGATTTTCATCAAAGAAGCTGTTCCGAAAAGTAGCAAGTATACATTTTTTTCGAAATAATATTAATACTGTCTTGAAGGGCAGCTTCAAGCATCGCTGGAAATCAAGGTATCGACTAAGGAGTCTATGTTAACTACATAAAACTGAGGAAATAAAATCGTTGTGGCGTCAAAAAAAAGATGAGGAACGAGGTAGGTAACGGTGCGTGTCCAGACTGCACTTATACGGCAAGAGAAAACACCGTGTCTGAAATGCATTAAATTCATTCTTTTTACCCCATTCAATGATCTCGCTCATATCGGAAATTAACGACAAAGGCTTAGGCTGTTGTTTCAGTTCAACTACTGAAATCTGGCAACGAACATATAAAGGTAAGAATACGAGTACTGTCTTGAGCGAAGGAATAAATTCGATTAAAGGTAGTTGGATAAAAAGTAGAAAAGAAAGAATGTTGGAGATAATACGGAGCCCTGGGGTACCCCAGCATTTAAGGTGAACATCAAACATCTATCAAGAACAACTTGTATTATACGATTCGATGGATAGGTGCCATGTATCAAAAAAGGGGTACGTCCATTTCGAATTCATATATTTTCGGTCAAAGGCCTTAATGCCCTGTCAAGTGTTTTCGAAATATTGAACGCAAAAATGTTGCTTTCACCCATTTGGTCAAGCCGCTCCAGGATATTTTGCTACGGAAGCCAAACAAGAGTTTTGGCGTCTCAGGATAATTCAAGAGCTGACGGTTTATAATATTTTCATAAGTGAGGCAGTATGGCCAAAATCTCTGCCATTCTTACGTACAAACGAAGCATTGAGCTGTCGAAAAACATGAAACACTCGTGGAGTTTTTTCACAACAATTTTGTAATTAAATGGCAATACGCCCCAATCTTTGTTTATGATCTGTAAACGTAAAAAACGTCAGTCAAGGTTTACACATGGATATTTTTAAATATTAATACAGGGTGCGCCATCCCATATGGGTCGATGCTAAATATTGAAGTTGTTCTATTAAAACTGACCCGAATTAGGAGATTCCACGCCATTCACAGGAATTAGGAATCATTTATTTCACACTGTGTCCAGTAAACCTCTTGGTCTTCGACATCAAATTATAATAAGGTGACTTTGTAAAATTCCCGAGCTAAGTACATTCGATTTTCGATTTTTTCATGGTTATTTGATACATACATATGTTCCCTAACATATGTTGACATTGTCAGTCGTTTTGGATCTTTTGTTTGTTTTTCAAAGGCAAGATTAGCTGTTTTCTTGTTATTGAAAAAAGTGGACCAGAGAATCTGTAATGAAAAATAAAATTAAGTCCTTCAACGGTCTTGAAATATTGACTGTAGCGAGCCTAATCTGAGCAAAGAAAAAATGTTTATAAGTGTTACAAGCTCTTCACGGGAGGCCATGAAGATGTTAATGACGATGCTCGCCCTAGACGAGCCAGCACGTCAAGAACGGATGAAAACGTTGAAGCAGCGAAGAAAATTGTGGAGAATCTTTGAATCACTATGTTGAGGATTTTGATATATCGCTAGGCTCATGCCATGAATTTTTTTCAAATAATTTGGACATGAAACATATTGGCGAAGATTGTTCAGAATTTGCTAGATTTTGGCCAAAAGAACTATAGAACGAGCATCACTCAGGAGTGTTGGGATGACGTGAATGACGATTCAGATTTGGTGACGAAAAATGGATGTATAAACCAAAAACCAATAATCCTAATGTAACAGACCAGAACAGCCGAGACCGAAAAAGACGCGTCAAGTTCGGTCAAATGAGAAAGTTTTGTTGACTGCTTTCCTCGATTCTATGGCGTGGTGCATCACCACTTCTTGCTGGAAGGTTGTACGGTCAATAAGGAATATGAGTTTGGAGTTATGCGCCATTTGCTTGAAGTAATACGGAGAAGACGTCCAGATTTATGGGGAAAAAAAACTTATGACTTTTACGTCACGATAACGCAGCGATCACTCATCGTTGTTTGTACGTAATTTTTTGACAATAAACAATACCGTAATCATGCTTCAGTCACCGTATTCATCGGATTTGGCCCTGAAGGGGATCACTTTGAAGGCGACAAAATAGATATTGACGAATAAATATTTGTCGCGAAGAGTCACCATATTTTTTTAACAAGTTTGCGATTTAGCATTTTAACACTAGGATTTATGGGGTTACATAAAGTCGTTGGCTTATGCCAACGATGTGAGCGGAGCTTAGGAACCATATTGAATGCGAAATTGCTACTGTTGTGGATAATATGTGCTCGTTACGTGAATGAGATCGAATTCCATAGCTCTATTCAAGACGCGTATTACGCGTAGATTTGTTTTTAAATAGAAAAATCTTATGTTCTTATTGAAAAATCGTGTATTACCATTGGACGTACCAATAATTTGTAAAAGAAGTCCTTAGCCTCAGGATTAACCCTAGTTAAAAAGCACGAAGCATTCGAGGCTTATCAGTAAAACATCAGTAACAACATATACAACGCATAATTAATGATATTTCCAAGACTGCGAAAGGTATATTCTACACACAGGTATCTAATGCGCACACGCAAGTGAAAGAAAATTCGCACTCTTCGATTCATTGCGCAATCTAATCTCACCTAAGCGCGTACAGACTGCAAATGAGCATAAATTGTTCAGTTAAGAAACAAAGTCTACGAACGCAAGACGTCAATTGGAGAAAAATCAATTATCTCGATCATATGATGAATAGGTACCGCCGGTAGTATCTTATCCAGCCAGATATGCGGAAGACTTCTGAAAAACACACATTCACCCCACTGCAACAACAAATAATAATTAAGCCACCAAAAGCACGGTAAACATTATGCAAACTTTCGTATCGCCCCGCACTATGCTTGTATATCTTTTCATTCCTTTTTTCTTTCTACTGAAACAACAAAAACAAAAAAAGGAGGTCATGTTTATGTAGACACACTGCATCGTATAGATTCGAGATTCGAGTGCAACATGACTGTGGTGTCGACGGCGGCGGTGGCTTACAGATTGAGATACAGTCACGTGACGTACACTTGCTCACGTTGATTTTACTACGAATTTATCGCGATCTTTTCGCACACTCGCTCGTCAGCCGACATTGAGAGATATAATTTACATTTTCATTTTCCACGCACTTTGCTACTTATTTACACTTAACCACCGACTCCTTGGTCGAGACAATGAATCTGCGATCTAATAAATTCCTTTTGTAGACGATTTTCTCCGGTAACGATAGTGATGCGTACGCTACCGAACGAACATTGAGTCGAAGTGAGCTTCAGGCTTTCATCGTACTCTCTCTCTAGCCGATTCACAATTGACGACCATCTGATCATGAAATAAAATGAAAATAAAGATAAAAACTCTAATTAAAAGCTCGGCCCGGTCGAGCATTCCAGATATCCGACTGAAGGGCCGACAAATACATACGCGTACCTGTTGACTTTTTGCCACCGGAATGATTGTCTGTCCACACCACTTAACCTCAATTAGTCGATAAGAGCAAAGGGTTCTTATCACAGAAAAGCTTAGACACATACACACACCCGCCCTCGTATGGGTCGCATACCTGTGTGTATTCGTATGCGTTTTGTTCCTGAAACAATCACATGATAAAGCGTAAGACTGGAGGGGGCTTGAAGCACGCTATTTGTACTTGCTTGTTGCATATTGGGTTGTAAAAGCTCGGTTGATGTGGAAGTTATGTGGCATGGTCATATTTTCCCACGCAGAAATGCTTTATTTTTTTTTTCACAATCAGATAAAGATGGTGATAAGGTAAACAAAGAGCGAGGGAAATAGACTGCGGCTTAATAGGGTAATTGCAACTGCGAGTCGTTGGCCAGTTAGGCGCACGTCGCCTCTTACCGAACGATTATGCCGACCGACGTCGATCAATTTTGTGGAATGGTCAATTAAATGAGGGGATGCTCGGACGTGGAAATCGCGAGTAATTAAATGTGCGATAATAATAAAGATTTAAGGCACGTTTAAGTGGGGATGACTCACTATGGATATCGAAGCGGAGAATAGATTGAAATACCCACAACAGCTGTGTATAGTCTGGAGACTTAGTTATTGCTATAGGTTACCCTGCCCTGACCTACAGTGCGTCACCTTAATGCATTCTCTGTCTCGAGAAATAGCGATAATCTGCCTTAAAATTATATTTACATGATCTGAGTGACGACCACCCTAAAAAAAGGGACACAAAATCCCTTAACTGCGTTCATCTTTATTAACGCTCCCTATTATTAACGACAAAGCAGTTTTAAATAGGCTGTTTAACAAAAACGCTAAACTAAAAACCAAAAAGACAAGACCCAACTCGCCATCCTGGATGGTCAATAACTTTTAAAGATTATAGAAGATAGAGATCTCGCCTATTATAGAAGCTATCGTTGAGAGCGATATAAGCTAATAAAGTTATACGGCTTGTGAGGTACGAAAGGCAAAAGTACATTTTTTCACCTACAAACTTGACAAGCACCTCTGGAAAAGTCTGCACGAATTGGGGTTCGAACATACATATGTTCCAATGCTCCTCGCTTAAATTCTCTCACGTTAATCTGACCTTTCAAGAATCGAATAATTCAAAATTAGATAGATAGATTTTTATTATAGATTTATACAATTACTGAGCTATCACGCAGTTTACAGAGATTTGATATTTAAGCTCTATCTTTCTACTGTATCATTATACTATGTTAAGATAAATACGAATGCAAAATGAGAACGTTATTCTTTGAAGGAAAATACGTTAAGACCTTCAATGTAGAAAAAAAAATAAAATAAAATAAAATAAATAAATAAATAAATAAATGAATAAATAAATAAATAAATAAATAAATAAATAAATAGATAAATAAACAAGTAAATAAATAAATAAATAGTTAAACAAATAAATAAATAAATAAACAGATAAATAAATAATTATGTAAATAAAAAAAAAAAATAATAATAAAATTATAAGTAAATAAATAAATATAAAATAAATTAGTAAATAAATGGAAAATTAAGTATAGTACCTAAGTAATAAATAATAAGAATTATAATTAACATAGGTTTTACATTAGAAACCTTGACTTGATGTCATGTTAAATTTAAAGTGTTAATATGGGGGTTACTGGGAATGTCGCATCTTAATTTAAAATTTTCAATAAGAATTCAAGAAGTTTTTCTTTGCCCAGTTTTTTAGATCTTGATATTGTTATCAGTAAAATCGAACACAATTGGGTGAGATGGAATATGCTCTAAGTTTATAAAACTGTTATTGCCAGGCATTCTACTTTATATAACGCATCTTTAACTCTTTAACTACCTCTCTATATCAAAATGAATGGAAAAAACTACATCAAAAAACTCCAATAGTGCGAGTAACCTTCCTAAATATGGAACAATCGTAATTTTACCCTGTCTTTTTGGTATCTTTGAATAAGCTTTATTTGTACACTCGATTCAACTAAGCTTGTGTTAATCGAGTTTCCGAAGAAAGCAAAGGTACAAAGCGGCTCTCTTATTTATAGTTGATGAGATTCGAACTCACTATATTAACGCTTCTCGATTTTTGAAAAGCTCTTTATACCATGAATCCCGCAATCTTGAGTTTTAAATTCAAAATTTATTATAATTTCTCTTAGCAGTCGACGATATTGATATACTCCCAGCATCTGTAATGCTGTCGACGTCGACTGGTGTACCACAAGGGTCCATTCTCGGACCTATTCTCTTTCCAATGTATGTAAATGAGCTACCTTAATATGGTACAACGCAGCTGCATTCACATGTATGCTGGTGATACATGTACAGGTACAACTATTTATACAATGTTCAACTAATTCCGTGGAGTCAATGGAATAACCTGAACCGGGCCGTAACAAAAGTTGAGGCCGCCTAAAACTAGTGAATTTGTTTTATCGTTCAGTGATCATGGCGAGTTTTGTACCTAAAAGAGAACATTTGCGGCACACCTTCCTTTCTTATTTAATCTAAAGAAAAAAAATTGTTCAAAATCATCGTTTGCTGGTAGAAACATATGATGAACATGCTCCATCAATTAGAACATGTGAGGCATGGTTTCGACAATTTAAAAGTGGTGATTTTAATGTGAAAGAGAGTGAGCCCTCTGGTAGACCACAAAAATGTCAAGACGGGTAGGAGTTATTGGATGATGAACCAACTCAAACTCAATGACAAAAGGATTACATGTGTCACAAGAAACATTTACGCGAGACGTTTACGGGCAATGGGGAAGATCAATAAACTTGGTAAGTGGCTCCCACACGAGTTGAATGAACGTCAAATGGAAAATCGCAAAGTCACTTGTGAACTGCTGCTTCAACACCACGAAATCATTTTTGCATCGAATTGTGACTCGTGACGAAAATGGATATACATATTCAGTAACCCGAAGTGGCAAATATCGTGACTTTCACCTGGCGAAGCCAGCTCCTCAACATCAAGGCCAAATCGCTTCGAAAAGAAGACCATGGTGTGTCCGGTGGGACCAGAGCGGTATTGTATATTATGAACCCTTCAAGCCCGGCGAAACCGTTAATACACAACGCTATCATCAACAAATGATTAATTTAAACAAGGCATTAATCGGAAGACGGCCGGAATTGGCCAGAAGACATGCCAAAGTGATTTTGTTACACGACAATGCGCCGTCTCACACGGCAAAACTAGTGAAAGACACCTTGAAATCCCATGAATGGGATATCCTTCTGCACTCGCCGTACTCCCCAGACTTGACGCCATCTGACTATCACCTCTTCGCATCAATGGGGCGCTTGCAGGCGCGGAAAATGGTTGACCCGAAAGACAAGCAGTTTTTCTGGCATGGTATTTTTAAATTACCTGAAAGATAGGCGAAATGGGTAGAAACCGATGGCCAATTAATTTCACTAGAAAATTATGTATTTTTCTTACCAAAAAAATTGGAAAAATGTATGCATATACCTGATATAAAACAAATGGACGCAGGTAAGAGAATTAGGAAAAAATAAAGAAATGGACAAAATAACTTTTAGTTTGTCGTAAGTAATTTTTAAAACACAATGTTGCCTTTAGGCGTCATTCATTGCAAAATATTATTGAAGAAGACGTACAAAATGTAATTAAAAGAGGCGAAGGCCCCAAGATTAGTTTGATTGAAAGGATCGCTGGCGAAGAAATTCAATGCTTTGTTGGGTAAGAAAATGTTTACAGGTGGTATACACAATTCTAAGGCAGGGGAAGTGTTAAACACAATATTTTCAATTTCTTATTGTACAATTAGCAGTTTTTTTCGAACAATGTCGTCATATTTGAAGGACCAGAAGTATTTAATATGTTGGATGCAGCAGCTGTGTCAACTCCAGTAGAAGCATCAACAGCTGCAAGCTGTGCGGAAGAGACATCTGAGAAGATACACTTCCCCTTTCGCCAAGCGGTGGGCAGTCTTATGTATCTCATGGTGGATACACGTCCAGATATAGCATATGCAGTTGGGTGTGTGAGTCGCTATCTGGTCAAGAAAATAATTCGCTACCTTAAGGGGACAGCTGATCATAGTATATTGTACAAAAGTACTCAATTTAAACTCTCTTGTTTCAGTGATGCAGACTATGCTGGTGACGTAGTAACAAGGCGTTCGACCAGTGGATATGTTTATTAGGGTCAAGCTGCATCACTTGCGAGCAACGTCAAAAATGCGTGGCACTATTTACTACAGAAGCTGAATTTGTAGCTGCATGTCAAGTAGTCAAAGAACTAGTGTGGATACAACAACTCTTAAATGATCTGCTGAATCATGTGATGAAACCAGTTCTATACGTGGACAATCAAGGAGCAATCAGGTTGATAAAGAACCCTGAGTTCCATAAGAGGACAAAACATATAGATATCCGTTTTAACTTCATCCGTGGAAAGTTCGAAGATGAACTTTTTGAGTTGGAGTATGTGCCAACACAAAACCAAGTTGGCGATATTTTGACTAAGGCGTTACCAAGAGATAAATTTCAACGATTCAGTTTCATGATGGGAGTAGTAGCTTTGAAAAGTTTGAATTAACTTTGAAATCATAAAAAAAAAAACAAATGTTAAGTTACTGAATTATTAATTTTATTTAAAACATTCATAAAAGTGGGAGTGTTAAATAGTTAGTTTATTTTGTTTTAAATAATACTGAAACACCCTACATTAGTTGTTATCTTTTCTCGTCACTTGTTATAGTTAGCTATGTTTTATCTTTTACTGAAATAAATATTCATTCCATTTTTCAAGTCAAGAAAGTCGGACGTGTTTTTGCTCTGGTCTAACAGAGATCTCTGAGAAACTCGCCAGAAGGGGCTAAGGACCTGAACCCGTTTTAGGTCTACCTGCTTCCACGGTCAAATCCTACATCAAATCCTACCCCAAGATTGGGTTTTTAATGCACAATTGTAGATAGGGGGATATCCAGGATGCTTAGCGCGTATGCCCTGAGGTCTGTAAGAAATTCGCAACAGTCTTCTTATCCTTAAAGAGAATTGATTGCAAAAGACTTGCGGGCGTCATTACAGGCCATCACTGAAGCTCCTACTCACTTTTCTCCGGACAATGGGGAAAATACAATAAAGAAAAGTGTCTGTCTGGTAGTACCATGGACCAATATTTGCATCTGAGTGCATCAACTGATAGCAGAAGCCTCCAGCAAAAACAAGGTCAATCAAGCCATATTGACCAAATTTCGCCCCAATTTCATGTCACTGGATTTCAAGCCAGCTACCCATATGCATAGAGTGCATACCGTGGGAAATATTGTATTCGTCAATGTTAAATGAGGACCTTGATTTGTCAATTCGTCCCTATTCGCAGCGATTGGGATTGGGTTACTCGACTACGTGTAAGATTTTACGCAAGGATCTTGATCTAAAACCTTACAAAATATAGGTTGTATAAAAACCGAAGTCGAACGACCTGGCACAGTGTCGAATTTTCGGTGGTGGGCCTTAGAAAAGCTGGAAGAAGATCCGCTTTTTTTTCGAAAAATTATCTTCAGCGACGAAGCTCATTTCTGGTTGATTGGGTATGTTAACAAATAACCTCAGGCAATGCAAAAGCTACCAAGGCACCCGAAAAAATGCGCTGTTTAGTCCGATAAAATCATCGGCCCGTAGTTTTTTCAAAGATGACCATGAGAACAATGTTAGCATCAATCAATCGTTTTGTTCAATGATTTCGAACTTTGTTTTGCCTAAAATGTACGAATACGAACTGCCGCCATGTGGTTCTAGCAATACGGCCCTACATGCTACACAGCACACGAATTGACGAACCAATTGAGAAATTAGTTCGGTGAGCAATTTATCTCTCGTTTTGCACTGTTGAATTAGCCAGCTAGATGGTGTGATTTGAAGCCTTGAGACTATTTTTTATGAGAATACATCGAATCACTCTAGTTAAATCGTCTATGTGTATTATTAACGAGGTATCGGCCAATATGCCTGAACAAGTGATTCAAAATTGAACTTTGCAGCATAAGAAACTTGATTGATTTGTTGAAACATCGCATAAATGTTGTTCCTGCTGTTTTTTTACTTATTTTATCGCTAATTCCATAAAAATGTTACGACAAACTAGCCACCTGCATTCAAAATGTCACCCTGGAGCCTTCCTTCCACTAGACCAATATCGATTGCTCATCTTTTCCCTACAAAAAAAAACAACAACTTTAGGCTTATATAGTTTTAAATGAAACTACTTTCTTAATTTTTGACTTTCCTCTATGATCCAATTTCTCTTAAGAAGATGACATCAATGGCCTTGCAAGCCTAATGAGTTGCCACGAGTTGCTTGTCTTTTTTGAGTGATGGTAAGACGGGCCAAAAAAGCAAGTCTCGAGACAGATGCAAACACTTTGATTCTAGGCTTTAAATACAATTGTGTATTTAAACCAAGCGCATCGGAATTTAAAAAGGAAATTAACTATTTGAGACCTCTCCTAGACCTTTTGGTGTAGACATATCGAGTCAGAATCGTCCAAAGCGTTGTCGGTTCAGTGGCGATGCAGTTTCGGTTTCTGACAAGACATGGAGCTTTTAAAAGGTCTTCTAGAACTACAAGATTATTATGAACCTATAGTCTCATACTCATTAGATGCCACCCAAACAAGCTATACCCATAGTCTCTGTCATCAAAGTTTGGTGAGCAGTCTGTCCTAGCTGCGCGAGAGATTTTCCTAGTGGTGGCACGATTCGCAGTGGAACTTCTATTACTCCTAGCTGATGGATCTGATAATGACACAGCCATCTATCAGAAACACAAATGACAATTTGTCCTTTTGCACATGTGGCGCATGTGAATGTTAGTCAAAAACGTCAGATCAAAAACGTTACATATTAAGCTTGGGAATCTGGCCTCAAAACATCTTTTTGTGAATTTTCATCGGCATCAACTCTTTTTTCAAGCATAAAAATATTGACTTTCGAGCAAAAAGCTCCATTTGCGGGAAAATTTGTTTTTCGCATATAATTCAAAAAACAGTTACAAGTTAATCGTTAGGCCGAAAGGCATAGCCTTAAGTAGTTCTGTTTGCTTTAGAGTGTCCGTATACGGCCAGTAAGGTATTTTATGGCAGTTGTTGTTTAAGCTAGTTTGTGTGTTCTACAAAATAAAAACAAAAATGAATAAAAAAAAAAACAGGTTGCGGCTTAAGCTCTTGAAGTATGGTATGGTATAGTGGCAACTTCGAAGTCGAAGACAAGGATCGTACCGGATCGGTGCACCAGTGTGAAAACGCACAATTGAAGGGATTACTGGATCAAGATCCATGTCAAACGCAACAAGACCTTGGAGATTCATAGGCCGTAAGTCAACAAGCCATTTCCTTCGTTTGAAATCCTTGTAAATGGTCTAAAAGCAAAGAAATCGGATGTCATATGAGTTAAAGCCGGGAAGCGTCGAATGTTGTTTTAGCAGCAGCAATCTGCTGCTCCAGTGGCTATAAAGGTGAATCTTCTGCATAGTACTATCACTGTCGATAAAAAGTGGATCCACTACGATAAACCAAGGCGAAAGAAATCGTAGGGGTGCAGGCGCCATGCACCAACATGGACAGCCAAGCTAAACATCCATGGATCGAAGCAAATGCTGTGTATTTGGTGGAACCAGCTCAGTGTAGTACAAGTATATTATGAGTTGTTGCAACCGGTTGAAACCATCTCAGAAGCTCAACAGAGAACGGGCAAGCTCGGCTGCAATACGAGCAAAAACGCCATAAAATGATTTTGCACGACAACGCTTGGTCAGATCGTTATAACATACCTGGAAATACTGAAATAAGGGTGTCCAACTTCATTCGCTGTATTCTTAAAGGCTTTGCCTTTCCCCACTGTCGGATCAATGACACATGGTCTGACTGAGCATCCCTTACGACACAAGCAACAACTGGGTCGATCATATTTCCGAAATTTTGAAAAAAAATTGTACAACAGATTGTACAAGGCTAAAGGCACGATCAGCTTCCCGCCGCGTCAGGACTGCCTTTGGCTTGGTACTGAACCTTCCAATTCCTCATCGATGGCTTTAAGCTCGGTCAGGGGTGCGTGAATTGAAAATCCCTTTGAACCAAGTTGAACATCTGAATTGATGATTGGAGATCGCCAAAATTCGCGGCTTCTCTGGGTCTGTCAAGGACACGACACTAATGCCTCTTACAAAAAGAAAACAAAATAGTAGTTGAAGCCTGCAAACCAAGCGGCAGAGTAATATCAGAAAGCAATTGGCACGAAAAGCTATCAAGCAACTAAAAAAAGACGAATACATCATAGAATATGTCATGAGACACTAATTAAAGGAATTTTGAAGACAACATTGGCGAACTAAGCCCATTGGCAATATCAATGAACAATTATTTTATACCGTATCGCATTCAGTACAATTGCGAAAAGTGCTTCCTGAGATAATAATCCTTTAGGGCTTTCTAATACCTATTACTACAGATAAGACACCTTCAAAGTGAAACCGTAATTTACTACTTTTATCAGTCCACAAACAAAAGTCACGCTAGAATGAACACTAAAGGCTTGAGGTTTGCCAATTTGTAAACAATTTCAAAACGTGTTTCCAATAGGGAATACATACAGTCCGTAAATATGTATATACAACGAGTCTACAAGTTCAAAGAGTTGTTATTCCACTTCAGCACCTATCAATTGGAAAGGGAGAACCTAGGGGAATTCTACTTATGTTCCCCTAGCCCCTCGGCGTTTATGAGCGCATAAGACACGTAGAAAAAGTTCATAGACTATTCAAGCGATCAAAATACGTGAGGTTTATCGGCAGCCACCAAATATTTTTTTGTTGTTTTCTATAATTTTAGATTTATTTATCCAGAACATGTGATTGGCGGGTAATTGCATAACGCATTTCTATTTGCGGTTCACTTGATCCTGTTTACACTATGCGAGGTAGGATTCCGGGGATCTTTTTAAAATTAAATACGAAACGATTGTGTGGATGGATGTGTATGTTATAACAGTCCGCCCTGGGGTTTCATTTTTTGTTTTCATTTCTTAATTATAAAATTCTGCGTATTTTTGGAGCTTGTGAATCACTTCCGTGGAGTTATTAGAGCACAGTGTTGGAATGATGGGCTTTTAATTGATTGATTATAGCAATTAGTATGGGTTGAGTCACCTGGAGGAACGAAAATAACGCGAAAAATATCGTTATTCATTCGGGGAGTCGTATACACTGTCGATTTGTGCTCCATGACAATTTTATATAAATATTACATTTCTGCCCCTTCTAACCTAGACCCGAAATCAGCCTATTTCTTTAATAAAACAAATTCCAGAAAAACTATAGCCGAAACGTTAACTCTGAAAGTTTATTGCGTACACCGCTCAAGTAAGGGATATTCAAGGATATCGTCCGGATGCATTATTTGCAGGGGATTTAAGGATGTACCTCGTTCGTTGGCCACTAGTTAAGCAAAACGCATTCAATATGCAAAAATGGAGCTGAAGCTGATGTGTTCTAGTAATCGGAATCACACTTTTTCGAGAAATTAAAGAAAAGCCTCTTTTCGATCGGGAAGTGCCTGTTTGGTGGTAGGATCCCATGCAGCCATGCGAAATTTATGATGCTACAAAGTTCATATAAAAAACATCGCCAACAATTTTTTTCCTCACGTCGCAGAGTGCTCTCACCAATCACCTTCAAAACACTTCAAGCACCGGTCGCCTGCGAGCGTTCGTTCAGGCTAGATTGACCTGGTGTAAGTTCAAAATGCAGCGGTTCGCCAGCAAATGTTGTTTTGGACTAGACTGAACTGGAGAAATCGGGTACGGAAACGTTTGGCATGATTGACCAAGTGTGAGAGCATGTCACACACTATAGTTTTTAAGTGATACAAGCTCTTCAAAGATGGCCAAAAGAGTGCGAAAGACAGCCGTTGACTTTAACAATCAACGACAACATGCAAAGTATGAGTGAAGTGAAGTCAGACAGTTGATGGCAATATCACTGAATATTTGGCGATGCGGGAGGTCTGTGACAAACCAGTCCCACAGTTTTTGACGGATAATCAAGGCGAAGATGAGTGTCTAAGAAGAAGATCCCGACTTTTTGGATAACGTAATCACTGGAGACAAACGTTCGTTATTCGAATATGACTCGCAAACAAAACGCCAAGTAGCACATTGGGGCATCACCTCGTCACAAAAGCTCGAATGACCACATTCAGAATGAAAGCAATGCTAATTGTTTTCTTCGACGCCAAGGTGGTGGTCTACTATCAATTTGTACCTGCGGGCCAGGCGGTGAATGATGCATTTTACCTAGAAATGCTAAGTAAACTAAAGAATGGGATCAACAGGGTGAGGCCAGCCCTACCTGGCTTAAGACGGCGTCGCGACAATCCCCAGCCCCCTACAGTCTGGACTTAGTAGTCTCTTTTTCTATTTCCAGAAGTGAAATCCTTCCTCAAAGAACTTTATCATGGGACCCTAAATGCCCTCAAAGAAGCTTGCACGCGTTCCCTTGTGGACCTTCTGGAATCCGCCTACCAAGGAGTTTCTTAGGAGTGGAAAAGCCGATGACAAAAGTATGTCGACGTTCAAGGGATGCATTTTAAAGAATTTCAAGGTTTTGTAGTTATATCTGAAATTAATCAATTTTTAGGAAACTTTTCCTGATACTTTTTATAGAGAACGTGGAGAAAATGGATTGGTTCAAACAAGATGCTGGAACTACCCTCAATCGAAGTTTGTTCGACAGGGACAAGTCCTAAAGATGCTGAACAGCTCTAGAGTAGATACCCACGGATCCGCTGGAAATTATCGCGTCAACTTTCACAAAACGTCGTTGTAGCCTGTGATGCAGTAATAACAAGGAAAGCAGCAACGTGAAGAGGTGCTTCATACTAGGACAACCTAGCCCAAGGGTCCAAGCAAAGCACCTGGATTAAGCAGTCGAAATGGAAGATAACAAAGGCAATCACAGAAAACAAGGCAAGATATTCTAAACGTTTTTCTAACGAAGCGGTACTGTGTAGAACCAGACAATAAATGCCGCATTATGTTAGAGAATCCTCAACAAAACATTAAAAGCTACTTTCAAAAAGAAGTCCGACATATTCATAGCAACTTTATAAAACTGACGAGAAGAAGGCCGGGAAAACGCCCAAATAGCCATCATAACATCGCGTCATATACTTAGCATGTCTGCTAGACAGAACCTAGCAGATGAGAATGGAACCTCATGAAACTACCAGTATACTTTTGGAAAACCGCATTCTAGTGTCAATGCGTGTGGTGTGGTGCAAAAGTATATTGCACAGTGGCACTAAATTTTGGAAACATATTCACCTCGGCTGACCCAAAAAAAGAAATAGTTTGACTAAATGGAAACGCCTTTCTTGCTGCTTAGGTACATTTCCAACTAGATTACTAAGTTAAGATATGACACCTAGAAGAAATGGCTAAATATTACTACATCCACAAGGGAGTACCACAAGGTTCCGTCCTGAGTCCCCTTCTATGCAATTTATTGCATGACGATTAAAGCTACCACAGTGAAATGAAGACCGTTCAAAAAATAAGGTGACTTTTTGGATTTCACGAGCTAAATGATTTTCGATTTTTTTCTTTTATATGTTTGTAGACATGTTCTACAACATTTTTTTATATTGTCATTCACTTTGGATATTCAGTTCGTTTTTCACAGATATAAAGTTTCGATTTTTTGCTACTTTAAACAAGAGGAGATAAGCTCGTCAGGAGCCAAGCTAGAAATCAAGGTCTTCTACCTTAAATTTTGCAAACTTATGCAAAGACTTTCGTGTCTGTCCTTCTGTCCGTACGCATATATATATCATATATCTACAAACCGCCAATTTTTTTAATTTTGTTTTAAAAATAAAATTACAATAAGTGCTTCAACATATTTGAAATGTTGACTATGGCATTTGGAGAATCTAATCTGACCAAAACAAAATTGATTATAAGTGGAACAAATGTATGGCTCATAAAATTCATTTTTTTTCAGATAAATTGAAATTGCTAAATTTTGAGTAAAAGAACCTTCGCATGAGCATTGCTCAGGAGCTGTTTAATGAAGTCAATGACGAACGAGATTTGCTGAGAAGGGTCATCACTAGTGACGAAACATGGGTGCATGTACAGATACGTGCAAAACTGAGTCAGTTTCATCTTTTATATAGAATTTGTTCCTATAAGTGTGTTTATTTGTATGGAAAAATAACTAACCTTCACAGAAATGTAGCTACACAGATTCTAATTAAAGGAAAATTTCGTACCTAACGATACTCTGAATATGGACGGAGTACCGCTAGTTTGGTGATGACTCAGTTTTGCACCATATTTTTTCTTTGCCTACCGCGGCATTCGCAGTTTGACACTCAAGCCAATAGGAACGCCTAGACTTTGAAAGGTTTTTGGTTTTCGTTTTTCTTTTTTTAAGATTTTTCGGTAGGGTGTTTGAATGTAAGGAAAAATATGGACACGTTTATGTAAATGTGATTTGTTAATGTTCTGCAGTTTTAAGTTGCAAAAATGGCATCTCTCGCAAAGAATATGAAAAAAATGATTATAAAACTACTCAAAGACGGAAAATCAACGCGCCTTATAGCGAAAGAGTGTTATGTTACTCAATCCGCTGCTGCCCGGTTAAGAAAAAAGTGTGTTCTGGACATAGCTAGTTCTCGACGGGGAAGGCCTAAAAAACAAGACGAGACAAGACGAGCGCGATTTAGTGAGGTTCGTGATTTTTGGAAGAACGGCTATAGGTTCTGAAGCCGCCAAAGAGCTTTAGTCAGCGACTGGTTAACAAGTTAGCCAATTGGCTAATCGGACGTTGAGTAAGCACAATGTAGTAGCTATCGAAAAGAAAAAGAGACCAGCACTATCCAAGAAAAACATCAAGGCCTGAAAATATGCCAAAAAGTATGCAGATTGATCGGAAGATGATTGGAATAAAGTGGTGTGGTTCGACGAAACCAAAATAAACCGCTATTGCACTGATGGCAGATCGTGGGCTTGGTAAAGACAAGGTGAGTCTTTGAAGCAGCATTATGTCAAACAGACGGTTAAGCACGGAGGTGGTTCAATTATGGTGTGGAGAAGTATACGTGCTTTGGGCGTAGGAAAATTACACCTAATAGAGAGTATAATGAACCAGCACGTTTATTTAAACATTTTGAAATCGCATCAATACGTAACATGCCCTATCTTCCGAGTGAAGCTATGTATCTTTCAGCATGACAGAGATCCACATGGTCAAAAAAGTGCAGAGTTGGCTTCAAAGGCAGCCATTTAATGTGCTAAACTGGCTAGCGCAAAGCCCGCATCTGAACCCAATAGAAAATTTTTGGTCATACCTGAAATCTGCTCTTGCCAAGAAATATGACTCTCCACCCTCAGCCTTAGCTATCCTTTGGCAGAGAGCACAAGAACAGTGGGAAAAAATACCTAACGATTATTGCCATCAACTGTCGAAAAGCCTACCAAAGCGAATTAAACAAATGAAAAAGGCCAAAGGGTTCTGGACTAAGTATTAAGAAGCTTCATACCTAATGGAAGCGGTCAAAAAAGACTAGACCAAAACAAAACATGCCAAGTTCGGTCCAATGTGAAAGTTTTGGTTCATCGTGAGTTCTTGCCGGAAGGTCGTTTGGTCAATAAGGATTATTAGCTTGAAGTTTGTGCCGTTTCGTGTGAAGCAATACAAAGAAACCGTCCGAATTTTTGGACTTGGAGCATTATCACGATGTCATGGCCTTTACATCGTGATAATGCTCTCTCATGCATGCTCATGCGCAAATTTTCGCCAAAAAGAATGCCCTAACAATGACTCAGCCACGATATCTCCCTCCGAATTTTTTCTTCTCCCAAAACTGAAAAGTTGGAAAGAAATCAAGGCTATTCCGAAAAGAGTATATTAGAAAGTGCTTCGAGGATTGAAAAAATGAAGGGAACGAAATAGATATTGATGGATAAATATAATAAATATTTTTTCCAGGAAAATAAGGTCACCTTATTTTCTGAACAAATTTCGTATGAGGCTAGTATAAAGGTTTCCTTTTTTAGCTTAAAACGCGCATACAATCAGGGCTTTGTGTGAAGATTTCCAAAACCAACTGCCAACTTCTGTCCCACAATCTATCCAGAATAGCCGAATAATATTGAGCATTCAAGGCCTGAACAGGTGAAACGAGCTTCTTATGGATAATGCTTTTTTGACTCGACTCTTCAACTTTAGCGGTTTCTCCTCCTCCAGTTCATCTGGTTACTTCCATATGCTCTGCCTTTTGGTGAATGATTTGTATTAAAAACAATACGTTTCATTACCAGTAACGAATGATAACATAAATGCAGTTTTTTTTGACAGATTTCATATCTTTGCTCAAAATGTTGAACAAACTGCGCGCAGGACTATTTCTTTCTAAAATCCTTGGTAAGAATGCGACGGACAATAATCTTAGGGATGCCAGAAATGCTCGGCCTTTCTCAATGTTTTCTTCTTGAGCGATCGTCAACTTCAGGGTCTTCACGATCATCACGACCAACACTGATCACGTTTTTCATCGATTCGAAAGTTTCTCCAGAAGATTTACGCAACTTAAAACTTGATAATCTCTCTTTGCTCCTAGTGATTTTTCGACAGACTGACTCATTGCAGGTTTGACGTTGGAAAATAGATGAAAAATGTGTCTACAAAGTTCAATAGATGTATCAGAAATGGCGTTGTAATTGGCTTTTGATTCAAACCAGTCTCATCGGAAATGAAACGTTGCAGAAAGTCTGCTTGGGACACGCCAATTATTTAATTGACTTGCATAACAGTGGATAGGTCGCGGCATTAGAAGTGGATCAGCTTCCGGAAATGATGACGATATTGTACAAGCTTTAGAAGAAAATAGCCCAAAAATATCAATCAAGGAGATTGGTGAAAAGCAAGCATTTTTAAGAGGCTTGGTCTCAATTTCAAGTAAGTTTGAAATATAGCTGCCGCAGTCTCTGTCTTTATGACAAGCTTTTTCCTATCGATTAGAATAAAAATTAAATGAAATGTTATTGAAAGGTCAAACTGAGAGACGAGTAGCTAGAGCTGTGAGTCCTTAAGAAGTCTTGACTTGTTTAGCGTAAGATCACAGCATAACATGCGTTACTTTACAGCGCATTTCAAACTGAATGGCCAACCACTGTTGCTTTTCCCTAGTTTGTCATAGAATTGATTGGAGGCGCTGGCCTATTTTATTGTTATATAATAATGAGATGTGTATTCGTTGCATAGGGGTGAGCCATGAGTGCGGGTCGCGGTTGCTGTTTGTTCTCCGGGCAGCAGGTGTTGATCGCTCTATGTAGTAATGGCTCTCTGACTCTCGCCTTCTATGAAGATTCGAGTGAAGAACTGAATGTTCCCAAACAACAAGCGATCTACGCTTTATGTAATACCGGCTCTCCGACTCTCGTCTTTGAAAAAGACATGAGTGGCGAACCGAAGTAGAGATAAGCTAAGTAAAGTCTTCCTCTTTAGTTGGCAAGCGCTCGTCACGAGAGGTTCGGAAGTTAAAATAAAAAATATATTCTTGTGAAAACAATGTGGTTTCGTTTTATTTATTAACTATATGATGGAACGAATCTTGGTAGGACCTGATGATCCAAGCCACAGAGATCGTGTGGCTTTTGATGTGGCATTCAAAGTTCGTGGAAATACGTACATATAATGCTTATTCAAAGCTTCAAAAAAGTTTGTAATAAACAATCAGCAAGTCATTGCCTCGATCACATAAAATTTTTTTGCGCCACTTTATGTCACGTTTTACTATGAGTACATGAGTACAGCTTTATTTGCCCTTTTGTTTTGGTTTATTCCAAAATGTTTAACATTTTTAGGCACCCGTGGTGGGTACCCTGCTTCACAGTATTCCCAATATAACGCATTATCAGGAAACAAAAAGTAACTGTGAACTACAACCAATGCGAATTCAATCGAATCTCTCAAATCCTATCTAGGACAACCACCTCCGGAGAGTTGTGAACTAACATCTTCGACAAAAACCATCTGCACCCCATCCAAGTTGTGTGACAAGCAGCATAAGAGCGTAACTCTTGAACCTGCACGAATTACAAAAAAAAAAAGAAAGATGCTTCCATACAGCGAATTTCGAAAAGCCAAATACAACCAAAACATCATCCACTGAGCCATTTTATTCTTAAGTGTTTTTTTTTTTAATCATAGGTTATTTTGACACTGACAGCTGTTTCCCGCTCGAAACCGTGACAGAAAGTCAGTATCACACCTCCGCGAAACGAAATGAGTCGCTTGACGCTTGAACAAGGTTGGGAAATATTGAAAACTTATTTCCAAAGTGAGTAAGTAGCCTAAAAAGTGCGTTTTGGCCGAAATGAAGGAAATGAAGTTTGTGGAAAAAGTTCGTGAGACTGGTATGCTAGTGGACAACACTCATGGTCACCGTCGTCGTACGGTGCGCACAGATGAGAATGTGGCTGCTGTGGACGAGAGTGTGAGACGAACATCAACTCGCTTTCGATCTCAACAGCTCAACATTTCACGCACTAGCCTGAGGAGAATTCTTACAAGGTCCAATTGACTCAGCTATTGACCATCAACAAGGTCTTGGAAAATTTGAGTGACAGAATACGCTACTACGAAGCCAGCCGAGGCAGCTACTTGAAAGACGTTGTATTTCATAATTAATGGGAACATTTTTTCTTACTAATAAAGCCATAATACATGGAAAAAATTTAATTTTGTTCATTTTATTGCATTTATAAAAAGAAACTTGTATTTGGGCACCCTTTATGTAGTTTACACTTAGTTTGAAGGATAGTCGTACATTCTTCAACCAAAAGACTTTGGAGACTTTCTAGGTGGCCACCATAAACAATTTACCTTAGCTACCTTTATAGATATAGAAGGAGCGCTCGTATGGTGTCCTGCCCTAAGTAAGGCATACAACATCAAAAAACTAAGCCGTGTACAGAGATCGGCCAGTATCGGGGTAACCGGTGCCCTTCGGTCTACTCCGACCGAGGCACTTAACGTACTCCTAAACCTCCTCTCTTTGGACCTCTTCATCAGATATAATGCAGCCTGTAGCGCCATTAGACTCAGGGAATCTGGGTTCTGGTCATCTAAACCCTACGGTCATAGCAAGGTGCTGGACCTATTACCTAGTGACCTGGCCACGACTGCAACCGATTTCACGACACCCATACACAACTCAAGTAAAGCCGCCCATGTCCACTTCCCATCCAGGATGGCATGGAAACAGGGACTGCACTCTGAGAACCATCAGGTAGCTTTTTTCACCGACGGTTCGAAAATGGAGTGTGGGGTGGGCTCGGTTATCTTCTCAGCGGAACTGAATATCTCCAAATCGCTGCGACTTCCAGACTCGGCCAGCGTGTTCCAAGCGGAAATACTAGCGATTAAGGAAGATTGCAAGTTACTCACGCGCTATCCTATTACCAAGAGAGATGTCAATATATATATTGATAGCCAATCAGCTATCAAAGCCCTCGACTCTCACTCCATAAAATCCAAATTAGTTGCACAGTGTAAGGATGAAATCAGCTGTGCAGGAGACTATTTCAACATTACTCTCATTTGGGTTCCTGGCCACAGCAAAATAGAGGGAAACGAAAAGGCTGACGCTCTAGCAAGGCACGGCTCTTCCCTCGACTGTTCTTTGGCGGAGGCAGTACCCCCCCCCCCCATTAGACTGGTCAAGGCAAACCTTCTACAACACTTTCTCTCGAGGGCGAACTCCAGATGGTGCAGTCTTAGCAACTGCGTTATATCAAGGACAACAAGGATAACATGGCCCTTCTATAACAGGGAAAGAACCCTCGACCTAACTAACAAACCCCGACAAGAAATTGCCAGAATTGTTGCCATCTGTACTGGCCTGTCGGTACCCATGCTGCTAAGTTAGGCATCCCATTCAACACCTACTGCCGAAGTTGCAAGAAGCCACTGGAAAAGGAAACTCTCACCCATTTCCTGTGTGAATGTCCGGCTCTAGCTAGAACCAGACAGCGCCTACTCGGCGCTATTCAGGGAAATAGAATTCTGCAACATCATCAAATTCCTTAATTCCACAGGATGGATATGAAACTCTAATAATAGCACATTAGGTCACTGAGTGGTGGTGGTGGCATCAAAACGGCGCATAAGCGCTAATTGGGCCTGGCATCTTGATATCAGGCGGCCACTCCTACCTACCTACCTTCTAGGTGGCGATGGAACCGATCCGTTTCGTACGATAGACGTGACTCCTGTTCTACATTTTCTACAAGTTCCCTCTTTAAAACCTTGAATGCAAGGACGAAGCCAAATGTCGAAGAAACGCATTTATCGTCTCTCCTTAAAGGCGGCTATTCAGCGTTTAGAACTCTACAGATTTGGGCCTCTTGGGACTCTTCTGACTATTATAAATGCTCGTCCTGCTGACAATGTGGTGGACACTTGGAGGAACCAACAAATCGTAGTGATCATTAGCGATCATGGTGCGTTACCTGTCATGGTTTTGGATGCTTTCCTCAATAATTTCAAATTATTAGTGGTGTCACCCTCAACCGCCCCCATGTTAGTTATATCCACCAATTTGGTTACAGTATTCGCAGAACCACTTGGACCAACGAACATAACATATATCCAAGGATAGACTCGTAAAGTTGTTCTACATTAAGCAAGTCCGGTAATAAATTTTCAAACTGCCGAAAGTTCTCAATAAAATATGCCCTCTACCGATAGGTGCGCCGTTGGCTTAGGTATTTTGTATCTGCTCTAAAAGCTTTAGCTTTCTGAGTTCATTGAAGACGCTTTCAAGTTTCCAACGAGTTATGACTTAAACCATTTCACTACGAAGAGCTTTTACTCCGAATAGCTTTGTATTTTTCCGTTAAATTTAAATTAATGAAAAAGTAAAGCACTTACCGCTTTGCGTTTGTCCGCCTCGGTTGCCGCTGAGTTCGACCGATGTCGGAACAAATCCATGACCTTGGTCATAGGCGAACGATTGGCGTCTGCCCTCCGAACAGCTGTCACTGTATGGTAGTACTGGAACGAAAATCAAATCATTAAACCTTGAATATATATATCAAGTAGAAAATCGTGATACCTGTGCATCACTTCCTTGATGAGGATGCGCTGAGCCGTCCTTGTACTTCGGCGGATGCGGTTGCGGATGCCGATGACCACCAATCAAGCCGGTATTCTGCATAGCTGTCTTCATAGTTTGCATAATGCCGCCACCGCCACCCGAGCCGCTATGATTACTGCCAGTACTGCTATTGTCACCGCTTACGGTTTTACTGCCACCCGTCGATGATGGGGCAGTCGATGTGACTTCCTTTTCTCGCTGCTTCTTTGGATCCGTTTTTCCGCGCGGTCGGAAGACATCGAATATTGTCGGACGGCGATTCGGACTAGCTATACCGTGCACTGTAGACTGATTCAAGACCGGTGAATCCTCACCGCTTCGTCGTCGTTCCAACGAACCCGATCTGGGTGCGACACGTTCCGTGCTGCGCGTCATCTTCTCTTGATTTCGATTGAATTTCTCTAGTTTTGCAGCTTCCCGTTCCAGGCGTCGGGCCGTCTCACGCTCGATCTTCCGGGCTTCCTTCTCATTACGACGTAATTCCTTCTCCTGACGCCTGGCCTCCTTTTCCATTTTCTTCGCAGTGCGACGGGCTTCTTTGGAATTCGGCTCCGCCGGTGCGCTTGATGGACGAGATCCGCCGGGTGTTTTGCCATCGTGTTCCTGAAAGCGAACGGAATTTAATTTTAAATACGGAAATGTGTACATTCTTGCTGGTGAGAGGATACTCCACCGACTACGATGATGGAGTATCCTTCCAACGCAGCAACCAATTAATTAATGCTCAGCAATTGTGCTCGAAAGAAAATTGATTAAAACGAATGACGGCTCGATGGCATGCTGTTGCAGCTGGAGGAAGTGGTTGTCGCTCTAGCTGTCGAAGGAGCCTTAACTTACGCTGAATAGGTTTATCTTTAAAACAATGTTAATCATCGCCGTTTCCATTAATTGTGGAACGCGCGGGTGGGATTACGACCAGCAAAAGGGATCGTCATATTGTTTTTGGATCCTTTCAATTGTTTTTTTTGTTTTGTTTCTTGATAGAAGCGATAAATGACGCCAAATTAGTTGCGATCTAATGTGAGAGAGTTAATTGTAGTCTTGTTTTGAACGGTTAATTATCCGAGCCCTAGTTGTACGCATTTTGACAGGTGACTGTTTTTACTGATAACAAATTCATCATAAATTTGACGGTTATTTTTGAAGTCGTTCGTTTATTTTTGGAAAGTCAGTGAGTAGGGACCAGTGCTGGGGAAATTCCTTCGAGTCATGTACTCATAGTTTTAGCCTGGATCCATATTGACGTTCCAAATTGTACGATTATTAAATGTCAAATTTTGGTCCTTTTGTCAACATTCAGTGATGCCCGTAAGCCGTGAATTCCTTGAAAGCTACCAAAAGCGAACGATGGCAATAAAGTCAATCACTTCAAGAACATTCTTTATAATGAGCTGTCTGGCCCGGTTTACACTAGCCGGATAGAGGTCTGTCACAAAAACTAAATTTGTTTTGAGAAACTCGCAGACTCGTCAGTGGTGGCGGCGTAACCGCAACCCTACTGAATTGGAACCCGTTCGCATCCAATTCATTCAGGTGGACTCGTTTGGGCTAAAACCTAAGTTCGAGCACTAGATTTTGTGATTACCATTAAAAGCAGCAGGAAATGGTAGCACTCGTTTAAACTCTTCTGGGTTCGAGCCGAAATCGGAGTATCGACCCTGGTATTAGAGCTACCAGCATCTATTTCGGAGCAAGCGTCTACTTTGCTTACCCTAGCCTCACTTCCCCCTCAGTGAGACGTTATTTTAAGGTTCGGTTTACCCTTGTTTCGCAATTGATTTTCATGAACCCCACTGTCTACAACTACATACATATGTACATCAGTTCATTATCTTGTTTTTTCTAGTTTCCTAGACAGGTTTGTCATAAAACCTGGACGAGGTGCAGATGGTTTGTGTCGAAGATATGCGTTCACAACTCTTAGGGGGTGGTTGTCCTAGATAAGATTTGAGAGATTCGACTGAATTTGCGTTCGTTGTAGTTCATAGTAACTCTTTTGTTTCCATGTCATTAAGGTGATATGCACACACAGAGTATGAATTTTTGAAATAATCTTATGCTGCGAGTGTTATGCCTTCGTCAGCACTTTTTGATCATCTCTCATTCACAACTGATATTGTTGCACAGTTTTTCCATATAGGAATTATTCTTGACTTGAACTACAGACCTGATCAACAGTCGGTGCTGGTTACCATTGCACCACGACCACCCCCTTGTAATGGACATTAGAATAAAAGTGCAAGTTGGTGACTGATATTATGCAAGAAAACTAACTAAAATTATCGATGATGGAAAGGATATCAGAAGCACATTAAACTGATTCTTCTTCTTATCCTTGACCAATTACTAAGTCGCAAACCGATAATATGCCAAGGATGACAAGGAGAACTATCTCCCATTCCCAAAAAATACGGCAAGCCAAAATAATTTTGTTCATGGGCCTGCCATGCCGGCGCTACCGTCGAAAAAGGTGGTTATGCTGACAGACAGATTCTGAAACCAGAAAGCAAAGATGTTTCAGGTTCCAACAACCCTCAAACCGGTAGCGTCCGAAGGGAACAGGAGCTCGAACCGAAAAAGGTAAGAGCGCTCGCAAACGGAAGGTGGCCGCCGAAGACAGCCTTGTTAGGGACAGAGCCCTGCAGTTTAAGTCTCTGATTTTTACTCAGATTAATCTACAACATTGCAAGGCTGCTTTTTTAAGTAGCAGAATTGCATGTAGTAGCACGAATCACCACATTGTATTCATTCAAGAACCATGGGTGAGAAATAAACGTCTTGGTGGGCTTGGTAGGTGATGCTATTATTCTTTATGATGAACGATCCGAAGGGCCTGTCTCATCATATCGAACTCACTATCGACAACCAAACTTGGACATTTGGCGGCTGCCAGAATAAGATACAAAGCGCACAGAGTAATTGAATACTCTGTCGTTGCGTCTGCTTACTTCAACTAAGACTCGGTACTACCATTTCTTGCGATGCTAAAGCTCAAAACACTGTGTGGGGCATTAGCAAATGCAATCTAAGAGGAGACCGTCTTTTAAACTTCATCCTTTCGTCTGACCTTATCACCAACCATGTTGGCCATCAACCAACGTTTGGCACGGTATCACACATGAATAGATCGCTTAAATCGAATTCGGAAGATGTCTGGAATAACTATCGATCGAAGCAGAAAGAATATAAGAAGCTTATTTGTAAATCGAAGAATGATTCTTGTGAGACGTTCTGGGAAGAGATCAAATTCTTGAGCGCAAGTTGTTTAAAATCCTCAAGCAAGGAAAATCGACAAAGCTGAAAATCTGATGGTACCTTTACTGAATCTAAAGCGGAAACTCTCAGTTTACTACTTAAGACCCATTTTCCGGGAAATCAGACTGTGATCGGCTCGTTGCATACTCCTTCAACGATAACTGCGACTGAAACGACTAAAACAACTCGGCGTAGCTGGTATATTCAGTCAAACGTGCCAATGATGGCTTTAAGTCGTCAGACATTGATGGGGTATACCCTGATATGCTGCGAAAAAGTATAAGACAACTGCTTCCTATGTTGAATAGAATTTTTACTGCTAGCCTGGCCCTTGATTACATATCTACTTACTCCTTGGCGCTGTGAAAGTGGCCTTTATTCCCATAGTAGGAAAAGAGGATTACTCATTCTCTAAGAGTTTTAGACGAATCAGTCTAACATTGTCCTTGCTGAAAAGCATGCCCAAAGTTGCCCTTCGAAAGCGTCCTCTCTCGGAAATGTAACATGCTTAGCACGGGAAATCCTACGCTTCCAAACTAAGCTCGGGGAATAGAATGCGCAGTCGAACATAAAGGGAAGGGGCTATTGAACTTTCATGGCTTAGATGAAGCACTGATTTCGTGGATTACAGCAATGCTTGTGCATAGGACATTGATCGCTGATGCCAGCGTCGAACAATGTGTCAAATCTGGTGTAAACAGTATCTGCCCGCAAGGTGGCGTCCTATATCCGCTCTTATGATGCAGGGTGGCCGATTCTCTACTCGATGCTCTCTTCTCTCTGTCGGCTCATGCTTAGTGATTGTCTGTCTTAAAGCACGGGCAGGGAAAATACAATAAAGTAAGGTCTGTCTGACCTTGTGTATGAATGATCCAACACATAACAAGGAGATGGTTAAGCTGAAGGAGCTACATATATACGAGGGTGGTTCGATAAGTACTTAGCCTACAAAAGAAAAACAAAAATTTTGGAGAAAAAGCGATTTATTCCTCAATATAGTCTCCTTTTAGTTCGATACACTTGACCAAGCTATGCTCCAACTTCTTTAACCCGTCTGAAAAATACGTTTTCTCGAGGTCTGCAAAGTAGGCCTCCGTGGCGGCGATGATCTCCTCATTCGACTGAAATTTCTGCCCGGCGAGTGACTTTTTCAAGTTTGGAAACAAAAAGAAGTCGCACGGGGCCAGATCTAGAGAATACGGTGGATGGGGCAGCAGTCGGTAGCCCAATTCGACCAATTTGGTCGTGGCGAGGGCGGAGGTGCGAGCCGGTGCGTTATCATGGTGGAAGAGAACTTTTTTCTTCGCCAAGTGGGGCCGGTTTTTCTTCAATTCGGCGTCGAATCGGCCCAATAATTTGGCATAGTACAGCCCTGTGACCGTTTTGCCCTTCTCCAGGTAGTCGATGTGGATCACACCTTGTGAATCCCAGAAAACGGTGGCCATTACCTTTCCGGCCGATGGGATCGTCTTCGCCTTCTTCGGAGCACGTTAGCCGGGTGAAGTCCACTGTTTCGACTGTTCTTTGGTCTCTGGTGTGTACCAGTGGATCCATGTTTCGTCGACTGTCACGAAACGACGCAGAAACTCCTTCGGATTGCGCTTAAACAGCGTCAAACACTGCTCTGAAGTGGTCTCACGTGCGCTTGTTGTCCGGAGTGAGCAAACGCGGTACCCATCGCGCCGACAGCTTTCTCATGCCCAAAATTTCATGAGGGATATGACTCACGCGATCTTTTGAAATCCGTACTGTCTCAGCTATCTCGCGCACCTTCAATCGGCGGTCTGCCAATACGAGATGGTGGATATTTGTCACGTTATCCTCCGTGGTAGCCGTTTTCGGGGCACCTGGACGTGGCTCATCAAAAACCGACGTGCGACCACGTTGAAACTCGTTAAACCAATTTTTGATGGTCGCCATCGAAGGAGAAGAGCACCGTGCACAGCATCCAAACGCTCTTTGATTTCGCTGCGCGATTTCCCTTCCAAAAATAAGAATCGAATCACCAACCGATATTGCTCTTTTTCCATTTTTCTAAAATCCGCGGACACTCCCGCTTCCACACGCGGTAGTAGCGACAGTAGCCATCTACTAGAATGTACTACACGACAGTAAGTTGCTCTTGCGATACTGGCGCCATCTGGCGGTGAGGCTAAGTACTTATCGGATCACCCTCGTAGATTAGCTTTAATGGATGGTATCGACATGTTAAAGTCGATTAACGAAGCACATTCATTATATACGAGTAATAATAGTAAACCATTTAAAGAGGAGGATGGCTGTAGTTAGAAAAATCGATTGATACGTAATTTGACAGATGGAGCGTTAAGGTTCAAAAGACTAAAAGTCTCCGGACAATCAATCTCATCAATTTATTGATTCCCTTATCGAATAAATCATGTCTACAAAGTTTCAATCGAGCTTGATATGGAGGCAAGTTATAAAATCTGACCAAGGAAGTCGCCCGTAATATGCATTGGTCAGTAAGAACACCAAACGACGGATGCATATTCCGGTAGAGATTGAACAAACGATACGTGTAAGGATTTTAAAACGTAAGGATCGGTGAACATTTTAACATAACGTTTTAACATTTCTAAGTTTTGTTAGTGATGAAATCACCATGAGAATTAAAGGCTAGTTTACTATCTAACGGAAACGGAGGAAATACGCGGAATTGCACTACCATCAAGAGAGTAAGAGTAAATAATACGGAAAAAAGCTATGAGAAAAAGTAATAATCGAGCATTTACTAACATTCAGAGACCAGTTGTTCTTAGAGCACCACAAAGCAAATTTTTGAAGATGACCACTTAAAAGATGAAAGCCGATGGGATCTTTGCATGACGAGTAAATTTTAAAATCATCGGTAAACATTAAGATATTGCAGCGGGATAACATCATTAACGAATAGAAAAAATAAGAGAGGACCTATATGGCCAACTAGTGGGAACCCGATGTTAACTGAGTTTGTACGGAAGTATGATTTCGAAACTTCACAAATTGGATTCGATTTTCTAAGAACGATAATAGCCATCTGAGACTCATACGGAAGGCTCAAGGACCCTTTTGGTCTGAGAACGCTTATTGTCATAGAGTCCAGAGTAAGTTTCTGTATTATGGTGGGCGTGCTCGTATACCAGTCGAAAATGTCGCGAAGGGTTTCTTGCGTTGTATTGTGATCGGTGATGAAGTGAATGTGGCCATGTATCAAGACCGATGGGCAAGCCAAACATTTTTGGATTGATACTCATGTTATGTATGTATGTGATTAGCCCAACTCAGCGATGTATATTATAAGTTGTTTCAACCGGCAGAAACCATTACAGCAGGTCGCTACTGAACACTGCGCAGCACATCCAATATTTCGAAGAAGCCTAAAATTGGATTTCTTGGATCGTCCTACAAAACACACAGTTTTTTCAATAGGGAACTTTTGCGCAGCCAGAAAGATAAACTCTTTTCCGCAACAAGACTAGAAATTTTGGAAAAAAAAGCCCGCAGATCCCCAAAATCATTTTATGTTGTTACCGCACTGGACGCATCATGTTAATGAATGCAGTCCCAATTTTTAACCAAAGATCCGTTTACATTTAAACTCCGTCTTAGTTTGAAATCGAGAATCATTCTAATATAGTTGGGTTAGAATAAGACACATTCAAGCTTGGTGTACAATAGAAGGATTTTCTTCTTCGTCAATAGAACTAGTTCAGCTTTTTGAAGGTTGATTTACCGACCTATCACTAGAATGCATATTGCCTTTGTACCTTTATCCATGAATATTTTGAGAGTTTTTTTACCATAAAAAGTCATAGTAAAGACCACTTCCCTGTGGGGTTATATAACTGAGTTCAAATCTTGTGTTGACGATCCTGCTACATAGCTTTTAACTTAGTGTGTGATGGACGTGTTCAGTGTAACAACATTTAGAGAAGCTTTTTTGGTAACAGGGAGGGGAGAAAATTATTTCCAATTCAGGCCCTAAGAAGTCTTTCCCTTAAGCCAATTTGGTATGTTCCTGGGAAATCCGATTCCCTGAGATCCCAGAGAGATCTAGAACCCAAACGAGAATCAGTGAATTCAGTTAACACCCAACCCAGGTAGGCTCTTACTGCATATGCAGATGGTCTATCTCTAAAGAATGAAAGTCACTTCAAAATTCCGTCAGGACTTAAGTCAGAATGTAGTGTCTTAACAAAGGATATTGCGACGCGAGTCATAGAAAGGAGCCAAGTACCTTGTTGCAGCTATCACCTCTTCTTTGGTGATAAAAACTTGTACAAACCAGAGAGGCTGATACTAATGTGTGTGGTTTGATAGCATCGGCTCCAAGGGAGCATTGGCTTCACATTAACATAGTGAGCAGCGTCAACCCAATGAGCCATTTCATTACTGGTAAATTCATCAGCTTTCCTGGTATGATGTTAAGAGAATAAGCCCTGGAAAAGGCTTAGTGATGAATGAAGACCAAACAAGATAAGAAAGGACGACAACAAAGCATTGGCCATAGTTTTCAGATAGTAGGAGAAGTTACAGACACCAAAGTACACTCGTCAATTGTTGAAAAGCAAAATGACTTTATACTGTTATGTCTTTTATCATCCTAGTCTGCATGCCATAGTGGCGTGACCGTTCTCCATAGTGGATGAAGGTTTCTTGGCCTAGTTTGTGTTGACGGAGAACCGTACAAATCTACATGTGTAGGCCTGGTTAAGCATCTGCAGAACTAACCCCTAAATTGCCTTAAATCCAACAATCAATAATTTGCTAGTCCCACTTTCGGTGGTATGAAGCTAGAGAAGATCATGTTTTCCGGAGGTTTCAGTCAAATATGTAACTGCCCTGAACTGGCTTAGCATAGTTCAACTTCGAATGTTTTGTTCTACAGCCGTTAATCGTGAGATAATCGTGAGATAAGGTAAGATTTGGCAGAACCTTTGTAATATCATGATCAAAGCCAAAATGTTGGTTGTAGAGTGTTGTGAGACATAGACATAGACAGGTAATCTGGATATGGTATGTGATAAACGTCAACTTCTGTCCTTAAGGAGAAGTCTGGTCACTTTTATGTATTAGGTATAGGTATAATTCGAAGCGTTTTACCAGAGATGGCGTACACAGTCTTCATCTACAAGCACTAACGCCAAAAGATGTCCGTACAACAGCTGTCATTAGACGCTAGTTTTAGTATAACACATTATTCGATAAGTTCTCAGATGAAATACAGATGGCGCCACTAATGATTTCCAGGAAGTACCAACAAAACGATACTTGTCCACGTTTCATGCTAATCTATGCAATTTTTGTAATTCTCACATCAACGGATAAATCTCAATTTCCTGTGTTGCTTTTAAATGAACAAAAATTCATCATTTGAGTACTTGACAAGTGTTCTTCTGCTTCATCGAAACAAAAGACAGCGCAGTGGTCAGTACAAGCACTAATGATGTTGAATGCTCTGGTCGCCCAAAATCGGCAATTGTTCCAGAAAAAAAAATTACAAAGTACCGAGAATTCTCGTTATATTTTGAACACATCTTTAAATGTACCGTGCCGTTCGAAAAATGTTGGTCAAATATTTTATTACCCCTTCGGGCGCAGTTCTTGGAATTTATGACGGGGTTTTTTGGTAGCAAAATTTCGTTCAAATAGTGCATAAGAGTCGATGTTATTATGAATAAGAGGCATTAAAAAAAAAAAATGGGAAAAATCAGCTCGAAGTGCAAAGCTAACATTTTGGGTCTATCACGTCTGCCATTTGACAACACGTGAAATTTCTAGAAGATCAAATATTGCCCAACAAACTGTGGCATGGAATTTAAAAAAATATCGTGAGACCGGAATAGGAAGAAAGGTTCTGGGAGGCCAAAAAAAAACGATTCCAGTGGAAGATCGTTTTTTGGTGGCGTACAACCGTCGGCATCGGTACAAGTTTTGGATCTTAAAAACGATCTATGTCGAGCTACAAGAAAAAAAATGTCGTCAAGCTGAGCAAAAGGCTCGTGAAAGCTGGACTTAGAACACTCAAGCCAGTGCTGAAGCCGGATTTGCCAAAAAGAGTCAGAGAAAAACGATTGCTCTGGGCTCAAGAGCATCTTAATTGGACTCAAGACATGTGGGAACAATGTTATCTTTTTCGGCGAATCAAAGTTTAAGCTGAATTTTGGAGATAGGAGGATTCTTGCGCGAAGAGAACCAAAGAAAGGACCATCTTATGGATGGTCTGGGGATGCTTCTCTGGAGATGAAAAACGTAGAATGGTTTTCCTAGAAACGAAAGCCACTGCAGAAGTTCACCTACGAGTTTAGAGACCTCTGCGCTGGAGCTTTTATGCGACACTTGCAGACTCATTTTTCAACAGGACAATACTCCTTTCCATACAGCCAAAATTGTAAGTATGAGCTTGTTTTCTTTAATATATAAAATAGACTAATAACAAGCTTTTAAATAAGCTAGAACTTTTATAACTAAAAATAATATTTCTTAGGTTAAAAAGTACTTTGAAGAAAATCATGTCGATGTATTAAGTTGGCCTCCCTACAATCCAGATATCAATCCAATCGAGAATATCTGGTCAATTGAAAACCTAAAAAAATTACTTATCCGGACCTGCTTCCACATGGAAAAACCTATCTGAGTCAATTCTCGCCAATGTGCAGCTGTAATAAAAGCAAGAGGAGTTCCAACAAAGTATGTTTCTGAGATGCAATAAAAAAAACAAAAACACTACACGAATAAAGCATTTATCTTTAATCCCTAAAAATAAGCCAGGTACCTAAAAAACCTATTTTTCGGTCTAACAACTTTTTGCTCCCGTGACCGCGTGTGAAAAATGTTATCACTCTAAATGTATCATGAAACGATTGAAACCGCATTAGAAAACAAATCCTCATAAAAAATATGTAGTTATTGCAACAAATTTGACAAAATTCGACAAAAAAAGTTTGATCAAAAATTTTCTACCGGCACTGTATATCAAATGTCAGAGGTTCTAGAGCAGAATGGTGGTTAATGAGCTCTACATTTTCCAGCAGTCCCAAAACCAATACATACAATATCCACAACAATCGCAATAGCCAATGCCGTCATCGCATAGCGTTCGATTGTTTAACCCATTTCACATGAATACCCTACTTCAAAACGGAAGGTCAATAAATGTCTATCCGCACAGATGGCTATCTTTTGTCTTGCTTATATCATGCCCGAATTAGCATAATTTCACTGGAAACGCAAGAAAATAAAAAAAAGTAATCAACACCACAGACAGACGTCATGGATGAACCATCTTCAGACGCCGATACAATAGCAGAAAAACAAAAACAATGAATTAGATGAGAATTGGTTCTGTATCCACATGTCGATGGTGAGCCACATGCAACTGGTTCTCACTTCTCATAAAAGTCGACACAAAAAAGAAAAGGAAATTTAAAAAAAGAGAATTGCGAAAAAAAAACTGTTTTCGAAGATAAAACAAAATTTTATTGTAATTACCGACTGTGCGTAGAATTGTGGTTTTTTGATTTCAAGAGTATAGGCTCCAACCCAGACAACTGGGTATTTGATTTATTCATTCGTTGGTAGGAATTGTGACTCCACTATGAGCTCAGAAGATCTGAACTGAACTGAAAGTTCCCCACCTCGTTGTTTGTTTCCATCGCGCGGCATTACAAAGTGTTACCCGACTGCAATTAGCCGAATTTATTACTTAATAACAGATAGATGTTTAGCAAGTTTCCTCTTCTTTGGAAATTCTCCGCTTACTGGGTTGGAGGAGTGCTATTTGGTTTTTGTTTTTAGGTCTCTTTATGGAGGTGAGTTGTTTCTGGCGATGACACTCGCGCACCTCGCTTTTGACGCAACCTAATGGAGAAATTTGCGACTTTATTCGGCTTTGGCACGGAAAGGAATTGTCTACATGTGAGTGAAATTCGAAATGGCATTGGTATGATGTCACTTTGTTAGGTAGAAAGACGGATGGCAGGATAAATGCTGCTGGTTGAAGGACGTTCATGGATTATGTATACAGTGTAGGCATTAATCAAGGGGGTTTTGACTACTGATTATGATCTACCATAATTAGTAAAAACTTTGATTCATCTAATCCACTTGCTGAGGTAATTGACTTTTGGGGATGTGCGACATTTAAAAGAGTATTTATTGGGCATAATGACAGCTTATTTCACGCATGGAAATGTTTAATTTTTTTATCTTAGATAAGCAGCAGTTAATGAGACGGCATTGCTGCATTCAATCCAAATCATTTATCCCCTAACTTGATTATAATGATCGATGATACCTCATTGATCACACGATTCTTGGACAAATAAACGATGAGTTTTTGGAAGAATATGTACCAGCAACAAGTCAAGAGACGATAGACGAAAGATACACGAGTAAAGGGCAAGCCTATTCCAGTTCCGGGGAGATCTTCAGTTGCCACAAGTAACTAGTGGCTCTACGAGAAAGAAAATGGTGCAAAGGTCTCATAAAAAACAAAACAAACAAAATTTATCTTTTTCAAGAAATCTTGGCGCAATTGTTTGATCGATATTTACCAAGGGAAGGCGGTCAAAATCCAAACTCAAACATGTCCTTGGTTTACGGCAGGAGTGATCAGGGCTATCAAAAAATGGGAACAGGTAATATGGTAAAAGGTAGCATAGCCTACCAAACAAATTTGTTTTTTAGTACAATTGTACGCAAAGTTGTACTTAAAGCAAAGCTATTTTACTTCTAAACTACATTTCTACCTCTAAACAAACTATGGAGAAACATTCGTAATATTGGTATGTATATTTAATTGCGACCAGAATTCTAAATGTCTTCTCGAACCTGATGACCTAAATTTTAATCAGATTATTGAAGGTGTAAACTCAGCTCCTAGAATGGACCGTTTTGCGGTGGTCACTGAAAGCGAAATTATAAGATGCGTAAACGTTATTAAACCCGACTCTACTAGTCAAGATGGCATACCAAAACGTTTCGTTAAACTCTTTAAATTGATATGTAATTGTAATTATCGCTTTTTCCGATGGCGTGGAAGATGGTTAGTCATACCTATCGCTAAGAAAATCCAATCAGCATTCTGTCCAGATTGCCAAGTCAAATACAAGATATGTTCAAAAAATAAAGTGACTATATAATTTTTCTCGAAAAATATTTGTCAGCTGAACGCTGCCCATCATAAAAACCTCGAACGCACACGGAAGTGTCAAAAGGAGAGCAGGTATGACACGGCGTGGGGTGACATCATTCTTGCGGGGATTGAGAAACGACGCGACTCCATTGTTTTTTGCGCTTTTCTTTTTTTCTTTAATTTAAAAATAAAGCTTTTCATTTTTTTGTTAAAAACCACTTTGGCATCTTGATATTCTCCTCGACAGTTTTCGGAAGTGGGATATTACCCACTTAATAATCGATACGGAACGATGCCGTAGTAAAGCAACTAAAAGCCATTCTGGAAGAAAATTGCTTAGCAACGCGCGGCCGCAAGGCGGAATTAATGGCACACATTATCGACCACACGAAATCCGACGAAATTGACGTCTCCGAACTGCGAAGCATCGAGGACGACCACGAAGAGGAGATCCCCGCCGATCACAACATGCAGCAGCTCACAAGGGCGGTGGAAAATCTAACACAACAGTTTAAAGTTCTCATAATCACTTTAAATTCCAGCAGATCCACTTCAACCCCAACAACCAACATCGAAAATGCAGGAAACGCACCCGAATACGCAACCAATCTGGAATCAACGCTAACAACATCCAAAGCAACAATGACCTCTACGACTGAGATACAAAACCTCATTCCCGAGTACCATCGATTGGACGAGCTCTCTCCATCAGCCGAGCAATACGTGGACCGCATCAACACTCTCAGACGACTGTATGCATGGGAGGAGAAGAGTGTCCTCTACGTCGCACAGACCAAAATGCGAGGTCCAGCAAAGCAGTGGTCAGATTCATTGCTGGGAGAGATAAGGTCGTGGCAAGAATTCTCGCGTTCATAGCGGACTTCGGCAAGGACGAAAACGAGGCAGACATTCATCTCAAAATGTCCTAGCACACACGGAAACAAGGCGAAAATGTTATCGATTTCTTCTATCATACTCGTATGCGAGCACTCGAACAAAAATACAGGTTGAGTGATCCGGCGATCATTAAATACATTCGTCTCGGAATGAAGCACGACGAGCTGCAAGTAGCACTGGCAGCTACGCACCTAACGTAACTAAACGATCTACGCAACGCCATCGATCGCTTTTTCGCTAATCGTCCAACAGGACTATCAAATAACCGAGTTCGCAAAACTACTGCAAGAACCGAGCACTCAGCCGACGACTCGTCCAGAGGCTTCCCGACGTCCGGAAGCCAACCAATCACTACACCCAGGTTCTCCTCATCCCCTGTTGTATGCTACAACTGTTCGGAAACTGGGCATATTTCCATCCACTGCACAAAGCCGCAGAAGAAACCGCAATGCAATATATGCAGGAAAGTCAACCATCTGGAGGACAACTGCCCAGAACGAGGTCACACACCAATGTCGAAAAATAACATTCTACGTACATATGCATGTACATATGTATATCGAACGACGATGCCAACAACAACCGATCGAAGGCTGTAAAGGTCAACGAACACTTGGTCCAGGCATTCATTGACCCAGGCAGCGATCGCTCGCTCATACAGCAGTCACTTGCACAAAACATCGGGACAATTCAACCACACGATCCATTCACACTAAACGGTTTTGCTGGCAAAGAATGGCGGGGAAACAGCTGCATCATTGTGACTATAAAGATGGACGAAATGGAAGAGGCGGCTCACCGTTTCTTTGTCGTCAAAGACGAGTTGATGCCGTATGCTCTTTTCCTCGGAAACGATCTATTATGCAAGGACAACCGACGCCTTATCTTCGGAAAAAAATCTTGCCGTCTCGAGGAATTCACCGAAAGCGAAATAAAATTCGGTGAAAGGTTGTCGTCTGGTGCGACAGAGAAATTATACGATATCATCAGCGACTACTCAATGTGTTTCGGCGAAACACTCAATCGCCTCGCATACTGTGCATAGTCACAACAACCACGTTGACCATCGCGCTCACATCCGACATCCCGCTCCATAGGAAACCGTTGAATTGTTGAAGTATGACGTAATACGGCCCAGTACACCTGTGTACTCATCACCGGTCGTCCTGGTTAAGAAGTCATCGGGGGAAGATCGTATGTGCGTCGACTTTAGAGCACTGAATGCCATCACTCTAAAGAAGCCATACCCGATGCCGACGGTGGAGGAAATTCTCTCAATGACAGCAGGAAAGGGTTACTTCACTATACTGGATCTTATGTCCGGCTATTACCAGATCCCAATCGACGACGATTGCCGACGTTTCACTGCTTTTATTACGCATTCAGGCCAATACGAGTTCAATCGCATGCCGTTCGGTTTGGTGAATGCGCCAAACACATTTTACGAAGCAATTTCAAAACTCGCGAAACCAATGAAGGGGCGAGCGTTTAGCTACGTGGACGAGATTATTCTTCCGAGTTGCACCGTAGAAGAGGGACTCAATAGTCTGACAGAGTTTCTGCAGCTATTAAAGAATGCTGGTCTAACTCTTCGAATGAGCAAATGCGTGTTCTTGGCAACAGAAATCACCTTCCTAGAGCACCAGTTGACCAAGAACGGAATCAAGCCTAGTCGCGACAAAAACGCTAGCTATCAACGAATTTCCACTACCCACGAATGTCACCGAGTTGAGAAGATTCTTGGGCTTGGTGAGCTACTTTAGAAAGTTCGTTCTGGGCTTCGCAATCATCGCTTTTCCGTTGACATCGATGTTGAAGAAAGAGAAAACGCAGTCACCGTTTAATTGGGAGGCTGAGCACACAAAAGCTTTCACGGAGTTGAAGAAAATACAATGTAGCGAGCCGATCCTCCAAGCTTACGATCCAAACAAAGTCCATGAAGTTCACACCGACGCCAGCTCATGTGGGTTAGCTGGAATACTATTCTAAGTGATGGACGATTTCGCTGAACGAAAGCCCGTCTTCTACTACAGCCGCACATGCACTCCGGCCGAGTCAAGATATTCAAGCTACGAATTGGAAGTGCTTGCGGTGGTCGAGAGTCTGGAATGTATCAGTATTCTCTCTCGGTTTTCGTATGTATCTGCTTGGACGAAAATTTTTGTGATGTGATGGATTGTTCCGCTGTGAGTGCGACTAAAGCTACATCCTCGCTTATTCCTCGTGTAGCTAGATGGTGGTTGCGCCTGCAAGAATTCGACTTCACGATTGCCCACCGGAGTGCGAATCGAATGGCGCACGTAGACGCGCTTAGCCGGATGCCCGTTGAGACCGGAAAGGCGACCGAAACCGTAGCTGCTCGCGTCATTAGAGTCAGAATTTCACAGGATGATTGGATCGCTGGCATGCAACATCAATATCCGAAACTCTTAAGGATTATTAACGGGCTCGAAGGACGAGAAAAGTCCGAATCCAAGGAACAATTCCAAAATGAGTTCTGTTGTAGGAACGGACGTATCGACGCGACGAGGGAAAGCTCAAGTTTGTTGTACCATGTGGTGTTCGATGGGGAATCGTCAAATATTTCCACGACGATATGGGTCATTTTGGCGTCGAGAAAGTTTTGCAGCGGATAAAGGAGAACTTGTGGTTTCGTCGAATGAGAAATTATGTGAAGTCGTACGTCGCTGCTTGCGTGGGATGTTGTTTCCATGAACGATCACCGGGGGCAGCAGAAGGAAGAATGCATATTGTCGATGTAATACCAATTCCATTTCGGACTCTACACTTAGACCATCTGGGTCCTTTCCCAAAAACTCGCCGTGGGAATGTCTACATCATCGGCGTAGTGGATGCTTTTAGCAAGTATGTAATGGCGAAGGCAGTTAAAAAGGCAAAATCCAGGCCCGTAATCGAAATGCTGATTGACTTGACTTCGTATTTTGGGCTGCCTGATAGGAACGAGTCGCAAGAGAATCAAATATTCGACTGTAATGGCAAGCGACAAGATGAAGCCATGGTGTCTACTGGGACCAGAACTCGATGACGACGACGAAGAAGGTACTGACTAAGAAGCCGGGGACGACTCCATGTCAGGAAGGGCCGAGCTGTCAGCTGAACGCTGCCCATCATAAAAACCTCGAACGCACACACGGAAGTGTCAAAAGGAGAGCACGGATGACACGGCGTGGAGTGACATCATTCTTGCCGGGATTGAGAAACGACGCGACTCCATTGTTTTTTGCGCTTTTCTTTTTTTCTTTAATTTAAAAATTTAATTTTTTTGTTAAAAACCACTTTGGCACCTTGATATTCTCCTCGACATATTTATTTCCGCTTCGAGCGCTTTTTCCATTTCCCGAAGCACATCTGATATGCGACTTATGGTATAGCCTTGAGCTCTTCTTGAGCGATGCGATCCTCTCAATCTTTCCAGTTTTGGCTGAAAAAAGTGGCCAGAGGCCAAATCCGGTGCATACGGCAGCTTAGGCATGATTACAATATTGTTTTTGACCAACTCTCATCAAACTCACCAACTCACCAAAAAAGAACTACACTCCATCTCCGCCCTGGTATACCAAGGAACTACGCTCTTTGCGCAATAAAAGAAACAAACAAACGCCTATCTTAGATCCTCCTCTGCATCTGACCTTTCTAATTACATGCAGTCCTACACTAAATTTGCACAGCTATGTGAACCACCCTACCTCCAATACCTGGACAGAATGTAATCCTCCCTTATCTCTGACCCCAAGTCTTTCTTCCACTTCATTAATACAAAAAGAAAAACCGATAGCTACCCCGCTACATTTAATTTTCTCAATAACTCTTTCAACGAACCCGAAGTAATCGCCAACTTCTTTGCTCATTTCTTCAGCCAATCATTCACTTCAACCCGATCACGACCATTTTCGATATTTAAAAGACTGCCCCCAGACGTCTCATGTTTCACTGAACACAACTCCCGACCTAATCGCCGAAAAAATACGCAACTTAAAGGACGACTACTCTCCCTGTCCCGACTGTCTGCCTGCCATAGTTTTAAAAAAGTGCGCGAACCATCTTATTTTACCCCTTACCGCTCTATTTCAAAGCTCTAACTGTCAAGGACTCTTTTCTAAGCTTTGGAAATATGTTTCAGTCCACAATATAGGACTGAAAAATTATGTGTCCAACTATCGTCCCAAGCTCTCATGCATACCCAAACTTTTCGAGAGCATCGTTTATGATATACTATTCTTTCACCGCAAACCCATATTTTCTACTAAACAACATGAGTTCCTAAAAGGTCGATCGACAACCACTAATCTAGTGGAGTTTGTTTCACAATATTTGTGTGCACTCGAAGCTGGCAAAGAAGTAGACGTTGTCGCCACTGACTTCAGCAAAAACTTTGACAAAATGTCTCACCAAATTATTCTCCTCAAGCTCAGTGCCCTCGGTTTCTCTCTCGGTTTTATCTCATGGATCAAATCTTATCTTTAATATCGTCAATGTAAAGTTATCTTCAGATCTTCTATCTCTGATCCAATTAATGCTACCTTCGGTGTACCGCAAGGTAGTCATCTCGGACCACTGATATTTATTCTAACCATTAATGATGTTGACAGCGTTATTCTGAACTCTCAGCTCTCCATATATGCCGCTGATATGAAAATATTTAAACACATATCTTTCCCTGTCGACTCGTGCCCTCTCCAGTTGGCCCTTAACAGATTCACTACTTGGTGTCAAAAAAAACCATCTGGAGCTCAATGTCAGTAAATGCCAAACCATCACTTCCGTCAAATGCCAAACCATCTCTTCCTCACCACCTAGAACCTACATTATTCGTAATGAAACCGTTCCCCCTGTCAACTTTTTGGTTGATCTAGGGGTTATTTGTGACCGTGAACTCAATTTTCGCCTCCATATCGACAACATTATCAAACGTGCTAGCTCTGCCCTCGGTTTCGTGAAACGTTGGTCCAAAGAATTCTCGAATCCTTACGTTACGAAATCATTATACATCACTTTCGTTAGGCCCCTTCTCGAATATGCTAGCCAAGTCTGGTCCCCCTCTTACGAATCCCATACTACTCGTATTGAAGCCATTCAACGCAGGTTTACCCGTTTAGCCCTTCGTGGCCTTCCCTGGGCCGACCCCCTTAATTTACCATGTTATACGGATCGCCTAAAATTAATCAATCTCCAACCCCTTAAAGAACGACGTGATGTTGCAGATATTCCATTTATTCACGACCTTCTTAGCGGTAACATTGACAGCCCCTCATTATTGCACATGATTCCCCTGAACACCAACCCACGCACCCACGAGCGTATAAACACTTACCGCACAAATAATGGCTAGCATGAACCAATGTTCAGAATGCTACGCAAAGCTAACTCCAATCTTTTCGACCTTCACCTCAAAAAGTCCAGCTTTAGAATTGCCCTATACCACAACCCTTCACCCTCTCCTTAATCATTACCACCCTGACACCTAGTTAATAAGTTATAGTTTTTTGTTAAGGCTTGCATTAAGCTAATAAAGTGCTCCTATGGGGGCGTCAAATCAAATCAAAAAAATTGCGCACAATCAACGATAAGGTGTATTATCACGCAAACGGCATATGACTTCAAGGTAATATTCTTTTGAACGTATGCCTTTCCGACAAGAACTAGCAAATAGTGAGCAAAAGTTACACATTTGACCAAACTTGGCGTACTTTTTTCGGTCTTTACTCTTCTGGTCGCTTGCATTTTGATGATTGGGCTGTGGTTTCAATGCCCGTACAACCATGCTTCACCACCAGTGATGACCCTTTACAGAAAATCTTGATTCAACAGCTTCTGGGCAATGCTTATGCGACGAATTTCTCGATGGCTTTTGATGAAGTAAATCATGATATATTGGGTAGCCTCCCACCCAAGAACAACTTCGGTTGTAGTGAAAATGCGGCCAAGTTACTAAGAAGTTTTCTTTCCGGTAGGTCAAATTGGTTGTTTTAGGTTAATGCTGATCGTTTTATGGAGGTTATGCAAGGTGTTCCTCAGGGGTCAACACTAGGTCCGATTCGTTTCTGTATGTTCATCGACGATCTTCGTGCATTGATTAATGCACCGGATGTCCAACAATATCTTTTCCAAACTTACCGAACTTGGCCTTCTCATTATGATTGTGATGATGATGATTTGGAATGGATCTTGGATCCTGCTCAGTCGGATTACAATTGAACCCAACAAAATCTCAAGCAGTCCCAATATCAAAAGAATGCCTTTACCTAAATATATTTATAATTAAAACTGTAGAAACAACCACTGACATGGTCGTCGGCCGCATATGTCTCCACAAGCTGTGGCTTAATGTCTGCGTGGAATCTCCATTGCGTCGCTCTTATGCGGCAGTACCCAGGGTCACCGAAAAAGCGTACAGACTATGCAGCCGATATTGTTTAGCATCAGATCTCAGGCATAAAAAACTTAGAACATCCTTGTTTTCAAATAAGGTAAAGTCCGCCAGATCCGACTGCAGGCAGACATCTAATCGAGTTATGGTTATGATCTGATCCACTATCTGATCTAGATTACCATTGAATATCTTTCGGCCCGTATTAAGGATGCTTTGAAATGTTTCGAAAATAAGTCAAGAAAATGTCAGCGAATTATGGCAAATGCGGTAAAATAAGTTAGAAAGCCCATTCCAAAGATTGTTACGCTGGACGATGGGCGATCAATGCCCCAAAATGCTACGATATGTCATCTGTCAACGTTAACATTGTTATACCCTGTCGGCACACTTATACGTAATACCATGATATAGCTTGATCCCTATCGAAAGTATTGGCCATTGTCTTACCTTGTGACTGCGATGGGGCAATACAAATAGGTAATTGTAAAGTGGATAATTAAAGGACAATTTTTTAAGTCGAATGCAATGCATATAAGCTCATCACAGGAATCAATGATCAATTGTATGATGCGACCTCTCGAGTTACAGGATCTTTGGAAGATGACAAATCCCGTTCGACCAATAGATCAGATTTGTAAATTTGGTAAAAATTTGAATGTGATTAAGTTGACGGTCACGACTTTGGAGACTGGTATTGCCCCATAGAATGTATGCCACAAGAGAACACTAATTTTCCTTTGCTCTTTTCAGGATTTTCGATTGACGGTGGATCATTCATTTTAATAACTTAGACTTGTCTCGCAATGCCCAAACACGATCCTGTTGAATGCTGTTGTAGGTTTATTGTTTTGGTTCTCCAGTTATTCCCATATGTTTAGATTATGAATTTTCAAAGGAAATCCTAAACAAATCCAAGGTTTCAACCTCAGGTTTAAACTGACAAAGGGCATTCCTCAGAGACTGATCTAGTATAAACTTGCTTAAAATTAGAATTGAGGGTTTTCAAGAAATCCAAAAGACTGAAAGCCCCAAATTCAGGTACGGAGCACCAAAAACCTGAGCGACAGAGCCGGGTAACACTATTTCTACCCCTAGATATAATATAGAAATGGCTTTCATCTTTCTCTCTCTGATGGAGTGTTGAGCTAACGCAGCTGGGGAAGCTCGCAAGAGATGCGTTTAATATCTCTAATGACAGCTTACAACGCTTATCTACTCTGTAAACTTCTTTCCAGCAGCCACTCTAAGACTTCATTTAAAAAAAAAAAAAGACGGGACTTGATCAGTTCCGGTGAAGAAACGACTTTTAAACATTTCCTTCAGCTGAACAGTCAAAACAAAACCGCCACAAATGGCTGTAGTTTTAGCATTTTTATTCAGCTAGGTTAGCAATGACAAGAAAGGTTTTATAGATTATAGAGTCTCAGAAATCTCAGAGCAACATCTAAGAAAATGGAAACTAAGAAAATGATCATTATAATTATTATTATTATTATAAGTGAAGAAAAAAGATCATAGAACTGCGAAGAACTTATATCTTATACCTTTTTTTATTCAATTTTTTTTTTGCATTCATAAGAGTTTATGATTTTCAAACTCTCAATAGGCTTACCTAAACGATAGATCCACTGATCCCGACAAACATTGGTCCATATAATAACTAAGATCGATTTTAGTCATCACCTTTCTATTTCGTTTGGATCTGAGAACGGAAGGCATTAGAGTGGTAGCCTTAGGTAGCGTTGTTAGCGACCATTAACGCCATTATAAATTCAAATCTTAATTAGCTAATAAACATTGCATGCTTAGCCTAAGACTCATGTCATTCAGCAATAAACGAGGCCTTAAACTAATCGTATATTTTTTATGATTATACTTTATTGCAACCCAGATCAAAAAGCCTTACTAGGCCTTTAGAATGTGCGTAAGGTAGGTAGGTAGGCAGTTAACCGTAGTCTGTATCACAGTTGTGATACCACACCAGGTTCAACCTGGTTATTGGGGTGTTCAAATCTAGTCTGTGGAGCTGAAAAAGTTGGTTGAATAACCTTCGCCAGGCCATTCCAGAAGTATTTTGTGCGGAACCTACCCGCTTCCTGGGCCGGGTATCCGCGGATTTTGGGGCGTGGCGTTTCCTTCGATTGGGTGTTGCAGCACCTGCAGCGGTGGTTGTTAGGCAACATGTTAAGTTCGGCGACGTGACTATCTATAGGCCAATGACTTCGGTTTACTGGCCTATATGATGACGTCAGAATGACATGCGTTCAAAAGGATTTGTGATTTATCTTTCACACAAGTAAGCAAGTATTCCTAGATAGCCTGGCTTACTCGTCGATTTTCGCATTTCAAACTATATTACAGTGGCTTGGAACCCAGAGGAAAGTGACCCTAATATGGTTGCTACCCAGTTTGATTTTTTACATACATTGGCGAAGGTGATTGCTAAGGATACGGCTTTGATGTCGGGCTGACTGTTGTTGAGACAGGTTGTGCTGAGGCTTCTGCATGCTTCCCTGATTGCAGGATTAAGGCGATACCTCTAATCCTTTGCCATCAAGAGCTAGTAATCTGAAATTGGCACACTGTCCTTCCATTGCTCCCTAGATGGGAAGCAGTAATATGCAGCACTGGTGAAATCAATAGTAGGGTAATCTAGTCTGTATAAGCCTATGTCAGAATCGAGCGTTGCAGTATGGCTGTGATATGGCCAAAAGTTAAGTTAACGTTGGTCTTCATCCGTTCGATAACAGCACAGGTTACCCTGTATTTTATATACAGGATCAAAGGGTATGATGTGAAAGATGATACTAAGCGCTTCGGTGAGGTATCATCTCATGGCACCCTTAGTATCGATTCCTGCTTATCTTTAAATCTTGTTGAGTGCACGAAGTCGTCAGATGTATCACAGCACTTACCTGTGCTATGCTTCGATAATCAAAATGTAAAAGCAATGCCATACGTTGGGACATGGACAGTGCTTACGGTCGACACGGGATCCCGGTCTTTACCCGTGCCCTAGAATGGGGTATCTTCTTTTAAGACTGTATTTTTTTTCCAACATTTCTAAAAATCTGCAAAATTACCATGTGCCATAGTGCCTATCTAGCTATGTTTTAACTAACGCCGTCTGAGGTACGCTTTAAGGCCTATTTATTTTCTTTTGCTTGCATTTGTCGTGTATAGTCCGAGTCGATATTGGTCCCCGGAAGTTTGGAGTGCTTTATTTTGTTTATCTTTTGTGAAGTATTTGAGAACACCTTTTCTTCTCGCCTTTCCTTGAATAGTCAGCAGGTTTTTATCAGTATTTCAGAAACAAAAGTCTGGTCAATCGTCGAATCATGTGTTAAGGGAAGAAGGTAGAATTGTGTACAATACATAGGTTAAAGATGAACTTGCCATCAATACTTTATTTTACAACAAAACCCTTCGACTTCGACTTCGTATCAACGCAAGCTGAAAAAAGCTGCAAAAATTCTTCGCGATATTACTCACAACAAAACTAATCCGAGAATGTACATGTTTTCATCATGTTGCCATAACCACTATCGTAATTAAAATCACATGAACCGAATAATCAGCGCAAACTTGTGAAAACTCATCGACAGATCAATAACTGATTCTTCCAGAACTTTCAATGTCTCCCGCGAAAGCATGGAGCCAAAGAAAATAGTGATTCGAAATTGTTTATCGAAAAATCTCAAACTGCTTAAGGGTATCATCTTGTAATTAATCACATCAACCTACTGTGCAAAAAATAAAAAAAGAATCACCAATAGTTAGTAAGTTGCAAACTCTATAGATCGCCATCGAGAGATTTCATTAATAGTCGACTGTCGAACAAAGGCATCGGTCGGGGCGCATGAGGGCATGTGTTTTGCGATTTTTCTGGTTTTTGTTTTGAAGACAGCTGCGATAATTATGGCAATTAAAAAAAAAATCTTTCCAGCGTAATGGAAAATTAATAGAAAAATTTATTGAATTCCTCTTTTGCTCGGCGGATAGTCAATTAAACAGTTTCAATGTTGCTTTTATAACGGTTTTATTAGTAGTGGATACACGGCAATGGGAAAAACGAAATGACTTGTTTACTGCATTCAATTGAGACAGATCTGATGTCCGCAACAAAAAGTCGTCTTGAGGTCTAGGTACCCCGGGTTTTCAGTTAATACATTTCCTTTGTTCCAAGCTATTTGCTTTGTGGCATATGGCTTTCAAATTTCCTGCATTCCTGGACAACAGTCAAATAAAAACTCATGAGAAGACTCAGACCAACTATCAATCTCGCAACTAGTACCAGTAATATCCACGGAAAGAAGATTATTTTGAATATTTTTGGGACAAGAAGTGGTGTACAATGGACTACTAAGGCCTCATGAAACGACTAGTGATGGTCCACCTCTGATAAAACTGAATCGAGCATTGGAGTAAAAACGACCAAAATATGTCCAAAGACATGCATCAGTTACCATATGTTCCATCATGATGCTCATCCACATATTGCAAACCAAGTAAACAACGGGCAAAGTTCTGTGTTGTTCTGCTACATCCCCTGTGTTCAACTGATTTGACCTATTCTGACCACTACTTGATTCTATCGATGCATCACTTTTGGAACAGCACCTTCATTATTATGAAGAAGTGGAAAATTGGTTCCAAGTAGGGTTGGCCTCAAAAAGCGAGCCGTGGTATTCGTCAATTATAGGAAAGATGAGAAAAAGAGAATAAGTTATAGCTGACGACAACAAGCCTTCGTTCGAGAAGAATGCAAGGAAAAAGTTAAAGCCAGTAATGTTCTAAGATTTTAAGATTTGGAAAATACTGAAAATCTCACATGCACAAGTCAAATCAAACCCTTCGAAAAGAAGTCGAAGTTCCTTATTTAGAAGGAAAGTTTGCTAAAATTCGGGAAGAATGAACGGCTAAAAACACAAGAGCAAAGTATGCAGAGCTAAACCCTGTAGGAAAAGGATACCAAGCCAGGTCAGGATTTATTCTTAACGATACTAGCGAGCTCTTTTTGGACAACGAAAAATTTGTCAGATGGAGGAGTATGTCTTCAGGCTTCAGGCGGAACCGCTCTTCTTCTGGGAAAGAAATGGTATTTCCACAATAACTAGTCCACTGAAGGTTTAAAACCCTTATTATGTCGTTGACGCAGTTCAGGCCAAAGGTAAAACGGAAGAGGGATAGAGAAGATGCCGATGGACATTGGTCTTAAATGATTGCACGTTGTACTGAGAGGGGAAGACTGAATCCGGCAAGGAATTCCAGATTCGTCTGATTCGGTTAAAGAAGGATTCTCCATATTTGACATTACGTCCGAAAGTGGGCTACAAAGTAAATTGGTGAGCATTCCTAGAAAGACGTGTGTTGCGGGAGAAATGTTGAAGGGGCGGAAAGCAACTGGCTATTTCATCAGAGCATTTTTGGTGCAAGTAAGGATAAAGCAGAGAAAGACAGGAAATATTCCTGTGGTGTTCCAGCGAATCTAATGTTTTGGTAATGCTGGAGTTACCTATTCGTTTCATCGCCCGATTTTGTATTCTGCCTAGTATGTTTAATGAGGACCTGCTCCGGACCAGACATGAACTCTTATTAAGGGCGAATGAGCGCCTTATATTATACATTATAGCCAGGTATAAGGGTGAGAAATATTTCTTGCTCCTATATAAGAAGGCTAGGAATTTCGCAGCATTCTTCGCGATATTGAATATATGATTGTTCCAATTAAGATTGTTAGCAACACACATACCCAGTATAGATAGCTTTTCGGTTTCTGAGATGCAAATGCCATTCATGGATAATGGCTGCGGGTTAGTGATATGCCTTAAAACACAGGAGACAGCACGGCGTTTTGCAGGCATTAAAGTTTACTCTATTCTTTCTACCCCATGCAATGATGCTGTCAATATCGGAATTTAATGAGCTTAACTACGCTGCCGATTACTGTTTACAGCCGAGGAGCAGGGTCGTTAAGCAGTGCTGAGAAGCCAAGTGTACTGTCGCCGACGAAAGAGTGGATCGGATTAGATGTGACAAACCAGATATCATTTATAAAAATGAGAAAGAGTGTCGAAGACAGGTCCGAGCCCTGAGGAACACCAGCATTTAAGAAACGGATGTCAATATTGAATCCGTCCAAAACAACTTTAATTGAACGATTCGAAAAGTAATTTATAATCCATTAAAGAAGAGAGTCATCGCATTTTCGACAAAAGGGCTTCATGCCAGACCCTGTCAAATGCTTTCAGAATATCCAGTGCAACTATTTTGCTTTTACCTGCTTGCTGAAGCGAGCGATTCCACTTTTCGGTGAAATAAGCCATTAAATCACCAGTGGATCTGTTGTTACGGAAACTATACTGTCGGTCATCGAGAAGTTTCCGTGTTCCCAGATATTTCATAAGCTAACGGTTAATCAGCGTTTCCATGCCCTTGGAAAGAAGAGACGTGCAATGGGTTGGAGGGAGAAGAAGATTCGTCTTTTTTGGGTGTAGGCTGGACAAATGCTGCTTTTCGGAAAGAGGCCAGAAGAATAGGAAAGGTGAAAATGGTCACGCAATAGCTTTGCCAGCGTAGAAGAACACCTCTTCAGAACTATTAAGGCAATACCATCCGGATCAGCGGATCAGCACTGTAAGAGTGCGGAAGTGGGTTTGTCTCATGTTGGAATTGACGCACTCTAGTACAGAGGGAGACAGAGTAGGCTAGCTTTGCCTAAGGGGTGACAGCTGGAATGTCATTATGAATAAGCGTTATAGACGATACAGTTGAGTTTTTCATGTTTTTTATAAATGATCAGAAACTTTTGTTACCTTTGGGACAATGAAGGATTTTACGCCTCAGTTTTTGGTCGGATTGAAATTTAACCCGTTGAATATGAGTGTTGCAGTAATTTCGGGCTCATATGTATTGTTTTCGTTTTTCCTCAGAATTGTTTGTCCTATAGGCCCGAAAGCTTAGCTCCCTCAGACTAACAGCTCCTTGCAGCAGATAATAGTTGCGACAATATCAGCTGCGGCGTTCACGTCATTGTTGATAGATTCGAAAGAAGTTGTTAAGGCCGCACCAGTTGGCTTTCTCGCATAGCCATACTGTTCATTTAGGAGCTCTTTCTTTAGCTGGGTGGTGACAGCTCGACAATTTAGCTGATATAACGCAGTGGTCGGACGAGCCTAGAAGCGGGAATACATCAATCATGTATTTGTGTCGGTACAACAACATTGGGGATACGCGACGGCTCATTCACAAGTTGATTTAACTCGTCAAAAATTGCAACAAACCTTCCTTCGGGTGTTGTCTGTCCAAATGTTGAAGCCACCGAGAATTGTTTACATTGAAATCGCCCGCTAAAACGATTTCAGTGTGAGGGAACAAGGAAACAATTCTTTGGATGGAATCAGACAGTGCGTCGAACGAATGCATCAAATGTTGAATTCCTGTCTAAATTGGGGCTTCTAAAAAAAAAAAAAAAGTAGTGAACAGAGTGCTTACGGAGTGTGAATTTTAGCCATATGATACTAAATTTCGTGGAGGACAAATGGCTATATTATGGTAGAAGTTGGTAAGCGACGTCACTACGAACGTAAACGGCGAGGCCGTGATGGAGTACGAATAATGGCACTAAGGGCTTTTTAAGAGAGCACCGTGGCGCAGTGGGTAGTGTATCGGCGGCTGACGCGTGATGAACCAGTTCGGATCCCGATAACACCTACCGCATCGAAATAATATTTCGCGACTTCTCTCCTCGGCGGGGTACTGGCAAAACCCCCCGTTGTATTCTTGCCTTGAAAAAGTTTTTCGGCTCTCGCCGTTCGGAATCGACATTAAGCTTTAGCTTTAGGTTCACTTGTGTGAAAAACAAATCACACACAACATAAGTGAATAAAAGAAGCTCGGCTTGACCCTTCACGAGCTGTAACGCCATCTAAGGTGTCTGTCTGGCAGTGCCTGATTGCTCCAACAGATAGCAGAAGCAGAAGAAACAGATAGAAGTATCCTCATCCATCAGATCATTTTGTGATAGGGTCGATTCGGACACGATTCAAAGACACTGCTGCATCAAGTTACAACGATAAAAAGGTTCCTTTCAACTACAATACATCTTCTCTAAGTTCTCATTAAATCACACATTGAGAGCCCATCGCACAAATCAATAGTTGATTCTAAAGATTCTGATAGTCTAAGAAACCTTTGGTCCGACGGTATTGCTGCTAACCAATATAACAAACCGAGGGACTAAATTGCAGGTAGATAAGAACCGGTTAATAAAAAAAGGGAAGGCAGATGAATAAAAGGGGAAGGGAAAGTAAATTATTGACCATAGGAAGAATGGATCTTAAAAGTTTTACCAAGAGGTTAAAAGAGTACATATGAGATCTATAAAATCAAAGTTCAACTGGAAGAACATCTAGGAGTAGAATCGCAATCGGTTGTAACATTATGAGAAAAAAAAATGTGATGATAGCTAAAATATTATGTTAGAGAGGACGAAGAAGACACCAAACCATCAGAAGAGGTTAAGACTTAGATAGAACTCCCTGCTCAGTTCTTTAAAAATGCTGAAAATGATATGGTTGGGGACATGTAGCAACTCAAAATCTAGTTTGAAGAAAGCACTTTTGACGAATGAGGTCCAGGTGTATGTCACTATACAATTCCCTTCATTATGTATGAAGACGTTATAAGACTTTGCAGAGATCCCGAAGATGAATCCTTTCTTATATCAAAGACCCTAAACTTAAATCACTTGAAGATTTCTCCTTCTTAGTAGTTTCTGAGGAATAAGTCGGTATATTTTATACAGATAAAGAGATAGATAGGAGCACGAAAAAGTACGCGGGGATATAAAACTTCTACAGCCTAAGGCTCTGTGCAGAAGTCTTACAACTCAATATATTTATATAAGCTTATCAGAAACGTTATAACAGTTATCTGTTGAATGCCATCCCTCTTTCATGGGAAACACACAAAAAGCCACATCTTATATAACAGAAATGTGGGTTTCGATACCATTCCTATCCTATTCCAGTATTTGACCGCAAACAATATTTGTTTGTACTTTTCATGAGTTATACATAGGTGAAAGGAAGGAATATGCAGCGACAGATAAACTACATTTAAAGTTGTGCTTCATCTCATCATATCCTCAATTGTGCTTGATATCAACATTTCTTTGAACAAAGTTGGCTTTAGAGGAAGACTTTTTTAGAACCTGGAACTTGATTTCTCCTTCAACGTTTGGGTCCTTCAGGCGAGACTGTTCTGGAAGTAGGCTGACGATGCGTATATGCCTCGATATCCACAGCTTTCTTTTTACCCCTTAGAAGATTTGACTGCAGTTCCGTGCAATGACGGGTTAAGAATATCCCTGCAGCGATACCTCTCGCTTGTCGTAAAAGGCGACTAAAACAAAGGTAAACAAAAATCACATCTAGGCAATTTAGAAAACACCAAGGTGAGCCTAGGGACACATATACCACCATTAAACTGCCCCACAAGTGTACATGCAAATCAGTGGGTTGACACGACTGGAGATCACCGGTGTTGTAAGAGTAAGACAAAAAAATCTGGAGCATGCCCGTGTCACAAAAAAAAAAAAAAAAGGCCGAAAAACAATTGGTGCAAACAAATGCAAAAACACCAGCATTTGATTGGCCTCAGCGATGAGGTAATCCCAAACCAGGAAGCCTGCCGCTACTTTCTGAGGTCAAACCGGCGGACCCCACAAGCGGAGTAGGAATGCAGTTAAGTGGGAAAGTTATGGTCCTACACTTCTGACCATAACGACGCCGAAAAAAAAAAAAAAATAGGAAAAGAAGAAGAAGATTTGACTGGACTGCAGGATACCTATGGGGACACTACACTTTTGTTACCATCGTCTCAATGTGCTTCGCTGTGATGCATGTGGTGAGGCCGCACACGCTTGAGCCCAGTAACAAAGCTGTGCATCAGTCAATTAATGAAGCTTCGTTTGAGGTTTTGCCGTCCTCAACCTTGATATACCTCGTTCGATATCTTTGTTGTCATACAATTAATTTTCGAAGAACATCACTCAAAAAAAAATAACAAAAACGCTTCACAACTCGTTTCAATGCCACTGGTAAAGGGTAAATATTGGTGTAAACCTGCTTCAACGACCACTTACGTTTTCAACAATGTACGCAAATTTATATTTATTGCCCCTACCTCAAAAACAAGACAAACAATCTAGAATAAAACGCAAATTAATCTTTTGATTAGTTATTTTCCACTTACATAAAAGTGTCATCTTACAAACTTTTCCGTCAACCGTTAAATAAGTCCTTCACGGTTCCCTACAAAAACGCGACCTCACCTCCCGTAGAGGCAGATAACATATTTACGTTCCATCTCGTAATGTTTGAAAGTTTAATTGCTTTCGGGGAGTGGCTCCCGCGTCGGGCAAATAGAATTTATTTGAACATTTACTTAATTAGAATGAAATGCTAAATGAGGTCATTACGACGGCGACGGCCTTATGAACCATCCCATGTCGGCGAATGAGTCGAAATTACATTTTGTGAAAAAATGTATTGTGCTTGTAGGCGAAGAACACAATTTTACTAATCAACGGATGGACGGAAGTAATAAGATCCGATTATGTTGATCGTTCGTCATGGCATGGCAATCGTACTTGTAGTTATTGGTGGCACGAAGCAGGGAGGCAAAGAGGAATTCGACTAACGTAAAGAGGAAAGAATAATGATTCCAATTTCAATTGAAGACCATATTTCTGTAGCTATAACTGGGATTCTATGGGTACTATTACCCCCTGCTGGCGGTATTCTGCTATTTATAATTTTAAGAAAAGTTTTTACTTAAAGACATAAACTGCCCAATCGCATAGCGTATTTACCAGCATGATAATCTAAAATCCCAGTTAGAGAGGCTTTATGGATTTTTGTGACAGTTATCTTTATCACGAGAGCAGAGTATAAATAGCAATTGATGTCATCCAACAAAAGGTGTCATTTTAAATTCCGCGCCATTGTTGAACTGTTAACATTCAACTGTTATTGCGATGCCTTTTGATAATTTAAAATTATTTTATTAAACACAAATAGATAGACGCTAGCACAAATAGTGAAAATTTGTTATAAAAATAGTGAATATGTCGCGAAATCCTTACAACTCATTAAGCACTTTCTTGGACAGCTATAGTGAATTTCATCTATCAAAATGAACGTCTCGGACGGATTGGTTTGCTGAAACATCACAGAGATTGGGCTTTCATGTAACCACTTTGAATCGCATTCTGCATAAAGATCTAGGCCTATATGGTCCAATTAACACAGGATTGAAGCCAACAGACCATGCATAAAGTCGAACTATATCCGATTATCTGATAAAAACAACTGAGCAGAATTAAGATTTTTTATATTAAAACTCAATCTGATGATGAGTCTCATTTACAAATTAAACTCCATCCATAACGAGTAACAATATAGTGATTTTCAGGCGGGCGCTGTTCTTGGGACATGTTTTTTTTCAAAAATGCGATCTCTCCAGTGAATGGATTGCATTACCGAACCATGTTGACTGCGGAGATTAACGACATTTTTAGCGGAACGCTGCCACAGTGCTTCTATTGCATGACCAATTTTTTTTTCGAGAAATACAGTCGTAAACAATAACTATTTAAAGCAAAGCCAGAGCGGATATTGCATTCCGTTGCTAACCTCAGAATTTACGCCTCAGATTAACGCCTGTAGATCGGTTAAAAATAACACCTCTTGCTGGATGAACTTTTGGTATGGGATTTAGGGTTCCCCTACTGGACGAAATGTCCCAACTTGAATTTTTTCAGCAGCTCATAAGGAGTTAATCTCGCATTTTTAGCTTTTGTGTTTGCGCTCACTTCCGTACTAGCTGCGATGCTATATCTAGGGCTGTTTGGTCGGCTGACGTGAAGGCTATTGTGAAATTATTTCCTTATTTTTTTCATTTAGAGACTGGTTGCCGGCCTAAAGCCATGCATAGAGAGTGTTAAAAAAGAAAAAGGAATTTTGTGATTTCGGGGATTGACTTAGTCAGAGCCGCGCACATTTTTTTCTTTGTTAGATTGTTTAAAATATCTAAAAAGTTATTGTCCATTGCTAGTTAAAAAGGTGGACCTCTCCAGGCTTAAAAGGCTATATAGACTGTTTACAGACCCACACGATCCAGAGATAAGGACATAAAGATCGATAACAGTTATTAAAAGAAATTTTAATTCAGAAAAGTTATATGTTAGGATTGGGGCAATAAGGCTCGTTTTATGATATCCAATCGCCCGGGCATGTTCCCGCAAATAAATAAAACACTGGCGACGGCTTCTTTATGGTCGAGTGTTTATGTTCGTGTCTGCGTACACGATGACCATTAGCACTCACCGCAATTACGAGCTTAAAAATGCAGCCTTTTGGTGCAGAAATAAAGAATCTGAACCTGAGAATAGCAGTTTTATCATATTCAAGATACCTGCCAATTGAAGCGGTAGATAATCTCCCTATTCAAACATGCTCTGAATAATATTTATTATCCACCGCAGTGAAAAACAGGGGTAGTCCAGCCTACTCCTAAACGGGATAGATGTAGATTGAACCCTGTTAATCACCAATCAATTAGTTTGTTTCCCAATGCCAGCAAGGTTTTTGAAAAAGTAGTAAACAGAGTTCTGATCCAATAGGTTGAGGAAAAGAAGATAATACCGGATAACCAGATTGGTTTTAGTGCATCAAAACTAGTTTCCGAAATTCAGTGGGATAAGGTCAAAAACCAATGTACGAGTGCTTATCTGAACGACTTTAAAAAGGCCATTGACACCATATTGTTAGAAAGTCTGTTCTATGGTATGAAAAGGAATCTGGTTTACAGCAGTCAACTTTGCCGCGGGGTAAAAATCATATGCTACATGGCCCTAATAAAATCCATCATCGCGTATCATTGTGCCATGTGCTTTAATGTAGCGCCATCTTATATGGAAAATATTCGTGAGTTAAATAGAACCATGAAGGTTTTTTACTGAAACTTTTGAAGTCAATAGGATCAAAGGCAAAGTACAACGAGATCAAAGGCTGTCATGAAATGTCGCGGATCATTGAAGTCCACCCGACACCACAAAGTCAAACTCCGCTGGGTCCCGGACCTCAGCTCAATCGCAGGGAACGAAAGAGCGGATGAATTGGCCAGGCAAGGGTCTGAAATGGACATCAGCGAAGTAAACATGTCACTGCAACCACCGATCAGTGCATTATACTTGATCATAATTGACACAATAATAAAAGAAGCCAACTCGTCTTGGCTTATAAGAAACGACAACCACACGATAAGATCTTCGTGGCCAGAGCTCAATATCGGAAAAACAAAGAAGCTGTACCGAATCTCGATTTGTATGCTAGTCAGAGTGATCACAGGACACTGTCTCGTCGGAGCAATGCTCCGGAAATGGAACTCGGGATATAGCAATCTCTGCCGGAGCTGCGGCGATGAGGAAGAAAGACGATCCAACATCTGCTTTGCCGCTGCCCAGCTCGCCAGAATCAGCGCCTAGCTTCGCAATGGTGATCATCACCGACTGGTGAGCCGAAGGTCTGTATTTCAAGTCCGTCCATAGTCAAGAACAATTCCTATACGGAAAAACTGTGCAACAACATCAGTTGTGTATGAGAGATAATCAAAAAGTGCTGACAAAGGCATAACACTCGCAGCATAAGATCACTTAAAAAATTCATACTCTATGTGTGCATTCCCAATATAACACCTTAATGACATGAAAAACAAAAGAGTTACTTTGAACTACAACTATCGCAAATTCAGTCGTATTTCTCCTATCCTATTTAGGACAGCCACCCCCGGAGAGTAGTGAACGAACATCTTCGACACAAACCATCTGCATCCCGTCCAGATTGTGTGACAAACACCATAAGAGCGTACACTCTTGAACCTGCACGAATTATAAAAAAAAAAAAAAAAAACACGACCAATAGGGTGTACTACCTATAAGTGCAATACGGTTTACGCGAAGCAACCAGAAATGCTTCTCGAATTTGTGGCGAAACAGTTCATAACTTGAACGCGACCATAGTGCATCTCCTTACACTTCCTTGGCTAATGGAAAACTAAAATGATGATCTGGCATTCCAGTTGTTCCAAAAAAATAAACGAAAAACTTTGTACGATCTTCCAAAAGTCCGTTTAACTGCTAGCTGAGGCGTTTGCTGGCATTGGAACGGAGGCGGATATAGCTGTCATCAAGGAAGAACGCACAACATCGACGTCTCGGACAGAGCGTCACAAAGGGCAGCAAGAACTTCTAGGTAGTCAAGCTACCTCGGACTCGCAATAACTAGTGTGAACAACATCAGCACCGAGATTTAACATAAAATAACTCTTGCAATTTTTGCAATCTCGGGCTCAAGAGGAAATTGAAAAAAACTAAGCTATTCTGATCAACCCAGTCCTGCTTTATGGTGCAGAGGCATGGACGCTATTGAAAAAGGATGAGGAAACTCTTGGACTTTTCGAGACGCTCTGTTTGCGTTAATGGCATCTGTAAGAGAAGATTTAACTATGAAACGGCAGCATGTACCTTTAAGAATCTACGGATACAACTCTTAAGATGGCTAGGCCATGTAGAGCGTATGGACGACACAGCTCCGGACCGAAGAGTCTTTGAATCCGAGCCATTTGGGCAACGCAACAGAGGACGCCCTCGGCTCAAATGGCGCACACAAGTAGAGAAGGGCCTCAACCAACTTAGTGTGCGTAACTGAAGACGGCTGACAAGAGATCGTGCTGGCTGGAGACATATGTTGGTTGAGGCCCAAGTGCACACCGGACTGTAGCGCCATGAAGGAGAAAAAGAAACTGCTTGGGTGGCCCAAAAACTTTCACCCAATGTTGCTTTGCTTTGTAAAGTAAAATCAATTTTTAAGTCTGTTGTGTGACGACAGAAGAAGTCTGAACCGTTAAAGTCGAGCGATCTTGCCGGCTAGTGCATATTGCCAAAACGTGACAGTAGGCGACCAGACAGCGTATCTTTCAAATTGTCTTTTGCCACGCGAGTTGTGCAGGCGGTTGTACCGTCCTATTGAGACCACATGTCCTCCAGTTTCATCAATTTGCGGTAATAAAATGCGTTGATCAAGGTTTTGCATCATTCATTAGCCATAGTAACCTTGTTACCTACGGCTTCCCCAAAAAAAAATGAGGCCCGATGACACCTCCTGGCACACCGTATACTGATTTTGAGTAGATATGATGGTCCTTCAAGAATAAAATGTGGAACCTCATTGTCCCAGAAATGGGCCTCGTCGATCATAAGTTTCGATCGAAATCGTCCACTTTTTCAATGACTTTCAGGAAAGTATGAGCGTAATTTAAACTTCATTGATGTACAGACAGTAGCAGATTGACTGCCTATATTTTGAGGAAACGTTTTTAAATTGCACTGCAGAGATGGCAAATTTGACGGCTCATCTTCGACATCTTTAGCCATAGCGGTCATATTCTTATCGGAACGGGCACTACCAGTCCCTTCTGTAGCATAATGTTCTAGTCTTTTAGAACCATGACCTAAATGCCTTATTATTTGGGCAGTAGGCATAGGGCGGTCGGCAAGTCTGTGCTAAAAATTAACGTTGCGCCAATATTATTGCAGTATCATATTGCGCAAAAAAAAAAATAGTTACGAGTGTTCCATGATCTCAAGGAGTATAGCATTTCATGTTGCCGCTACCTGCATAAGTTGTAATTTTGGGCTACCTGATACAACCGCGATCATGTGAGGACGTGATGATAACGTTCATAAAAAAAAATAGCTATTTAAAGACGGAGCCAAAGTTGATACTTGGTACGTATTTTAGTAGTCTTTTTTTAATACAGCCTCAGAGTTTGCACCTGAAGCTTCAATAAAAAATCCATTCCTTTTCACAAAATTATTCCGTGTTTCGTTTGATTTGAAATGACACCTCTTGTTGGATGACCCTATCTATAGGAATATAGTTTTTCATTGTTTTCTCTTATTGCTTCAAAGCAGATAAAATGCTCCATCCGGGATGTGTCCTAAGTCCCTTAGAAAATTATTTTTCGTTTCTGGTCACTTCTATACAAACTTTGGCGCTATAGTTCGCGAAATGAAAGTTTTCACGTCTGCTTGTTCGCCCCTTCTTTTGTGTAAATGTCCAATTAGAATTCTCTAAGAGATATAGAGACTCTGGTTTCCGGCATTAAGCCAAGGACAAAAACGTTTTACACGTTTCAGACGACATCTAAAACAAAGTGATGAATGCACACGAGCAGGAAAGGCAATCGTCCGTTGAACAATACACCATAAAACAGGATCCAAGTCGGAGCGTAGGTACTATTTATACTTAATCAATCGAGTTTGATTCCCGAAACACGCCTGAGTTCACGTGGAAACCTAACCAGCGTGACTGGTTTCAAACGAGATTTATTGAAAAGTAAGTGGACTTAAGCGGTGGCGAATGACCGGCATTCCTCGACAACGACGAGTTTATCAAAAGCAAATGTCCCTAAAGTCCCATAAAGTATCATTTCTAAAAATAAAATAAAATTAAAAAAAAAAAAAAAATAACTTACATCCTCATCGGACGCCGCCGTAGTTCTATCGCCCTTTACGGACGTCGGCGATACCGGTCGTTTGATCCACACTTCATCCAAATGATTTATAAACCCGCCGGTCGTCTGCGTTGATGTTGTCGAAGCCGTATCACAGTTATCCAACGAGCTATTACTAACTGCCGGCGACCGGATCTCCACCAGCGACGTGTCGAAGAATTTCTTATCCATGTGAGGCAGCCGTCCCGAGTTACGATTCGTGAACAGATTCTGCACCGAGAAATATCCGCCCGAGCTACAGGGGAAACTAATCGTATGGGCGTTTGTTCGCGCATCAGCGTTCCTCAATCTCTCAGCTTCGGGTCGGAGTTTTGGGATATCGGGCGTCTCTAGAGCTTTGGTGACAATGAATTTACCCCTATAGATTATCTTTTCGGGACTCGGGGTCTTAAGGACCGGTTCGTCCATTTTCGGAGGATCGGGAATCACTTCGATCGACTTTTCTTCGGGTTCCTCTTTTGGCGAGAGCAATTGAGCCATGACATCGGGCGGTAAGACCGCCGGTGGCGGAGGTGGCGGCGGCAGGGGTATTGGTGTCGGGGAACGTCTATCCATGACCTGACTAATAGCTTGGATATTGCTTGTATTGATTATATCAATTTTCTGCATGAACTGCTGTCGAAGGCGTTCCAAATCGCGGAATTTCTCTTCATCATTTGGATCCTTGTGGGGTAATGGCGGCGGAGGAGGTGGTGTCGGCACGGCAATCTTCTCCAACTTGAATTCGCCATTCGGTTGAGGTGAGATCTTATCGCCATCCTCCTCATCCTCCTCCTTACACTGCGACAGACGACGTCTTTCTGTGAATGGCAACAGAAACGGCCGTCCTGGAAAGAGATCATTGTTATCCTTTGGCATATAATTCGGCGATAAATTGATTGCCGAAATCAAATCATCTGTTTGATACTGCTCGTCGCTATCACTGCTACTATCATACTCGACAGAGTTCCGAATGATGGGAAGGAAGACCGGTCGATGGCAGGAACTCTCGCTGGTCGATGGTTCTTCGTTGCCACTTTCCGAATCCGACTCATAGCCATCCTGCTCCAAATCTGCCATTGATTCTTCGAACACCTTTTCGAAGACATCGCTGACAGCAAAGCCAGCGATGGGTGCAGGCCCAAAATCTTTCCCGCCTTGTTTGGTCGTCTCCATGTTGGTTTCCATCTTGTGCACCTCAGATGATGATGATGATGATGCCGTAAGGTTCTCATTCTTGACCGAGTCAATCATTTCGTAATTTGTTGCCATTTGAGCGCGATTATTTTATTGTTTCAAATGATTGCCGAATGAATTGTTGTTGCCTATTTGACAGATTTTTATTTTACTATTGTAGTTTCTTGAAAACTTTCGAATCTTAAACTATTTGTACTCGATATAATCACATTTAAGTTTTAGACTAAAAGGAGAATTTGATTTGTCTGATAACTTCTTTTCAGATTTTTTTTTTTTTTTTTGAAATACTTTACTTTACACGAAAATATTTTCTTTTGAACGACATTGATGATGTTTTCGGTTTCGTCGGGCGAGTTCAACACATTCTTTGAGTTAAGGCACAGTAAGTTGTTTTATTTTGGAAAAATCTGAAAAATCAAATGAAAACAATTAGTATGAGAAACACTGGTTTTCCAAGTCTTCGACTGGCGGCTTTTTGATTGGACAATGCGGAATTTTTAGAAAAAGAGAAAAAGGCTACGACATAAGAAAGTGTTCAGTTTTGGTAATTTTTTTTTCTTTTAAGTGAAAGATAAAGATATATAACTAAAAAGAATTTATATAAACTGCGTGAAGGCGTTCTTATATATACAGCTGCGGTAAAAAAAATAGCACCGCTATGAGAAAATATTTTCTTTGAGAAACAAAATGTAAATAAATTTTCCGGAGTAATTTTTGAACTTATAGACATCCGAAATCAAGTCAAGACAAAACTTTTGAATATTTCGAAAAACTGATGAATAAAAGATGAAATTCTTTTCAAAAGTTTTGTCTTGACTTGATTTCGGATTTCTATAAGTTCAAAAATTACTTCAGAAAATTTATTTACATTTTGTTTCTCAAAGAAAATATTTTCTCATAGCGGTGCTATTTTTTTTACCGCAGCTGTATATGAGCATACGAAGTTTGTTCAAAAAAATAAAGTGACTTTTTGAATTACGCGAGCTAAGTACATTCGAATTTTTTTTTGTTATGCTTATACACATGTCCACTGACACACCTTGACAATGTCAGCCACTGCGGATATTTAGTTTGTATTTCACACGTACGAAGGTTTGACCTGTTTTAAGGATTTTTTGCTGTTAAAAAAAAATGGATCAAAGACTCTGTATGAAATTCGTTGTAAAAAATAAAGATAAGTTTTCTAACGTAGTTGAAATATTGGCTATGGAATCCGGCGAACCTACTCTGAACAAAAAAACATATTTTTAAATGGTACCAGCTTTCCTCAGAAGGCCGAGAAGACGTTAATGGCGTTTCCAGTCTTAAACGCCCGTGGCCGTCAAGATCGGATGAAAACCTGAACTGAAAAAGTGAACAAAATTGTAATGGAGAATCGCCAAATCACTATCAGGGAAGGTGCTGAGAATACTGGCATACCGTTTGGCTCATCTTCTGTTTCTTAAATGGCGTTACAGGGTATGAAGGGCCTGAGTCAACCTTCTCTCATTCACTTATGTTGTGTGCGATGCGTTTTTGAACAGGTCCTACCATTTTAATTCCGATTCGGAACGGCGTGAGTGTTATCGGGATCCGAACTTACCATACATTTTTCTCGAATATTTTGGGCATGCAACGTGTGCGTGTGAAGTTTTTTTTTCTGAAATAGCTAAATTTTGACCAAAAGAACCGTTGCATGAGCGTTGCTCAAGAGCTTTGGAATGACGTGAATGAAAATCCAAATTTGCTGAAAAGGGTTATCACTGGTGATAAAACATGGGTATTTGGTTATAACGGCGAAACCAAAGCCAAATCATCCCAATGGAAGCGATCAGGAGAGACTAGACCGAAAAAATTTTAAGTTTGGAATGTGAAGGTTTTGCTCTCTGTTTTTTACGATTACAATAGTGTCGTACATCATGAGTTCTTGCCGGAAGGTCATACGGTCAATAAGGAATATTACCATGAAGTTATGCGTGGTTTGCGTGAAGAAAACAAAACGCCAAGATTTGTGGTAGAAAATGCATCACGATAGTGCACCTGCTTACTCATCGTTGCATGTGCGTTTTTTTTGGCCAAAAACTATACCATAGTCTCAGCAACCGTTTTCATCGGATTTGGCCCATGCGGATTTTTTCTCTTCCCTAAACTGAAAATACCTATTAAAGGACAGAGATTTGCCACGACTGGGGAGATAAAGGCTGTATCAATGGAAGAACCCAAGACTATACCAAAGAGCACATATCAGAAGTACTTCGAGGATTAGCAAAAGCGCCAGTGTAGGGGGAAATACTATGAAAAGGACAAAATAGATATTGATGGATAAATAAATATTTTTCGACGAAAATAAAAAAAATCACCTTAGTTTTTGAACAAGACTCGTATGCTAAGAAGCGTTTTGCATTGCTAACCAAGTGTTAATCAAGTCAAATTATCTTAAGTAAAAATTATTTTATATAAATACCGTGAATCATCCTAAAATCGTGCACGATCTTTACAAACCGTGGACCATTAGTGGGAAGTATACATCGTATACCCATCAGAGACGAAGCCTCCAAACGTTACATCCCAGAAATCCACCTGGTTTCATCTCGATTGAAGGCAAGACTGTCATTCACTTGACTCATGTAGGTTGCTAAAGTGGTCGAAACAAAAATCGAAGTTGTTGGGAACAACTGTAAGCTTCGCTGAATATGGTTGGCGGAAAGCATGCGGATATTTCAGAGACCTTCGATGTGGAAAAAAAAACTGTCGGTTTGGTATGATTGGGAAAATGATGGTCGCTACACTACCCAAGTTTTGGTTAGAACAGATTTTGAGGCAATGAAAGACTCCCTCTATTTTGATTGAGCAACCACGAGCTAAGACGTCATAAGAATGGAGACCAGGCGTCAAATCACTCTCGCCAATCGCTGTTTTTTGGATTTAGGAGGCAATTAAGTAGCAGAGCCTACTAAAACTAAGATCTTTATGTTTGCTTTACGTTATGTTTACTATAACAGAGGATAGAGTAAGAGATTCAATCACGAATTGCACGGGCGACAGAGCGACATAAGCTTAGTTAAGCATCTAAAATGGTTAGGTCGGGTTGAGCCAAGGAACCCATTTCTACTCTGGCAGTACGTCTAGGCCAAATCATCACCGCTGTGAGAGAAGGTGTTCGTAATCGGCAAGGCACCCTAATTCAGCTTAAATTCGTTGCTCTAATTAGCTAGACGTTTTTCTCATTTCTCAAGTAATTTGTGGATACCACGACAAAAGGATACATTGCCTTTTGAGACAAACCACTCATCAGGCCTATTGTCGAAATTGGTTTGGAGTTATTTCTGTGGTGGAGGAAAATCTGCTTGTCATGTATTAGACTACCATAAAATTTGATCAGTTTGTAAGTGATAGAGGTGAGCATTGACAGTTTGACCAGGAATCACAGCATTGTCTTCCTCCCACAGTGATCTGATCGTGGTGAAGACGTTGATGGTTGACCCGGATTAATCCTCGATCTTTTGCGTTAAGAGTTTTGGAAATATATCCACTGTTCATCGACAATGAGAATCCCATGCAGGAACGATATTCGTTTTTGTTTGACAGCTAAGATCGCTCCATCTGTCTATTGTTCAGATTCATGCGACATCAATTTTTTGAAAGTTTGAACCTTTGCCTTGGCTATAAAATGCAAATAACACAACAATTGAAGCCTTCAGAAGTCACCAAAATAATCAAAATTACTGTAGTTGAAAACTGGAAAACCCTTACAAAATGCACGAAAAGGCAAGTCATTGGCCTGTACTAGAGAGGCAGATGAAGGAAGAGCGTTATCGTAATATCAAGTAGGCGATATTTTTTCACAAGGATGGACCTAGAAGAGATGGAATGGAACAGACATATGGTAGAATGAAACAGAAAGGAACACACTGCTGACAGTGTGGCTTGGCGAAGGTTTGTCAACCAAAAAGCTTAATTTCCGAATTCCATATGGCTATACAATGCTCCAAACAGTATAATGCATTTATTGCGGTTAGAGCAGAAGCTGATTAGCCTCCGAGGTCATGCGAATTGACGCCTTTAGATACCTTTCTGTCGGGTTATTTGCATAAAGCTTTGCCTCAAACACAACATCCAAGCTGAAATCGCGGCCATTGACCTTTTTATTCTTCAAAAAATCATCGATCATTTTAGCCTTCGCTTGTGGATGGTCACATAAACTAAGTCGTGTTCCATTGGTAATTCTTATAGACCTAACTTTAATATGATAATGAAGATCATTATTAATTTTATAAATCCCCCTGGGGGAGAGAGGTTAGAATATACTCGCAGCTCGGAATGTCAAACGTAAGGCGACCTATGGCAGTGGTTGGCCCAGAGTATGCCATACTCCTATCACTACAAAACATGTTACCATAAACATCTCTGGTCTTTCTTGGGTAAAATATCTCTGAACTAAACTAGTTCCCCAATCGGATCACCAGGTGAGAACTATCCAAGGTAGAGCGTCTTCAAAAAAGAATACAAAGAAACTAAACATAGGTTCATGGAACGTACGATGCCTGTCGAGCTAGACTGAGTGCGTTCTAAACACTGATCAACGAAATAAGTAAGTGTAAACTTGGTATTACAGTGGTACAAGAAGATCGTTTTCATATCAAACAATTGTTTAGGACCAGGACACTTTCGTTTGTGGCGGCACGAGTGCCCACAATCTGGGCAACGATAAAATTGTGCACAACCTAAATGACGTAGTATTTTAAAATGCCCGATGGCTAAAACTGGGGATCCCCGTGATAAATGCATGATCAAATTGATCATTTTCTGGTAGTTAGAAGACACTATACCAACGTGCTAGATGTTTAAGAATACAAAGGAGCGATAATGACTATACATATTGTCAAAATCAAAATCCAAACTTACTGAAGCGGGAAAAAGGTCATCGTTGAAAAGTTAAATGAACTTCGTATCCAGCGCAAATTGGTCTGCCCTATTAGATAGTTACTAGGAGAGAAATGTATGCCAAAACAGGACCAGTAAAAACAGCATGGCCAAAATTAAAGTATTGCAAAAGACGCAGCGGAAAACAAGCTAGCACATTGCAAAACCCCATAAGACTTGGTTCGTCAAAAATGTGGGGCAAAGTAAAAGCCCGTCATTGTCTGACTTCAAATCTTGGAAAATATTGAAGCGGTAACGTGTAGAAGATGTCGGACCCACCGAAAGGAAGTCAGCTTTTTCCTTCGGGATAAAAAACGACAAGGTCAAGGGAAAAAGTATGATAGAATTCAGGAAGAACGTGCGGCTAAAATCACAAGACAAAGTATGCAAGAAAAAAAGCTGTACGAAAGGGATACCAAGTCACAGCAGTATTTATACACTACGATAATGGCGAGCCCGTTTCGAAAAACGAAACAGTTGCAGTCCAATGGAGGAGATGTTTCGCTGAGCGGCTTAATGTACATACATTGAGGGCAACCAGCACTGGAAAACGATGTTATTAACACAGGTAGAGCTGCCAATCATCGAGGAAGTAAAAGAAGCAACCTATCGACTTTAGATAAGGAAGCCACAGGAGTCGCATTCATACTTTTGGAATTTATAAAATATGCTGGAGATGAATTAACAGAGAAGTTACATGGGCTCATGACAACTATAAGGAATAATGAAAGTAACCCCGAGGAATAGAAAAACCATGTCATCACTAGTCGTATTTAGAAAGAGTGACCTCACATTATGCAACAATTACCGAGGAATATCGCTGCTATCAAGTTGTAACAAAGTGCTTTCAAATATTCTATGAAAGAGACTGTTATTATACGCTAAGGATGTAATCGGAGTCTACTAGTGTAGTTGGATGAGTGATCAGATTTTCACTACACGATAGCTTTTAGAAATGGAATTTCACGAAGTATTGCACCAATTATTCGTAGATTTTAAAAAATGCATATGACTCTATAGACTGATAGACTGACAAGTATGCCTAAACAGAAACAGAGGACAAGTTAAGAAAGTAAAACCATTCTGAAACACTCCAAATATGTGAAGGTTTAAAAAAGGAGACGCCCTGTTTTCACTTCTCTTTAGTGATGCTAGACTGCATAATAAGAACCCTTCAGGGGCATAAGCCTTAATGATATCACACTCGCTCTAGGTTACGCTGACGATAAGGACCTGGACTCTAAGAATGGCAAGAAATCTAATCATGGACCGGTTTGAATTGATCCAAGCCTCACACCTGACAGCTGGCGTAGTAGTTGTAAGCAGTCTCATACCAATTTACAGTTGACTTCGTAGCTTTTGAGGGCTAGGAGTGCAGCCTTGCTGTCAGAAAGAATATGAATGTTCTTATTGGTTATAGCTCTGTTTATATTTTCTCTGAGGCAGAGGTCAATTGTGAATATCTCTGCTTGAAATACGGAGTTGTATTTGTCTATGCTGTGAAGGATGTGTGTTCCAGTGTTAGCTCCGTCTACTCCAGCCCCAACACTTCGTTCGTTTTGGATCCATATATCTACCATACATAGAATTGACGATCGAAGGAAGGTCAATTTTCCTCCCAGGTGTGTCGAGAGGGAATTGTGATTAAAAGTTTTGGTTGAAGTTATACCTTATATCGTTATTTCTAGGACTTCATGCCTGTTTACTTCACTAAGAATATCAGGATGAGAAAGCCTAGAATTAGTGTCATCCTCCGCGATGAGTTTATGGGCGAATATGATTGTTTCTTTTTGGTTGGAGGTGGACGGGTGGTAGGTCCGTAATTACTTCTAGCGCTGCTGTGGAGGTTGATCTCATGGCTCCTGTAATACAGATAGAAGCTAGTCTTTGTAGTTTGTTGAGCTTGGCTTGTACTGATGTTTGTTTTGTTTTGTACCACCAGACGGGCGCAGCGTATGTAAGAATTAGTCTGGTAATGGCTGTATATAGCCAGTGAGATATATTGGGATTAATGCCCCAAGTTTTTTCCGGTGAGACTTTTGCTGGTCCATAGAGAGATCCTGGCTTTCTCAATGGTCTTTGTGATGTGAGAGTTCCAAGTGAGCTTTTCGTCCAGTGTTACACCTAGATATTTGGCTTCGTTTGAGAACTCTATTGTTTCACCAAATAGAGTGGGTTTTTTGAGTTTATGCCTACTTCTTCTTTTGGTGAAAGCGACTATGGTGTTTTTTTTTTTGGTTTGACATTGAGTCCAACTTTTATGCACCAGCTCGCAACAAGGTTGAGTGCCCTTTGGAGGGGTTCCGAGATTGTGTCTTCGAATTTTCCTCTAATTAGGATCACAATGTCATCAGCATAGCCTTGGACATAGAAGCCAATGTTGCTGAGTATGCTAAGTAATCACCTCGGTGACTTCAATGGACCATAGGAGGGATGAGAGAACCCTGAAGGGAATCTTTCGTGGTTTTTACACTGATTTTATCATTGCCTAATGAATTGTTTATTTGTTACTAAGCATTTGTTGAATCCATCTACATGTGGTATTATCTACCCCTGTGCTGATACATCGTTGTATTTGGTCGTAATCGGTATTATCGAAGGCACCCCCAATATCAAGAAAGCAGCATATCGCAATTTCCTTGTTGTTTAGGGATTTATTGATCCGAGCTGTTAGTTTCTGAAGAGCATGCGTGGTTGATATTGTTTGTTGTGAAGCGATGATCTTTTGAGAGGACCGTCTCTTATATGTCTATGCAGTATTTTTTCCATTGTTTTTAGGAAAAAAAGGTAAGGCTTATCGGTCGGTATGATTTGGGTAGGTCCGTAGGTCTGCGACCTGCTTTTACCATTAGCTCGTTCCAGGTTGTCGGTATATACCCCCATGCATAGCTAGTCCTGAAGATCATGTCGATTAATGTTATTATAGTTTACCGATTAGAATTGGGTGAAGAGCCGTTCTTTAAAGCCCCAATGTACTTGTGGTAATCGAAACCAAGCTAAACCAGAAGCACAAAATCCGGCACAATTCTTACAAAATAATTGGAAGACGTTACATAAGATGGAGGAGTGGCAATCTTCATTAAAAACAATTATAAACATAAAATTATATATAGCGATAATGAGGGGAGGTTCCAGGTGCTAGAGGCATGTATTGTGTGCATTTCTCCCCGAAATGGAAAGAGAATGTACATTAAAGCAACTAATGCACCTGACCCTCAACCCAATATTTTTATCGCCGAGCACGAGACACTTTTTCAATCTCTGCACTTAAACTTGGTAGAAAACTTATACTAGTTATTCTGGCCGGCGCCAAACATAGTGATTGGGGAAACAATCAAGCCAACACCAGGGGAAGCCTACTAAGTCATTGGCTGGTTCTACGAAACACTGACAATAGAGTCAAGATCCTCGCAACGGACAGTCCTTCGTATCCTAGGACCGGCTTCTATCTTAGTCTCATGCTGATAGACTCTCGACGGAGACTGGTAGACACCAACGAATGGTCTATTAACTGTCTACGGATCATAAAATACCACAGTGAAATGTACCATGATCACAGTATCTGAAGTTCGCGAAAATGGCAGAGTATGTCCAATTATACAGATTAAAGTAGAATCTTCGAGGGTGGAAAGGAAAAAATTATGGGATTGACAGGTGCCTCAAACAAATGGATAATATAATTAAGCTGTCGATGGACAGTACAGTACCACGTCAGCAATACAACGATACCGCGATTGTACCGAAAAGTGACCATCGATTTATTGCACAGACAAAAAAGTAGACAAAAAGTGACAAGACTCTCATAGTTAGGTACAGGCGATTTACTGACAGACAAAATTCGAAAGCCAGGTTACTGAAGTCACTGATTAATCAAAGAAAATTATAGAATATCTGTAAGTTTGCATTGGAACAACAGAAATCGTGCTGAAAAATCCAACAGCGCGAGTTTGTTCCCCTAAATAAATAAAATAGTTCGAAGCTTCCGAGATCGTCAGACCATAAACGATCTTTACGAACAGTCTGCATTGATCCAGGATCACGACCTTTTCGTAATCGAAGATCCGCACAAGGTGCCGACAGTAGCAGCTGTCTTCCAGGAAGTGTGGTGTGCAGTGGTGTGCAATATAATAGCAGTGCACCATATAACTTTATTGATGTAACAAAAAAATGTTAATTTTTAAGAATTCAATAAGTGCCATCTACATGCCAGTATCCGTTGTCATCTTTGCTTTGTTTTTATTCTTAACACACGGCCTTAGGACCAGCGAATACGATATCATTAATCGTTATCTGGAAAAGATGCGTTTTCCTTGTGTGCATAATAATAGCAGTGCGGTTGAGTTGGTCATTCTTGGAGCAATAAATCCTTATTATTTCCATCAAAAAGAGATTTTTTGTCAATTTGAAATTTGTTTGTAATACCGTAGGTAAAAATAGTGCAACATTGAGTAGATAAAATTCAATATTAACGTATAATTTATATTCAGACAATGGGAAGAGCAGCACATTGTACTAAAGAGAAGCGAGACCTCATTAGAAGTTTAATTCGAGATGGAAAAACATACAAATTTATTCAAAATCTTTTGCATTGTTCAGCTAAGATGATCTCAAATGCATTGCAATATGAAGAGAGAGCAGAAACGCGAGGCAGAAAGCGTAAAACATCTGTAAGGGAAGACAAATTAATGGTAAGAGTGATAAAGAAAAACCCCTTTGTTTCATCGAAAGCTGTGAAGGAGGACCTGCAATTAGATATTTCTGCTTCAACTGTAAGAAGACGATTAATGGAAGCAAACTTGTTCGGAAAAATACCAAGAAAAGTTCCATACCTGAGTAAAAATAATATTAAAAAAAGACTAGCATTTGCCTCAGATCATGTGAATTGGCCAGCCTCTAAATGGCGAAACATACTGTGGAGCGACGAAAGCAAAATAGTTTTGTTTGCTTTCAGTGGCTGTCGCCAGTATGTACGGAGACCACCATCTTCCGATCCCCGGTTCACTGTAAAGACAGTGAAGCATGGCGGAGCCAAGATCATGGTGTGGGGCTGCTTCTCATATTACGGTGTCGGTCCTATACATAGGATTGAAGGCATCATGAACCGCCATGTTTATTTGAAAATAATCGAAGAAGTCATGTTGCCTTATGCCGAGGAAAATATGCCGCTAAGATGGGTCTATATGCACGACAATGACCCAAAGCACACCAGCAAATGCGTCAAGGAATGGTTAAGCACAAATAGGGTTGAGGTCATGGACTGGCCAGCACAGTCCCCTGATCTCAATCCCATAGAAAACCTATGGAGAGACCTTAAAGTTGCTGTTTCTAATGCAGAGCCAAGTAATGCACAGCAACTTTGGACGGTGGTACAGTCAGCTTGGCAAGCCATTTCAGTTGAGCACTGTCAAAAATTAATCGATTCAATGCCTCGACAATGCCGAGCGGTAATTAAAAATAAAGGGTCCTCTACAAAGTACTAAATAGTACAATAGTTTTAATAAATAAATATTTAATAAATTCTTTAAAATTTTAGTTTAATTCAATTTCACTTCGTACACTGCTATTATTTTGCACACGAATAAATAGCATCTTTGACACATAACGGTTGATGACATCGTATTCATTGATCTTATATTTGTGTTATCAATATAAAATGAAATTAGAGATAACAAGAGATATTTATAGGTATATGACATTAATTGCAGCTAGTTAGTAATATTTTCTTTTTAGACGTAAAAACATTTGTATAGGACGCTGCTATTTTATTGCACACCACTGTACATGGTGAGAGATAGCATTCGCCCGCATCACGACTTGGAAAAAAAAGCCCGGCGATCCATATCGATCATTGGCGATCAGAGAACCTTGGTTTTACAAAAAAAAAAATGTTCGCATAACATGAATTTCAATTGCATCAAAAAAGCTGTTTTAATAAACAGAACGTTTCTAGCGTCGCGGATTTAAAGGCCTAATAAAGTCATTTGTAAATATTTACCATAGCCTCATCAAGAGTTCTTTCAATCATAAAAAAATCATAAATTCATAAACAGACATCTTGAATAGTTATATAACCCAGCCAAGGCCAATCTGAAAGGGCTTCGTCATTGGCTGGAGTTATGGGCGATTTTTCTTCTACCTTTAAATGTGAATCTATATTGATTTGGCCCAGATTCCGGTTCCTTTTTTATTCCAAACCAAATTGATGTCAACACAGAACGATGACGGCCCATCGGAGACAGTACCGTGAATTCGTTTTGAGTTCGTTGTATCAATAAAAATAAAAAGCAATGCAAATTTAACAACAAATATGTATGTATAAGTATATTAAAAAAAAACAAAAGTCGCTTACGACATATAAACCAAGACAACATCCGATGACATAAACATTCGCGTTGTTGTCGAGTTTTATGAGAATTGTCGTTAAAAATCGGTAAGCGCTGCTCATATCTCAAACTCTGTATCTATTACCATATCATTAGTGTCGAACGAATTAGATGAAAAACAGGAAGAGAGCTCGCCAAATTGATTTGTTTTGACGATTACGGTCAACGCATGCTCATATGCATTGGGTCATTACTCCTTCTTGACGTAACCGCTGGCGTTTTATTGACTGAGGTTATTTATCTTTCTTCTTCTTGCAATTCTTATGGGGGAATCGGATTTCAGAGATGCCTAAACACAGAAAAGAAGTTCACTTCCTGTGAGATTGTTTGTGACGTAGCTTGGAGGAAAGTGTCAGATTTCATGCCGTATGCCCGACAGTGAACAATGAGTCAGTGTACATGTGGACAAAGGTTGCGCATTCCTTGTGAGACGTCATTTCGTGCAGGAGTGGGTGTCTTGTTAATATTGTGCTTCCGAGTGACAATTACTCATTCGATATATGACAATTTGATTCATTTGGTGAATGTGTATAATGACGGATAGAATGGCATATTAAAGGTTGAATTCTTTGTGATTGTGATTTGACGACCAAGATAAGGGGGCGACAAATAATGATGACTTCATGTCAGTGAAGTGCTCCGGAGCACCATCGGGAAAAACAAAAATCGGTAATCGTCGACTATTGTGAATATGATGAATACTACCAACCGAGTATCCAGGGCGTTTTTGCATCATGCGCATATGTATGTATATGGTAGTCGGTAGTAACATGCAGTGATGGTTTCATTCGTTTCGAGCAGCACATAGTAGATCAGACTCTCCTGATCCCATCAAATACAGAACATGGGCTTGGATCCATGAATATTTATCTTCGACATTGATGTTGGTTGAGCTTAATCCATGCATTTTGGCGCTTGGATCCCAATGGATCCACTTTTTATCTTGCTTACTTGCTTACTTATCAACCCATGGGGGACCTGAACCTTAGTTAAAACTGCCTTCCATCCGGCGCGCTGGTTCCAGTTGCCAAGACCGAGTCGTCTTGCTTCTTAACAGAAGCTCTTCGCTCCGATCCGATTTGAAGACCCTCTAAGTTGGACTGTTAGTCTCCATGCGCTCAATCTTTGCTTGCCGGACTACGCCCACATCTTTGTACAGCTCATATAGTCCGCGGTTGTGTCTTGTCCTCTATTCGCCTTTCTCGCAGATAGGATCGAATATCCGCGTCAGAATTTTTCTTTCGAAGGAGCCCAAAATCAACTCTGCCATCCAGCTTATCGTACAGTTTTCGGCTCCATAGAACATCACTGACAGGATGAGGGTTTTGTAGAGCATGATTTGCTTTACTTTTTAGTACCATTGACAACTCGACTCCAAAAATCCTGATTTACTCTGCCATTGAAGCAGCTGTTTACAGGTGAAAAAACACCTTTAGACGTGCGTTTGTTTCTGATTTACATGGGACCAAGTTTGCTTGCTATTATATCATTCCCATGGTTTTAAGGCACCTTCCTACAATACCATCAATTCCTAATTATTCAGACAAGTTTTGATGTTCTTGATATGGGCTTTTATCGAGCAGTTCCTCTAAATTTTCATCTCTGAGCTCTGCAGGTCGTTTCTTGTCCATATTTTTACCAACAAGGTACGGTGAAAAGTTCTCGGCCTGGCACAAAATTGGATTGCGCGTGTCATTAGTTCGTATGACAGGTTTCAAATTGTTCTGTTCAGGCAGTTTATTTACAGGAAATTTTGCAGTAAAAATCTTGCGTCGTTTTGGTTAAAATGAATAAACTTGAATATCGTGTGGTCATACAATTTTTCGTCTTGGGTGAATCAACCCATAAAGAAATTCATCCAAAGTTGATTAAAGTTTACGAGGACTCTGGTCTTTAGTTGACAATGGCAAAAAAATGGGCAGCTTGATTTAAACGTGTACGTATGTACATCCCTCGTTGATGACCCACGTGAAGGACGGTCAAAAGCTGCAATCACACCGGAAACCATCGAAAAAAAACATGATATCGTGCTGGACGATAGAAGAGTGGTGAGTGAAATAGGGAAGACTGTGGTAATATCGGGAGGAAGGATGCGAAACATCTTAGCAAGGTGGGTGCCGCATTTGTTGAATGCCGAAAGCATGACAGAACTGCACGAAGCAGTAGTCCAAACAGCTGGTGGAAGCCGGTAGTTCAATGCGAAAGAAAGCGAGATCGATCTGCTGAAAAGGTTCTGGCCTGGTTCCTGGTTCTGGAATGCAGAAAGGATTTTGTTAATTGATTACCTTACAAGAGTTACAGCAGTGTGCTACTCCGACCTTTTTTTTCAGCTACATGCCAATATTAGCGAGAAGAGGACTAGCCTTAAAAAGAAGAAAAAACAGCTTTTATCCGAAAAAGAAACCTGTACACAACTGCGGTATTTAGATTGCGTATTCGCTTGGCTATCCCGCCTATTCTTTTGATTTGGCACCCTCAGAATTCCATCTGTTCCCGAATTTGAAGGAATTTGTTTTCGGGAAGCGCTTCGCATCCAATTAAGAAATTGAGTAGAAGTGAATTAGAGGAGTTGTAGGAAAATAAAATCATTTTTTTACTAAAAATCGCAGTCATTCGTTGTCAGGCCGAGAACTTTTCAACTTACCCTCAATTCATGTTGACTCTGATATAAAGAAAGATAAGATTATGCACATTTTTAACTTCTTAGTCGTCCTAATGTTTGTTCAAAAAATAAGGGGACATTTTGAAATTCGTGAGCTGCATAAATCATTTAATTTTCGATTTTCTTACGTTACATTGTTACACATGTTCCAACATGGCGTGCCTCTTCTGAGCAAAAAAAAAGTGGTTCATGCTTTTCACAGAAGGCGTTGAAGATGTTAATGACGGTGCCCGCTCTGGACGCCTCAGCACGTTAACAAGGGTTAAAAACATTGAAGCAGAGAGAAAAGTTGTTATGGAGAATCATCGAATCACTATCAGAAAAGATATTGATAAGGATATTGGCACATCAGTTGGCTTATGCCATGAATTTTTTTCAAATATTTTGGGCATTAAAGGTATGTCAGCGAAGTTTGTTCCGAAAATGTTAAATTTTGACCAAAAGAATCGTCGCATGAGCATCTCTCAGGGTCATGGAAAGGTTCATTACTGCTAACGAAACATGGTTATGGTATATGGTTATGACGACGAAACCAAAGCCCAATCATGTCAATGGAAGCGTCCAGAAGCGCCAAAACCGAAAAAAAAAACAAGCCAAATTCCTCAAAAGTGAACGTTTTGCTCAGTGTTTTCTCTGATAAAATTGCGTACTATAAATACTGTCGGGCCACCCTGTTCACCGGACTTTGTCCTTTCTCGCCAAAACTGAAAAGATCTATGATAAGGCGATTTGCCATGATTGACGACCGCATCGCTCGAGGAGCTCAAGGATGTACCAAGAAGGCACATCAAGAGTGCTTCAAGGATTGGAAAAAACGCTGTCGCAAGTGTATTATATCTAAAGGAGAATATTTTGAAGGGGACAAAATAGGTAATGAGAAATAAACAAATATTTTTCGAGAAAAAGCAAAAAAAGTCACGTTATTTCTTGAACAAACCTCGTATATCAAGAATCATATGATTTAGTCGAATGATATTTCTCATATTGATCGGAAGGTTATGTAGAGCTCAAATGAAAACTTTCCAAACCAACTATCATGATTCATTTGCTGATCAATATTTAATAATCCAATTCCAGCACTTCACTTCCGTTGCTCCCCAGCTTCCTCCCAAGTCATTTTCAAATCTAACTTAAAATCTCACACTTAAGTCATCATCAGTGTCACATTACATTGCCACTGGTCGATGTGACTGTTTTGCAATTAACAACACATTAGCTTCCCGACTGCCACACCACAGTTCTTAATATGGAAGCATGATTAACAGAAAATGCACTCATGTCACGATGCATCTTACACACGTCATCATACCAAGTCGGTGTGGACACGGGCAAATGAATGTCTCCAGCGTGGACGGCCATTCTGTCCAATTATTATAGACGCATGGAACGATGGAACAGAGGCCTATTAAACCAATTATCAGACCTCAATCGCAATTAGAACCTAATGGAGCTGCTTGTATCTTAATTGTAAACCAGGTGTCGTGAATTATCTGTTGTGACTTGTTGCCAACCCATTGCCGCCACATTCTCGAAACGAAATTAATCATATTGCTTGCATCTGACAGATAAATCGGACACACACGCTTGTTGCACAAGTGTTCAGGGTTAAGTGAAATATCAAGAGATGATCTGAATTAATTTTCGATATACTATACATCGGATGCATGACATATGAGTGGATCTGTTTACACGTATTAGCGATGACAGGAACGAAGAAGAGAGGGAGGAAAACAGAGGCAATCATGGTTACATAATGTGATGCCATGCGATTTCAATTAATTTGAATTCCATTGGATAGATTTGTATATGTTGTAAGAGCAATTCAGTTTGTTCAATAGCCAATCAATTTAAATTGAGCGATCCAATTGAAATGCATTTATTTGGATGTCGCTTGAGTATTAGTCACATGCTATTGTACTATTGTTGTTTGTTGTCATCCGTTGTGGTTGTTGCTAAGCTAATGGACAAATGCAAGATTCGCGAAATTGGCGACATAACAAGTTGTAGTAATGAGCAAATGAGGACGGATTGAATGGGCTTATTACGGTATTTGGTGTGAAATTATTTATTGATGATAAGTGGACTAGAATGACACGACAGAATAATTAGTGGAGACATGGAACGTGTATTGTAAAAGAAACAAACAACATTGATCCGTGATTGGTATTTGAAAATTGATATTGAGTTTTTGTAATGGACTTTTTTTGCAGAAGCATATCATCTACATAGGTATATACTGCATGGCAAGCATTTACATAAAACAGATGTAAAGAGGAATTGAAAAGAATTGAAAAGATGGTCAAGCTGTCTACTAAGAACTACCCTTAGCTAAGCGAACAACTAACGAACTTGTAAAACTTAATATTAAAAACTGGACCTGAAGTCTCTGAATTTTCGATAACGTAAAACAAAATGTTGCTTTGTTTGATTACGCTCCTCTCTCTTTTCGATTTCTCAAACGCATTCAACAAAGTCAATCATAAATTTCATCACCGATAATTGGGAAATCTTTGCGATATAAGTTATAGCTCTCTCACTTTCTTAAAAAAATATTCTACCTAATAGAGCCTAAAGGCTTAATCTGGTGATGTACCCCAGGGAACTATTATCAGACCTACATTAGTTTGCTCATTTGTTCAATCAACTATATGCGCTTGACTGTGGTTTCATTATCTGAACTATACAGGGTGGGCGGAACTGAACAGGGTGGAACATCTAGTGTTTTGTTTTTTTAATCATAGGTTATTTTGACACTGGCAGCTGTTTCCCACTCGAAATCTTGACAGAAAGTCAGTATCATACCTCCACGGAACGAAATGAATCGCTTTACGCTTGAACAACGTTGGGAAATATTGATTTATTTCCAAAGTGAGTGCTGTGTAGCCCAAACATTGCATTTTCTAAAAAGAAGTTTTGGCCGAAATGAAGCATCTACCGCGACTGTTGTACGCAAGTTTGTGCAAAAAGTTCGTGAGACTGGTATGCTAGTGGACAACACTCATGGTCCCCGTCGTCGCACAGATGAGAATGTGGTTGCTGTGGCCGAAAGTGGCGCATCTCAACAGCTCAATATTTCACGCACTATCCTGAGGAGAATTCTGCACAAAGATCTCGGATTATTCACTTACAGGGTTCAGTTGACTCAACAATTGAAGGCGCGCGACCATCCGTTTCGTTCTCACTTCGCAGTTTAGGTCTTAGAGCAGCTTAAATTGGACAACGGTTTGGGTGAAAGATAATTTTTTCTGATGAGCGCATTTTCATCCCGGCGACTTAGTTAACAAACAAAATTGTCACATCTCGGAAAACCCGCACGTAATTGTCGAGAAGCCATTGCATCCACAGAGAGTGACAGTTTGGTGTGGATTGTGGAGTGGTGGCATCTTTGGATCATTTTTCTTCGAAAATGAGGCTGGGAACAACGTTTCGGTCAACGGTGGGCGTTACAGAGCCATGTTAACCGATTTTTTTCTACCATTGCATACTTTCCACGATTTAGACCAGTTTCCTCGCAAAATCAGAGGCATTTTACAAGCTGAAGTTATATCACTTCTTTTATGTCTCAAGGTTCAAAGTTCTTTCCCTCTATGGTACGTGCCAAGTGCAAGGAAAATCGAATTGATGTTGCCTACTACCAAGGCCGAGACACTGCGGCTTAAGCTTGAATTGCTGAACAACCAGACTTTATCTTTATTCTCCGAAGCTTAGCAGAAAATCCAACAAAGGAAAGTTGGCTTTTCATGCCTGCAGTTAAACTTTCAATAAAAGGTTGGGACTTAAGCTTAAGTTGACCCAATGTATGTACACAGCCATTCTTCATTCTAGCGTCAACTGTGGTTCGGGTTTAGTTGCCGGTCCTTAGCAAGACTTATGACATAGACAAACTAAGCAAGGCTCTAAGATCAAAAGAAATCAGTACCACGGCGGTTATGAACTAAACCAAATAACTTTATGCAATGTTGCACGTCCTAACCTTGGACCATTGCATCAAATACAGTTATTCCTTGCTGCCACCAGAGTCATGGAAGTGGATCAGTTAGACTGTATGACTATACCAGGGCTCTGCTACGCTAGCGAATCGGACAGCTGTTTCAACAAGCTACATTGACCCCACTATTAATTTCGGCAGCACGGCGTATTGCTGCTTCCCATCCAGCTTCTGATTTACAGCGATGCTTTTAAGATGGAGGCGGCTTTCAATGTTTTCAATTCATATATCCTCCCTGTTTACTCGGGCATTTTTCAAGCGGAAATACTGGCGATCAAGGAGGCGAGAAAAACACTCAGTAAGGCCTAATCCAAAAATACGACCACAGCTACATATATGCAGTGATAGCCAAGCTGCCACCAAAGCCCAGTTTTTACAAACGCTTTCTCCAGACTAGTGAAGCGATGCAAAGAAGAAATCAAACGGACCAGTAACCAAAAACACTTTCCTTTGGGCTCTAAAGCACAGCCATTTTGAGGGGAAAAAGAATGCCGACAAGCTGGCCAGAAACTTTGGGTCAAACATCATAAATCACAAATTCCCCATAACATACTAAGCGCAGTCAACAATAGGTGGGGTAAATGAAACAGATACAATATACCTAGGAAATCATGTCTCAGGTAGGCATAACTATACAAATTAAATCACAAGCATTTTTTAAAGAGGAAGTTCTGATGTAGCCAACAATGTGTCAGTTAGTCTAGGCCACTGACCTATAAGCAATCACGATGGCACACCTGAGAAACGTTCAACAGGCTCAGCTGCTGCTGCGGCAACACCCAATTAGGGGAAAGTCCACACCACTTCTTATGTGGATGCCTGCCAGCAAGCAACATGCATTGGTCAAACACTTCATCAATGACCTGACTAAGGTCGCTAAACTAACCTTGACCTGGACAATATCCAGCCCGCTCAAGTCAACCATGGTGTGGCATCAAGCACTTGAGCACTAATTGCTCCATATATACCATGAAGTCACTACATTTTACCTGGTGATATGCACGGGGACGAAGTTTACTTTCAACAAGACGGCGCCACATACCAAACAGGCGGTGAAAAATGGCTCTATTGCGTGATAAATTTTCTGGACATGTGAATTCTCGAAATGGAAACTCTAAGTGGTAGTCGTGTGATTGAATACCATTAGACTTTTGCCAATGCACCACCGATGATTCAGAGCTGTTTTTCGTAAAATGAATAACTATTCTTAGGCAGAACTGAGATGAACGATTACTACTTGACCTGTTAAGTTCCCAAACGAACTTGTAATTTTCTGGATAGTAGAAGTGCGATGGAATCAGCTCAAAGAAGCTCGCTTAGGCAAATAATAACCCACGTAAGAGCGAAACAAAATAATATCAGTCTTATTTGAGTACAACAGAGAACAAGGATGGCACCAGAGAGGACCATTTCTATGGTCTCTTATGGTACACAGGGTATACGTCATGTTCGATCTCAAAATTATAATGCGAAGGCAGGTAATGAAACAGTCTTTGATAGTGTAAAAAAGAAACGCAGCTTATAAAGGGTCCGCCATCTAACTTTTTTTTTTCAAGTAGTGCTTATTTTGTGAATGGTAACACTTAGCTCATGTCTGATTTGACAGATAATTAGTTTTATCCTTCCGCTGAACGAATATGGTTGTGTATACGCTTGAACAACGCTGGGAAATATTGCGACATTACTTTGAAAATCATGGTAATGTTGCAGAATGTGTGCGAAAATTGCGTACGGATTTTGGAAGAAGAGAAGCACCGTCAGCTCCGTATGTTCGTTATCTTGTGAAAAAAGTGAAAGAAACTGGCATCCTCATTGATAAACCAAAGCGTGAAAAGCCAAAAACAGTGCGTACACCCGAGAATATTGCTGCTGCGGCAGAAAGTGTGCGTGAAGCGCCATCAACATCAATTCACCGTCGTTCTCCACAATTGAACATTTCGGAGACATCATTGAGACGAATTTTGCATAAAGACCTTGGTATGACGCCATACAAAGTCCAATTGGTTCAGGAGTTGAAGCCAACTGACCATCCAATGCGTTTTCGCTTCGCTAAGTGGGCCTGCGATCGACTTACAGAAGATGCCGATTTTGCCAAAAAAATCATCTTTTCAGATGATGAGACAAGCAAAATTGTCGCATTTGGGGCACAGAAAACCCGCACGCATACATTGAAAAGCCGGTGCACCCAAAACAAGCCACTGTTTGGTGCGGATTTTGGTCCAGAGGCATAATTGGGCCATTTTTCTTCGAAAATGAGCAAGGAGTGGCCGTTACAGTCAATGGCGATCGTTATCGGGCCATGTTGAACGAATTTTTGTTCACGAATTGAAGAGGAGGATATTGGCAACATTTGGTTTCAACAGGACGGCGCTACGTGCCACACAGCCGAAGCTACACACGATGTTTTGCGCCCTGTTTTTGAAGATCGCATTATCAGCCGCAGAGCTGATGTCGTTTGGCCATCTCGGAGCTGCGATTTGACACCGTTGGACTATTATTTGTGGGGTGCCGTCAAAGATAAGTGTTACGCCGACAAGCCAGTGCCAATTGACGCTTTAAAGGACAATATTCGTGAAGCCATTGGTGAAATACAGCTGCACACAATCGATAATGTGCTTAAAAATTGGACCGATTGTGTAGGCTACTGCATGGCCAGCCGAGGCAGCCATTTGAATGAAATTATTTTCCATTATTAACCGGAAGGATTGTACTTTCAAATAAAAAAAGAAATTTGAGAAAATATTCAGTAGTTTTTTTTATAGCATTTTCAAAAAAAAAAAATTATTTGGCGGACCCTTTATTAATCTAACAAGGTTTTAGGCTACTCAGGGACTCCTCTGACATCGGGGAAGACGCCATTGATGTCGTAGCTTTAGTCCGATTAGACAGCTGGCTGGTTGTTGGGAAATTGCAGCAAGGGTTCAATGAGTTAGGGTTCAATGATCTTTGTCGAACCCCATTTGTACAATATATAATATTGATTGATTTCATTCAACTTCAAAAACTTCCATATGAGGTGCTTCTACAAGTCAACCCTGTTTATTTAGGACATTAGTATCCTCCCCAAAGGCATATTTGTAACCTGTTTTTCCTTATATTTTAAGGCCCTCCAGATGCAAGAACTGGTTCCAGATCTATCAAGCTTCCATCTTCCTTTGAATGGCACTTCGTCAAACGATCAATCAATGGAATTTTCCATTAACCCTATTACCGCATATTCTAAACACATACGATCCTACATACCCATAACCAAAAAGACAGATAAAACCGCTCAACCTTCGATAAGCAAACATACATACATTCAACCCATCAGTCAGCGTCAACTCGCCGTGCATAAGCAGATTTCCTAAACAAGTTGCTGATTTGACAACAACTTCCAACAGCCAAACAGCACAACACAACTCGCATTCATATCTTGTTCGCCACAAGGTTACATGGCTTGTCCCACATTATTAGTATTCCTCATCCATCATCCATTTAAGGTCAACGCACTTCTCGTACATCCAATGACGGCTACTGCTACCGAATGCTTGCTAATGCCTCGGCATTAGTGTCATCCGAGTTAATCTAATTAACTTTCTGCAGAACGTCGGTCAAGCTTAGCGACAAGCAAGACGTGATTGCAAACGCGACACGTGAGTTACTCGGAACGTGTGCCACTGAATTAATTTCGCCTCCTCTCCGTTCGTAATTATGGTGATCAGAAAACTCGTCAAGCCGCTTGTGCTGGTGGTCGCTACACACTAGTAGCTGTTTTCAGATACTCGCAGTTATTATGTGAGCTACAGATGGTTGTGAGGTGTTGAAGTGTGCGGCAGCAACCGCACTACATGGCGTTGGAGCGTTCGCGAAGCGCGTAGAGTTAACGAAGCCGAGTGCTTCATATACACTTTTGGTTCATGCGTAAGCTCCGCGAAGACTAGAACTCAGTCGCGATGGAAAGAAATCAGATAGATGATTGTATCTATGGTCTTATTATCTAGTATGGAATTATTTTTCTCGCACACTCGATCTGATGGCTGTAGAGTGCGAAAACAAGCTGAACTTCGTCCGCAGAAGTGGGCTTGAAACGCGATTGGTAATTGACTGCAAAATGCATAGCAACTGTTGTCAACGTTGATGTACAATGTTCGCGTTTTGCGTTCTGTATTTTTTTTGCATTGAATTATGTTTTGTATCCATTTGTGGAGCAGGGCAATTACAGCTGGCGAGAGAGAAAATGCTAATCAGAATGAGTTATGGTTGATATGTGACAGCGGGTAACGCCGGGGGTCGGCGGGAGGTGAGAACGCCCCGATGCCAGTGACATTGTGGGTTGTATCAATTAAATGTACAATACGTGTTTATTTTAATTAGTTTGTATTTCTGCACAAAGTGGGTGACAGGCTAGGAGTAGTCGCCGTTTTTTTTTTCGAAATGATGTCATATGGTACTATTAGCTTTGCGTGAAAGGTGAACTGAAAATAGTTCCATGATAGGTAGTCAGAGGTGTGTCGATATTGTTTTTATTTCTGTGACGCACTGTCAATAGCAAATGCTTTGCATGAAACTCCTTGTTATGCTGCTGCAGTAAGTCACCAGGGTATTGAACGACAGGGGAAGGGCGTGCAGCTCATGCTTTATGGATTAGAAAATGTATTCAAAATGCAGGGGATGATTAATATTTAATAGAACACTTAGATGGATAAAGGGGATGGCCGTTTATTGAGTAAGTATTTACCTTGCGGTAAAGACACTTGTGTCCAATTAAATGATAGCCCCTGTAGGGCGGTCATATTTGAACAAGAGACGTTGTTTCTTATTTATTGATCTCATTTTCCTACAGAAATTATGACATTAAATTTACGGTATTTCCCATACTAAAACATTCACATAAGCAACTGAAATCATAGTAGATTAAGAAGAGCTTCGGCTTTGAAGTTTCATAGACCATAATGCAAGTAATATACATATGAAAAGTGTTCAACAAGTAAAGGGAATTAAAAGGGGGTGGTCGTGATGCAATGGAGATCATCACCGACTGTTGATCCGAAGGGCTGTAGTTCAAGTCCGTCCATAGTCAAGAATAATTCCTATATGGAAAATCTGTGCAACAACATCAGTTCTGAATGAGATGATCAAAAAAAATGCTGACTAAGGCATAACACTTGCAACATAAGATCACTTCAAAATTCATACTCTGTGCGTGCATTTCCAATATAACACCTTAATGACATGGAAACGAAAGAGTGACCGTGAACTACAACCAACGCAAATTCAGTCGAATCTCTCTAATCCTATCTAGGACAACCACCCCCGGAGAGTAGTGAACGAACATCTTCGACACAAACCATCTGCACACCGTCCACGTTGTGTAGTAACCTAAGAGAATGCACTCCTGAACCTGAATTATAAAAAACAAGTAAAAACTAGGTCCAGTCCAAACGATATTTTAGTGGTTGTGTTGGTAAATGCGGTGTTACCGATTATCAAACTCCAAATCGACTCAATTCTCGTACTCACCCCAATCAAGTAGAGAACAAATTCCTAAGCCAACGTTATGGCTGTACGAGAAAGCAAATTGGACCGGATTAAACACATATCCTTAGGAACCTTACTGATCGCTCTGCTTTCTCGATATTGACGTGGATATCGCTACAAATTATTCAAACATGTGGTCCTTCATTTCTCGTACGACTCAATGTAAAGAGGCTAAAAGACTTGAGTTCCCGAGCTTACAAAGCCAACGCTTTTGCAGAAAACCAGAATAAGTTTAAACGACAGGAACGACTGCAATGCATGGTGCAATTCGCGGCATCGATTTCTTCTATCAACAAACGCTGAGTCAAAAAGTCTTAGCATGTCCCGAAGGTAGCAGAAGCTTTTGGAAGTTTGTAAGAAATATAAAGAATTGTGGCTGATCTTGAATAACTACTAGTTTTTTTGCAATGATACCCTAGCTACCAGCTTTTTAGATAAAGTTACTCTCCTTGCTGCACACTTTGCAGCAAATTCAACGCTTCTCATTCATCTCCACCTGTACTCGAGAATATTGAATGTTCTATGGGTTCCGCAAGAGTTCTTAAGCTCTGATCAGGACGTCAAATACTTCTGAAGACGTGTTCTTCCACACGTCTTCGATTTTTCGATCGAATTATAAATAGTTTCAAGCTAAATTCCAAAAATTGTCCAAGGGATGACCCCCAATAAAATGCCAGCCGTCATTCAGACGGATCGTGGTGCAATGGTAAACACCACCGACTGTTTAGACGAAGGTCTGTAGTTCAAGTCCGTAAATAGTCAAAAACAATTCCTATACGGAAAAACTGTGCACAACATCAGTTGTGAATGAGTGATGATCAAAAAGTGCTGAGGAAGGCATAACACTCGCAGCATAAGATCATTTCAAAAATCATACTCTGTGTTTGCATGTCCAATATAACACCTTAATGACATCGAAACGAAAGAGTTACTGTGAACTACAACCAACGCAAAATCAGTCAAGTCTCTCAACCACTATCTATCTAGGACAACCACCCCCGGAGAGTAATGAACGAACATTTCGACACATCTGCACCCCGTCCAGGTTGAGTGACAAACACCATAAGAGCATACATTCTGAAAGATCGTCTCGTCAGTTATAATGAAATTAATCTATAAATTTAGGTGTCTTTGACGTTTGACACAAGGATTGACGCCAACATATCACAAAGGTACAACTGCGAACAAGATCAAGATTATTTATACAAAATTAGAATGACAGGGTTCATTTCCATTCGTCTGAGTACGTAAACAAGACTGGCATCGAAAACTCAATAAGCCCTACAACTTACAGCTTGAGCCATATGTTGTTCGAAAACGATGTTGGTGTCACAGTTGTAGTAAATGAAGTGTGTTACCGAAGGATGTTGAGTGGGATTAATGCTATGGACGTGAACATTTATTTATTTTTAACGGGCAGTCATATTGCTGCAATTATTTTAAGCGTGATGAAAAATCCCATGAAAAAATAACTACCCTGTAGGCAGAGTTGCGGTTTTCCATTATTAACCTCAAATGTTGTACTACCGACTAAAATGTAACCACTTTTCGTTAAAAAAAAATGCGGTTTGCTATTGACTTAAAATGACACTTGAATGACTCTATACTGTACAGTTTAAATAGACTTAGCATATATAGTAGAAACAAATTAAAAAAAAAAAAATACAGCTTTTGTGCATTAATCAACTATATAAGCTAGAAATATTGTCAACCTTCAAAGATGACGGCACATACCTTGCATGGGGCATCAGTACAATAGGTAGTCAGACAGGAAGACGACAACTAAACAAACTCCTAGTGCCGGGAAACCACAACCATATAAGTATGCTGTAGGTGTTTCAGCAATATTTAATGAGCTTCCAGCGAATTTGATTAATTCCCATAAGCCGATATATTTGAAAAACGATAAAAGAATGTATCCATCCTCTAAGGCCGCTAATGTTAGTAAATTTGTCTACCGCATTCATCGAATTTGAAATTAATGAAATATAATTTGAACTGAATAAATAAAGGGTAGGCCATCTAACGTTTTTTTTTTCAAGAAGTGCATGGTAACACTTAGCTCATGTCTGATTTGACAGATAATTAGTTTTATCCTTCCGCTGAACGAATAGAATATGGTTGTGTATACGCTTGAACAACGCTGGGAAATATTGCCTGCGATCGACTTACAGAAGATGCCGATTTTGCCAAAAAAATCATCTTTTCAGATGAAGCTCATTTTGATCTTGGCGGGTATGTAAACAAGCAAAATTGTCGCATTTGGGGCACAGAAAACCCGCACGCATACATTGAAAAGCCGGTGCACCCAAAACGAGCCACTGTTTGGTGCGGATTTTGGTCCAGAGGCATAATTGGGCCATTTTTCTTCGAAAATGAGCAAGGAGTGGTCGTTACAGTCAATGGCGATCGTTATCGGGCCATGTTGAACGAATTCTGTTCACAAAAATTGAAGAGGAGGATATTGGCAACATTTGGTTTCAACAGGACGGCGCTACGTGCCACACAGCCGAAGCTACACTCGATGTTTTGCGCCCTGTTTTTGAAGATCGCATTATCAGCCGCAGAGCTGATGTCGTTTGGCCACCTCGGAGCTGCGATTTGACACCGTTGGACTATTATTTGTGGGGTGCCGTCAAAGATAAGTGTTACGCCGACAAGCCAGAGACAATTGACGCTTTAAAGGACAATATTCGTGAAGCCATTGGTGAAATACAGCTGCACACAATCGATAATGTGCTTAAAAATTGGACCAATCGTGTAGGCTACTGCATGGCCAGCCGAGGCAGCCATTTGAATGAAATTATTTTCCATTATTAACCGGAAGGATTGTACTTTCAAGTAAAAAAAGAAATTTGAGAAAATATTCAGTAGTTTTTTTTATAGCATTTTCAAAAAAGAAAAAAATTATTTGGCGGACCCTTTACATCTAGCATGAACGATCAATATTCTGCAGACATGCCCTGACGCAGATAATTTCTAGATAACACATTCAATTCAATTAAATTCTATTTACAATTGCAACGTCACTTGCTTGTACTAATCCCAAAAAAAAACGTCAGAATTTGTGGTGCAACGTTTCACGGTTTTTGTATCATGATGAACATGATCAGGTACAAATACCGCATAAGGTGTCTCATGGTAGAGTAACGATTCTAAAGTTGATTATTTAAAAAGCAGTTTTAACATTTTACCTGTTTCGTCAGTTGGTGCAGAATTCCTACAGATTCTGTATATATCAGCCATGTTCGCGAAAATCTTCAAGAACGGCAAAAAAAGGAAGTTGCAACAAAAGTTGTCTTTATTTCGAAAATGCAAGAGCTGCAACTATAATATAAAAAAAAAATGTACAGATATTTTTATATCGTGCGTACAGTTCACGGGCATAGTTTCAGCAGGATGGCGCCATTTTCCACACCGCAAGAGCCACTATGAATTTCGTGATTTACATACATGGTCTCTACGATCAACAGATTTTCTAATTTCTGGCGCCAATGACAGAGAGTTTGAATCCTATAACAGCCAAGTCCTCGAAATTGTATTTGGCGGTGTTTATACTCAGGGACAAGAAGACTGACAAAACCCCCTGTATGGAAAGCCCACTTGTCTGGGAGATGCTCAAGGCCAAAGGTATAGAGGGAGAAAGGGAGGTACCTGTGCACATTGGTAATAAATGTCTGTGGATTGTAGTGAGTATGAAATATTGGGCTGGGAAGAGCATTCCATAATCGTGTTGTGCGGCTGAAAAACGAATCTCTGAACTTAACTGTACGTCCGAAAGCAGGCTTAAGGGTGAACTGATGAGCATTCCTGGCAAGACGAGTATTGCGGGTGAATTCATGGAGATGAGGAATGCAATTGGCTAACTCATTTGAGCAACGGTTGTTAAAATAGCGATAAAACAGTGACAAGGAAGACACGGTGTTCGAGCGAGTCAATTGACTTTGCGATATTACTGTCTCCTATACGTTTTATCGCTCGCTGTTGTATTATGTCTAGTAGGTGTAGTGAGCCCTTAGGGGCACCAGACCAGATATGAGCGTTATACTCAAGCTTGGGGCGGATGTAGGCCTTATAAACTAAAGCCAAATCAGAGGGGGTGAAATATTTCTTGCATCGTTTGAGGAAACCTAGACATTTTGCCATGTTTTGGCGACTTCAAATATGTGATCATTCCAATTAAGTTTGGTATTGATACACATACCAGGGATGGAAAGTTTTTCGGTTTCGTCGACACAAGCGCCATTCATGGATAATGGCTGATTATTACGGGTTCGCTTCAACGACAGTAGACAGCATTGAGTTTTAGAAGCATTGAATTCCACTCTATTATTTTTACCCCAATCGATTATGCTGTCAAGATCGGAATTCAATGTGCTCCCGTTCCAGTTCTATGGCCGAAGAGCAGGGACGTTAGTCCTGATTGGATCCGGAGTGGATTGGATTTGAAGTAACAGACAAGAGATCATTTATAAAAATGAGAGAGAGAGTCGGAGATAAAACAGAGCCTTGGGGGCCCATCCAAAACAACTTGAATTGAACGGTTCGAAAGGTAATTTCGAATCCATAGAAGTAGAGATTTATCGATGCCATCAGCTGGCGGTTTATAACGAAGGGACGTTAGTGTTATATGTCGGTAGGAGGAGGGGGACGAAGATTTGCCCTTTTTAGGGACGGGCTGGACAAATGCTGTTTTCCATCTACTCGGAAAGAGACCCGAAGAGTAGGACAGATGGAAAAGCTTACGCAGAGGTTTTGCCAGCGCAGAAGAACACCTCTTCAGAAGTATTGGGGGTATACCATCCGGGCCAGTGGATTTGTGTACGTAGAGATCTTTAAGTAACTACTCTTGCAACTGTACGAGTGCGAAAATGGATTTGTCCCATGGCGAAATCAACGCTCTCAAGTACAGGCGGTGACAATGTGGAATCTGCAGCGTTGAGCTATACGCGAAATGCGCAGCAAGCAGATTGGCTTTGTCTAAAGAGCTGACAGCTGGAATGTCATTGTAAATGAGCGTGGGTATTGAAGACGAGCTGAATTCTTTACGTTTTTCACGAGCGATCAAAAATGTTTGCTACCCTTGGGACATTGTAGCACTTTCTGCCTCAACTTTTGTTCGTGGAAGAATTTTACACGTCTAATTAATGCATTGCAGTCATTTTTGGTCCTTTTAAATTTTTTCCTGTTTTCCTCAGTAGGGTTGGTTTTGTAATTCGAAAAACTCAACTCTCTCAACCTGATGGCCTCTTTACAGCTCGACTCATACCACGCATTTTCTTTGGGTTTGATACTCTTCACTCTATGAGGAATGAAGGATCTCATACCCAGCAAAAGAATGTTACATACATACATACATCAATGGGACCATCTTCTGTCCTTTCATAGATACTTGTTCCCGATTGATCCTATCTTAGGCTATGATTCTGCACTATCGATTGGAACTTATAAATGAAATGGTGTAAGCATTTTGGGATAAGCATTGGTGTAAAAATACTAGATTGGCCACGGGAGTGGGTTCTCTCGAAAAGATATCCAAGACCTCTTTGAATGATAACGGAAATGTACGATCAATCTATTAGTGAAAGAACCTATCGCAAATATTGTTGTAGTTTCAACACTGCAAATGTGGTCATTGTGAGGTGGAAATTAAAAAGCGTCCCGGATCGGAAAAAGTTTGAAGACCCGGAATTGGAAGCCTAACGAGATCAAGATCCCTGTTAAAGAGCACAAAAATGATATAATTATTCCTTGGCCGTAACTCGATATATTATTACTCATAGTTTGAGAGCTTTAGTAATGTCCAAAAGCAAGAAAATTGGATGCCATGCAAGTAGAAGCCGAAGGACGTCGGAATTTGTTTTTTTCACGAATGAACTTCTGTTCCAGCGGCAAGAAAGGAGGTGTTTTCTGCATAGTATTATGAATGGCGATGAAAAGTGGATCAATTACGATAATCTAATGTGGAAACCTTAGATTGACGGCCAGGCCCGATATTCATGGATCAAGGCTTATGCTGTATAAATCCCCTATTTTCGCATGAAATTGAACGTTTTATTTGGCATTGTTAGAATAATCCGTATTAGGTCAAATATCCGACGTTTTGTTCGATTACTAATTGTTATTTTGAAGGTAATTCCATTATGCATCCCACAGAAGCCCTATTGGCAATTTAGACAATAGTTTTGCCCAAGCCTCATTTGGGACGAAATTTTCCCCAGCAAAATCGTTCAGCATGGACAGGAATAGGTTGTAATCAGTTGATGTCAGGTCTGGACTATAAGGTGGATGCGTAAGAATCTCAAAACCAAGTTCCCGTCGCTTCTGGCGAATCACTATTGACGTGTGTAGCTTGGCGTTGCTTTGATGGAACACACTTGCATTGGGTAAAGCTGACCGTTTCCAGGTGACTGCTTCCAATTCCATTGTGGCAATGAGGTGAGGTGAGAATTAAAAGTTTTACTGCAGGTTATCAGCTGACAGTAGATTATTCCCTGTCAGTCACACCAAAAACCAACCCTGCCGCAGCTTGGCCCCCATTTGAGCCGACTCACAGCGATTCGACCCCGGCCGTTTTCGCTGGAAGTTTATGTAAGCGATTTACTTATCATCACCAGTCATGAAAGGGTAGATTTTCTTGCGTTCCGCGAATGGTTTTAAGTGCAATCTTTAACTCCTGATAAATCGAAACACTGGTTATATGATGATGAGACTCGACGATTTTCATGATTTTATCGAGATTTTCGACAATTGGCCATCTAGAGCATGGTGCATCTATAATATTGGAGTTGATGAAACCAAAACTGCGCGAGATTGGCTGGCACAGTATTTGTACCATAAACACTATTCACATTCTCAACCGCCTGATACACTATAAAACATAAATATTGACACGTGCTCAAGCCAACTGAGTCCAGTAAGCACAAAACGGTCAAAATTACTAATTTCATCTGTTGGCAAGTAGTGGATAGGCTTTTACTATACCTAATACTAGTCGCTGGACAGAACTAACGTGTTTGAGCCGAGCACTGAAGGTAAAACGGCCACAGCATGAGTACAGAAACGACAAAGCAATTTTGCAGTATGATAACGCTCGGCCATATGTTGCTTAACTCGTTAAAATCTAACTAAAAACTATCCATTTGTGGGTTGTCTAAAAAGATGTGAACGCGATATTCGTATACTGCCCAAAAAAATGGGCAGAGTGGGCAAAGTTTGTCGAAAAACAAAACACGACGGATACCCATTTGGATACATGATTTAACACACTCATTGTCAATGAAGTATTAAGGTCGTTTTTTTTTTATAATTCGTGCATGTTCAAGAGTGTACGCTCTTATGGCGTTTGTAACACAACCTGGATGGGGCGCAGATGTTCACTACTCTCCGGGAGGTGGTTGTCCTAGATAGAATTTGAGAGATTCGACTGAATTTGCATTGGTTGTAGTTCACAGCAACTCTTCTGTTTCCATGTCATTGAGGTTTATATTGGAAATGCACATAAATCTTGAAGTGACCTTATGCTGCGAGTGCTATGCCCTAAGGGAGCGTCATGTCGCACTGGGTGGTGTGTCGCCCGCTGACGCAAGATGAGCGAGTTCGGATCCCGATAACACCCACGCCATCGAACGCTTATTTCGCGGCTGGCAAAGCCCCCCGTTGTAAACTTGCCTTGAAAAAGTTTCTCGGCTCTCGCAGTTCGGAATCGTCATTAAGCTTTAGGTTCCGTTCACTTGTGTGAAAAACAAAAAACACACAACATAAGTGAATTAGAAATAAGCTTGGCTTTAGCTCTTCATGAGCATTAACGCCATCAAAACTGTCTGTACAATGGACCAGAATTTGTGTCTGAGTTCTTCAATAGATAGCAGAAGCCTCAAAAAAAAAAAAAACAACCATGCCTTCGTCAGCACTTTTTTTGATCATCTCTCATTCACAATGGATGTTGTTGCACAGTTTTTTCCGTACAGGAATTGTTCTTGACTATGGACGGACTTGAACTACAGACCTTCGGCTCAACTGTCGGTGATGATTACCATCGCACCACGACCACCCCCTAATTAGTATTGATGCGAATCCGTGATGCTTCAATTGACAAATGTAACATGGAAAACTGTGATATCTGGCGGATGTTGGAACATCTAACTTCAGAGTGGAGACTAGAACGGTAAGTTTTTTGGTAAATATTTTTTTAGCCTAAAATAGTTAAGTTAAGTTAGCCCATAAGTATAGATAATAATAATAATTAATCTTAGAGTGTCCGCATGAGGCCATAATGTATTTTAAGATATTTAGCATAATTAAGCTAGATTTAAGCATTTTTATCTAGCGTAAGGTAGATCTAAGTAGAACTTAATAAAAATGAATCAAAAACTAATGGCTATCAATGGTACACACGTTGATATACCATTGAGCAAATTGAAAAAAGAAAACTAAGTATGTCACGTTGGTGTCTAGGCCACGCACGCAGGATCGTAACTGAAGCAGCTGACTGTCGTGCTTAATTTTCTACGATGATGTTACCAATTGCATCAGATTCTTGGATCAAGAGGTTCATATAGACTGGTTAGACTGCAAGCACACTAGTATTCTTAAATCTATAAGAGAGAAAGAAAACGAAAGCAATCACTTTTTCCAAGAAGTTCTTCTCGCTTGAGTAGTATGCCTCATTGACTCTTTCTGATACGTTTTGCTAAAAGCAGTGAAGCAACTATTTCACATAAGCCATGTAAATCGTTATTCAATGGAAATATACCGCTCTTTCATAAAAGGTTTTAAATGTATGTTTGAAGCACTTATAGGGGAAAAAAATAACAAGTTCTTCAAGCACCATTTGATTGACAGACTTTAAGTCCCCTATAAATATGAATAGCAAAGTATCAACACGGTTTTCCAATAACTATTTACTCGTATACCACTGAAAGTTCTCCCTTGCAAATCTGTTTCCAAGCCATTAAACGTTAACGCGAAAAACCCCAGCTATCATAGCCGACATTCCCATTCGACCACCAACGCCGCGCAACCACATCACACATAAACTTGACCCGCATAGTTTTCCCACAAGTCAATTACGATCTGCCCGAGCCACGAGCCAACCTTTTTGCAGGGCGCACGTACATAAACAACCCTCAGCTCTAAGCACTGCATTGAAATCGAGTCCCCGCCACCGCACAACGCACGACATCGAATCGATGCAATGCGGTACTTTATCTACGAATGCCATTTAATTAAAGATACATAATTGTTCTATCGGTTGTTCTAATTGCAGCGCCCCCCTGCGTCGTGTGCTGGAGGGTGGCCACTAAGAGCAAATTTACAATTATTGCTTTTTAATTTCTTGCCTCCCTGTTGGTTATGCACCTAGATGATGCGGGCAATCTATAATGCTTCTATATCTGCGGGAGTAATTGAATCAAATTCTTTGTTCGAGGACGGTTTACGACGTGAGGGAGGTCTCTGCGTTGTATGCAGACCCAGTGACCTACAAAACCTAACAACATAGCTGGAAATCTATTTCTTATCGCTTAACCCACTGATAAATCCTTACAAATACCGACGTCGGATCGTTTTTTACTAAAATAATTGCTTCAAGTTACAGACAGACCGTTTGGAATGCTTCCATGACGCAGGCTGTAGGGTAGGGCAATCGATTGATTGCATTACGGATTCGTTACAATCTTTGGTATGTAAACAAGTCAAAAATGAACAACGAGATAAACCAGCCATGACCTCCCCCCTGCCGTGGATTTAGGTTCTAATGCCTGGAAACCGGTTTATAGAACAGGGCGAAAGCTATTTGTCAAAGAGATTTCACTGACTTGTATGTACAATACAACAGACAGTCGTACTTCTGTAGGATTTAGGTTGTAACGACAGCAAGCAATTCAGGTGTCGAGGGTGGGAGATTTGACTTCTGCTCTTTAATGTAATGAATAAACATTTGTTGATTGTGGAAACCGGTTAGTAACCTGTTTCTTGTTTTTTTCTTGCTGCTTTTGGTAAAAGATTGTCTTTCAGCGATGTGCTGAGTCTAAAGTGCTCTCGCATAAAAGGTGTGATATAATTGATTTGAGAATGCTTGCGCTTGGAGATAGGAATTCGAGATTTTAAGCCGACATTGAGTTTTAAGTGAATTCGAGCATGAAGCGACCATTAGAATCACCAGTGAGTGAGGAAGATGAAAGTGAGATTTCCTCGCTACTTAGAACGCCGACGGATCAGAGCTATTCTAAGGTCGAAGCTGTTTTAGAAGATGTTGTCGCAAAATAAATCTTCTTTTCAACGTGAAATAAAGTAGGATTCCCGAGTGAGGAACTTTTTTCAATAGGTATTCTCGGTCATAGGTCATCGGTCATTTCCATGTGATTTTCTGTTTATTATTCATAGGCATTTCATTATCAATAGACCTAAAAACTGTGTCTGAACAACGTTGGCAAATTGTAGAAATTTATTTCCAAAATCAGTATTCAGTGAAAACAGTTTTTTGCGCACTTTGATCATTTTATAATGCTCATGATCGTCCAACTGAACGCATTTTTCGCGAAATAATCGCTCAACTTTGGTCGTATTTTACATTATTTGGCATTCATCTAGCGATTAGAGTGCATAGAAACCGTTTTGTTCTAAGCATTACTGCTGTAGCTGATAATGTACGGGAAACCGCGACCAGTTGATTCATTGTCGTTGTCAAATTTGGGTCATTCATATGGAACATTATGGCGTATTTGAAAAGAGATCTTGGTGTAAAGCCAAAAAAGGAAATCGGATCTTCGTTTCGGACAGCATAAAACTGATTTGCTTTTTTTATCAACCAAATTCAGTTAAATTTTTATTTGATATTTTAGTTCAACGGATACTGGATAATGAACAGTCAGAAGCGACCCAAAAGTTAACAATGATTCCGGAATAATGCACAGTTTGGTGCGATATATGGTCAGGCGGTATAATCGGACCGTTATTCTTTAAAAATGGGAAGGTGCGTGACAATCAATGGTAAACGGCAGTGAACACATTGGTATATGATGACTTGTGGTTACTAAGTTAAAGTATTTGTATGAACATATTAAGGCCATATAGATAACAATTTTGGCCTTTTGTGGCTTCTATTCCTATAAGAGATCGAATGCACATTAGATGTAGGAGGTGAAAATATGGGCTTTGAATATCAGAGCTTGCCACATGTGACAAATTCATCCGCTTGTTCGTTGCGCGATCAAGCTTCAAAGCTAGTGATTAGTTATATCATACGCTATATAACCACAGTAACTATTTGATAGTATTTTGACCACCGTGCTACAGAATTTGCAAAACACAAGAGGTTGTTTATCTAAAACTATAAATCGGATGATTTTAGTGATTTTTTAGTAAAGTGGCTAGGCAAAGGCATGAATCTGTGAAAGATCTCGGGCCCATCATCTCTTTCGTTCTGAACACTATTGAATGAACACTGAAAGTCCACATTCCCAAGATCTTAGAGGTGAACATGTCTACAGGGGTACAACCATCACAAGAGATAGTATTTTTTTTTATAGGGTGCCTGCAGGTTCAAGAGTGTACGCTCTTATGGTGTTTGTCACACAACCTGGACGGGGTGCAGATGGTTTGTGTCGAAGATGTTCGTTCACTACTCTCCGGGGGTGGTTGTCTTAGATAGGTTTTTTTTGAGAGATTCGACTGAATTTGTCGCGTTGGATTGTAGTTCACAGTAATTCTTTTGTTTCCATGTCATTAAGGTGTTATATTGGAAATGCACACACAGAGTATGAATTTTGAAGTGATCTTATGCTGCGACTCTTAATCATTCACAATTGATGTTGTTGCACAAATTTTTCTGTATAGGAATCGTTCTTGGCTATGGACAGACTTTGAATTACGGGCCTTCCGTTCAACAGTCGATGATAATTACCATTGCACCACGACCACCCCACCTAGTAACTATGTATAGTTTGCTCGATGCTCTCAATGCCTTTGGAATCTATGCCCAGGCCTATGCGGATGATGTTGCTGTTCTCTCTGTCGGCTCATGTTTAGCGAATGCCAGCTTCAAAGCGCAGGCGGCGCTAGATGTGATCGAATACTGGTGCACGAGAAATGGGCTGTCGGTTAATCCTCTTAAGACTGATGTCGTTCTCTTCACGAGAAGGAGAAAAATACTGGCATAACTCAGCTGGTGCTAAAAGGCATTCCCATCCCCAAATCCAAGGAAGCTAAGTATCTGGGAGTCATCCTAGACAGCAAGCTTCTTTGGTCAAAGCATGTTGAGTCCAAAACCACCAAAGCGCTGTCAGCTTTTTGGCAATGCAAAGGTGCCTTTGGCAAAACAGGGGGCCTATCGCCGAAAAAGGTCCTTTGGATCTACACGGCAATGGTAAGACCGATAATCTCATATGCATCGGTTGTTTGGTGGAGCAGGCTAACACGCAAACACGCTGTGGCTTCACTCACCAAACTCCAAACAGCTATCTGTCTCAGCTGCACGGGGGCTTTCCCCAGCACACCGGGAGCTGCTCTAGATGCTATGATGAATCTTCCACCCCTTGATATATATGTATATCAGAGGGTGTGCACTGAAAACTATTTCTCGGCTAAAGAGGAATGGTCTTTGGTACAACTCGCATTGGAGTGAAATTGTACTTGCGGGAGAAATATCCTACGACCCCTGTCTCATGGATATGCCTTCTGACACAATGACACCTGCCATCCTACTGCGCTGTAACTTCACAGTCACATTTCCATGGCGTCAGGACTGGCTTTGGCCAGACACTGAGCCTGGAATGGAATGTCTTCGCATTTTTACAGATGGCTCCAGGACTGGGCAGGGATCCGGCGCTGGAGTTTTCTTTGACCGCGAAAACATTCGACTGTACTTCTCGTTAGGAAAATATGCGCCTGTCTTCCAAGCGGAGATTTACGCAATCCTAATGGCCATGCACTACGTTGTGAAACACAGGTGGAGGGGAAAAAGCATATGCGTCTGCAGACAGCCAAGCTACACTCAAAGATGTGTCCAACCCTCTATCCAACTCCTAATTAGTGCATGAACTCAAGACCTTTTTGAACAAAGTCGGAAGACTAAATTCACTTAGGCTTGTATGGGTCCCAGGTCACTCTGGAATCCCAGGAAACGAGATCTCCGAAGAAGTCGATAGAAGGGGCTTAGAGGAGAGTCTCTCAGGACCTGAACCCGCCTTAGGTATACCTGCTTCCACGGTCAGATCTGACATCAATGACTGGGTCTTTAATGTACACAGTCGTAGATGGAGGGAATATCCAGGATGCAGGATGACTAAGCGCATACGCCCTGATGTCTGCAAGAAGTCCGCAACATTATTTTTATCCTTAAGGAGAAATGATTGCAGAAGGCTTACGGGCATCATTACGGGCCATTACACTTTTGCCAAGCATCTCTACGTGCTTGGCATCAGTGAGACGCCTACCTGTGCTGCATGTCGCGAGGAGGATGACACAACAGAACACTTTCTCTGCGACTGTCCCACCTTCGCTCGCGCACGGTGGCGCACCCTTGGGGCCGAATGTGGCTGCCGAAACTCTTAGCTCTACGGACAACGGGGCAAATACAATAAAGACAAGGTGTCTTTTTGGTAGTACAATGGACCAGTATTTGTGTTTGTGTACTCCAACAGATAGTAGAAGCCTCCAAAAAAAAAAACAAAAAAGGAAACTTTTTGTTTGATATTTGCAAACTATGGAGATGCTGAAGACACGTCGACAAGCCATGGAGCGTTATATCTCTATAGATCGCGGAATACTCGAGATACACTAAGGCTTTTAGCCGTTCGCCTTAAACTCGAAAACATATGACAAAAAGTGACGCCGAAAGGCCTCGTTGTGTTCGTTCCGACGAGAATATCGCCGTTGAAGACGTCGCAGATGAGGTGTCAATGTCAAGCTGACGACGTGACACGCAATTGACGATAACACTCTCGTCTTTGTAGCGCATTTTGAAAGGCTTAAAGTTGTTCCCTTTCCAAGTGCAAAATGTCAATCAACTAGTGCCTGCAGGACGTCAGTCGCGTCTAAGCTATGCTCATGCTCTCAAAGTCTCAACAATATAGTGAAAGATGTTCGAACCAATTTCATCATGAGCGACTTGGTCCACACCCATTTAAAGCGATACGTACACAGACAAAATGTACGCCTCCAGGGCACGAAGGACCATGAAATTCAATCAAAATCGCTGCATGGTGCGTAATTTACGTCGGAGTTGCCATCCGGCCTTATTTTCTGAGGACGCCATGGTCAATTTGGTTGATGAGCGATACAAAACCATGATTTGCGAGTCGCAAATTGATGACTTGATTCCGGTTCCAACAGGATGGTGCAACCACACATGCAGCTCGAGTGTTCGTAGACCCTATGAAGAATGCGTCTTCGAGTTGCCATCCGATTTGACCACACCAAACTTTTTTCTTTGGGATTTCTTAAAGTCACAGGTCCAATAGAATTAGCCACAGACTCCGGAAGCTCTCAGAAAGAATATCCGACAGAATTGCGAGTTCTTATCGCCGAAATTCGATTTGTCGTAGATGACTGTGGATCATTGCCATGTTTAAAAACATACTACATCGGCTTGGCGAGAATTTCCAAAATTCTGGATATAGAGTATACTCTTCTGGTTTTTGGTAATCAGCTACGATGGGCCACGACTGTAATCCGGGGGTGAATTCTGGCAAAACTGAATTACTACTGTTCCCTACAGAGACTAAAGTGTAGAACTTTATCCCCCTGTGCTGAATGTCATTATGGACGTCTGCTAATCTTAGCTGGAGACGCAAAATCGAACTATGACCTAAAAACTTACAAGGAAAGATGGAGCTTCAACCTAAAAATACGCTTTGGATATACACTGTCATTATATTGTATTACAGGATGGTCGGCGGAACGCCAAGTACTCGCATACAGCATCGAACGCTTGAAAGTCCAAAGGGTCTGCAAAACCATCATATTAGATCCTGACCAAAGACGCTTTAACCTAGTCCTTCTCGGCGTATTTATCAAGTATTAGGCTGTATATTACGCGATCAGGCTTTGAAACAAAGTTGACCGACCGCACTCACGGCCACAATGAAATCCCAGTAGATGATACCGAGAATTTTATTGAATTTTATTGCATCTCCGATCGATTAAACCATATCCAGGGGAATAGAGAAGCAGTAGGATGATTAAAGAATACGAACACTACAATCTATACAAAAGGCTTCAAGATGGACTATGAAGTTGGTGAAGGAAAGAACATTAGAAGTGCCGAAATCTTTTCTCCTACCATATTATACAGAGTTATCCATTTCGTTGGTCTGACTTTGACATCCTTGTTTCAATCTTATGCGTCACACCAAACTAACACCTGAGACTGGATATGCTTGGTTTAAGGTTTACCATTTTACAATATGATCGGCCTAAAAATCATTGAACATGGTAAATTTGAGAAAACTCACTGCAACCATGATGATTATGTAGTAGGTGCTTTTCATGTATTATGAGTAGATTTTCGTCGACATTAACATCTGAGTGTACTATAACCAAAACTGTAAAAAGAAAGTTCGAAGAGACTCATACCATCCATGTAGATTTCACGGCGAGCACATCTTTTGTTTAAATTTCAACCATTTTTTCCTGGCCTCAAATTGAAGATATGTCTTTGAAAGGCATAATTATGGTGCCACAAAACTGTGCTATCTATCTCATACAATATTTTGGCTTTATTAGAAGAAAAATTTTCTGCAAGAACTATCTCGCGTTTTGGTGATATGAACTGGACAAGATCGTGGGATTTATCGCCGTTGGATTTCTTTCTTTGGAACTGCAAAATATCGTCTTTTATACTTGGCTACAACAAGCGCGAACAGATTTGGCGAAGGCATACTCGAACATAAGAGCGGTGGAAAAAAAACTTTTCATAAATCCACTGTATGGTGTTTTTCGCCGGAATTTGTTAAAACGTTGTGTTTGTATAAATTGAGTTATTTTTGCTATTTTTAATGTGTATTTCGAGTAAATGTACTACAAACAGTAGGCAATGTAGATTACTCGATACCTCAACTATACAGAGAGCACATATTTGTTAATAATAAACAGATAATAAAGAAAAGGCAAAACTGGTTACGTTCCGGGGCTCTATAAGTTATTCTGACGTTTCTATCCACATGCAGCATTGTTATGATTCTGTAGTGATAACAGCATGATTTCTCACAGATTCGAAATTAGAATAGGATTAGAATTGTTATACAACAGATACGACGTCAATCTGTCGAGCAAAACGTGATTTGGATAAAATGAGCAGCTGAGCACCATGGTGACGCTGATCCATCCATACACCTAGTCGAACAACCTTGAACGGGCGTTTAAAATTCATAATGTCAGATATACATTGGTATTCTTGTGTTTGAACACAATTTCCATGATGGATTCTCTTAGTACTCGTACTTATTCAAATAAAAAAAAATTCTACGCGCATCTGCGGTCCTGTGTGCTGTAAAAACAGACCAAAGGAAGCCAACGCAGCGAGAGCTATTAAAATTTAATTGCAAGTATTTTACTGGCGTAAAAAGATTGCTGAAAGACAGATAATGTAACTGAAGTAATGTCTCGTGCAACGCAGCATGTAACACATTAGTGCAAAAACACGTTATATGCATAAAAATCGTGTTCTTTTTTAAGTATGTTCGGTTGTAAAATGCTCCCTTAATGCGTGTGGACAGGCCGAAATCAGACGTCGTCTCCGTGTTGTTTCTTTCGTTGCAAAACGAATTGTTAATTGTTAATTTGCATTTTACATGACTGGCTGAGTTGCACAATAGTCGCATTGGCGTTGTCAAGAGACAATGACTGACATGAGAGACACCGTGACTCAAAGGTTGATGTGTTGTCCTCTGGCGCTGGAGCCCATACTAGTATTGTATTATTGTTCGCGGGGTACTGAAAGAAACCCTTGTAGTAAAGAGTGAGCCAACAGATGCGGATGTTGGATGTTAATAACTGAATTCAATGTGATTGATGTCAACTAATATGGCAATTTTAGTCTTGGAGATGTTTACCACACAGCAATGCATGTTTAGCATTTAAGCTCATTCCGAAAATGGGCGATTTATAAAAGTTATATTTTGTCAAATTCGTGCATTTTTCGTCTAACATGATCGGGTCAAACTCTGTATTAATATGCTCGGATAGCGCGCACAAGCCGAAACATTATGTCGGTGAGAGAAGGCGGTAGAAACCAGACAGGTGCCTCAATTCGCTACCTTAGTCAAGAATTGGGCCTTACTTAATTTTAAATAATTGTAAGCGCTGATCTTCATTTACACGCCTATAGAATTCAAATTGCACCAAAACTGAGAGCCAATAGGTAATTGTTCAGCAAGATAACTCGTTCAAATTTGATCTTTTTCAGTAAATCTCAGTTTTGGATAAAATGGTGTGTAAATAAATAAAGTTGTCGCAAATGGGGACCCGACTAATGCATTTCAAAAATTTCACTGTGTGAGTCGGATTAAGGCCGGATGGTATCACTGGCTCGAAGTGTTTCGAGGATGTATCGTTGTTTGTTGATTATATTGTTGTTTTCAACGGGATGGGCGCTCACACAAACCTTCAAAAAATTGATTGCGTAAGAAATTTAAAGATTTCGTTTATAGAAGTCGATTGCCCTTCGAGATCATGCAATTTATCCCCTTCAGGACCTCAAACATAACATCCAAAGTGACCACTTTATTCTTCAAAAAGTTTTGGATAATTTTGATCTTCGATGATCCCCTGCGACAGAAGCTGTGGTGATCACATGAACGAACTTGTATTTAATTTATAATTGCCATAGACCGAACTTTATTATTCAACACAAACAAACAAAATGTGTGTTTAATTTAATGAAAACTTTCATAGTTATCCCATAAAAAATCTAAAATACAATATACAGGTTGGGGGAAAAGTACTGAAAGATATCTATCACCAGAGGGTGTTCCGGGCAGCATGAATCAGATTGCGTCATACTGGTAACGTTTTAATATACAATTTTTATGTAGACAGCTTTTTCGTATTTCGTCAATCGTCTCAAAAGTTTTGTGAGTGTGGAAAAAATATTTCGTTATTTTGCAACGACGAATGTTCAAAAAATAAGGTGACATTTTGAATTCCACGAGAGCTTAAGGTCATTCAATTTTTTTTTTGATATTTTGGTACACATGTCATCTTACATATGTTGATATTTTCAGCAATTTTGAACGTTTAGTTTATTTTTCACAGAGGTAAAAGTTAGGCACGTTTTGGTGTGCTTGGAAATTGAAATATTGACTGTGGCATTATACGAGTCTACTCTGAGCAAAACATTTTTATAAGTGCTTCAAGCCCTTCACAAACAACAACGGATGAAAACATTGAGCAGTGAAGACAGTTGTTATGGAGAATCATCGAAACACTATCAGGGAAGTTGCTGAGGATATTGGCATATCGGCATGCCATGACATTTTTTTCCAAATACATATTTTGGGCATGAACCGTAGGTCAGGAAAGTGTTTCTTTTGAAACTGCTAAATTTTGACCAAAAGAACCATCGAGCATGACTCAGGACCTGTTGAATGGATTTGCGCAAAAGGTTCATCCCTGGTGACGAAAAATAAATTCATGGTTATAAAATCGACACCAAAGCCCAATCACCCCAATGGAAGCAACCAGAAGAGTTAAGGCTGAAAAAAGGACGTCATATTTCCTAAAAGTAAAAAATGTGCTCCTGTTTTCTTCGATTACAATTACATGTTTAACCTGGCCGGAAAATTGTACATAGGGAATATTACCTCGAAGTTATACGTCGTTTGACGGAAGCAATACGGAAAGAATATTCGGATTTTTGGGGCTGTTGTTTGAAATGACTGTTCCATCATAATAATGGACGTGCTCCCTCAATGTTGTTTGCTCTTATTTTTTTCGGCCAAAAGCAATACCGTAAACATGCCTTAGCCACCGTATTCACGGGACGGTTTTTTATTTTCCTTAAAAGACCCATGAAAGGATGGAAATATGCCACGATTGAGGAAATAAAGACCATAGTTATCGCTGGAGAAGCTCAATGTTACACCAAACAGCGCACATCAGAAGTGCGAGGATTGGAAAATCGCCGAAACAAGTTTATTATGTCTGGGGGGAAATATGTACTTTGAAAGGGGCAAAATATTAATAGATTAATAAATAAATATTTTTTGAGAAAAATAAAAGTCACCTTTATTTTTGAACAAAGCTCGTATTTGAAACGCTCTCGAAACGAAACGAAATCAACCTTATTTAGAACTTCAATTAGGAATGTAATAAAAGGCGATGTAAGTGGAAAAAATACGGGAATGTCATTCGAAGAAGATCACGGAAAAGCGAGGAACGATTCTGAAGCCAGGAGAGGCCTCCCTTAAGGCTATCGGGCAACATGAGGTGCTGAAACGGGATCAAATTCTTGATTTTGATTCTTATCTCTACTGCTAACAATTAACCAGATTGTGGTAAGCAATTAAAAAAAAACCGTCCAGAATTGGTCGATAGAAGGGCATTGCATTCAGCATAGCAATGCCAGGCCCACATAGTACATATCCATAATGAGTCAGTAAGAACTGAGAAGGCTTGGCTGGGGAGTTCAATGCACCCACAGTACAGTCCAGACTTTGCAAATGCAGATTTCTGGAAAACTTCTTTAATAGATAACATTTACGTGAAAACAGATTTGTAAAAATAATCTGTCTCGGTTCTTTCGCGAGGAATCCCAGAAAGTTTACATTGATAGAATTATTGAACTTCCAACAAAATGAAAAGTAGTATGTACTTAAGCGATTAATAATTATGAATAAAAGAAACTTTTAATATCATTTCCCCGAACCAAAATTTCAAAAAGACGTTACAAATGGATATCATGTGGCGATAGTTTACAGACAAGTCTCAACCAAAAAGCACATTGCCAGATCGTCAGACCACTTACCACAGGGAATCATGAAATATAAATTGGGTCACTCTATACCAATTCTTTTACGACTAGAACCGATGGGTGATACTCGGACTTGAGCAACCGGTCAATTGCAAGAGTCGTTAGTAATTGCATATTCTGTTAAAAGTGATTACGTCCAAAAGAAGGCGTCAGTTATGACCAATGCATGACCATGGTCAAATCGAATAGGTATTAATTTTGATCTACTGGGATCAATAGCAGCAATTCGGTTTAAATAAATGGCTTATCTAAGCTATTTACTCATCTACCAAATGTTAATGATTCCAAAATTGGCCATCGTAAAATAGGTCTCCGAAAACGTAAACCAAAAAATCACAATTAATAGCTCAAAAATTGGCGCAGAATAAATGACCAGTTTTATCACTGCCGCTTACATTGGCACTGAAAGTTCTACGGAGACCTTCCAGTTTTACGAACACTAAATATTCGAAAGCAATTCCTTTTTTCTCCTTATTAGAACAGAATATGTAAAGAAAATATTGTCCTGCAAACGATTCACACCATAATCGATTTAAACCAAATTATACAGATTAAGCGTGTTTTCCAAGCCAACACCCATACTCACAGTTTTGTTCTCTTATTCGAAGTATTGGTTTTGCAAACCACTGCCTTACAATTTTAAGATATTTTTGCTTATGTATTTTAAAGCCATAGTATCCTCAAAAGTCGTGACATGGATATTAACATTTTATTCGAATACTGAATTTGCTTAAAACAGAAATAACAATGGTTCCAATATTGAACCTTGTGGCACACCGGTGACCATTCTCATTACCTCATTAAAAATATTTTGAGACTTAACTCGTTGAGATTTCTTGCCTAGATATGAAGAAAACCAGTCGCAGACTGCATCCTATAGACTTTGATCAACCGAATAATCTGATTGGCGATGTCAAATGCCTTGATCAGGAACTATTGCTGAAACTATCGAATATGCCACAAAAATAAAGAAATAGCGATAGGGCTCCAAAGTAAGGAAGACGTTTTCAAGATGAGGATATAGATACATTAATTTACCGAAATTCTTTTATTTTATTCAAAATAGTCTTCTTGAGACTCTATACAACAATTTGTACGGCCAAGAAGCTATCAAACGAGTGTTTCAGATCGCCTGAAAACATGAAGTAGAGAATGTTGGTTTAAGGCTTTTGATATAGCCGCCAGGTAGACATAACGTTTTTTTTTCATCGGCAAATCGATTTTTCGGAATAGACAGAAATCATACGGCGCTAGATCGGGCGAATGCGATGAGTGGTCAACAGTGATAAAGTGATTTTTGGTCAAAAAATTTGTCACAAAGTCACAAGTGTCATTCAACAAGCATGACATCATTTAGGTTTTCATGACCACTTTTGAAGCGCGTATACCACTAGCGGATTCTATTACAATGTATACAGTCATACACCATGTCACACCCCTGTTTGCCCAACTGAAGCGTTTTGATAAAATGTTTACTAAGTTTAAAACATAACTTACTAGGGTGGTCCGATAAGTACTTAGCCTACAAAAGAAAAACAAAAATTTTGGAGAAATGGCGATTTATTTTTCAATATAGTCTCCTCTTAGCTCGATACACTTGACCCAGCGATGCTCCAACTTCTTTAACCCGTCTGAAAAATACGTTTTCTCGAGGTCTGCAAAGTAGGCCTCCGTGGCGGCGATGACCTCCTCATTCAACTGAAATTTGTGCCCGGCGAGTGATTATTTCAAGTTTGGAAACAAAAAGAAGTCGCACGGGGCCAAATCTGGAGAATATGGTGGATGGGGCAGCAGTTCGTAGCCTAATTCGACCAATTTGGCCGTGGCGAGGGCGGAGGTGTGAGCCGGTGCGTTACCATGGTGGAAGAGCACTTTTTTCTTCGCCAAGTAGGGCCGTTTTTTCTTCAATTCGGCGTCGAATCAGCCCAATAATTTGGCATAGTACAGCCCAGTGACCGTTTTGTCCTTCTCCAGGTAGTCGACGTGGATCACACCTTGTGAATCCCAGAAAACGGTGGCCATCACCTTCCCGGCCGATGGGACAGCCTTCGCCTTCTTCGGAGCACGTTCGCCGGGTGAAGTCCACTATTTCGACTGTTTCTTGGTCTCTGGTGTGTACCAGTGGATCCATGTTTCGTCGACTGTCACGAAACGACACAGAAACTCCTTCAGATTGCGGTTAAACAGCGTCAAACACTGCTCTGAAATGGTCTCACGGTTGCGCTTGTTGTCCGGAGTGAGCAAACGCGGCACCCATCGCGCCGACAGCTTTCTCATGCCCATAATTTCATGCAGGATATGACCCACGTGATCTTTTGAAATGCCCACTATCTCAGCTATCTCGCGCACCTTCAATCGGCGGTCTGCGAATACGAGATCGTGGATTTTTGTCACGTTATCCTCCGTGGTAGCCGTTTTCGGGGCACCAGGACGTGGCTCATCAAAAACCGACGTGCGACCACGTTGAAACTCGGTAAACCAATTTTTGATGGTCGCCATCGAAGGAGAAGAGTCACCGTACACAGCATCCAAACGCTCTTTGATTTCGCTGCGCGATTTTCCTTCCAAAAACAAGAATCGAATCACCGACCGATAGTTATTGCTCTTTTTCCATTTTTCTAAAATCCGCGGACACTCCCGCTTCCACACGCGGTCAAAACAAAACTACGAATCCGATCCGGCTGAAATTTCGACAGTAGCCGTCTACTAGAACGTACTACATAGTAAGTTGGTCTTGCGATACTGGCACCATCTGGCGGCGAGGCTAAGTACTTATCGGACCACCCTCGTAACTCTTTGTTCAATACTTTTTGCACTGATGCAACAAATACAGTGTCCCTTACAAAATAATAACTCAGCGTCTAAACGCCCGTTGGTCATGAAATTTGACAGAATATCAGTGAAGGATGCACCTCCTAACTCAGACAGCCACGGTACCACTAGGTTTTGTACTATTTTGAAAAAGTTTTATTTAATTTGGAATTCAAATGGAATACAAATAAATAATATGTATCATTAACAACTATTTTTAAGTCAAAGATAAGGTCGTCCATGAAGTTCGAATTCTAATACTTGTAACAATCTTAAAGAAAGTTGAACAAGATAGTCATATTAGCATTATTGATATTTTTAAAAAGAAGACATTGACTACAAAACTAGATGTAAAAAGAATAAAAGGATTTCACATAAACATTAAATCCGAAACCAGGTCATGTAAAATGGGACATTCACAATCACTGGAAGAGTGTCTATGAAATACTCTTCAAGGTAAGTCAAAATCACTAGATTCAGTCCTTAAACCGAAACCAACATTAGTTGGTGCCGCCCTGACTTTACACGGAAAATGGCAAAACATTGCCATTGACTTTGCCTACTTGTATTCAATTTCCCGAATCCACTTTTTGCGGAACCAATTCATAGCAAGGTGCGAGTAAGGTATATGTATGTTGAGAGGGTTCTTACTAATGAAAAAAAATTGACCTGTATAGGTGCCTATTTGGTGGCCTTTACGTAGAAAACCTTAAGACAAAACTACAACCCCAAAAATAAGAATGACTTTTGGGGAAATACAGTAGGGTCGTTAACCTCATTAGAAAAATGCGACAAGTTCGTTAACCCCACGCCGAAAAATGTTAGTGATGGACTACTCCATAAAATACTTATGAAATTATGTGTTTACACTTTTACTATGGGTCCCTTCCTATTATTCCTAAACATCCCTTTTGTTTGTTTCTTTTCTTTCACACTGGGTTACACCCTTCGGAATAATATTTTATATAATACACTATAAAGTATTTCGTGTAAATTTATTATCGCATTAACCATAGTTATTTAATTTCAAGCTACTAACATTGGTACAGAAAAGTGGAGGAAGTTTTTATTTTTTTTTCGACTAACTACATGTATCTGGCCTTAACCTAGCAACAAAATCAATAAAAATATGTTCAGTGATTTAGAATTTATTCTCCTCAGAGAAGCACAAGTTGGATAGCCTTGGATGCTGTTCGTAAAAAAAAAGCCGATGACTGCAGTAATCTGCCGCGAACAGCTTGAAGCTCACAACCTTCTACATACAAGTCTATCCAAATTACCTACTTCCCATTTGGTACTATTATGAAAAAAAAGTCAAATTAAAGCGATGGAAACATGACTACTTCTTCATCACGCACTCATGCGTCACAAACGCGTGCGCTACAAACGAATGTCCGCATACACATATACACACACCTCCTTCTAGTGATTCGGAATCTAATAATAAAAAAGCGCCGCTACATGATATTACCAGGTGTTCACTATAAGGTTGTGCGTCGAATGAAATTGATCTGGAGTCGATACTTACTCTTGAGATATGAAGATATGCCGGGTAAAACGTATAACGTACACGAGTACAAACAGACATCCATCTAAAAAGGATGGATTCGAATTCTAGTGACCTTATGTAGAGGTATGTCGACATTTTTAATTTGAACAATCGAAACAAAATGAGAAGTGAATAGCTTTATTTCGCCTTGAAGAACCTGTTGAAAGGTATAGCCTGTTCTGTTAAGTATTGTAATAACTACAATAGATTAGTAAACCTGGATGTACCTTATGCCAGGTACAATTAGCGCAGTTTTATTGCCAGAGCTAATTTGACTTGGAAAGCTGTTCGAATGTTTAAATCCAAAGGGTGAAAATTCTTGGCAAAATTAGTAGCCTTCCGACTAGTACAACTAATTTGCCATAATATCAATACCAAGTGATTGGATCTGTAAAATGAGGTATATAATTTGGTTGAGGTCCTCTTCGACTTGTAGGCACCACCATGAATTTAGTTGTGCCCGACAGTGAAGGCCTTCGCATATATTTGAAAACTCTTGGTAAATGCGTCGTGGTATACTTGTGCTCAACATGGCGTCAGATTCAGAGAGGCCTAACTCAGTCGATGTATACATACATACATATTCATTGAATCTTCTCCTCCAATGACCATTTAAAATAACGTCTTTTTCGTTAAACGACGTAGGGCTTCATCATCCACCTTTGACAGGATATAATTGTACGTTACAGCGCGTACGTTAAAACGCGCCAAGAAATAGTCTCATGCGAGCGTTCGTTCAGGCTAGATAGATTTTCTAGTGGGCTTCTTTCGAGTGAGTTAAAAATGCAATGAACGAAAGAAAAGCTTTACGACATCCAATTTTGTGTTGGGCTGATTGAGCATGATTCACAAAGGGGCCAGGGATGAAAGCACGTCACAAATTGCACAAACAACGACAGTGCATAATGTTTGCGTGAAGTGCGAAATTGAGCTTGAGAGACAGACAGTTAAAACCACTTTTTACCTAGAAGATCTAAGAAGGGCGAGACCAATTACCATCGGGAATTGGAAATTGCATCACTCCAGTGCACCCAGCCACGAATGCCCCAAAGGGACCGATAACCTGACATAAAACGGCGTGGCGACGGTTACCCTACCGCAGGTGTGCAACTAAGTTCTCGCTGTTTATCAAGAGATGGCTCCAGTACGAGTAGTAGGTGCTGTTCGATTGTGACGTATCCAAAAGGTCATGAACCAAGCTTAGACATATATTAAACAAACCGCTTTGACACATTAGTGATTTTGTTTTTGCCTTATATACTTTTGGTTGTGTGAAAATGTCTGATTTTGTGCCAAATAATCGTCATTTGCGGGAAGTGTTGCTTTTCTTCTTTCTTTCGAAGAAAACGGCGGCTGAAGCGCATCAAGAACTCCAAAAAGTTTACGGAGATGCTACTCTAAGTGAAACAACGTGCCATGATTGGTTCCGTCGCTTCAAAGATGGCAATTTCGATGTTGACAACCGTTCGCGTGAAGGAAGGCCAAAAACTTTCGAAGACTTTGCCTGTGAACAACTGTTCCAGCTGCAAAAAAGGAAGGGCTTGCTTGCCGAATATTCACGCTGCGAAGGTTATGCTGTATATTTGGTGGGATTAGGACGGTGTTATTTATTATGAGCTGTTGAAACCAAACGAAACCATCACTGGGGAACGGTATCGAACTCAATTGATGCGATTGGGCCGAAAACTGCGCGAAAAGCGGCCACAATACGAGCAGAGGCACGAAAATGTGATTCTACAGCATGAGAACGCTCGACCTCACGTTGCCAAACCCGTTAAAACCTTCTTAAAAACGTTCAAATGGGATATCCTACCCCACCCGTTATATTCCCCAGATATTGCGCCGTCCGATTATCACTTGTTCCGTTCGATGGCAAATGGTCTGGCTTATCAGCAGTTCCATTCATATGAAGACATGTCAAAATGGTTTGATTCATGGATAGCCTCAAAAGACGAACACTTCTACCGACAGATGGGAAAAAGTTATCGCTAGCGATGGGCATTACTTTGAATGATTCATTTGTAACCGTTTTTTTTTTACAACAAAGTTGCATTTTCATCAAAAAAAAAAAAAAAAAAAACCAGGGAGAACTTAGTTGCGCTCCTAATTGTTTTTCTTTTGCGAGGCGGTTTTACCAGTAACCGCGTTTGGCTAGTTATTTATCGATGTACTTCAGCTTGAGTGCCGTTGATGTGTGTTCCCATGGAACCAATGCAGACAAGGTCTCTGATTTCTTCTGTTACAATACACCTGCTGATAGGTACGTACTGGTGAAAGATTGGATTGTGTGAGTACTGAGAACAGCATGCAAGGGGTCATCCAACAAGAGGTGTCATTTTAAATTTCGCGCTTTTGTCAATTTATTAATATTAAACTCTAACTATGATGACTTTTAATACGTACAAACTCACTCTGCGTGTTGAATTAATGAAAACTATCTACAAAAACTATGAAAATATCGCAGAAACCCGGGTGTGTTCATTTCGAGACGGTTACAGCAATTTGACCTTCCCATAGCCATGCATTTTGCATAAAGACCTTATTCTCGATAATTATACGGTCCAATAGACACAAATTTTGAAGCCAGCATTTTTAATTCTTTTGAGCAGGACGGTGCCACGCAGCTGGGTTAGCATAGTGCGATTTCTCGATATAGAGACTTTAATTGGCCGTCTTCATAGCCACGTTAAGGATAAAGTCTAAGCCAATTCTTCACTAAAGGCTAATTGAAAAAGTTAAAGTTGTATTCAATTACTATCCGCCGGGTTTGGACTTTTGGTTAAAATATAAATTTTTATAAAAATGACACCTTTTCTTGGATGACCCTATAAATCGGATCCGTACATTTCATCCGTTTGTGTGTGTTTTTTTAATAACGACTTATCAGGTTGTAGTACAATCATCTTCTTCCGTTTATCGCGGTATATAAATCTATTTAAACCAATTCGAATGGAAGAACTTCCATCACCTTGGTCATTATAAAAGGTTAAGTAGAACCCGAAATGACGAAGGCAGTTAAACCACTTTTAATGTCATTTCCCATTCATTCATAATTAACTACTTAATTTAAAAGTTAACGATGAACGAGGGAATGTATTGAGCGGGAAACAATAAATTTCGATAAATATTTCAGCCTATAGGTCGATGAAGGCCGACTGAATTGCCTTTCTTTTTTTGGTTTTCACGACCAATACTGATAGAAGCACGATCCCTTTTCATTTTATCTTTCTGCGAAATGTATACCTAAATACCGGTCTTACTATTCGAAAAAAAACTAAATAATTGGTCATAGAGGCTTCAAGAGAAAAAATTAAGAATGCAATACACATCTACCTCGATAAAGTTTATGATTGGCTAATGTCACTAATAAAGAACCAAAATTGAATTGAAAATTACAGGAAATAAACTACATAACCTGAAGACAAAAGAGGCCGTAGTTCAGCTCCTAGAGCAAATATCAATCGAGAAAACTCGTTCACTGGTTTCCTGCTCATCGATCATAAAAAAAAAATCTCTAAGCTGTCAAATGCCAATTCCTCAAGTCACGTCAAGTAAAACAATCAAACACTAATGAGAGATAAAAATGAAAATAAAACTTGAAAACCCATGCGAGCGTTTATAAATGAACCTCCCCTCCCTAGCCGCGACAAAGCATCCGTAACAACATAGCGCTAAACGGCAGCTTGACTGCAAACTCGAATCACGTCTCACGTGTTAATCGTATATGAGCTGCCATTAAGGCGTCTCGCACCGGCGCGGTCCGCCTCGTAACATTTTATTGCAAACAACTTCCACAATTTTCAATCCACTTCCATCTGTGGAGCTTTATCCAGTCGTTTTATTACTATTTTCTTTTTACACTTTTATCCAATCCTTCGCTGAAAACATTTGCATTTCACCCGACTATCTGTCCGCACATAAAATAGATACTTTTGTTTAGTTCCTAGTCAGAGTCACGGGACGTATGTGTGTTTTATTTCCAATTCCTCACTATCTGCTCTCTGGCTGCCGGAGATTCGTGCTTCTATGGCAGCCTTCATAGCTCTGTAAGGTCGATTCTGACCGATAGTGATGTTCGTTTTTAAATTAAGAAAACAGTTATTTAACAAAACAAGCACGGAGAGGTGTGTTTGTACTAAAATTAGTGCGATACTTAATTTGTATCTTTGGCATTTGCCACTCTAATCGGTATCTGGCTATCTTTAGCAGTTCACGGTTCGCGCACCTGTATGTTTACATTTGTTTAGATGATTAGTGCTTCGATGATGCGATCGGAAATCGTATCTAAATTGGAATTTTTCTACCTTCTTTGTCGGGTATAGTGATCGATAAACAATTACAATGGGATGTTGTTTGGCAGACGAATAACAACCGGGCGGCATGATATGCTCGCGTGCGCACGCGGTTGAAGTAGGTAGCGGACGACGGGCAATGAGGAAATATAAATACAGAAGAGGAGAAAGGAGCTATTTGGAGGTGTTCCAATGAAAATGAAATCGTTTCAAGCAAACCCATATGTTACATGCAATAAATAGTCACGGGGCACAGGTGTTATATGACTGGCAGAGCGATTTTGGGTTTATTTTGGTAATTGCATCGAAGGAGGTGGAAACTATTGTAGAAACAATTGAAATGTACGAGTAATAGAGGATGTGAGATGAAATCAGAGAAATTTTTCAGACACCTTTGAAGTGATTCGAAAATAGAGATCACGCGTTTTGGAGTCTATTGGACAGCAGGGTAAAACCAATCATGTTATTCAGCTAAGGAATTACCCGCTGATGATGCAAGAATTTTGAAAGATTTGTTGTTGTGAAGACGCTATTTGGAGCAGCTCATTTAAATCCGATTCAAATAAGTTTGCAATATTATCGCATTAGACCATAATATCACTCTATTTCCATAACACAGCTAACGCTACCAAATAAGTTCGGTGATTTATGATGAGCTCCAGATATGAGCGGTGAAATGGGACGGTCATGTTCGCATTTTAAGCGACTCCATTTGTGCTCGGTGAGAAATATAGAACACAAAAAGTAACATAACGTTTGAACAACATTTTCTTCTGACAAAAATGTCTTGTACAAGTGACCCTTTGAGAGATTTCACAAATAACTCCACGTGAAATGCATGACTATCGCGAGAGCAAGGCAAAAGAGCCACTAATCGCCGGCACGTATTACAGCGCGTGGCATTCTCTGATTGCTCTTTCCCCATTGCCATTGTGTGACCACTGAGACTAAGTGCGAACACATCCGGCGCATAGTGGGTCGTTGGTAACTTTCTTTGTTGTGGATCAGGACATTCAGCACGGCAAATTCACGGCTCAGCCTAGTTGGTGTGATGTCTTCTATTTGTTTGTTTGTCTGAAAAAATTCTGTGCGCACATCGTGGCGTTTCACATTAGCGTGGGAAGGACGAGGGTTGGTATGGATGTTGTACTCACATTGGTGGAAGTAAACAAGAATTTTTGACAAGTGGAACATTGAATCGAGCTATTTCCATTCTTTACTAACAGGCAAAGAGAGGAGATAAACACATGCTGATAATGAAGTGTGCCATGGCTACGCTTCCAAGGTTACCTACAAATGAGGGTAAAATGTTAAAAATGGAACAAAAATGGTTTTCGCCTTCCGAGAATTCAGTCTGGGGATGAATTTCCGGCGCAAGCAACCCTTCTCGGTTCCACTTTTTAAGATAATGTACCATTTTTCTACCAATGTAAACAGGCACATCTACAATATTTGTTGCCTTGACAACTTTATGAAAAATTCGATCACTCGCACTAGGTGGAGGATAGTGCCTCCATCGTGCCTCGTCCTTAGTAATGTCTTAAAATTAAAGTTCTTAAAGTATTTGTTAAGTCCGCTCCAGTCGGCTTTCTCGTATAACCATTTCATTCTTTTGGCAACTTTTTTCCTGAACTGGAGTCCGAGAATTGAGCTGATATGATGCCCCGTGGGTAGAGTATATCGATATTCCACCTACTGGGTGGAAAAGTAAGGAACAAGTCAAGGGTATTGGTGGTATGACTAGCCACATCAGAGATACATATGGGACGAATCATTTACAAGCTCCGTTAAGCGATTTAACTTTGTGAGAACCTTGACATACCCTCCAAAATTAATGTTGTCGACTGAGACTTATAAACATCGAAATTACCCTATAGAACGATAACAGTAGTGGATAGAGAGCTTACGGATGGCAAATTTGAACCAAATAATAACTAGGGACGAGACAATCTCCTTCTCAACAGAAACGTGGGTGCCGCTACTAATACATTTGCTATCCTAACTGGGATGAAGGACTTTATTCCCAATAGAATCAAAAATAACAGGTCTAAGATGCATGTGATTTAACCTGTAAATATGTTATTTGACTAAGGGATTGAGTTTTCGGGTTTATATCGTAAATCAAGTCCTTCATTGCCCAAGCTGGTCTAAGATGGCACAATAGCAGTCGCAGCCTTGAACAATTCGCTTCCTATTTGCTTGCTGCTTATTACACAGCAAGTTCTAGGCTATCAGATTATGCTTTGCTCCTAATGCTAACATGGGTCGTGCAGTTACAATGGTTTTAAAATATTTTGATATACACAAAGCCGCAGATATAGGTGGCATGCCTCCCTAAATTTTGGAGTTTTTCAAAGCAGGCACTATGTAGGTATCCTTCTCTTAAACGTTCTTTCTGATTCGGAGAAGAACGACATTCATCCAGAGCGTCCACAAAAAGAAGAATTCAAAAGACAAGCTGTTTTGAATGGCTTTAAGTCTGACACTCACTATATAAATAGTGGTGTCCCTAAGGGTTCCGTTTTGTCTCTTTTTTTTTTATTTTGTGGGTAGTGTTTATATAGCTCAACGTACCCTCGATAATGAAAATGTCACTAGATAGGATAAAAATATGGAATTTAATATTTCCAAAACACAATGCTTTTTCCTCTCATTGAAATATAACCCCGGTCTGTAGTCGTTATTCATGAATGGCACCTGCGTCTTAGAAATCTAAAATATTTCCACCCAGGATATGTGCGTTAGTGACAACCTCAGTGGAACGAAAACGTAACGAACATCACATAAATGTTTTCTACCTCTCGTTATTTTATCGTTATTTCTACAAAAAAAAAAACTTATTTTGACGATACAGCCTTTCAAAATGTTTCCCGGAACAATCACCCCACACGGAAGTGTATGTTATACTACATACATATGTATATAGTAAGCTAGTGTCGGCCCCCGGACGTAGGGTTAAATTCACAGATTTTTTCTTTATGTTCGGTCTTTCCTCCTCTACTACTGTACTCTGCTTTGGACTCCCACCTTTGCTGACAGTATGTTTAGCAGGGTAAGCAAGGCATGCATCTCCTATAACTATTATTCAGTAGAAGGTGAAGCTAGAGTGACTTGTTGAATTTTGTGAGCTAAGCATTGGATTTTTATTTGTTGTGTTGGTACAGATAGCCTTAAACATGTTTTTTTTTTAGGGTTCGTGCAGGTTCAAGAGTGTACGTTGTTATGGTGTTAGTCATACAACCTAGACGAGGTGCAGATGGTTTGTGTCGAAGATGTTCGTCCACTACTATCCTGGGGTGGTTGTCCTAGATAGGATTTGAGAGGTTCGACTGAATTTGCGTTGGTTGCAGTTCACAGTAAATCTTTTGTTTGCATGTCATTAACGTGTTATATTGGAAATGCACACACAGAGTATGAAGGACCTTATGCTGAGAGTGTTAACGTAAACTAGCCTATTTCCGACCACTGAACTTCTTTCTCGTTTCTTTCATTTAATGTGAGAAAACTATTGAATGAATTTAATTACTAAAAGTGGATTCTTAAAGTAGAATGTTTCGAACATTTAAAATATTATCACCCGTTATTTTTTATTAATGAGAAATATTTTTAAAAAAATTTTAGAAATTCAGTTTCTCGAAGTGGTCGCATGACCGTATTTCCGACCACTAAAACCCGAACTGCCGATTACCGACCACTACTAGGCCTATTTCCGACCAGATCAAATCGATTGTAAAATTAAGCTGATTTAAGAATGTACTTATGTATTAAGACTGGTGATAATTTAATTTTAAATAATAACACATGTAGAAATAGTTTGATTTATAAAATTGATAAAATTTAAAAAACGAACATTTCACAAAAAAAAAAAACGCTGTTAAAATAATCCCTTTTTCCTTGCACAATCTGGTAATGTGATAATTAATCTGCGAAGAACGATTGTCAATGAAAAATATGATCGGAAGCTGGATGATTTTTTTAATAACCAAAGATAAAAAGCGTTCGCAATATATTCATAGAATGCTTCGCTAGTCACCCAGCCGGATTCTGTATGTCCTACACCCCATTGTTTGGGATATTTTGACATGATGGTCGATGGTACTCTTTTTTATAAGGAAAAATCACCATATGTGGTGAGATGGCTTCGTCAGCACTTTTTTTTTTTGTTGGAGGCTTCTACTATCTGCTGGAGCACTCAGACACAAGTACTGGTCCATTGTACTACCAGACAGACACCTTGTCTTTATTGTATTTTCCCCGTTGTCCGTAGAAAAGTGAGGAGGGGCTTCAGTGATGTTGAGCTAAGAGATTCGGCACCCACCACGTCGGCCCCAAGGGTGCACGAGCGAAGGCGGGACAGTCGCAGAGAAAGTGCTCCGCTGTGTCGTCCTCCTCGCAACAAGCAGCACAGGTAGGCGTCTCACTGCTGCCAAGCACGTAGAGATGCCTGGCAAAAGTGTAATGGCCCGTAATGACGCCCGTTAGCCTTATGCAGTCATTTCTCCTTAAGGATAAGAAGAATGTTGCGGACTTTTTATAGACGTCAGGGCGTACGCGCCTAGTCATCCTGGATATTCCCTAAATATACGACTGTGTGCATTTAAGACTCAATCATTGATGTCAGATTTGACCGTGGAAGCAGGTAGGCCTAAGGCGGGTTCAGGTCCTGAGAAACTCTCCTCTGAGCCCCTTCTAGCGAGTTCATCGGAGATCTCTTTCCTGGGATTCCAGAGTGTCTTGGGACCCATACAAGCCTACGTGAATTTAGTCTTCCGACTTTGTTCAAAAAGGTCTTGAGTTCATGCACTAGTTTGGAGTTGGACAGAGGATTGGATACAGCTTTGAGTGCAGCTTGACTATCACTGTAGACACATATGCTCTTTCCCCTCCATCTGTGTTTCACAACATAGTGCATGGCCATTAGGATTGCGTAAATCTCCGCCTGGAAGACAGACGCATATTTTCCTAACGAGAAGTGCAGTCGAATGTTTTCGCGCTCGAAGAAAACTCCAGCGCCGGATCCCTGACCAGTCCTGGAGCCATCTGTGAAGATGCGAAGACATTCTATTCCAGGTTCAGTGTCTGGCCAAAGCCAGTCCTGACGCCAAGGAAATGTGACTGTGTAGTTACAGCGCAGTAGGATGGCAGGTGTCATTGCGTCAGAGGGCATATCCATGAGTCACTTACTGTGATTAAAACAGTCAAACACTCTTCTTTCCATCATTAACATTTCTTGAATAAACTTGCTTCGATCCTTCCTTCACTAAAACTTGTTTATCCTTAGGTGATAAATAAAAACCACTTTCATCACCATTGAAAATCCGACTGGCGTCCTTCACAACCTCTGAATAATTGTTCTTTACCAAATAATCACTCACTTTAGAAAACCAACACTTTATGTTTTTCTCGGTCACTGCAGCTCTAGGCATGGTTAAACCTTGAGGTACACGTGGAGATATCTCAGGATGCCTGGTAAGAAATCCTTTATACCATTTGTGGCCTGGTATTCCATTTTTAAATGGAGTGTCACATTATATACCTATATTCCACTAATTTATTGACGGACTCCAATAATTGGATTATTAAAATTATTTATTATTTGGTTTTTTATAGAAAAATAACCGATCATTAGGCTAACAATAGCCCCAAAAATGTTGGCGCCGTCGTATCTCATGGAAATCTCACTTGGCTAGAGCTATTCCAATTTTTATTATTCTCCGACGAGAAAATATTGGTGGCGTCATATCTTTTTTTTTGCCGATAATTCCTTTAACAAAATATTAAGTACACGGATTATTCAAAAATACTTAAAGACTCGCATACTACAATACTACCTAAGCCGGTCGGAAATAGGCCAATAGCCTAAATCCCGTCATTTGCCTACTACCGACCAGTGGTCGGAAATATGGTCAAGTGCATTTTTCTGTTGTTGCATTTCCGACCACAATATTTTCTTGTTTTTTTTTAATAAAGTGAGGTAATGATTAATCATCATCGTATCTTGTTAAAGTTAAAGATGCATACTAACGTAAAAGTTAAACTTTTTCACCTCAAATCTTGAAAACTATTTTAAAAACAGTAAAAATCGATACTCCAAATTTAAGGATTTTCAGATGATTTTCTACAGTGAACTGAGTTTTCGTTATTAATCATTTATTATAAATTCAACACATGAAAGTTAGCTAATCGCTACTTCGAATAGTTGAGCATAAACACTTGCAAAATATGTTCTGATAAACCTTAGAGTAATTGTATGTTCCAAAAAATAATTATTATCAAAAATAAAAAGTGGTCGGAATTAGGAAGGTGGTCGGATATCGGTCAACTTACGTTATTAAATTAATGTTTGCCATTTACCTTTAGAATTATTTCGTGTAAATGTTGGACACGAATGAGTTGAGGTAGTCCATATGGAGAGTCCAATTTTGAATCACTTTTATGAACTTATTGGTATCTCGTTTACAACTTGTCTTCTAATACTGCAATTATCGACATAGACATAAAAAATAGTCTAAAGGCGTCAAATCGCACGATATAGCCGTCCAATTCACCAGTATAAAACGAGAGATAATGTGCTCATCGAACTCATTTCTCAATTGATCCATAGATTTGAGTGTCGTGTGGCATGTAGCGCCGTCTTGCTGGAACCACATGGCGAGCAGGTTTAGCTCGTGCATTTTGGGTAAAAAAAAGTTCGTAGTCATTGAATGATAGCCGACGCCATTGTCGGTAACATTGTCCAACATCATTGTCAAACATCTTAAAAATACCATAAACTGGACCAGACATTACATTTTGTCGAGTGAGTCGGCAGCTGTTGGATTGCCGGAGGTTGCTCATCGGACCACATACGGCAGTTTTGTTTATTAATATATCCACTAAAGAGATGAACTTCGTCGCTGAAGGCAATTTTTCGATAAAAAAGCTGATTTTTCTCCAGCTTTTCTAAGGCTAACCCACTCACCGAAAATTCGACGCTGTGGCAGTTCGTTCGGCTTCAGTTGTTGCACGAGCGGTATTTTTTATACTGGTGGATACAGCATCAATATTTTCTTCAGTAGTTATTGCATTTTAAATTTTCCGTTTCCAATATCGTGAAATTGGTGCGAAATTTAGCTCGAAATGCTTCTATAGGTCGTTTACGATGATCGTAAAATGATCGAAATGTGCGAAAAACAGTTTTTACAGAACACGAACTTTGGTAATAAAATCCAAAATTTCTAAGCGTAAGCCTTTCTACGATGAAATGGAAAGGCTAACCGAGCGTTCTCGACTTTGGAAAATCCAAGCAGCAAAAAACTCAACTGCTAGCAGTGAAAGGTCAATCCAAAAAATCATGGGTAGACCAAATAACTATCAGTCTCGCAACCGCGTGTTGCAAGTCAAGTTAAAAAAACTATTTTGTAGTTATTAATTGGGAGGTTCCACTCACCCACCATATTCCAGACCTGGCCCCTTCTATGATCCCTTTTTTTTCTCGACGCAACACGGACTTTCGATACCGTACCGTGTTTTTTGGAACCAAACAAGATGAGAGTTTATGTTTGCTATTGCTGAGGTATGGTCAAAATAGGGTGAATTTTTTTATTCATCAATATCTATATTGTCCCCTTCAAAGTTAGCGCCGTCAGATATAATACACTTGCGCCAGCACTTTTTCCAATCTTCGAAGCACTTCTGACATGAGCTCTTTGTTAAAGCCTAGAAACGGTCTTTATATCCTCCATCGTGACAAATCTCTTTCAGAATTTATGTCTAAGTTGCAGGCGCCAAGTCCATGTAAATACGATTGAAACATGATTACGGTATTGTTTTTGGTCAAAAAATTACACACAAGCAACCGTTAGTGAACAGTTGCATTATCGTGACGAAGAAGGCATGCATTTTTTCCCACAAATCAAAACCTTTTCTTCGTGTTTCTTCACGCAAACGGCGTATAAATTTAAGATTACCCTCCCTCTTGATCCGGCAAAAACTCATTATAATCGAAGAAAACAGCGCGCAAAGCTTTCACATTTGACCCAACTTTGCTTTTTTCGGTCTTAGCTCTTCTGATCGCTTCCATTGGGATGCTTGGGCTTTGATTTCAACGTCATAACACTATTACCATGTCACTTCACCAGTGATGACTCTTGTCGGCAAATCGTTCTTCATGTCATTAAACAGCTCCTGAGTGAAGCTCACGCGATAGTTCTTTTGGTCAAAATTTAGCAAAAATTTAGAAATAAACTTCGCCGAAAATTCATCGTAACTATTAGCTAACTGATTTCGACAATTTTTCATGGCAATTTTCTTTATTGCTTCAACTTTTTCATACGTTGTTGACGTGGGTAATTAACATCTTCTCGGCCTTCTGTTACGAGTTTGTACCATTTATAAATATTTTATTTTGCTGTACTCAGAGACGAATGGCATAGCTAACTTTTGAGTACTTTTAGAGCATTTGATTTTAATTTTCAAACATAATTTAACAGATTCCTTGATCCAGTTCTTTCAATAGCAAAAAATCGTCAAGAACACAAAAACACGTCCAACCTTTATATCTGTGAAAAACAAACTACATACCCAAAATGATTAACAATATCAACATAACGAAAAAAAAACAAATATCGTACGTAACAAGCTCGCGACGTTCAGTCAGCTTTATTTTGTGAAGAAGGCTCGTATAAGCTTTAAGAGAAAGCCTTTTAATTTACCCTCCACCGCAAAGAATTATGAGTCGAATGAGCCTAAAGTCCATGCCTAAAATTCAAATTGCCATGGTTTTATGTACGCAGCTCTCGAAATTTAAGTAACTACCCGATTCATATAAATTGTACCCAATTACAGCTAGATTAAAATCTGTGATGAAGTAAATAAATAAATGTCTTCGGTTATCTCAGAAGTGGTTTACCTTCGCATGCCCAGGAAGAAGTATTTCTTTAGTGGGTATTCATGCGGGATAACGACCAGCATACGCCATGATCAATAGAGAAATGGTTCCAAACAATACAGTAAATTCTTTTCCGTCGCCACCCTAATCTCCAATTGGAAATCTATCGACTCACGTCAGCTGAAACCGCAGACTGTAATTTTTCTTTGCAACTTTTTATTAACGAATTTATTATTTTTTATATATCGTAGGTTAAATGAAGCCCTCTACGTTCGTTTCTCTTTCCCTGTAAAAAAGAAATGATTTAAGTTAGATATAAATCTCAGAAAGTAATAAACAAAATCAGCGATATCTTTGAAAGCATTTTGATTTATGGCGGAGAATGTAGTTATTTTGTTGGGAACCATCAGCAGACCTGATATCATTGTAGACGTGTTCAAAAATTTACTTGAGATTCAAAATTGAATATTTTAGGCGAATAGCTTTGGTAATTAAAAATGTCTTTCAGGACTGTTTCCAGGTCACTTCATTGTCATAATAGTTAAGTGGTAAAATGGTGATACAACCTTACGATTGTTTTGTCACCATTTCAGGCGAGATAATTAAACGAATCTACCAATTTCACACTGCGACAAATCACAGAATCATCATGAAAAAATCACTTTCTTTTTTTGCATATGCAAAGTGATCTAACTGTGGTAGAAAATAATCTTTCTATATATATTTTTTTATAATTGTCTGCGCCTACCGTTATATTTATTTACTTATAAATGAGCCGTGCAAGGCCGTTTAAGTAACGGCATCTCCAAATCATCCGTGAGCCTTCATTATTCAAGTTGGTTAAGGATAAACATATTGGAAGAGCATATTCGGCATATTATGTTGTTTTTGTCCCGGAAAAACCAGAATGGATGTGAAGCCACTAGAGAAATCAAAATGTGTATGGAAAGGGTGTTCTCAGTGAGTCCAAATGTCGGCGTTGGTTTACAAAGTTTACAAATGGTAATTTTGACCTAAAATATGAATCTTGTTTGGGTAACCATATGAACATCCACTGATACCTTACAAAAATGTGAAAAGTGGTAAAGCTCGAAAAATGGGTAACTATCACAGAAACTTTTTTCAGAGAAATATTGAAGCTGACACTGCGCTTCAGTCGCGACACAATCAAAAGTCAGGATTCTTACCGGAGATAAGAAATGGATTTTCACAATTAATATTAATGGCTTGGTTCAAAAAACCGATCAGCACAATATACCAGAGATGGACTTCACCAACCCAAGGCATTAATAATAAAATTCCTTGATAAAAATAATTTTTAATTTTAAATTCGCGGGATGAAGTTCCAGAGTCGCTTGACGTGTTTTTTGCCGTCAGTGCCATATAAAGTTTTATGTGATGGAATTAAACAATCGCCTGAGAGGTAGGCGCAAGTGTTGTCCAATGATGGAAATTAAATTGACGACAAATTTTTTGCATTTGGTGTAAATGCCAATTCGGCCATTTCGGTTTTAGAGCGATAAAGGGTGGGCCAAATACAAGTTCCTTTTTAAAAATGCAATAAAATGAACAAAATTAATTTTTTCTAAAGTATTATAGCTTTATTAATAAGAACAAACAATCCCATTGATTATGAAATACAACGTCGTTCAAGTGGCTGCCTCGGCTGGCTTCGCAGTAGCGCATTCTATCACCCCAATTTTCTAAGACCTTGTTGATGGTTTCGGGCTGTAGCTCACAAATTGCTTGGATGATATTGGCCTTAAGTTGAATCGTTTCCGGATTGTTGGCACAACATCGGTCCTTCACGATTCCGGGCTCCGAGGAGGCTAATTGACATCGCCAAAACGGCTGATAACACGATTTGGGAATTTGGTGCTCAAAAGATCGATTGTGGCGTGGGCAGATCGTCCAAATTTCAGTAAAAAAAAAAAAGTCGGTTAACATGGCTCTGAAACGCCCACCGTTGACCGAAGCGTTGTTCCCAGCCTCATTTTCGAAGAAAAATGGTCCAATGATGCCATCACTCCACAATCCGCACCAAACTGTTACTCTCTGTGGATGCATTGGCTTCTCGGCAATATCGCGCGGGTTTTTCGAGCCGCCGAGATGAAAATGCGCCTCGTCAGAAAATATGATTTTTCACCCAAAATCGTTGTCCAATTCAAGCTGCTCTAAGGTCCAAACTGCGAAGCGATAGCGAAGCTGATGGTCGCGCACCTTCAATTGCTGAGTCAATTTGACCTTGTAAGCGAATAAAAAGATCTTTTTGCAGAATTCTCCTCAGGCTAGTGCGTGAAATGTTGAGCTGTTGACATCGATGGCTAATTGATGTTCGTGAATTGAGTCTCACAATCTCGGCCACAGCAGCCATATTCTCATTTGTGCGAAACGTACGACGACGGGGACCATGAGTGTTGTCCACTAGCATACCAGTCTCACGAACTTTGTGCCCAAAATTGCGTACAGCAGTCGCGGTGGATGCTTCATTTCGGCCAAAAATTCTGTTTTAAAAACGTACTTTTTGGGCTACACAGCACTCACTTTGGAATTAAGATTTACGATTTTAAACTTATCAAATAAAAACCTTTAATTTATTTCGCTAAAATAAGTTAAAGGTTCTTCTACTTAGATGGCGATGAGGCGCCGGAGCTAAGCTTCTCTCATTCACTTATGTTTTGTGCGACGATTTGTTTTTCAAACAAGTTTTTTATTTTTTTTTTATAAGGTTCGTTGGCGCAAGTATATTATATCCGAGGGGGATTACTTTGAAGTGAACAAAATAAATATTGATGAATAAATAAATATTTTTTGAGAAACATAAGAAGTCGCTTAAATGTTTGAACACTTCTCGTATATGATCTGATCGTATCATATTACACACACTCACAAAAGTATCCGTACGCAGTTGATTTTTTACATTTTTCTTAAATAATGAGCAAAAGTTGCAATTCTTTTTAATAATATTATTTATTTACTTAAAAAAATAACAAAATAACTAAATAAAACTTATTTCATAAAGAAATTTAAAAAAAAAACACAGTTTTTCATATTTTTGGCGTTGGGTGATCTCACAAAAGTATACATACGCATTTAAAAAATAATAATAACTCAAAAATTTTACATGCTTAGTACGAGGTATGGCCTCCTTTGGCTACAATTACTGCAGACAATCGGGAAGGCATGGAAACTGCTAACCTACGTGTTGTTTCTGGGGTTATATTATTTCATTCCTCGACCAGAACTGTCTTAAGCATTGAAATCTAAGTGACATTTCTTTTTCTGACTTGTTGCTTCAAATGATCCCACAAAAGCTCTATGACATTTAAGTCAGGAGATTGTGGTGGATGTTCCAGCTTCTTTCTAACATTATAAAGCAACCATTCCTTTACCAGAGCTGGAAAATGCTTTGGATCATTGTCCTGTAATAAAACAGCTTTGTCCCTTAAATCCAGTTTCTCTACACTAGGAAGGTAACTATCCTTTAGAATGGTTATGTACATGTGCTTATCCATAATTCCTTCGATAAACCTTAGAATACCGACGCCATTTGCCGCCATCGCTCCCCATACCATGACAGATCCTCCCCCATGTTTTACAGAGGGAACAACATTTTTGTGATCAAGTTCGGTGTTCTTTTTTCGCCAGACTTTAACGCGCCCATCACCACCAAAAACATTGAATTTACATTCATCAGTGAAAATGACGCGTTCCCAAAACGAAGGATCTGTCAAATGAATATTATGGTAATTCCGGGCATATGCTAAAAGTTTTGCCTTGTTAATCTCTCTTAAGAATGGCTTTTTCCTTGCTACTCTGCAATAGAGATCGCGTTCCTTCAGGCAACGACGAATGGTCTCTGCGTTAACAGACACCCCATGATTATTTTGGGTATCTTTCCCAAGCTTAACAGCGCTCTGCTTCGGACTTTCTGTGATTGATCGAACAATATGCCCCCGCATTCTCTCATCCAGCTTACGGGGTCGGCCATTTCGTGGCTTATTTTCAAAGGTTCCACTGTCATTGAAGTTTTTCATAATTGTTTGTACGGTTGATTTCGGTAAATTCAAAGTTTCCACAATTTTTCCAAGAGATTTTCTTTCATTTTTCAACTTTACCACAATTTTTCGGACTTCCAAAGAAATTTCCTTTGACTTAGGCATTTTGTTCCCGATTTTTACAAATGCAGCGTTCTCTGGCACAGAAATACGATGACTGAATAACGTAAGTTGACCGATATCCGACCACCTTCCTAATTCCGACCACTTTTTATTTTTGTTAATAATTATTTTTTGGAACATACAATTACTTTAAGGCTTATCAAAACATATTTTGCAAGTTTTTATGCTCAAATATTTGAAGTAGCGGTTAGCTAACTTTCATATGTTGAATTTATAATAATGGATTAATGACGAAAACTCAGTTCACTGTAAAAAATCATCTGAAAATCCTTAAATTTGGAGTATCGATTTTCACTATTTTTAAAATAGTTTTGAAGATTTGAGGTGAAAAAGTTTTACTTTTACGTTTGTATGCATCTTTAACTTTAATAATATACGATGATGATTAATCATTACTTCACTTTATTAAAAAAAAACATGAAAATGTTGTGGTCGGAAATGCAACAACGGAAAAATGCACTTGACCATATTTCCGACCACTGGTCGGTAGTAGGCAAATGACGGGATTTATGCTATTGACCTATTTCCGACCGGCTTAGTCTTTAAGTATTTTTGAAATATCCGTGTACTTATTATTTTGTTTAAGGAATTATCGGCATAAAATTATAAGATATGACGGTACCAATATTTTTTCGTCGGAGAATAATAAAAATTGGAATAGCTCTAGTAAGTGAGACACGACGGCGCCAAATTTGTTGGCGCTATTGTTAGCCTAATGATCGGTTATTTTTCCATAAAAACCAAATAATAAATAATCTTAAGCTGTCCTCCATCCAGGACTGCGTGGGTGCCGTGAAATAACGCCGAGCGAAATAACGCAGAATTCTCAAATTCGGCCTTATTTCACTTTATGAAAGCGAAATAGCGCCGAATTTTCATGTTCGGTCTTATTTCATTTTGCCTATACGGTAACCTATGTTAATAATTTATAACAGAACAACGTTTAAGAAATAAATTCCTAGAATATGAGAGTTTAACAATATACTTTGGTGGTACTTTGAACAATTTGCCTGCAATTGTTATTTTTTCGTATGAGTATAGTAAAAGTTTTCGGTCATTCTATTTATTTAAGAATTTAAAATTAGAGAACATAAAAGTTCAAAATTCGCGCGAATAGAATGGCCGAAAACTTTTACTATACTCATGCAAAAACATAACTATTATTTTCTTTCATCATTAACACGAAAAACTATTTCTTACCCTTTCTATCCACTGTTTTCTGAAATATATCCGAAAATCTTTAAAAATGTACTCCCCTTTTGCCTTCTCTCTGAATTCAGCTTTATTTTGCAAACAATGTTCAGCGTTATTTTACTTTGTCATTGAGAAATAACGACTCATCGATTACAGCCATTGGATGTGGGTATCTTTTATCCTTTAAAGAGTGCTTGGCGGAATAAAATTACGCAATGGCGTATGAGCGATACAGGCCAAAAACTACAAAGAGAATAGTTCCCAAATATTTTGAAAGTGTGCATTGAAGAAGTGATAACTCCGGACTTAGTTAATAGTTCATTCCGGGCTTGTGACATTTTCCCATTTGACGAAAATGCTATAGACTATTCTAAATTACTGAAAAGTATTAACACTCCACCACGTGAACAATTAGTAATTAATGGGGATACTGATGTACAAGTGAACAGTGACAATAGTGAGAACTTCACCGATTTTCAATTAGCACAAGAAATTGAAAAAAAACTCAACCCAAATATATTATCACAGTTCCAGTCTGCACAGGGTGAATGGAGTGGTGAAACAGAGTATGCAGCATTTTACAATTTTTGTCATAATTTAAAGAGGAATTATCACACACCACAACCCCACAATGGTCCAGATGATGTAAATATAGACAGTGAAAATGAAACATTGAGGGAAATTGATATCAATGATGACATTTGGAAAAGGACTAATAATTGTATTGAAGCTTCTATGCCGATTTCAGGAAATGCCGAGGAAGTTACACATACCAAAAATATTGAAGATTCCAACATCTCTCATTATACCTCGCCATTTAAAAATGCACTTTATTGGCCAGAATTTCCACAAAAAAAGAAGAAAATGAAAGGTACGAAAATAAACGAAAAGACACCAAAAATGATACCAACCGTGGCAATTAGCGATGAGTATATGGCATACCAAAACAAAATAAACCTGGAAAAAATTGAAATTGCTGAATCCAAGAAAAGAAGAGCTGAAGAGAGAGCTAACAAGATTAAGATCAATCAGAAATTAGTATTTGAAACAGATGAGCAAAAAAAAACTGTCGAGCCGGAAGAATCATCATCTTACAAAATTGGAGATCTCGTAATTGTCAACTACGAAGGAGAATATTTTCCGGGAACAGTGCTGGAAATCGTCGATGAACAATTTGAAATCCAAACAATGGCCATGAGTGGCCATTATTGGAAATGGCCAGATAAAGAGGACATTTGCCAATACTCCATAAATGAAATAGTTTGTAAAACAGACGTTCCCACAATGATGACAAACCGCGGGACGTGTGATGTCCCTAAAACTAAATTAATTAGAAGTCAAAATAATGTATGTATTTAAAATAACGTAAAGTTTAGAAGTTTTATGATAGTGTTATGAAATATTAAAGAATAGTTAACTTATTTTTTGTTATGACATGGACATTTTTTTTGTGAAATGTTCGTTTTTTTTCTTCTTCTTTTCCTTTTTCCGGCATTGTTATGGTCAGAAGTGTAGGACCATAACCTTCCCACTTAACTGCATTCCTACTAGTCCGCTTGTGGGGTCCGCCGGTTTGACCTCAGAAAGTAGCGGCAGGCTTCCCGGTTTGGGATTACTTCAGCCAATTAAATGCTGGTGTTTTTGCATTTGTTTGCACCAATTGTTTTTCGGCCTGGCTTTTTTTTTTTTTTTTTTGTGACACGGGCATGCTCCAGATTTTTTTGTTTGATCTTACTCTTACAACACCGGTGATCTCCAGTCGTGTCGACCCACTGATTTGCATGTACACATGTGGGGCAGTTTAATGGTGGTATATGTGTCCCTAGGCTCACCTTGGTGTTTTCTAAATTGCCTAGATGTGATTTTTGTTTACCTTTGTTTTAGTCGCCTTTTACGACAAGCGAGAGGTATCGCTGCAGGGGTATTCTTAACCCGTCCCTGCACGGAACGAAATGTTCGTTTTTTTTATTAATAAATTTTATAAATCAAACTATTTCTACATGTGTTATTATTTAAAATTCAATTATCACCAGTTTTAATATATAAGTACATAATTATTCTTAAATCAGCTTCATTTTGCAATCGATTTTATCTGGTCGGAAATAGGCCTAGTAGTGGTCGGTAATCGGCAATTGGGGTTTTAGTGGTCGGAAATACGGCCATGCGACCACCTCGAGAAGCTGAATTTATAAACATTTTTTAAAAATATTTCTCGTTAACAAAAAATAACGAGTGATAACATTTTGAATGTTCGAATTGTTATACTTTTAGAATCCGTTTTTAGAAATTAATTTCGTTCATTAGTTTTCTCACATTAAATGAAAGAAAAGAGAAAGAAGTTCAGTGGTCGGAAATAGGCGAGTTTACGTTACTGGACAAACAAAGAAGAACGCAATTAATTGAAAATGTAACGGTAAATTTATCCGTAATCGAGCGCATGTATACTTTTGTGAGATCGTATGTATACTTTTGTGAGATCGTATGTATACTTTTGTGAGATCGCCCAACGCCAAAAATATGAAAAACTGTGTTTTTTTTTTAAATTTCTTTATGAAATAAGTTTTATTTAGTTATTTTGTTATTTTTTTAAGTAAATAAATAATATTATCAAAAAGAATTGCAACTTTTGCTCATTATTTAAAAAAAATGTAAAAAATCAACTGCGTACGGATACTTTTGTGAGTGTGTGTATATACAATGTCATAACCAATCGGACTCGGAGAGTCTAAAAGTTAGATGAATCATTATTACGGTCTGTACAACAGTGTGCACATTATGCCAAAGAAAATTGCGACCAGTGTAACAGATATTCAATTTCGAAGTACTGAAAATTATTCAGCTCATTGTGACCTTAACAGGAGTTTTCTTCGAAAAACAAGACCTAGTCATCTCTTTCAAACTTCCTAATGTAGACAGGAAGCAGAGAGACTTCTCAAATGCTTTTGTATACCATTGAACCTCTGATAGTAATATGCAGGTCTCGATATGTGCTTTGGACTCGGTTACATTCATATCCCGTATTGTAAAAGGATTTTATGCACTAAGCCATTTAAGCGATGAGATGTAAAGCAAACCTAGAGCTCTAGGAAGGCATCTACTGTAATTTTTATTGCAATTCACTGCACAATAACAATGGCATAAGAACGTTAATCTAATGGAAAAAGCAATCGATCTCGAGGCATTATCCGTAGAGAGTTGTAAAACTAAATTGAATCAGACAGTTAGCTTCACCATTACATACTGTACTTTAATCAGTTTTTGATCAATTTATTATGTTGTATTAAATACACGAAATAACTACCTTCTTAAAGGGATATAGACCACTTAACCTGTCTACATTTAAGCATTAATTTGGGCCATGAGAAACAAGTTGTGTTTGCTCCGTCTACATAATACAATTCATACATATAACATAAATAAAATTGATATGGGTCAGTATAATGGTCTAATTAGAACAGCTCTGATACCGAAAGGGCGTATAAAGGCGCCGGTCATATTTACGTTCTAAATTGCTCAATAATTATAGATTTCATTTCCCTCCAATTACTTTCAAGGCTTTCTAATTAAGGGTTTGTGCGAGCTTGTGCGATATTGGGTGTACAAAAGCTCGTGCACATTTTTTTTCATTAGTTGGCGCCAGCGGCATATGCGGAATGTTTAACTTTTCGCCTTCAGAAATCTGCAGCTAAGGCGCGTCACATGAGGAAAGTGTTGAGGAGGAACCAAATCTATCATTTTCACAGCGAGTCCAGCATTGAAGTAGGTATTGACCAATTTTTTTGCCTCAAATCAAAGAATTTGCCGTGGAAGACATGTGGTTTCAACAAGAGAGTGTCACATCTCACATAAACCGACCCTTATTTGGGTTTGTTGCAAGAAGAATTTCCTTTACAAGTTATTTCGCGTCTTGGTAATGTGAACTGGCCAGCAAGGTCGTGTAATTTCTCGCCGGCGGATATCTATTGCCGGACTATGCAAAAGATTACATTTATACACACAATCCTCAAGCATTTAATGTTTTGAAAAGGATTTGAAAATGAGTTTTCGTCAAGTACCTAATGGCCAAGTTATTGCCTGATATATGCCAAAAGTCATAGAGATTTACTTTGTTAGAATCGAGTCCTGCCAGAAATCCCACGGAGGACATTTGAATAAAATTACATTCCATTCACAAAGGCAAGATCCAAACAATGTGTTGAAATAAAAACTCGATCGAAATCTAAATCAGAAATGTGTTTTATTTGGTATCACTTTCGGAACCAAAAATTGGATGAGCCTAAAGGATGTGCCATCTAGCGGTTTTTCTTTAAATCATAGGTTATTTTGACACAGACAGCTGATTCCCGCTCGAAAACCTGACAGAAAGTCAGTATCATACCTCCGCGGAACGAAATGAGTCGCTTTCACTTGAACAACGTTGGGAAATATTGAACATTTATTTCCAAAGTGATTGCTGTGGCCAAAATGAAGCACCCACCGCGACTGCTGTACGAAAGTTTGTACAACACTCATGGTCCTCGTCGTCGTACGGTGCGCACATATGAGAATGTGGCTGCTGTGGCCGAGAGTGTGACATTTCAGCCTAACATTTCACGCACTAGCCTGAGGAGAATTCTGCACAAAGGTCTCGCATTATTCGCTTACAAAGTATAATTGACCCCTAATTGAAGGCGCGCAACCATCCGCTTTGTTATCGCCTCGCAGCTGTTTTGACTTTAGAGCAACTTGAATTGGACAACGATTTTGGGCGAAAAATCATCTTTTCTGACGAGGCGCATTTTCATCTCGGCGGCTACGTTAACAAACAAAATTGGCTCGGAAAACTCTCACGTTATTGTCGAGAAGCCAATGCATCCACAGAGAGTAACAGTTTGGTGTGGATTGTGGAGTGGTGGCATCATTGGACCATTTTTCTTCGAAAATGAGTCTGGGTACAAGGTTTCGGTCAGCGGTGGGCGTATCAGAGCCATGTTAACAGATTTTTTTTTTACTAAAATTGAAGACATGGATTTGGACGACCTCTGGTTCATGCAGGGTGGTGCACCACGCCACACAACCCATGTCACAATCGATCTTTTGCGCACCAGATTCCCAAATCGTGTTATCAGCCGTCTTAGCGATGTCAATTGGCCGCCTCGTAGCTGGGATTTGACAACTTTGGACTTTTTTTGTGGGCAACCGTGAAGGGCCGATGTTATGCTAACAGTCCGGAAATGATTCAAGCATTTAAGGCCAATATTAACCAAGCAGTCCGTAGGCTACAGCCCGAAACTATCAACAAGGTCTTGGAAAATTGGGGTGACAGAATGTGCTACCGCGAAGCTAGCCGAGGCAACCACTTGAATGGCGTTGTATTTTATAATTAATGGGAATGTTTGTTCTTACTAATAAAGCCATAATACATGGAAAAAATTAATTTTATTTATTATATTGCATTTTTAAAAAGAAACTTGTATTTGGCCTACCCTTTATATTAGTGAAAGAACGTTTCGATGATGGTGATTTGAACATGGAAGATAAGGGACGTCCCGGAGAGGGGCAAAAGCTAAGATCCATTATGGCATTAAGATTTAGTAGTAAGAATTCGTAAATTGAATTCTCCTTCGTTTGAAAGCCAAAAGTGGTAAAAAATCAAAGAAATTGGGTATCAAGCAGGTTGAAGCCAAGAAGCATCGAGTATATGAATCAAAGCTAATGCTGTGCCATTGGTAATACCGGCTCGGCGTGGTATGTTATGAATTGTTGCAATCGGAAACAGAGAACAACACCTAATGCTGTGTGAAAAATGTCCACAATAGGAGTTAAGATACCACAAAGTACTATTTTTTTATTCTATTTTACAGTACGACTATCCTGAAAAAACACATCCTATCCCATCTACTATAATCTCAAAAATCATTCCTTCTGACTATCACCTCTTCCAATCGGTGAAGAGTGGCCTGATTGATTAGCACCTTCGATCATTCGAAGAAGCCCAATATTGGGTGGATCCTTAAATCGCATTAAAAGATGAAAAGTTTTCTTACGCAGAAGTAATTTTCTACGCCAATAAATTTACACAAAATCCTTGAACAAGAAAAAATTTGACAAATCAATCCTTTGTTATGGCTAAAGCACCATCGAATAGAATGCTATCAACGACCTTGATTTCAAAAAAACACATCATGATGCCCCATAACAAAATTTGGATTCGCCGGAAACGACATGGAAAAACTCCCCATTTTCAACCTACCCTCACATAACATATTTACGCAGAGAACTATAGCTATGATGACCTATCGATAAACATTATCCTTGTAGAAGAAACATAAAGCAAACCCCCATTCCTCCCATTCCTCCTAGGGTTATCGATAGCCCCTATACACAGAGATAAGCCGGAAGCTCCACTCTATACCAAGGTCGAATCGATATATTCGTCAAGTAGCGCGATAAAATTTGAATATTTGTTTATTTAGTTATTTTTAAAGGAAGCGATTCCACAAACTTTTACCACACCAATGAGAAGAAAAAAAGATGTTTACGTTGCGATACGGGTTGAAATGGATGGAATTGCTTAATGTGGGTGGAGGTCATGTGGTTGTTTTCATCTTAATTAATTCTAATAGCTCGAAAGCACATGATTTTCATTTATTTCGAAAACCATCGGTTGCCCTTGAAAGTAATTACTTGCGAAGCAAACTTGTAATTACTTTCTCTTAACACTCGGAAAACAAAACATTTTTGGTAATGCTGTAGCTGGCAGATGGTAATGAAGTGGTTTTACTTGGTATTCTTATCGCAAGGCGTTACCATGTTTAACTTTTAGTTCAACTTTCAGGCTCAATAACTTGATAAAAAAATTAAATAGAAAAATAGGGTATATTCACCAGCTTACTGGAAGCGGTGGGTTTATCAAAACCTTCATATTCCTGTTTCAACAATTACACCGCCGTTTTTCCGCTATGACAAAACAAGCCCTGAATAATGATTTGGTGCGGTTTATAAGCTGAAAGTCATTGAGCCATATAACTAAAGGGTTTTTCATCAAGGGCATGTAAAGGGTCCGCCATCTAAGGTTTTTTTTTTTCAAGTAGTGATTATTTCGTGAATGGTAACACTTAGCTCATGTCTGATTTGACAGATAATTAGTTTTATCCTTCCGCTGAACGAATATGGTTGTGTATACGCTTGAACAACGCTGGGAAATATTGCGACATTACTTTGAAAATCATGGTAATGTTGCAGAATGTGTGCGAAAATTGCGTACGGATTTTGGAAGAAGAGAAGCACCGTCAGCTCCGTATGTTCGTTATCTTGTGAAAAAAGTGAAAGAAACTGGCATCCTCATCGATAAACCAAAGCGTGAAAAGCCAAAAACAGTGCGTACACCCGAGAATATTGCTGCTGCGGCAGAAAGTGTGCGTGAAGCGCCATCAACATCAATTCACCGTCGTTCTCAACAATTGAACATTTCGGAGACATCATTGAGACGAATTTTGCATAAAGACCTTGGTATGACGCCATACAAAGTCCAATTGGTTCAGGAGTTGAAGCCAACTGACCATCCAATGCGTTTTCGCTTCGCTAAGTGGGCCTGCGATCGACTTATAGAAGATGCCGATTTTGCCGAAAAAAATCATCTTTTCATCATCTTTTTGAAGCTCATTTTGATCTTGGCGGGTATGTAAACAAGCAAAATTGTCGCATTTGGGGCACAGAAAACCCGCACGCATACATTGAAAAGCCGGTGCACCCAAAACGAGCCCCTGTTTGGTGCGGATTTTGGTCCAGAGGCATAATTGGGCCATTTTTCTTCGAAAATGAACAAGGAGTGGCCGTTACAGTCAATGGCGATCGTTATCGGGCCATGTTGAACGAATTTTTGTTCACAAAAATTGAAGAGGAGGATATTGGCAACATTTGGTTTCAACAGGACGGCGCTACGTGCCACACAGCCGAAGCTACACTCGATGTTTTGCGCCCTGTTTTTGAAGATCGCATTATCAGCCGCAGAGCTGATGTCGTTTGGCCACCTCGGAGCTGCGATTTGACACCGTTGGACTATTATTTGTGGGGTGCCGTCAAAGATAAGTGTTACGCCGACAAGCCAGAGACAATTGACGCTTTAAAGGACAATATTCGTGAAGCCATTGGTGAAATACAGCTGCACACAATCGATAATGTGCTTAAAAATTGGACCGATCGTGTAGGCTACTGCATGGCTAGCCGAGGCAGCCATTTGAATGAAATTATTTTCCATTATTAACCGGAAGGATTGTACTTTCAAATAAAAAAAGAAATTTGAGAAAATATTCAGTAGTTTTTTTATAGCATTTTCAAAAAAAAAAAAAATTATTTGGCGGACCCTTTAGATGTTGAAATGTAGTAACAAAATTCTTTTTTTTTTTTGAAAAGATCATGTCATGGAATGTGACGTCGTTTAAATGGCTACCTCGGTTTCTTACGGTGGCACGGACCCGAGTAGTAGAATTTTCAATGACTCTTCCGCATAGACCCGGTTGAATTTGAGCGATGACCTGTGTTATGTTCACCTTAAGGGCTTTGGTCGATTGTGGTTTATTCGCATAGACCTGCGACTTCAGGAAACCCCACAAGAAAAAGTCTAGCGGGGTCGATTCGCATGACCTCGGAGTCCAATTTTCAACTCTGCAAGAGATAACCTTACCCTCAAATCGGTCATGCAGAATGGCAATCGTGGCGTCCCCTATGGGTCACGTTGCGCCGTCTTCTTGGAACCACATGTCGTCCAGGTCCATATGGTTCAATTTGAGCCATAAGAAATTGGTTTTCATCGTTCTGTAGCGCTCGCTATTGACGGTGATGGCCTCACAAAAAAAAAAAACGGACCAATGACGCCGCCAGCCCAAAATCCACATCAAACGGTAAATTTTTGAAGATGTATTGGTGAGCCTCGGGTAGGTTGGTGTCGTCCCATATACGGTAATCTTGCTTGTTAAAACAAACTTCATTCAAAAATGCGCCTCGACGCTAAAGATGATTTCTCGGCCAAAATTTCGGACAAACGTTGTCTATGGTCATGGTCAGTTTCATCTTGTACGGGCGTAAGCCCAAGTCCCGGCGCGAAATTCGCCAAGTTGAAGTCTGCGAAATACAAAGTTCTTGTGTAAGGCGAAGAATGGACTGCCTCAGGCTCTGCTGTACACTTTCGTTCCTTTGACGTACGACTTGCCATGGTGATTCGGTATCAGTAACTGAATAATAAACAACAGATTTGACAGATATCAGCAAAACAACATTGCCGCCACAGGGCACCAAAATCTATCCGCGCCAACTGAAAAACCCTTTACGTGACTTGTTCAAAAAATAAAGTGACTATTTCTTTCCACAATGATTTTTTGCTATTGAAAAATTGGGTCAATGGATCCGTACTAAATTATGTGTGAAAAATGTTCCAACGTACTCGACACTTGGCGAATCTACTCTGAGCAAAAAACAAAGAGTTCATACATAAGTGGAACAAGCTGTTCACAGAAGGCCGAGAAGATGTCAATGAAGATGCCCACCCTAGACACCCCAACACGTCAACAACCGGTGAAAACGTTGAGAGAGTAAAGAATTGTTATGGAGAATTGTCGAATGACTATCTGAGAAGTTGCTGAGGATATTGGCATATCGGCTGGATCAGATCATGGCTTGACATATTTTTCAGATATTTTGGGCATGAAACATATGTTGGCGAAGTTTGTTCCGAAATTGATAAATTTTGACCAAAGGTTCATCGCGAGTTCTTTCCAAAAAGTCACACGGTCAGTAAGGAATATTACCTTGAATTTTCGCACTGTTTATGTACAGCAATAGTTATTTAAAAATAGTCCGGATTGGTGGGAAAGAAATTTATGGTTTCTAAAATACGATAATGCAATGGTTCAATCATCGGCGCTTAGTGGTGACTTCTTGTCCGCCACTGTAGTCACTAGACTAGGGCCCCTGTGACTTATTTTCTCTATAAAGGAGGATTACTTAAAAGGAGACAAGATAGATATTGATGGATAAATAAGTATTATTTAAGAAAAATAAGAAGTCATCTTATTTTTTGAACAAATCTCACATCCCCCGTATACACAATTAGTTATATGGGGCAAAAGTTTCAGTAAATAGATTGTGTGACCGGAAGATGTTAGCCGATTTTTTTAAGTTGATGCTATAAACCTAAGACGACGCAACATGCCATGCAATTGGTGAAGCAATGGCTTTTTGCATTAGTCTCTGAGATCGTGTCATTCAGTTTTTTTAGTTAACGGTACCCATCAAAATAATAAATAGCCTTTACTTTTCTCAAATGTGGATTGAAAGAAAAATTGTGTGTTTCGTTTTAGGAAAAGATTATTTCAAAATGACACTTCTTGTTGGATGAACTTATATGTGTTATCTCAGAGCTTGTAAATAGTTCCGATCATACAGGCATCTAGACAATGAAGCCACTTTGTTCAAGAAAACAATTAAGTAACCGCCAACGCTCTATGGTATTTAGCACTTTGAGTTCTACTATAAAGCATAACAGCACTTGTTTGAAAGGAGAGTTTCCCATTCGAACGTCAAAAATTTTCCACTCTAATTGAATTTCCTTTAAATCTCGAAAGTTCGAAAGTACACTGTACATTAACAATTCAAGCGAGTACTTACAATCAACTTCAAATTCCTTGAGCTCCATTTGACAGTCCGGTTGCAGACCTAAGTCATTGTTTAAATATTAATCTTAAATTAAAAAGAAATCACTTCAACAACACCTTTAGCGCAAACTATAAGTTAACTTGTTTCCCAAGTTAAATTTTCCATCGGAATGTCGTTCGTTTCCAGACGTATAAACAATAGTACCATCAGAATGCACACCAACAAAACAACCCTTCCATCTGCACTTGACACATTTATCACATCAATTTCCACAAACAACCTTGGCTTTTGTTATTTTTAATTTCTCTTAATAACACTGGAACAGATACAGGTGCTGGCGAATAATTTAAAAGGGTCCTATCGTTCTCTCCTCCTTACGTACTCTTATTGCCCCCAATAGTCGAATTGTATGATTGCTACTTTCTAATCCTTTTTGTTCTCTCCTTAGAGGTCTTCCTTCAGCATGGATTGATACGACTCGACTCAATCTAGGGAGGGAATAACAACCAGCTGTTGAAGCAAATACAACACTATGTCATAAGTAATTTAACAATTCAAATTGTTGTGCGTTTACTGTAATTTTTTTGCAGTTATACTAGGAGGCGTGCTTCCATGGACGCCCACTTCAAATGACAGTGTTTCGCATATAGACAGAAAGACATATTCGTGACTTTAGCGAGGATGGGGCCTCTGTTCGAATTGAAATGTTAAACTTGGAACTTACTTCGCAATCGTCTTTTGATCAACATACAGTTGTGATTAGAAGCTTGAAGCGATTGGAAGCCACTTCGAGTGATTACTAGGACCAACTGCCTTAATTGAAATTGGAAAAAAAGGGAAGCTTCAAGATGATGGTCAATAGGAACAAGATGCTCTTGTGGTCGGGAGGCATCATGGTGTTTGGCATTCTCTTCGGTTGGGCTTTCTTCCCGAACTTCTTGAAACTCATGTTGAAGAAGGTAGATACGATTTATACGTTTATTTGCTTTTTGTTTTCAATCTCGTGACTTTGGTTTTAACGTACACAAAGTGATCTTCTACTGTTTGCTATAAAGAAGAAAAAAAAATCAAATTTGCACCTAGGGTTCGCGGTTTCTACGCGATATGACGGACTAAAATCGTGTGAGCGTATTAATAGCGTATGAGTCACAACTTATTTTTTTGTTACACTGAAAACGCCAATTAACTTGGCTTATATGGAACTGTTTTAAATCAGTGAATGACGTTATTTTAATTAGTGTTTGGGTTGTTTACTCTTTTTTTTTTGTAATAATTTATGGCAGCGCAATAACCTGTTGATAAGGGCACTCCGAATTTGAATTTTTTTTAAAGTCAACCTTTTTAATCAAACAAGGCATGTTGGTCATTAACTTTTCAAACAATCCGAACCGTAAATAATGGCAGTTAAACCGACGCTTGTAATTCGTTGATCAAATATCATAATTAGTCACTTGAAAGAGGACATGGAGTGGAGCTCAAGGCTAAGATGAATTTTTCGGGCACTGCATAAATAAAAGGGAATTTTAAGATATTGTATTTTGAAAAATTGAAAATCCCAATTGTCCAAAGCACCATTGCAATTGTGATAATTTTTTTATTTACTCTCTTACTATTTAGTTACTCAAAGAAAACACTGTCGTCGTACAGAGTGAAAAATGTGATTGTTTAAACGTTTGGTATTATTTGGCAAAAATGGATACAAAACTAAAGTGAAAAGTGTATACAATTTTTATTTAAGTTGATAAACCAATACTTGCTATTCACTTCTTAAACGTTATTTCCTGTAAATTTTGACCACGACTATATTATATGTGGTCTATGTCGAAAGACCAATTTTGAGTTACTTTTTTGAGTAAAGTGGATGATATCGCAGTAATAGCAAATGCAATGTTGCCTTTCAAGGTTGCTATTGACTTTGGCTTATCAGCATAGTCAAATAATTTGACGTAGCTTTATAAATAATAGTCTAAAGGCGTCAAATCGCACGATCTAGTCGGCCATTTCAGCGGACCAAAAGGAGAGATAAATTCCTCACCGAACTCATTTGGTCCATCGGTGTTGTGTAGTATGTAGCGCCGTTCAGCTCGTGAATTTTGGGCAAAACCAAAATTCGAAATCATTGAAAGACAACGGGCACCAATGACGGTAACCTTGCTCTCATGATTGTCTATGAAAAAATACGAGCCAATGATCCCGTCGGGCCATAAACGGCATACAACAAGGCATTTACCCGGGTGCATCGTCATTGAAGAACATTTTTGGGTAAAAAAAAATCGGACCTTCCCCCAGCTTTTTTAAGGCCCACTTCGACGCTGTGGCAGGTCGGTCGGTTTCATTTTTTGAATGTGCTGTATTTTGCAAGGCCTTAGACCAAGACCCTTGTGTAGCACAATCCCAATTGCTGCGAACGGCGACAAAAGGATAGGTCGATTATGATGACCGTAAAAGGTCGAAGTGCGTGGAAAACATTTTTCACAGAGGACGAATTTTGATAATAAAATTCAATATTTTATTGGTGTTATGTGGTGTGTCTATCTGTGAAGAAATGGCAATGCTTCCTGAACATGTTTGGTTTTGGCACATGTCACGAATCACGCATCAACTGTCAAAAATAGAACGCTGACATGCCAAACAGAAAAAAGTTGTCCTTTAGTATTTTGGATGAAACTTTTTTCCGAGAATGGAGACAGTTTTTCAAAATATAGAAAGTTTGGAAGTGTTGGAACTGGTTGCTAACATTTTATCAGAGATGGTAAAATCTGTGCCTACGCCAAGAATTTTTCTATTTTCCTTCCATCGCCTTAAGCTGTCATTGGCATCAGTTTCGGTATACAATTGGTTTGAGCGTAAATAACATTACATTATCGCTCTTTATCGAATATTTCTTATTTATTACTTTGTTCTCAGTCACCGTATTTGGCTGGAAGTTCATGATGGCCATGCATTAGCTGAGCGTTTTAAACGAGGTGATTCGGACTTGAAAGACAAGGAACGACCTGCAAAGCCACAAAATTCCAGTAAAGACTTATAGCAATCACTTCAAAAATTGTCTGAATTACTGAGAGTTGACTTGCTTATGGCAGAAAGACGCTTTAAAACCATTGGAATGATCCAAAAGCGAGGAAACTGGACCCCTTATGAACCAAAGCCAAGGAATGTCGAAAAGTGATTCAAAAAAAGAACAGAAATTTAAAAACCCAAAGGGCCAAAATCCATATAACCCATGACCCGGCCAACCGACAATATTAAGGGTGCCGGTGGTTTATTATGAACATGAAATCATCGCTGCATGGTTGCCAACAACAATTAATGCGATGGAGTTATCCATTGATGGACAAAGCCATTTTGCTTGTCTAGAAGTCAGAAAACCGATCAAGACATACTTGGAAACGATCAAATAGACGCCCATATTCTCCAGACAACGTTTTTTTGTATTATCACTTGTTTCGATAAAATACTTATAGCCTGTCGGAGCAGCAGCCTGGGGTCGAGTCGTCGATTCATCGCAGGATGTGTTCTCAGACATTATATTCGTATCCTGCTCGAACGATGAGAAAATAGTAGCTGGTGGCAGAAAGTACAACTTTCTAATTTCATTTTAGGTAAATTATTTTTATTGTTGATTGAAAAAAACCCTGCGAATTAATTCCAACTCCAATTAGAAACAGAAGAGTGGTCCGCGTAGCTATCTAGCAAAACGAAGTTTTGGAAAAAAAAGTGTGAAACTAAAATCGAAATAGGATTTGCGAATTCATATTTTCGAGAACCTATGAAATCTGCAATTTACCAGGTGCACCAAGTTATTCGCCACAGGTTGAACTATACTAGGAATTCAATGCAAGTGGACTGCTTTGAAAAAAGTGAGCTGAGCGAACCCTTTTGTCTCACTGTTTAAATTCGATTTATCTTCAATATCGAAATAGACATATTTCTTTTGCATGATACGCTGCCTTTACGAAACCAAGAGGTCTGTGTATTTGTCAAATTTCACAAGAATACAAAGAGGAAAGTCATTCAAATGTCATCTTCAGGTATTGGTTGATACAATATATCACTATATCTTTGACTGTTCCAAGAGATGCATTGCACAAACCTTGCTCAGTCCACAGATTCATTTTCAACATAACTCGACAACCAATAGCCAAATTTAGGCATGACGGCAAACCACGTGCTTCATCATCAGAGCATCTTGATGCTGTTTCGTTGTTATTTTCTGGTTTTATGGAAACTACTGGTGTGTTGAGTGATGTTAAGCATATCTTGATTGTAAGCAGCAACTTCAGCCTTTTTGGACAGGATTCTCAATGCATTTTTGAAGTCGTTTGTAGATGCGAAGTTGTTTACAGCAAATCTGGTATCACGGAAACGTTGTTGAGCTTCAACAGTTTGTCTCATTATTTGTTTCAATTCGTAAACTTTTGTGAATTGTTCGAAGAGCATTCTACCGTGGAGCGATAACACATTATTAGACACACACGGAGCAAGCATAGTTCTGTCTAATACTGGAGGAAGTTGATTGAAGTCGCCAAGAAGATAGAGAATTATTCCACCGAATGCGAGATGTTGGTTTTCAGGGAATGCTTGCCTCAACCGTTTGTCGATATTTACTAAAGTACGAACGCCAACCATCGACATTTCATCGATTAAGAAGACCTTGAAACACTGCATATCATTTTGAAAATTCCTTTCAGACTCGCGACTCAGATCGTTGACAACTCCACGCGAGACTGTTAACCTGAGAGCTGAATGGATTGTTTGGCCGTTGATGTTGTTAGCGGCAACAGCAGTAGGAGCCATAGGTAGGACAGCACCGTTTCCATGCAGCAAATTAACTGTCTTAACCATCTCCATTAGATTGATTGGAGGACCATTCGTTGTCATGTCGTCTGGAATTCACTGTTCGTCTCTCAATGTTAGTTCTTTGACGCAACTTTGGCATGATCTAAGCAATTTATAAGTAAAAAGATATTCGCTTATAACACAATGTCTTATTTACCTCTTTTTAACTCAATTGATATATTGAGTTTTTTATGGTATTTATCCTTTAATGTTATTTTTTCCTATGTATTTATTTCTATAGTAATTCCATCAGAACGATTTTCGTTAATATCCTAGTTGTTATAACATCAATTTCTAATTACCTTATACGAAAAAGTTGCCCCAATATTTATGATTATTTTTGGAAAATAAAAAGACGAAACATGTCCGAAAGTTCCGAAAAAAATTGAGTTCGAAGCGAGAGGTGCGCAGCGCAAACTGGCAAGGGCTTCGCCGTTTTTAAACAATCCGTAGAATCTTTTTTCCCTCTGGGAAATTCGATTTTGCGCTTGACATTTTTTCCCATAGACATCAATTGAGAATTAGTTTTTCGGTTACTATTTAAATCGGGTTTTCGGTGATTATTCTTCAATAATAAGTCGGATTTGAAAAAACAAAACGTACGGACACTCAGCGATGTCCACATGATCACCTTGGTAAGTTTAGTCAAAATCAGTTGAATGGTTCCGGAGGAGTATTTGTAGGAAGAAACGGCTGTCCCGTGTATAAGAGCAATAATCATATAATATCTAGATTACCTACAACAATAGGTCGGGCCTGGTTCGCATTTGACCCACTTATTAAGGAAACTATTAGGCCGTGTATTGTTGCATCGTAGTAGTTACTCGAAAGTTTCTCTAGCAGGACAATCCACTCATTTCATATAGAGCTTTCTTGAAGAGCTAAGCCTGTAGTCTCATAATCTTTAGAAGTATTCTTTAGTATGTCAGGATCTCGGGCTAAACCCGAGTGGGTAGAATGCTTACGTCCAAAGCTAATATCTCGGGATCTTAAATCTCGACAGGAGCAAGCCCACGGAATATTTATGTGTTTTTTGTCTCCTGAGTCAAAATTATATCTACCTACATTTTTCAAATTTCGCTATTCCAATAATAAATAATAAATCTTTTAACTGGGGCATAAAAACGTGACAGGCATTCTTAGCCTGCCAGGTCTTTCATATCGGTCCTAGCTCTGATGTTAATCTAACGTTTTTTTACATCAACAAATTTTCCGGTTCCCACTGGTATAATAATTTAAGTGAAAGTCTTCTACCAAGGTTAAAATATTTTCCGCCTTCAGTCGAAGTAAAGCTCCATCTTGGGAGTTGACACTTTAAATTTCGTTTATGTCGGCGGTTCATTTAGAGTCGTATTACAAATTTACGCCGAAGACTTTGCAGGTACCTTTCATATTATCGCACAGTGTATCTCTGGTGTTTCCATCGCCATCAACGTCTTAATAAGCTTTGCTGATTATTAGAAAGATTGTGCATCAATGTCGTTAAATAATAGTTCAAACTGTTTCAGTAGGGACATAACAATTTAGTACTTTAATAGAAGCGGATGCTTAAACTTTTTTCATGATCGATCAATGTCAAACCGTCAGCTGAGGATTACAATTTTATTACGGTGAAGTTTACACCGAACAATCAGTGGTGAAATCTTAAGACAAGACTATTAGAGCTTTTATCTCACCAGTCACCAGACTCAACATATTCACTAGTTATTGAATATTCCCGTGCCAGTTAAACAGGGGCACCGGTCGAAGTACTGAATATATCGCAACCGTAAGTGCATTTACAGGAGTTTCTGAATCATTTGAGACACCTAAATCTCTCCTATTGGGCTCTTGAATACCTTGGCAGAAATCATATAGTGATGAAGCTAATTTTTGGTTTAAGGGCTTTGTCAATAAACAAAATATACGTTGTTGGACAGCAAGACATGAGCCTTCCGAAGCTCCATTGCATCCGTAAAAAAAGCGCACACACGGCCACTATCCTGACGGAAGTGTGCTTAGACCGTATTTTTTCGCCTATGAAAAGGATCACCACAGACATAGTGTGTTTGAATTCTATCGCTATGTTAGAGCACTATTTTTCGCTAGAACTGGATGTATTTGATATCAGTGATACGTGGTTCAACTAAGATAGTGCCGCATGCTGTTAAAGGAGCTCAGGAACATTATCAATCGCGAAATTGCCAAAGTGCAGGCCCATATGTGTTGGAGAGTGGAGAAAAAGGGGTTTCAAAGAGTCAATCGCTACAACCGGGCTCGAGATCGAAATCCATACTTAAATTTAATATGTTCGCTGCACTTGGAATACAATTCAGCCCGATATCTCTATTATTCTGTGCTTTATTTAAAAACAAAATTGGTATGTTCTTATTCAAAAACACTGTACACAGTCGTTAGAGACTCTCAAACTTGAATTGCGCTTTTACTCGCAATTCAAGTTTGACTCAATCGACCTGATCCAACGTTATCGTGTTTATATTGTCTTTTCTCTTACTTTGCTTTTGCTTCAATGATTTTATTTTATTCGAATAGAGAACGAGAAAAGAAATACTCTGACACATTTCACAGCAGCGGGCTGTTATAAGGTTTTTAACTCCCATTAAAAGTGTATTAGTTACCTTTATCACGATCTTAATTGATAGTTAAACTAATTTTTATTTTATCCTCGAATTGAACAAAACCAGGGAAAATACGAGATTATCCTGTTTCCTGCCATTTAAAAAAAAATGGGGACTGATGACTTAGAAATGTAAATTCATAACCAGACGTGATGGCCGCTTTATAGAAAAATTCCAGTTTTTGGCAGGCTTTCAGGGACCTGACACAGCTTTTCTCGAAGCCGATTCAGTGGTAGTAACTTTCCAAAATAGTTATTAGAAGAAAAGCAAAACGTACGTAATGGCCTCAACGTCATAATGGCACCATCATCCATGATGTAAAAATGCAAAACGAAAAGAACTCTTTACGGTCGATCCTTATCCTTGTTTGTTAATTCCAGATCCAATTAAATTCAAATCTCTTGGCTATTCTGCAAGGTTTTTGACCGATAAATCATCCTTTTGTGTCTTTCCAGCAAATCAACTTAAAACCAGGATCAGATATCCGCGCCCTTTGGTCGAACACACCATTTCCGCTGGATTTCCTCATATATGTTTTCAACATAACCAATCCGGACGAAGTATCAGCCGGAGGCAAGCCGAACTTACGCGAAATCGGCCCATACTATTTCGAGTAAAATTCAAAGAATTTAAATACTAAATTTATTTCGAAACAAAATTCCTTTTTCAGAGAATGGAAGGACAAGTACGACTTGGTTGACGATGACATAGAGGATTCTGTCACTTATAATATGCGGAACAAATTCATTTTCCGACCGGATCTGTCCAACGGCCTGACTGGCGAGGAGATTATCACTGTGCCACACCCACTCATTCAGGTATTCGAAAATATTTTGAGTGTAAACGGTTTTTTCACATTTTTCTGACTTGTTGATAGTTAATTATTATGTACTCGTATCAAGCGATCGTTTGAAGTCCAAAAGACCATTTGGACAACTGTGCTGTCATAGAAGACCATGCTGACACGGCTGGTTCCTGTCATTTGTCTTCACTTAATTCATTTTCTGTGTCAATGAAGTCCGAATGAAATTTAATTAATTCATCCAAAGGCGGTGGGAATATAGACCTCTCTGCCTCTTTTCCATTTTTAAGCCAAGTATTATATGATATACCAGCACAAATGAAGCGTCTATTATTTGCAGGCAATCTCCATCGTTGTACAGCGTGACAGAGCAGCGATGTTGGATCTAGTCGGCAAAGCTATTGGCATTGTATTCAAAGACCAATCAGCTTTCCTGACAATTAAATTCATGGATTTGTTCTTTCGAGGCTTCCTCATCGACTGTTCCTCGGAAGAATTCGCAGCAAAGGCTCTCTGTACATCTTTTTACACCGGCGATGTCAAACAGGCCAAACAAGTGAACGAAACTCACTTCATGTTCTCCTTATTGTCAGCTGTATGTTAACTTTAACCCTACGAATACCATCACGTTTCATAGAAATATATTTTTACATAGTCAAACTATACCGACGCCGGACGTTTTACGGTCTGTCGGGGGATCAAAAACGTCAAAAAGTTGGGAAAAGTTATTCGATTTGCCGATGAGCCGGTGATGGATATATGGCCTGGAGATAAGTGCAATCAATTTATCGGAACGGATTCGACAGTATTCGCACCTTTAATGACTAAAGAACAAGGTCTTTGGGCATTTACCCCGGATCTTTGTCGCTCCTTGGGCGCAGTTTACGATTCGAAAACGACTTACGCTGGCATGCCTGCTAAGAGGTACTACTTGGACCTGGGTGATATTAGGGTGAGTTCATAAAATTCCACGAACGAATGAGTCTTGCCAGAACATAATTTATTTCAGGCTGATGAAGAGCTCCATTGTTTCTGCGATGACCCGGAAGACCCAGACACTTGTCCCCCCAAGGGTACCATGAGTTTATACGCATGCACTGGCGGACCCCTCATCGTATCACTACCTCATTTCTATAAGGGCGATCCGAGTCTGTTGGAGAATGTAAATGGCCTGAATCCCAACGAAAAGGATCACGCTGTCTTTATTGACTTTGAGCTTGTATGTCGTTCTACCTGTAGTTATCCGAATTTTAAGATTTTTACTTGCAGTTGTCTGGAACACCATTTCAAGCAGCAAAACGGTTGCAATTCAATTTAGACGTTCAACCCGTCCCGAAAATCGAGCCGATGAAAAACATGCGGAAAATGATATTACCGATGTTCTGGGTGCAAGAGAGTGCGGCTTTGAACAAGACCTGGACTGACATGGTCAAAAACACATTATTTCTGTAAGCCATCATAATAATATCCCTTCACTTAAGGGCTTATGAGACTTTCTTGTCATACAAGGGGCTTGAAGGTGAACTCTGGAATTCGCTGGAGTTGTCTTACTCTGGGAATGATCGGAATGTTATTAGGAGGCTATCACTATCATAAACGAATGCAGTCAATTGACATTTCACTCCCGATGCCGGTTAAGGGTAGGACAACACCAGAACCCGTCAAGGTTAAAGCAATTGATGAGTCTGTCAAAAAGGTTATGAGAGACATCGCGCCTGAGCCAACGGAGCAGAATACAGAGGAGAAGTTTTAGACATGTTCCTTTGGGCTGAAAACATTTCAAGGGTTCTTTTAAAACCACTTTAAATGTTAAAATTGTTTTAGCTTTAAGTGCTTTAAGTCAAGAGAGAGAAATGTGTATTAAGTACCAACTGATAAACAGTCCAAGAATGTCGACTTAAATACCTTGAAGAAATTTTTTAATTTTAGGACATCTCCGTCAAGTACGGTTGACCAATAATTCCAGGCTTTAAATATAGAGGTTTGGATCGTTGTCGGCATCATCTATGAGAAAGTAAAAGTCTACTCTGGTCTGATAAAGGATGACATATTTAGATGGGCATCATTTATAGTACAAAACGAGAGAATTATTTTCTAAGCTCATTACATGAAAACCTCGGTTTTCGCACAGCTTGATGAGTTTAACGGAGATATAAGGCTGACTAAGACCCAAGCGCCGGTACAATCTGCGTAAAATTGTTAGGGAAATTCCTACTGTCTTAATAACAAAATCGAGGACGCAAAGCATTTAATTAAAATTGGTCTAACATACCCTGGAACACCGCTTATTCACACCTTTTATGTCAAGATGACTTCATTCATCCAGATCATGTAATACCCAACTTGTCCACACATGCAACACACTATAATCGGATAGTCTCCCCAATTAACAACACTCATCTCACGGATTTCATAAATGCCAAAGTCATCCGTGACAGCGATATTAATGGATACTTAATCGATCTGTCATTCCCCTGACAGCTAAGGTCGATAGCCGACACTCTGCTCACTAACCCAGACCTTGTTCTACCTACCTACAATGTCCATTGATTACATAAAATTCCGCGCCATCGATCGCCCAACACCCTCTGTTAATTACTGTCAGTACCGAACGCGAATTATGCAACGACAAAATGACACATGAAATAATATTAGCTCGAATCCCATAACGAACTGTAGCTGCTTCGTTGCAGCTAGTATGTCATACTATCGCAGACAACTTGAAAGTCAAGTAGGGAATGAAGACACTTTCACAGTCATATGACTGCACGCTTCAAATGTAAACGATTTTTTTCCATTGCACACGATTAGCATCACAATAGCCCTCAACTGGTCATCGTGCTCCCTGTTCATACCGACAGTTTAGGGTGACATCTATCACCAGTTGTCAAAAACGGAAGCAGAATGAATCCGACCTGCATGTAAAGAGCACATTACATAAGGAATGTTGAAACGTAGTTAGCTGTCAAAACCCCATGTCACCATATGCTCTTCCGTGACACTGACAATTAGGCATGCGTTCAGATGTTCGCATTTTGTTTGAGTCCGTTTGGGGTAAGCAGAGAAGCTAAAAACTTTCCACTTTGAATGCAAATAAATTAAATGACAGCGGGTTATCTAATTGTTGGTTGGTTTTATTGATTCTATCGCTGCAAATGTAAACGGCGCGCCGTAACGTGCTACGTTTCGAAGCCTGGAGTGTTTGTTTAATTAATTAACACGTTTTGAATATTTTTAGGTTACATTTTAATTGACTGTTATTTAGCGGTGCCATTTAAAACGTGAACCATGTTTTATAGAGAACTTGGTGATGTCCCTTTTTTTGTTTTGTATTCGTGTTTCGTTGTCTTCCTATCGGTGGTAATGATGTTAACAAGTTATTTAGCTGTGATATGATGCAAGCGATTCAATTGAGCGCGTGTTGTTGCTGAAAACTGAGTTAATCGGAAAACCGAGTTAAGTTTTCGTGAACGAATAATGAAGTTGAAGGAAAGGTACATACTTATGTGTTCATTGACAATTTCCCAGAAGATGCTAAAGGGAGGAGAAGTGTGCATAATGAAATAGGAAATTCATACTACAACGCTGTTCAAAAAATAGGGTAACTTTTTATTTTTCTCGAAAAAATTGTACAAATGAGGCCCTGACAAAAATCGTTGAATCCCGGCTCCACAGCGAGTGCGTCTGGTAGGAACTGAACTCGACGGTGGTGAGTCTAGCACACCGAGCTACGGAGTCTACCTTGCACAGATACCTTATTTTTCAAAGGCTGAAACAGGCAGAGTTGTCAATGATCATGGTGGTTTGTCAAAGCTTGACATGGCCTATGCGGCTTTTAAGTCGAGGAATAGGTTATGGAAACCAATTTGAAACTCTTGGTTTTTTTTCCTGTAACTATCGAATTCAGGCAAACCATATTGAGGTTCCACTTATCTCCATACCTCATGCAACCAGGGTCAGCAGTCTTATCGGATTAGGGCTTAGATGTCGTAGCTTGTCTTCGTCGAAGTTTTAGGAGTGGCCGAGTATACCAAAACCTTTTAAGATGTGATATCATATAAGCAAAGTTTTTTATTAGCATTTTCAAAGACTGTTTCTTTACCTGACTTCGCATTTTATTTTTTTAGGTCCAGCCTAACGCAAACGCTGTGTACAAGATCATAAAAATCGTCCTTTATGGTGCCATCGTTGTCCTCTGTTGGAGACTATACTCAAATAAGGCTGACATAATTTCGCTCTTATGTGGGTCAGCGCTCGTCTGCATGCCGTAAGCTTAGGAATGATTGCCTGAAGGAGCTTCTGCCATCCAGGAAGTATGTTACTATTGGATCAGTTCGTTTGGGAACTTAACAGATCAAGTCGTAATCATTCATATTTTTTTTTCTTGTCGAGGATTGTCTGTTCTCGAATACTTAATTTCAAATCCTAAACTGTTGACGGTTTTAAGTAATACTCGTATGTGGTCTAACAAGAGGTATCATTTTAACTCACTAGAAAAACTCAACACTTTTATGAACATTTGACCGAAATCGGCATACTTTTTTCAGTCTTGACTTTTCTTTGGTTTCAACGTCACTGATGACCCTTTTCAGCAAATCTTTAGTCAATATTTAGCAATTTCGGAAAAAATTTCGTTGACACGGGTTCATTCTAAAAACATACATTTTTCACTACTTCAACGTTTTCATCCATCGGCGACTTGCTGGGTATACCGGGCGACGATCGCCCCTAATATAATCTCGGCCTTCTGTGAAGACCTAATTTTCAAGCACGTTGGAGCACTTAATATTATTTTTTACACAAATTTTAATAGAAACTTTAGCAAAAAATTGCCAAAAATATCAAAATACGTTTAACTTTTATATCTGGGAAAACAAACGAAATATTCAATATGTATATGTAGCTGACAATGTTAACGTATATTAGGCGACATGTGTACCAACATAATAAAAATAAAAATCGAAAATAAAATGTACTTATTGGGTATTCGCATTAATTTTAAAGGATAAAAGATAGCGATACTAGTACTAACTATACGTATCCGACCATACTGTTACTGCGTTAAATTAAAGCAACGCCATCTGGCGTCAGCTTTAAGAACGTATCCATTTGTTAATGTCTAAACACCTTCTTCTTTAATCTAAGAATATGTCGAAATACGCGCCAACGAGTGAGCATTTGCAAAAAGTTTTACTGTACTTCTTTAATTCGAAGAAGAGTCATCGGTTGTTATTGGAAGTTTATGGTGATCATACTCCATCGATTTCGACCTGTGAATACTGGTTTTGTTGCTCTAAAAGAGGGGATTTTGACACAAAAGATAAGAAACATCGGGGACAGCCAAAAAAGTTTGAAGATGAGGAATTGGAAGCAATACTCGATGAAGTATTGCGTGTCAAACGCAAGAAGAACTTGCAGAATCAATGTTGACTAAGCAACAATTTCCAGACGGTTGACATTGCGAATGATTCAAAAGCAAGGGAATTAGTTACTATACGAGTTAGAGCCAAGGGACGTCGAAAGGCAATTCTGCTTGTCCGAAAAGATGCCTAATTGTCATAAAAAAAGTATTTTTTGCATTGCATTATTATTGGCAACGAAAAGTGAATCTTTGATGATAATTCCAAGCGCAGAAAATCATTTTTAAACCCGGCCAACTGCAAAACCAACTATCCGTGCCGACGAGGTATTGCTGTGTATTTGGTGGGATCAGAAGGCAATAGCCAAGAAAATTACCGACAACAATTGATGCTTTTGAGACAAACCATCAAGAATAAACGGCCGAAATAGGAGACTAGGCACGACAAATTTATTTTCCATCATGACAATGTCTGACCGCATGTTGCGTAACCCGTTAAAACTTAAACGCCGAACCCAATGACATTATCATCATCTGTGACGATTTCAATCTCCCACAGCTGAAATGGGTTCAATCCGATGATGAAACCTATTATTTCGCAGCTTACCCCTCCTCAGTTAAAAAAATCCTTTTCTCAGATCATCTCTCTGACTCCGGCCTTCCACAACTCAGTGCCATCACCAATCATATGGACAGACAACTCGACCTGATTTTCTCATCTGATGCCGTAAACTGCATTGTTACCCCAAGTAACCATCTTCTCTCTACTTTAGACCACTTCATCCACCTTTATCGATAACTCTTTCACTCGAGACTCAATTCACTGTACTTCCCTCCGAAAATATGTACTGTTTCAATTTCCGGAAATCTGACTTCGCGAAACTAAATAATCTGCTCGACTATGTTAATTTTAATTTCCTTTTTAGCCCTAACTCACACATATCCTTAAATGAAACTCTTGCTTTTTTTTAACTCAAATCAAGAAAAAAGAACAACACTTCATCTCCGCCCTGGTATGCCAGGAACTGCGCTCTTTGCGCAATAAAAGAAACAAAAATTGGCATGCCTCGTCTGCATCTGACCTTTCTAATTACATGCTAGTTACTACTACACTAAATTTGTACATCTATGGGAATCACTATACCTCCGATACCTGAACCGAATGCAATTTCCCGTATCTCTGACCCCAATTGTTTCTTTCACTTCATTAATACAAAAGCAAAAACCGATAACTACTTCGCTACACTTAATTTTCTTAATAACCCTTCCAACGAACCCGAAATAATCGCCAACTTCTTTGTTGATTTCTTCTTCAATCACTAACCGATTAGGACTTTCAACCCGATCGCGACTATTTTCAATAGTTATTTGAATATCTCACTAAATTATTCTCCTCAAGCTCACTGCCCTCGGTTTCTCTCGCGGTTTTATCTCATGGATCAAATCTTATCTAGAAGATCGTCAATATAACGTTATTTTCAGATCTTCTATCTGTGATCCAATTAATGCTACCTTCGGTGTCCCACAAGGTAGTCATCTCGGCCCATTGATATTAATTCTAACTATTAATGATGTTGGCAGCGTTATTATGAACTCTCAGCTCTCCATATATGCCGATGATATGAAAATATTTAACCATTTATTTACATATCTTCGCGCAACCCGAACCTATATTATTCGTAATTAAACCGTTTCTCTGTCAACTTCTTGGTTGATCTAGAGGTCATTTGTGACCATGAACTTAACTTTCGCCTCCATATCGACAACATTATCAAACGTGCCAACTCTACCCTCTGTTGGTCCAAAGAGTTGTCGAATCCTTACGTTACGAAATCATTATAAATTACTTTGGTAATTAATTAGTATGGCCCCCCTCTTACGAATCCCACACTATGCGTATTGAGGCCATTCAACGTAGGTCTATCCGTTTTGCCCTTCGTGACCTTCCCTTATACGGATCGCATAAAATTAATCAACTTCCAACCCCTTAAAGAACGACGCGATGTTGCAGATATTCTTTTTATTCACGATCTTCTCAGCGGTAGCATTCACAGCCCCACATTATTGCACATGATTCCCCTTAACACCAATCCACGTAACCTTCGGTCCATGACCCATTCCCGCATAAACACTCATCGCACAAATTATGGCTACCACGAACCTGTGTTCAGAATGCTGCGCAAAGTTAACTCCAATCTCTTCGACCTTCACATCAAAAAGTCCAGTCTTAGAATTGCCCTATACCACAACCCTTCACCCTCTCCTTAATTGTTTCCACCGTCACTTAGTTAATAAGTTTTTTTTTTGTTCGTTAAGGCTTACTTTAAGCAAATAAAGTGCCGCTGTGGAGGTGTCAAAATGAAAATCAAAATCTTTATACGCAGTCCGGTACCAAGTGGTTACGGAAAGATCCGTTTCTCCGATCGTGTCGAAATAGGCATGCCTGGGTTTTTTAGTCACACTCCGGGCTAGGGTGGCGGTTTTTTTTTAATGGAGTTGCATTATTCACATTATTAGCCTGTGCGAAACGACTTTAACTGTGTGAGAAGGCGTCTGATTAAGGCCAAAAGCAGTCCGAACCTTACGAAGCGTTTTTGCGATATTTTCACTGTTATTGTAGTGAATTTTCACCATTGTGTACAAATTCTATTCAATGCCTTCGAAAAAACCGTCATTAAAAATAGCTTTATTTTTAAGAACAGAAAATAGTCGCAATTCATACCAAAACATTCGAAAAATATATAGAATAAAACAATTGTGAAAATCTTGAGCGATTTACAGATGGTGAATTGGAGACGGTTTATAATCATTACGTTCATTTTCATCATATTTAAGCAGTGAATATTATGTCGCATCCGTAGTGCTCCTCATCTTTAACCATCCTTATTTCGTAGGCGACTCACTAAATGCAATATTCAATAGTTTCCTATTACTTTTTGAACAAGCTTCACAAGCTAAATTCTGATGAAATTCTTAAGAAATTCGAGATACACAGAACTAGGCAAAACCTATCAAGTTCTTTTTTTTTTATAGGGTTCGCGCAAGTTCAAGAGTTACGCTCTTATGATGTTTGTCACACACACTGGACGGGGTGTACATGGTTTGTGTCGAAGATGTTCGTTTACTACTCTCCAGGGGTAGTTGTCCTAAATAGGATTCGTCAGATTTGACTGAATTTGTTGAGTTGGTTGTAGTTCGCAGTAACTTTGTTTTTTTTTTTTTTTGTTATATTGGAAATGCATACACAGAGTATGAATTTTGAAGTGTTCTTATATTGCGAGTGTTATGTCTTCGTCAGCATTTTTTTTGATCATTTCTCATTCACAACTGATGTTGTTGCACAATTTTTCCGTATAGCAATTGTTCTTGCCAATGGACAGGCTTGGACCACAGATCTCCCACTCAACAGTCGGTGATGATTACCATTGCACCACGACCACCCCCACAACTCAATTCAAGAATGCGGAAAACTAACTTACGTCTTCAAGGAGTCATAACCGGTGATGGGCTATGGGTCGCATACACCAATTAGATCCGCCAGAATACTTGGGCAAAAAAGGTAGGCCGTCACAAGCTTTAGATTGTAAATTGTATAATATTGTATAGTACTATGTGGCATTGAAAAGGACTGAGGAATACCCCCGAATAGTCAAACCATTAGGAAAGGCTTCGTCTTCCATCGCAGTCCATTTTTCTTTGATGATTAAACAGAAACTCGAAAGAAAGTGTTTGGAAGTTTCCATGGCTCTACCGTATGGCCTAAAAATAGGGTACTTTGATAAGAGTATTTACGCACTCTAGACAAACCAATTAACTTTTACTGAGAAATCGCCCTTCGTCTAAAGCTGTCAAAGAACATTTTCATTCTAAGCCGATTTTATCATTTACTTTAACCTTACAGTTCAAGCCTAAATGAAGTCGTCAACACCTTTACTCAGAATGATAATATGGAATATATTAAAGATTTTTGTTTTTACTTCGGGTTATAATTCACAGTATTTAAGCCACTCGAATTACAGGTCTCTATTCCACACCTACTTTGATTGGTTATCAAAGTTGGGTAAATGAAGGTTACTATCCAAAAAAAAAAATAGCCAAACCTAAGGTATCCGATGAATCCGCCTTTGTGTTGATCGAATCTGGGGTCTTGAGACTTTTCAAATGTAAAAGCGATCGGCCTATAGCGAAAAGTTAGTAAATGGAAGATTTTGTTCCTTGTAAACATACATATGTAGGTAGAATAGATGCCAGTTGATACTTTTATGCCGCAGGATGTTGAACCTGGACGACTCCATACCGCTTTTCTATCCTACTCCTGGATGATGTACATAAGTTGTGGCTATTTGCTTAAGTCATCGCGATGATGTACGGTTCTAAAAATGGAACGGCGCGCATACACAAAGCACAAAGAAAGAATTAGTCACTGAAAATGACCGATAAATATCTTTACCGCCCTAGTCAATACGTCATGTTCTTGGTGACAAGCAATCTGCCGCACAAGGCCCCTAGTCCAAAACTCCCGACCACTATCATTCGGCTGTGTAAACGTTTTCTCAACAAATAACTTAATTTCTTCGTTCCATTCGGACGGAAATATCACGTAGCATGAATATAACTGCAACTCCTCTTTTTATGAAATATACAGAACGTGCAAGGGTACACCTTCGACGCACTGCATTAAGGAAGCAATAAACATCGACAACGCCATTGATGCGTTCATCACTCAACTCGGCAATAATTGTCACTGCAGACACCCTTTCGGTCGACCAAAGAGCCTATTCCAACTCTTCTCTGTCGTGGTGCATGAGCATAGGCACGACGCGTAGCGTAAGCATGACATGCCTGTCCATTAATTGATGAAGTGATTTGCACTTTACTCACACCAGTCAGCTGATGAGTGTCTTGTTTTGATTGTTGGATTGGAAACTTATCAAAGTAATTGATGTGCACGCTGATGGCTGCGGCAGTGGAAGTGACAAAGGCCACGATAAACCTTGTGTGGAAGACGCGAGTGGGACGGCAGCGAATTGTATTGACGACAATTGGAATTTAAATTGTGATGAGTGATTAATATCAGCTGATAGTGATTTCGAGTTTTGGGTTGCGGTGATGGTGATTGATGAGGACTCTGCAATAAGTGCGGATTGAATATGGTTCCGTGTTATTAGGATACACATATAGAATGCCTCATGGTCCATATTCCCGACAACGAAGGGCTTCGTTGGACGAGTTTTCATTGATGGATAATGCAATCGATTTCAAAGCTCTCCCAATGCAAAGGAATCAACTCGAAGGAAACCTGCCTTCAAGCAATTTCGCCTTGAACGCGATTATTCCCACCACGAATCTACCTCTTTCTATCATTACTCTCCTGTCCGTTGCCGTCTACTTCATCCGCAAACATGGTCATTTATAGAACTCCCCCCGAGCGAAAGCACTCTCTGCCAAAATCATTTCTTGCTCATTTCCTTTGTGAATTAACCAGAGATTTTCCTTTCACTCGGTTGCTTTTTGGCATCATCCAAGCCGTTTCACCTGTAGACCGACGTCCAAGCGAACCGCACAAATGAACAATTTCCAACTCGTAGATTGATTGATGTCACACCGGCGACCAGAGACACAGTCAGACGAATTGGCACCGCCAATGGCAATTGCCACAGAGACTGGGCATTAGATCCCCGCGAACTTGGTGTAGTGATGGATAACTGCACAGGAAGTCGGTTAGGGGCTACGAATTTAAACGAAAATAGCACCCAAGTACACAGGTAGATATTGCTTTCTTTGCTCTATTCACGTTGGGGATGTGTCACCGCTGTTAGTCGGAAAAACCGTCCCCATTTAGGTAGATGATTTTCGTGATGGTGATAGTGACTGACGATGATTCGATTCTGATGTACAACACCTGTACATGGGTGTTTCTGTTTTTTCTTTATCTTTGTTCGTGTCGAGCTTCCGACATCGAGATTTTCTCGTACTCGAGTGACGGGTGTGCCAAATTTGAATGGTAAATGCTTGGCACGAGCAGGGGTGACGGATGACTCGTTGAACACGGAGTCGTTATCAACGGTGATGTTATCGATTTAAAGTGAATTAGCGTGTAACTATCGAGTGAGTTCATTTTCAATTTCACTCGCTTGACTTACCTTTGATTCGATTAACAGTAATTAGGAACGTATTGGATCATGAGGATTCCTTTGGTTTAATTTTGTTTTCGCTGAGCGGTTCTATAATATATAGCGGATTCAATATTTAGTAGCAAAGATGAGCCGGATTTGAGGGAGATGTCGGGGAGTAACCTTTACTGAGAGGCTGATAAAATGGCAGTCAAATGAAGTCAGGAATTGGCAAAGTGTTACAATCAAAAGAAAATCATATCCCAAAAACACAATTTTTTGTACAGTGAAACCAAGACTACTTTGAAGCCACCCTAGAAAAGGCAAATGAAAATCCAATCCAAAACATCGATATGGCTTGCGACTAAATAGAGCTTAGTCAATTATAGTATTAGATCCCACATGACTTCGAAAAGAAGAATGAACACCGTTGTGTAAGACCCTATAAGCGTCGAAGCTAGCCAGGCAAAAGGTATTCCAAAAAATGTCGGATTGCGTGATGCGGATTATGGGTTGGCGGCATCATTGGTCCCTATTTTTTCAAAGATGAAGCTGGGCAGGCAACTACAGTGAATGGAAAGAATTATCGTGGAATGTATTAGGTCTCGACGATTTCTGGTTTGAACAGGATGGCGCTACCATCCCACAAACTATTGCGTACGAAATTATAAGGTCGCATTATTTCGCTTAGATAAGAAGTGGCCTAAGCATGCCGCCGCCTTCCTATACGGAAAATATAAGCTCCTTGCGGCTTATCAGAGAAAACTGCCACAAATGTAAAACTTCGTTGTTCTTAGTTGTTATCGAATTTGGTTAGACAAATGTAAATATGAAATTCTGTGCTTTATGTTTTACCCACTGCCTTTTAAGGTGAAGGGAAGTACAGGAGTTGAATGGTCAATGGTCTAAATCAATACTAGAATAAATGCAGTTAAAACCGACCTACACAGTTCCTATCCGGGCTACACAAAAGGTAGAAAATGAATTAAGACCAAGCGACTCTTTCATGACATACCATAAGTGGCAGGTGACGACAAGCTGCACTTATTCCTATTAGGAAATGAAGACAGAGATGGGTAGGACACATGGAACGAATGGACAGTGGACTGACAGCTATAAGGATACCGAGTGGAAAACCCTTAGGAAAAAGAACCGTAGGAAGGCCGAATCGTAGATGGGAGGACAATATAAGGATGGAGGAGCAGAGCAGTGAAACATGAGGGGAGCACACGCATGCTATGCTTGTCGAAGAGCTGTCAAGGTGGCTCTGTACTTTTGAATTATGAATCTGCGATACTAATAATAATAATAAAAAAAAATTTAAAGTAAAACGCAATATTACAATTAGGTCACAGAATACCTTGATATGGCTGAATCACTTTTAGTCCTATTAGAATAAATACTACGTTTGTTCAAAAAATAAGGTGACCTTTTAAATGCCGGGAGCTAAGTAAATTCGATTTTCGAGCTTATTTTTTTGTAATGTAGGTATACATGTCTCCTAACAAGTGTTGATATTGTCAGTTATTTTAAACATTTAGTTTGTTTTTCATCAGGTTAGACTCGTTTTTGTTTCTTGGTGATTTTTTGTTATTGAATGGGCCCAAGAATCTATTAAATTTTGTGTGAAAAGTAAAATAAAATGTTGAAATGTTGCCTTTGGCATTTGGTGGGTCTGTTTATAAATGGTACAAGCTCTTTACAGAAGGCGGAGGAGATGTTAGTGATGATGCCCGGCCTGGACGCTCTAGCACGTCAACAACGGATGGAAACGTTGAAGCAGTGAAGAAATATGGTATGAAGAATCATCGAATCAATTTCAGAGAGTTGTTGAGGATAGTGGCATATCGGTTTCGAATTTTTGATTTTTTTTTTAGATAACTATTTTGGGCATCAAACGTGTTTCAGCGAAGTGTGTCCTAAAATTGCCTCAGTCACCGTATTCACAGGCCTTGACCATCCGTGTCTTTTTTGTCTTCCCAAAAATGGAAAGGCCTCTAAAAGGACGGATATTTGCCACGATTAAGGAAATAAAGTCCGCATCACTGAAAGAGCGATGAAAGGCTACATGAAAATGTGCACATCAGAGGTGCTTCGAGGATTGGAAAAATCGCTGGTGCAGGTGCATTATACATATCTGAGGGAGAGCTTTGAAGAGTACAAAAAAGAAATTAATGACTATATAAATATTTTTCGAGTAAAATAAGAAGTCACCTTATTTTTTGAACAAAACTGGTTGTTGTTTCACCATCGGTTATTAGAGGTTTCAATAGTTCTTTAACATCATTGACTTAATTTAGCAATTACCATTTGTCGCTGACAATGTGGCTCAGAAATTGGTGTTGGCATCTAGCCGCTGATGGTGTTGATATAAACCCTTGCAATATGCTTGTTTAAAAAAGGTTTTCCGAAGTTCGCCGATCGGCAATAAAAACAAAAGGTCCCTTTCATCTACTCACATGAGAAAAAATTAAACACATTTGGCGATACAAAACTCGGTATTAAAAAAATTCCCAAAACTTTTTGAACACACGTAATAGGTGCATCAACCTAGTTTTCTTGTTTTGTGTTTATGAATACTACTGACAACGGAAAATACTTCCTCAAGTAAGAAATCTCATATTGGCTGTTTATGTACCCAGTGTGTGATGGTCCTGAGATGTATAGTATGTGTAAAAAGTACGGAGATTTGTTACAAAAGACATAAAAAATCATCAAAAATGTTGATTAATGCCGGGAGCGTTGAATTCGGCTAATGGCTGTTCCATACCCGGTTTGTCATGCTAGCGTAAAACCTTATGGTTCTTGCTTAAGGTATCGGCACCGTCAAGCAAGATCAACAGATAAACTTCGGCTTCAATCTATGCCGTGGGTATGATAGGATTAAAGGTTTCACTTTATATCAACAGAATCAGTTTATCCATCTAGTGATTATTTTATTTTATTTCTTCATTTCTTTTGGATAGAACTTGAAAATTGACTTTGTGGAGTGTCGAGCTGGTATATATAATCCTCCCCTGACACCTTTGGTTAAAAAGTTTTTTCCTCTAGTAAAAAAAAACTCTGTGAGCGCTTACAGGCGGAATAATTATCACGTTTGTCATCTGGAGCAGAACAATCTTGGTCTTTTCTTGGAACCAAATAAAGCTAAAAAGGCAAAGCCATCATTTGTTTACCACGGCGGCAAGTCCCCTATATGCAACTACCTCGAAGACATCATCCACCCAAATAGCAATCTTTATCTAAAGCTCTATCTAATCTTTACACATCATGATATCGCAGTCATAACAACGACACAATCCCCCAGACGAAGCAACTACTCACACAATTCGTATGGTCACCAATAAACAACGGGTAAGCAGAGATACCCCGATAACAGGCGACCCAAAAAGCGAATCTTCGTCCTATAAACGATCAATAAATCACAAAGGACCCAAAATGGATTCAAAGGCATTGCATTCCTAGAATGGAGTGGTATGGAAGCACCCAAACCAGTGAGTCGCTGGTATACGTCGTCCCACTGACGATGGAAATTGAAATCCCATAAGTCGGCTTCCTTTGTTTATTGTAGAAAGTACATAATTCTCGTCTATTTTTAGCGAATATTTATCGGTACAATTAGCGCTTTTTCAGAAGCTGGAAATTGATCCTCTGATAGCATGAGCAAACTGCAATCTGTCATTAGTAAGTTAAAAATACATGTCAATGTCACTGTCTCCAACTGGGGGGAGAGACGGTAGGTTTTCTTAGATAATCAGAATCATTGATTTTTGTTTAGAACAGTAGCGATAGGTTGTAGTCGAAGCACGACGAAGAAAGTTAGATAAGACGTTGTTTTGATTTTGGCATGGAAGTGAATGGTTGCGTCGAACTGTCTGCGACAGATTGTAACATTCACGGTGTTAATGAACGAGCTCGAATCACGCAGAAGCGTGTTGGTGTTTACCAAAAAGAAAACATCAAACATTAGGCAGTCACACTTGTGAAGCGTGTTTTTGGATAACAAAAATCCTGACAAAGATAAATAGAGACATAAAACCAATGATTGTTTACGCAAGCCGGTCTATAAAAATGCTATCAAAGTGCTATTGCCTATTGCCGATGGGGTTAAGGAGCAGTAGGGCTCATAATTACTAGTGTTCATAGTGCAAAATATGTTAATTTTTCAACGAAACTCTAGTCCCTATACAAAGGTTAAAAGTCTGACTCAATTTTTATTATTATTAGCGCTACAGCCGGTGTTGTGTGTGATTCATTTCTACCCTTATGTCAAAGGAACCTACCGTTTTCATTGCCAACTCTAAATTCGAGAGAACTATACTACGATGGGTCGTTGAGAAGAAATAACGTGAAATACGATTTCCATAAATTAACTGTGACGGGATTCCAAACACGTTTATCGGTGTGTGAAGTCAACACACCAAACACTGAGTCACAGTTCAAGGTTGACATTTCAGTGACTTGGAATCAATTGCTTTACGGTAATACGATTTAAAATAGTCCTAGCCGACATCACTTGATATACATATATTTGATCATTCCAGTTTATAGAAGTCGGGGAAAATCGGAAAATATTGAAGAGATCACGCGTAGAAGATAACGGACCCTTTTTACGAAGCTACTTAAGAACGACAAAGGCAAAGGGAAAAGTTTGCTAACATTCAGGAAGAATGTGCATCTAAAGCCATGAGAGCAATGTATGCAGGGATAAACGCTGTACGAAAGGATACCCGGCCAGATCAGGCACAGATAATGATGGACTCGTTTTCGGACAACGTATGAGTTGCAACCCAATGGAGGAGATATTTCGATAAACTTCTTAATGTGGACATGGGGCAGCCGTCAAGCTTAGGGGGAATGCACCATATGAGAACTACGTTATTCCAGCAGAAATTCAAAACTGCCAACCATCGAGGAAATAAAATAAACGATGGGGGGTGGGGGTGGTTGTCCTAAATAGGGTTTGAGAGATTCAACTGTATTGGCGTTGGTTGTATTGTAATTCACAGTAATTCTCTTTGTTTCTTTTGTTTCATATTGGAAATGCACACACAAAGTATGAATTGTGATGTGATCTTATGCTGCGAGTGTTATGCTTTCATCAGCACTTTTGATCATCTCTCATTCACAACTGATATTGTTGCACCGTTTTTCTTTAGAGGAATTGTTCTTGACTATGGACGGACTTGAACTGTAGACCTTCGCCTCGACAATTGGTTATGATTACCATTGTATCATGACCACCCCATTTAAGGAAAAGTGACTGCGCACAGTGCAAAAATTACCGAGGAAATCAATACTATCAAGTCAAAATATTGCCAAATATTCATTTAAAGAGCCTGACATCATATTCTATGGAAATAATCGGAGATTACCAGTGTGACCTCAGGAGGAACCGCTCTACGAGTGACCTGATTATACGACAGCTCCCAGAAGGGAAATGGTTATTCGGTGAAGCGGTCTACCAAGACTTTATAAGCCGATAACTTTATAAACGCTCTGAGAAAGTGGACGTTCAGTGGAGTTCACATGACATCGACATAAGGACCGAAATAAACGACAGGCTTCATATAGGAATCGCGAGATTCTTCGCGATGAAGAAACCCTTTAAAACAACTCTTATGTACCGCAATTTCAGAATCCATAATTATAAAACTATAATAATGGCAGTGAAACTTTACGGATATAAGACTTGTCTCTGACTTAGAAGAAGGAAAATAGATTTCGGATCTTTATAGACCCCTCCCGAGAGTCTCCACCAACTCATGCGCAGTCTTACAATCGAAGGGTGTAAGCAATCCGGTGATTGTGAGATAGTGGACCACCACTAAAGAGAATCTATGGTGAAAACAGGACGAAGAAAGAGGCGAGTGAAGAAAGCTGCACAACCCAGAACTCGAGAAACTATATTCAGCCCCAAGCTTTATCCGAATAAGAAAACTATGACGGACAGGACACGTAGAACAAACAGACAGTAGACGCACAGTCAGAAAAACAATGAGTAGAAAACCTGGGGGAAGGCCGCGGCGAAAATGGAAGAATAATATGAGCAAGAACCTAGAAAAGATGGAACAAAATAGGAGGGAGCACACTTATGACAAAGGGAACGCTTGGGAAGGGTGGTCAACGAGGCTCTGAACTTCCGAGTTCCAAATGGCCGGTAATAAAAATAATAACCGGCAACAGTTTAAGACTTCTTGTTCTTCTAACTGTCAAAGTATTTCCATTTTAGATATTCTTGTTAGTTGGTATGGAGAGCTAAACTAGATTGAACTAGAATTGTTCAAATTAACTCATCACCTCTCTAGTTCGTCCTAGGACTTATTTTAAATTTCCAATTTGATATAGTTAATTATGTCCTCTTGACAGAATTGTGAATATCGGTTTGGGTGGCACCATCTTTAGGTCACTTTTTTGTCTCTACTGTAGATGTCTCTACATATAAATGAGAAACTGAAAGACGACTTGACAGGCCCTATTTGAACTTTATCAACTCTAAAATAAACAAAATGCGTGCGGAATTGATATCTTGATTTGTTTCCATAATAAATAGGGTTTTCCAAAAAGGACTTGACAATTTTTTTTTTAAATAAAACGCAAATCATTTGAGATATTTCAAAAACTTTATTATCGGCTTGAAGTACATTCAAAACATTTATGAATGGAACTCGACTTCGTTTATATGGCCACCGCGAGCACGTTTGCAGTGGTCGATTCGTTGGACCAAATTTTCGATGAGTCGGTCACACATTTCGGCCGAATCGGCCGCTCATTCGCGTTCAATGTTGGCTCTGAGCTTCCAACGTCGTCGGCTTGTTGGCATAAACCAATGACTTAACCTAGCCCCAAAGAAAATAGTCTACAGGTGTTAAATCGCACGAACGAGCCGGCCAATCGACTGGTCCATTTCTTGAGATAACACGCTCATCAAACTTACTCTTCAATAAATCCATTGTAACGTGTGCTGTGTGGCTTGTGGCACCATCCTGCTGAAACCACATGTCGTCCAAGTCCATATCTTCCAATTCGGGCCAAAAATAATCGGTAATCATGGCGCGATAACGCTAGCCATTCACAGTAACGTGACGATCGTTATCGTCGACGAAAAAATATGGCCCAATAACGCCGCCGGCATGCAAACCGCACCAAACAGTTATTTTTTTGTGGATGAAGTGGTGATTCATGAAGCACATGTGGATTTTCACCCGACCAATAACGCATATTTTGCTTATTAACGAACCCATCGAGCCAAAAATGAGCTCGTCACTGAAGATGATTTTGCGATGAAATTCATCATCTTGGCGCATCTTCTCCAGAGCCCAATCGGAGAACGTACGTCGCTTCAAATGGTCCATCGGCTGCAATTCTTGAGTCAGCTTGATCTTGTATGGGTGTAAACCAAGATCCTTTCGCAAAATTCGCCATAATGTGGTCTGAGCGATGCCAAATTCTTGAGAACGCCGTGGAATTGACTGATTTGAATCGTTTGCTACGGACGCCTGAAGGGCAGCGACATTTTCGACACTTCGACCAACCCGTTGTCTCACTGACACGGCAACATCACACAACGAATATGTAGACTCAAATTTTTGCACTAAGCTTGTTATTGCCTGTTTACTAGGGCGAGAATTACGACCGAAAATTGGAGTTAACGCTCGTTCGTGTACTTTACCATGATGAAAATGTTGAGTTTACTGAATAAATTGACAATGACAGTTCGATGATTAGTGAAAGGGTGCGTTCACAAATTAAATTCAAAGCTGTCAAGTATCCATTGGAAAACCCTTTAGTTATATAGTTTTCTAGAGCTTCGTCGCTCTGAATTAAACAATTGGTTTGGGTTTTTTTTTCTCTTTCTACTCTTTATTTTGTATTTCAGTTCAATGCGTTTCTTTTAAATTAGTTTAACTTTAACTTTATTTTTATTACACAATTTTGTTTTACCGCGGAAGCTTTGCCAACGTCTGCACGATTCGATGGTCCCGAAAAGAAAGAGGCTGAGTGATCCACTTCATCTTCTAAGGAGAAGAGATTGGAGCAAAACGAGGTCGATCCTCGCATGCGACGGAAACTCACACTTGGCGCGTTTGCGGAACCAAATATTCCAAGTGTGATAGCTAGTTATGCTAGCCACACATAGGGGGCTTGAATGTATAACAATATCATATTCACACATAGATCCCTCTAAAAACGACGTCAAACGAGTTTAACTATAAAAATTAATCATTCGAAAAACGGCCAATTGTATCAAATCACACGTGACTCTTTTTATGACTGACAGTAATCGGTTTGATTAGCACTGGCTAGGTACAGTAAACCAAAAAATAGTAAGACTACAGAATATCTTTCATTTCTTATTTTTAGTGATTTCACGAATTCTTTTTGATAAAGACTCGACCAATGTATGATAAGTAGTAGATTGTGCAGAGTACAAACTTGCCTGTATTTTTTGCACTATTCCTTTTTATTTTTAGATTATTCAGCTCCAAGGGATTCAGAAACAACGATGTCGGATCATCGACAGATTCGTTCAATAGATTCGCCTCAATATTACAATCACATCTGCCTACCACATCGGTTGCCCAGAAAAAGTTGAGGTAGGCAACCGCACCACCCCATGGTGGAATAATAAACTCTCCAAGCTAAGAGCATTGACCAGAAAACTGTTCAATAAAGCCAAGTTCAATGGAGACTGGACATCACCCCGCGCCTCACTCACCAATTATAACCAAGAGATTAGAAGAGCTAAAAGAGACTCATGGAAAAAGTTCTGCAGCAGTCTCTCAGACATACAAAGCAGTGCCTGCACCCAGAGAGTTCTCGCCAAAACGCACACCAATCAAATTGGTCTGTTAAAGAAAGCAGATGGCACATATGCGGAAAATGGTTCAGAAACATTAAAAATATTTATAAATACACACTTCCCAGACTCCAACATCATCCCCCCCACCCTCACAGTATACCTCCACAGATCAGGGCAACCAGACCCAACTGGGAGGACTGGAAGAGATCACGGACAATTTTTTATGAAGGAAGTATAAAATGGGCCATAAACTTATTTGACCCATACAAATCTCCTGGAGAAGATAATATCTTCCCAGCTCTCCTTCAGAAAGGAAGTGCGCATACGCTGCGCCCGTCTTGTGGTACAAAACACAACAATCATCAGTACAAGCCAAGCTCAACAAACTACAAAGACTAGCTTGTATCTGTATTACAGGAGGCATGAGATCAACCCTCATAGCAGCGCTTGAAGTCATCACGGACCTACCACACGCCCACCTCCAACTTAAAAAAAAAAACAAACATATTCGTCCATAAACTCATCGCGGCGGATGGCTTTAATCCTAGGCTTTTTCATCCTGACGTTCTGAATGAACTAAACAGGCATGAAATCCTAAAAATAGCCTTTATAGACAATTGTCTTGCAAGGTATTGCTTCAGCAAAAACTTTAAGGTCACAATTCCTTCTCGACACACCTAGGAGCAAAATAAAACTTTCTTCGATCGTCAATCTTACTCGTATGTATGGTACACAGATGGATTCAAAACGAACGGAGGTGTTGGGGCTGGAGTATACGGAGCTAACACTGTAATACACATCTATCACAGCATAGACAGGTACAACTCCGTATTTCAAGTAGAGATATTCGCAATTGATCTCTGCCTCAGAGAAAATATAAACAGAGGTAACATAACTATAACCAATAAAAACATTTATATTCTCTCTGACAGCAAGGCTGCACTCCTAGCCCTCAAAAGCTACGAAGTCACTTCTAAATTGGTATAGGACTGCTTACAACTATTACGCACATTGGCCATATAGGAAACGAAAAAGCAGACCTATTAGCAAGAAAAGACTCTGCATCACCATTTATGATGCCTATACCATTCTGCGGCATACCTATCAGCATCATAAAATGCTACATAATGGGATGATAGAGGAACCCGGCCAACTACTACTGGACACAAACGGAAGGTAGCAGACAAGCCAAGATGTTCCAACCAACCACTTCCCTTAAAAGAATGAACCAACTCCTTAAACTCTCTAGGAGTCAGATTCGCATAGTCACAAGATTCCTCACTGGACACGGTCCGGTCAACAAACATCTTAAAACCATGGGCATCACACAAGATGATACCTGCAGAATGTGTAACGAAGAGGCAGAAACAGCAGAGTACATACTGTGCCACTGTAACTTCCTCATCAGTACATGACACAAACACCTAGGCAGGCATTATCTTGAAGCATACTAAGTTTTATCATGAACTCAGGATTTTTGAGTGAACTCTAAATGGGGGACATCACAATAGGCCCATGAGAGGCCGCAGTGATCAGGAGACATTGTCCCTCCCCCCACCTTAATCTAAATTTAATGGATTCAGGCGGGCCAGGTTACGAGGCCACTAGCCACTTTTTTACTGTGCTAGCCGTATACCTTGTCATACGGCTTTCGTTGTCATGCATATACTGCCTTTCCAATGGTATCTCCTATTCTTTTAATATCTTGGCGTAATACCGCTAGCCCATGTTCTAGTTAATTCAATATATAGGGTCAAAAACAATACCGTACTCATGCCTCAGGCACCGAATTCGCAAGTCGACCCTCTGCTATTTTTGTCTCTTTTCAAAACTGAAAAGGCCCATGAAGTATTTGCCATGATTGAGAAGATAAATACTGCATAGCTGGAAGAGTTCTAGGTTATACCAGAGAGCTCTTGTCAGAAGTGCTTCGAAGATAAAAAAAAAAACAAGCGCTGACAAAAGTTTATTATATCAGGAGGGAAGAAATAGATATTGATGGAAAAATAATAATAAATTTTAAGAAAACCAAAAGTCACCTTATTTTTTGAACAAATTTCGTACATGCTATACGCGTTTGGCGTTCATATGGAAAACACTAGTTTGTGCTGAAATAATTTCAATAAAATCTGTCGGAACGAGGAAATCCTAGAGTATGCCCGTTTCCGAATATCAGGATGACCTGGTCTCTCTGTAAACAGCAGATTTACGTCTGAGTGATGTCTTCAAATAAAGTCCCTTATTTCACTGGCATGGAATCAGAGATTTTGAGTTATACAGCTCATTTCACAATGCATAAATTTGCTGATTCAAAGGATCATCGACTCTGTCATAAATATTCAATAATCTGGAGTGGCAGATTATGGAAATTTTTATAGAACAGAGAAGGACTTGTGCAGCTAGAATTGGAAAGCAACTTTCGGTTTAAATATGTTATCTCCAAAAACCTGCAATTTTTTTCGTATGAATTTGCTTTCAAATTTCACGGAGGAAAGACATTTCTGCCCATTTTTCATGCTTGAAATCGTTATACTGTTGTGGGTGATTCCTCTTAAACCAGGATGCTGGAAATATGTTTGTTTTCCAAATTCAATAAAATAAATGGAGAGCTGCCTGACGCGGTCATTTTGGCCAAACGTTGCAACAGCCTGCCTTCCAAGACAAAATTCCGAAAACATAAAATAAAATATGATTCCAAATGGAATCAGGAAAACATGATAGGCAAACGAAAGTAACTTCTCAGAAATTCACTTTATTGGAGAACGTTTTTTTTCACCTACCAATTCTAAGATCTCATTCATAGCTTAATAGATTTGGCGAATTGGAAATTCTGCGAAAATATTTGAACACCTGTGTTAATCTTTCGCCAAAGTATTACATTTCTCACCCCTCACACTCAAGTAAGTTTGTTTCCGCAGCAACACCCCATATGATGAGTCAAAGTTCGCATTAACACGAAACAACAGAGCTATCCCCTTTCGAACCTCAATACACTTTGTGTCGTTCACAGAAACTCCCCTTTCTAAAGACAAACAAAGACCAAAGCAACGCAGCTATCAGGTCTTGTCACCTGAACTTTGATAAATGACCAAATTCTAAAGTACTTCATGTACGAGTAGTCATGCTATCCACACTTCTAGCCAAATTCAAAATTGCTTTGTTCCGAAAATACCGGCAATAAGCCTGTGTATTCAATGCCATCAACCAAACCCTCGGAAGCATGAACTCGGAAAGTATTTTTAAAATTCAAATCAAAAACTTACTGAATTCCGGACGAAAGGAAAAAGTTCATTAAACTAGTTTGTACTTGGTTCATAGTACAGATACGGAAACATGACGTATGTGCGTTTGTTTATGGCGAATCTGCTTAAATGCCACTCGCTTCGATGGGGAAAATAGAAAATATCGAAAAGTACACGCTCGAATATGCTTGGCGGCAAGCGGTAAGCACTTTACTTCTACTTGTTGTGTGAGTAAATACTCGGGAATTTGTTTTTAGAACCAAAGTGTGCTGAACAATATGTAGCTCGATTAGAATTTTTGGCGATAGTGAGGTCGAACTGATGTGATACATGCAAATCTATGAGAAACAATGAGGATCGATATCTTCTAAAAACCTTTTGAAAACGATCTTTAAAGAAATAAAACGCTTTCGCCGAATTCCCAGCAAAATATCCCCTTTTGAGGTTATCCCACAAAAAAAGAACTCCAAAAAAGGCTTTTTAGATAGCTTATGTAGAAACGAGCAGGAGGCCATTCCACGGGCTTGCGTGATGTGCGAAGCGTTAATCGTGCTAATTAAGATAATTTCCCCTAATTCTTATTTTTTTTCTGCTGCCAAATGTAACTAGATTCAGCTGGATTCAGCGCAAGACTTAACAGTTGCGCGTCACTGGCTTTTTCACATGCTCATTATATAGGTTTGAATCAATCCTAAAATAAAAACTCGAAAAAAGGTATGGTAGCGGGAGGAGATACCTATTTGTTGGGTGTCACATGAAATATGATCGGAATGTGTAGCGTCGGAATAATCATATATTTAATATATCTTGTGAAGATAATTTTCTCTGCTATTTTTGCTTCATTTCATGTCAGTTTAGAATAACTCTAATCTTGTATTACAGGACGACTCATTTCTAAAAAGGAAAGGAATTGAAACTTGCTCGACATAGAGGCCCATAGCTCACGGATATTCCCTTCCTACTATAGAATTCTATTTGCAAATATAGCAACGAGGTCATGGACCAAACTGAGTGTCGTGGATATACATTTAGCTGAAAATTTGGAAGTTATGCATATCCCACGGGCCTTTAGGAGAAAACCTCGTTCCTATGTAAACTTTTGTTTATAAATATTTTTGAGCAAGTCTTTTTTTTGCTGCAGACATAAGACTTGGGAGATTTGACATGGAGCACTACACGATCGCACACTGAACACAAATCGCCGCATTATTTTTGAAAATCAACCGGTCAATAATTTACATTCAACGTGCTTACCGGCAATTTTATGGAGTTCAAAATGCTCCAATAGCTCCCACTATTCGTGCAAAAATGGCTAAATTTATGCAATATGGGAACGTTATGGTCGATCGACCGAAAACATTCAGGTCGTTAGTGAAAGTGTTGCAGCTGATCCTGAAACATGGGCACGACGATCGTTCAACACAGTTAGGCATATCGCGTGGCACGATTCGTCGGAGTTTGAGGAAAGATCTGCATCTATGCCCTGGTATATCCAGTTGGTCCAACAACTCAATCATGGTGACCCAGAAAAATGTTTGGAGCACTGCAGAACTGTCCTTAACATCGCCGAAAATGACCAAGAATTTTTAGGAAACTTTATGATGAGCATGGATTTGTAAACAAGCAAAATTGCAGATTTTTGAGCACACAGAATACCAAAAATCTCCATCAACGTCCATTACACTCACTTAGTGTAATTGTTTGGTGTGGAATAACCTCGCGTAAGATTTATGGCCCATATTTTATTGAAAGTGATGCGGGTGCAAGCATTACATAATGGGCATCGCTACAGAAAAATGCTTCAGCGGTCGTGGGGCAATGAACTTATTGCGCGAAAAATTCCCAAATCGCATTATCTCAAATAATATGATATTGAATGGCCATCGCGATCTATCGGCTCAGACTTTTTTTAATGGGGTTACGTGAAGAAGAAGGTTAACATTAGCAAACCACACACTACAGAGGAGTTGAAACTCAATATTCGAGAAGAATTCGGGCAAATTACGCTGGAAACACTTAAAAAAGTCAAAGAAAGTGCTATCAAAAGAGCCTGCATTCTATTTGCGGCCACTTAACCGATGTAATTTTACATACATAATAAATTAAATAATAAAAAAAAAACATTTTGACCCACCCAGTAACTATATGTATTTTTAGCGTTTTTTTCCATGTTCAAAGCATTTCTGATATGCGATTTTTGGTATAGCTTTGTGCTTTCCCAGCGATGCAGTCTTTATCTGCTCAATCATGGCAAATCTTCGTCTTTTCCTGGGTCTTTTCAGTTTTAGAAAGAGAAAAAAGTAGCAGGGTACGGTAATAACGATATGATTAAGGTAATATTTTTGGCCAACAAATTGCACAAGCAACCATGACTGAGCAGTACGACCTCCCGTCAGGAACTCATGATGAACCACGCAATTTTCATCAAAGAAAACTGTTAGTAAAACAATCCTGTCTAGGCAAACTTCGCGTGCTTTTTCGGTCTTAGCTCTTCTAATCTCTGGTCTTTTCATTGGAATGATAGCTCTTTAGCTTCGACGTCATAACCACAACCCATGTTTCGTCACCAATGATTAACCTTTTTGGCAAATATCTGAAAAATATTTATGGCATTAGCCAATCGATATACCAATATCCTCAGCAAGTTCTCTGGTTAATGATTCGACGATTCTCCATAACAATTGTTTTCACGGCTTTGACGTTTTCATGTGTTGCTGACGTACTGAAATCGTCCTGGGCGGGCATCGTCATTAACATCTTCTCTAAACTCGCCAAACGCCACAGTCAACATTTCAAGCATGTTGGAGCATTAAGTTTTATTTTTCGGACAAAATGTACAGATTCTTTGTTTTCAATATCCAAAATATCTGATAATGTCAACATGTATTAGGCTATTACCAACATGTAATTAGCTCGCCAAAAGCCACCTTATTTTTTTAACATATCTCGTTTATTCACATTAATACATTAATACATTCTGACTATTTTATAACTTTAAAAATAACTATTTTTTCGTAATGTAAATTTCATCTGTATAACAGTCATATTCACGTTGCAAACTGATGCAATCACCGCGAAGGTAGAGGAAAGCAGACACAAAATTATCCACACAAGCTCAAACGCTATGTTATAATATTTCCTTATTTTGTTGAATGCGCTGATCGCGGCAACAAGCAGAAGTATTTCTGCTTAAATAAAAAAAAACGAAGAGATAGCAAAATATGGCGAATAAAATCGAAAACTTTTTTAGCAGAGAGAAAACTTATTTTAAAGATAGTTTGTGAAGGCGAAACCCCCCGAGAGGCTGCTGAACTTGATGGAATATCCTATACCGTATCTAGGGATGTTGTGAAATAAACCATTAGGGAAAGAAAAGTTGCACAAAAGGCAGATCTGCAGGGAGGCTAGCATTTGTGACTTAAAATAAATTTTAAGAAGATTTTGAAGGACTACTGTAGGGATGTGACATTGCTGACTAATATATAAAAAAACGTAAGCTAAATTTTGGTTTAATATAAAAATTTATTTATTTATTTACGTCAATAAGCGATCTTAAATCTACAATTAGACTATTGAAAGTTAACTATGAGGTCGATTAACTAATTTGAAAAGTAAAATATTTTAAAGTCAATCTGCTCATATGAAAATTAAAATCAATTACTCGGAACAAACAAACAACGTTCTCTTAACTGTTTCGATGGAGCCTAGGAGCCAATCAATGATAAAAGAGAAGGGTTTTGATATGATGTGACAAGATGTCACTTATGAGCATTAGCTACTAAGAAAATTTTCTTCCATTGTCAAGAGACTGAATTCCTAAAAGTTGGGATCTGGTAGAATTCGGCGGGATTTCGATGTTCCAACCCAATTTCGGAATACTAAAACTTGTAAATTTTTTTTGGATCATTTCGAATCTGTTGTAGTTAGTATGGATTCCAAATTACACGACAGTATTCTGAAATTGACCTAACATAAGAGTTGTATAGAGATTTAAAGGTAAAGGGGTTCTTGAAGTTTTTAGAGTTGCGTTTAATAAAACTTAACATGGAATTCACTTTAGCTACAATATATTCTGCATGCCTGACAAAGTTTAATTTCGAATCAAAAAATATACCATGATCTTTTTCCTAAAATAGTGAAAAGTTACGATAATAAGAAAAGAGATTATATAATAGAGTCGATTTCAGAAGACTGATCAGCTACCTTTCTGGACATTGTAGTCTGAGATATAATCTTAACAAAATTAACCTCTCGTCTGAAACGGAGCGTCGACTCCGTCTAGAGGACGTGGAAACTGCAGAGCACATACTATACGAGTATGCTGCCATCTTAGGAAGCGTATCCTCCTCAGAGAAATCATGACTCCTGAGGGGATCAGCCCAGCTCCTACGAGGGACATCCTAAACTTTATTAAGAAAGTAGAGCAACTCGTCGCCTAGGCACAATAGACCTGCTCTGTTCGCAGTGCTCTTGATATCTGTTAGCACTAGCCCGCAATTAAAAAAAAAAAATTCGGGGCAAATGTTATATCCACCAATGAGAACTCAGTGGAGATCAGACGAAAAATCACCCTGGGCATCTGCTGCTGCTCCGGTTTGTCAGAACAGCTAGGGTCAAACCTTCAAACAAATCAGTCCAAAATTACTCTCTACAGAACACTGATCTTGCCAGTCCTGCTTTACGGAGCCGAATGTTGTGTGATAAGCAAGAAAGCAGAGATGATTCTGGTCTCTTTTAAAAGAAAAATTCTCCGTCGGATATATGGTCCTGTCTACGAGGAAGGCGAATAGAGGAGGAGACACAACCGCGAACTCTACGAGCTCTACAGTGATGTGGACGCAGTCGGAAAGGCAAGAATTCGTCGACCACATTGGCTCGGCCACATCGAACGCATCGATGACCGCGTTCCAGTAAAGTCTTTGAAGTCAGTTAGAATAAAGACCGAAATTCATATTGTAATTCTATACGAAGGGTTAATGTAATTTGGGCAACATGAATTTCGGCACAGACTTTCTGAGAGTCTACGCCAAATTGTCAAACATTAAGGCGCTTAGCCGCTCGTCTCGAAGAGACTGGAAATCTAAGAAAAGTTTAAGAAGGCTGATTGGTCATTACCGCCTGTTTTCTTGATTAAGGGATTGAAGATGTTTCCTTTAAAGCGCAAACAGATCTTCGCTCACGCTCACCTGAACCTCAACGACGCAGTGGGTAATTTTCGGTCGAAAGTCATATTGAGCGATGAAGCCCATTTCCGTCTGAACGGATACTCTCATGTGCGTTTCTGGGGCACTGAGAATCCAAGTATATTATTCAGGAAGAGCCACAACATCGCCACGCCAGAGTTGCCACCTTATTTTGGATAATGTAGGTAACACGATTGCTGTGCCTAGTGAGCTATGAAGACGAGTTTTTGTTGCTCCAAATAGATGATTTTGGACTGGAGAATACAGCGAGCATGATAAGCGACATGTTGAAGGATGTGTTTCGTGCTCGTCGCAAAATGATAATTTTTTGGGATTAAGGTTTTTCAAGTCACGAGTTTATCAGAACAAGTCACAAACACAAAGCTCTCAAAGAGAATATCTGACCGATAAGAGGGCAAGAACTTATCGCCCGCAGTTATCGCCGAACCGATCGAAAATGTGGCAAAAGGAGTCCAAATGGTCATCAACAATGACGGCGCCCACTTGAGTGGACAACATAGAATATGATAGGAAGTTGTCATTTCCATACAAAGGTTGGAGAAAAATCGATTTCGTATATAAAGTTTAGATCTTTTGATTGATGTGAAGAAGGAAGCACTTCGCAGATTGGCAATTGACACCACCATTGTTTACTTACAGATTTCTGGCTGCACTGATGTGGTTTTTTAATCCACGTGTTTCTCTGTTTCTTATAAAATGTTGGTTTCAAAATGTCAGACCGCCCCGCCTTTCAAATATTTCCATACGCTACATCTAGTATCGATACGTGGAGACCATCAGTTGGTTTCATTATCAAAAGCACATTTCAAATAAACAAACATCAATCGTAATCACTCAATCTCCTCCAGTTGAAATCAAGTCAGTAGCTACGCGTACGTATCTTATCACTGATGCATGACAAAAAAAGCACTCCACACCCCGAACGACGCATGACATATTGATGGATTACCACGGTTTTGATCGAATTCACTGTCTCCCATCCACAATCAGCGATTGTGGCTTTTTGTCCACATCAACTTTTCATCGAGTCACAAGTTTGTCGCCACATTCACATCCATTACTATTGTATCTTTTCATTATGCTACCGTCAATTACCACTAGAACGTCATATGAGCTGACATCACTAAAAAAGGCTTGGCACTGAAACTGAAGTGAATTTACAGAACCCTGTGTCGGGGCCATGAATTATGCACTTGACCTTGACGAAAGTGTGGTTCACCGTCACAATCAGCCCGAATTTAAACAAGCGTCAAAGAACAGAAAAATAAATAACGCTTTACCGCGGCGACCTCATTAAATGCCATGCGGCAAGCCTTCGGAAAACGCCTCTCGAGGGAATTGTTGTTCTTTCCTCGCTATCCAGGCTCGTTATTATAAATGGATGTAGCGTGGGCTTGGAGTGCAAAGGGAGATGGAAATAAAAATCGATTTTCAGTAAAAGCTATGGCAGAGGTAGAGGTTTGGTGTTTGGTGAGTTATTTTTGAAGTACATATCCTCCTGGGGCTGAAGAGAAATAATGGTACGAATCCATGACCAAGGACAACATGGTAGATACACATGTGTGGAATCTATGTATATAAGAGTATGTTATTCAAGGTTGATGTGGGACGGGAGGTTTTTATTTAGCTTTTCATACTTTCATATATTTGTCAGTTATCTCGTCCTAAATTAAGAAAAGCAATGAGAAAGTACAAATTATGGGGAATCTCTGTCGCAAATACATATTTTAAAACACGTAGTACCCACTTTCTATCCTTAAGGAACCAACTTGGAAAGAGATTTTCTGTAGACGGTAAGTATGGTAAAATCGACAGCTAATTAGGGTTCAGTTTAGGTACAATTGCCCTACCATACCCAGCCTGACCTAGGGGATGTTGTTAGGATATTCAGGGGATATGTTAAATGGTTTCCTTGGGGTCGTACCATTCACATTTAGGCTGTAATTTGCTGCGACTAGTAGGTTATGACAACATCAATGCTAAAAACATTTTTCTCACTCTACCAAACCTCGGCGATTTCGGCTTAATAACGTAAATATCTCAAGTTTCTGAAGAGAGATTCAACGTAATCGCAATGATGGAGTAGCCTGTAGGTATCAATAAAAAAATATAAATTAAGATGACGGCAGCTTGTGCAGCCTTATCAGAGCAAGCAAGGGTACATTGTTTTTTACTTCTTAAATTTTTTTTGTTTTCAAAATCGAACGATCTTGTTGTGGATTTGAGAATTCGCAACAACCATCACAGAAACAGAGTAGATTGATCTTTAACGCAAACATAAACAAAGGATAGGAGAAAACTGGCACATTTACTTAGTTACAGCACTTTGAAAAGTCTCCATAGCATCCGGAGAAACTTGCTGTTTGGTATGAGTTTTGGGCAGGCCATTGGGCCATGCATTTTTCGAAACGTGAATAACTGACTGTTTGTGGCCTCAATTCGATGACATAGACTTACACGAAATGTAGTTCGGGCGGTACTCGTACATTGGAGTTGTTGCAAGAAAAGCTTCCAGAAAACGCGAAGTGGGATGGTCGCTATTGGGACTGAGTTGAGTCGCTAGTTAATGGCAACAAACCAACCAGTGCCCAACTAGAAGACAACATCAATCAAGCTGACTCACTTATGGAACAGTGTCGTACTTTCCGGATCGAACCCTTTGTTGAATCCTTTGCTGTTGAGCCGAAGGTCTGTAGTTCAAGTACGTTCATAGTCCAGAACAATTCCTATAACTACCGAAAAACTGTGCAACAACATCAGTTGTGAATGAGAAATGATCAAAAAGTGCATAACACTCGAAGTAAAAGATCACTTTAAAATTCATACTCTGTGCCTGCACTTCCAATATAACATCTTAATGACCTGAAAACAAAGAGTTAGTGTGAACTACAATCAATGCAAATTCAGTCGAATCTCTCAAATTTTATCTAGGACAACCACCCCCGGAGAGTAGTGAACGAACATCTTCAACACAAACCATCTGCACCCCGTCCAGATTGTGAGACAAACACCATAAGAGCGTACACTCTTGAACCTGCACGGATTAAAAAAAAAAAAAAAAATTGGAGCTATGCCCATCCACTTTGTGGTAAATTTTAAGAAAAGATCTTGGTTTAAAAGCTTATAAGATCCAGTTTATAGAAGAGTTAAAGCCTCGTGACCATTATACGTGTCGCAGGTTCGATGATTGAGCTGAAAACATGATTCAGCTTGATTCTCAATTTCAAAATGTTGCAAAATTTTGTTCTCCGATGAGGCTCATTTTTGGTTAAATGGATACGTAAACAAGCAAAATTGCTGAGTTTGGAGTGGAGAAAACCCAGAAGCCTTTGTCGAGACGCCTTTACAACCATTAAACTCACTATTTGGTGGTTTATGGGCTGGTGGAATCGTCGGGCCATATTTCTTTAAGGACGATGCCGGCTAGAATGTCAATGGAGAGCGCTATAGAAACATGATTTCTGACTTTTTGGTTGCTCAGTTGAATCGCATTGACGTGGCAGAGCGACACCATCAAGTTATTGCTGGAAACATTTGCTGAGCACATAATTTCGCGGAATGGACCACCCAACCACGATCCTATGATCTCACACCTTTAGATTACTTTCATTGGGGATATGTGAAGTCCCTTGAGTATGCCGATAAGCCTGAGACGTTGGACGATCTGTAAGTCAAAATTCGCCGTGTTCTTGCTGATATATGGCCTCAATTGCTCGATTAAGTTGTCGAAAATTAGACTTCACGATTGCACTCCTTACGAGCTATGCCCGAAGTCATATTTAAACACTCATGGCATAAAATTGTCTATTAAACAAAGCTAACATCACAGACATTAACGTAAGCTTCAAGTGTTTTATTTCCTATTCAATTTGTATAACTCTAAAAAAAAAACACCCTTTATAATGGTCTCAATGGTACTTAGTTATATTCGCAATAAGGATTTCTGCCATGCTTCACACCCAACCTCTTTCATACAATTTGAAAGTTGACACACGTTTAGCGAGAAACCCTGTATTAAAATTCCCATAATATGGTATGTAGCTGATTGGGGGTGAAGTGTCATAGCTTTTTTATATTGTTAGGAGCAATGGGAGAAAGAGAGCAACTGGAGCAGAAGTACAGGACATTATGTTTAGGTTTAAACTTGCCGTGACTTTGCCATCTGTTTATTTATTAATTTTTCACTTTATTTGACATCTGACTGGCTATTGCGTAGGGAACTGACTGTTTTTGATTATTTTTCTCGTTTTGTTCTTACTTACCCCGCCCTAAGCAATGACATTGGTGAAAAATACCTCAAGCAACATTACAAATGTCTATACATGTCTCATGATGTAACATCCCTGAAGTCACATACCTTCGTCTTGCCTAGATCTTAAAAGATTAAAATCTAAGGTCAAGACGCACTCACATGGCAACAGAAACTTTCTATTTTCTCTACATCATTAGTTTTTCTCGCCCTTCCACACTCAGCTACTTGTTTTGCTTCTTCACTGTTGTTGCATTGCATTCTTATCATATTTTCCCCTCATGATGCAATTTTCATTAGGTCACGTACTCAAACAATGAGACATTGTTGACTCGATGTTTTTTTTCCCCATTTTGTAAAAAAAGCAATAAACAAAAACCTTATCTCAAGCACAACGGGGTTGATTTTAGAACTGAAAATAAGAAAACGACTATTTATCCATTAGATACGTGAAGTCATATGGGAATATATGACAGAAGTCTAAGCTCAGCAATTACTCAAGACATCCGACAGTTGAATTGCTTATCTAATCTAACGGCTTGAAAGTGTGCAAATGCTCGAAGGAGGGGGATTTTCTGTAAGCAAAAAAACAACGAGTCGCCTGTGTGTACATGAGATAGATAGATGCAAATATTGTAGTTAGCACTTAAAATTGTTTATTTATTTTTCCTTTTTAGTTAATTTTGTTTTCTCGAAATTGCCCTCCAATTAGTCAAGACTCTAGAGGTGAGATAAGGTTTGTAAACAGTCTCCGATAGTGTGGGGTAGTTACCACAAATTATAATGGTGAGAGAAGGTTTTACGGTTTTGATATGGAATGATTTTTACTTGGACGGAGTTATTGTCCTTGACCTTCGTTTGGGGACTGAAATGTTTTAATTATGTGTACATCGTTCGTGTACGGATTGTGATGCAGAAACACCCTTGGGCCGTTATAGCTGCGGGACACGAAAGGTTCCTTATTAACGGAAGGAAATAATCGATTGTAAGACAGAGCCCGCCTTTTGAGGATACGAGGCGTCAACGCTATTAACATTTAAATATTGAATAGATGAATATTTAAAGTGGGTGTGAATAGGAACTAAGGGGAAACTTTTCAATAAAATAGGTTCGTCTACATACACAAAAACATATCCAATGAACGGGCGTTAATAGAGCGTTAAAATAGTTATTTTATGACCTTAGGACCTTGTCACCTCACCTTGTCACTTCCTAATGATCATAGATTATAGATTTTGATTCGTTGTCGACATACGAAATTTTTGTTCAAAAAATAACAGGAATGTCCAGTTGTTTAAAAAAATTTATTTATTTTCCCGCATTAATATTTACTTTAGACGTCATTTCAGTGTTGTTTTGACCACATATTCACGAACAAGTTATGAGAAAGAACATTACCGTAGTCCGAAAGCCATCAATTAATTCGTTACAAATCCGGATGTTTTTTTCGCATTACCTACTCTAATGGCTTTGCAGGCCTTGTAGTCCTTGTTGATCTTTTGACGGTATGACAAGAGCACATCGACTACTGACAGCAGACTAATACACAATAACAAGACAAATATAAATGGTGAGCCATCGGCCGTTTTCTCTTAAAATCAGTATAAAAATTATTTTCTTAAAATTTACAGGGGCTCAGCCACTTCACCGGACTTGACTATTTGCGACTTTTTCCTTTTCCCAGAGATGAAGATTTGCCACAGTTGCCAAGATAAAGACCGCGCCGTTTAAAGAGCTCAAAGCTATACCAAAGAACGCGAAAAAGCACTGATCCAAATGTATTATATTTGGTGATTACTTTCAAGGTGACAAAATATATTTTGACGAATAAATAATTTTTTTTTATTTTAAAATAAATAAGTCATCTTATTTTTTAAACAAACCTCGTAATCTAAAGTATGAGCTCTACATTGCCTTGCGGTTCTGCCTCTTCACAAAGCGATGAGAGGAGAGTTCCATAGGCGTGTGACATGAATAAGTAATTGTCTTTTGGACGAAAGGCGCGCGTATCTGGCTTGTATAAAAGTTCAGTCGAAAAAAGAGAGTTAGAAAATCAGGTTCCTAAACGGGTAGGCGTGCTGGAATTCGTAAAAGCAGACTAGCATATGATATTTAAACATTTTATCAAATGAGCAACCGAAAATAGATTTGAAGCAGGTGGAAATGTGCTATCGCCTAGGGATTTCGAGCAATATTATGGAAGCTACCATGTATTAAGCTTCCTTTTGGATCTGCGGTCTAATTTGCAGAAATTTTCACAGGCGCAGAATAAAATTAGTTATTATGAGAATCATCTTCATCTTAGTGAATATGATACCATATCTTTCTACTGGGTTAAAGATTAGCCTCAAGTTTCTTGCAATCTGAATACACTGCTCAACTTTGTTAACAAGAAAGGTATATGACAAATGACTTGGACATCGGGCCCAGTTAGGGATTTTCTAAATATCTTAATTTATTTTGGTTAGCCGAGCCAAGTGGACATCCCATGCAACAATGTTTTACGAATTTAGGTAGGTCACTGGCGTAGGAAGAACAGTATAGGTCCTAGGATAAGGCCTTGGGGCACACCTGTTTTCCTATGAAGAAAGATAGACAGTCTGTAGTCTATCGGCGAGGCATGCATTTAAAGGCATTCAATATTTTTTTATAAACTTTTTATAAAAATAGAGCAGTATTATACCTCTCTTTTATCAAGATCCTGATTTAATCGACGACCAACGATAAGGCAATTTGAAAGCTGGGCTTTAATCGAAAATTTGACTTGTTATCATTATGCCCGGTTTATAGGGATAGATGGTGTACTATCTGAGGTAGAAAACGTTGAATAAGAAAGGTACAATTGGTCAATACTCGATAAGTGAAGGTTTATAATACTGCTGTAAATATGGGTAACAGGGAGTGACAGTAATAGAAACGTAAAGTTAGTAAGTGTATGCAATGTAAGCAGACTGGAGCAAGCTGTAACAGACGCTTCTTCTACAAGGATCTCTTGCTAAACGATATTTTAAAAATAATGAAATAAAGTTGGAATTTAGAGCATCACAATTCACGGCATCCGAGAGTTTGAATCGACGCTTCCTTATGCCTTTTTGGTGTTTGCCTGAATTTAAGGGTTCAAGACGGTTTGCATAAAGTTTAGCGTAAAGGTTGTTTTTAACATTTTTTTATTTCCAGGGTTTCGTTTAGTTAAACACAAGCCTCGACTTTATATCGTTTCCAAAGACGATACGATCCTGCATTAGCTTTTTAATGTTCATAAGCTAGGTGAGTAATTCTTTGTGGCTTTGCTTTAAAGAGCTGGTTGATATTAACTTGGCGAAAGGCAACCTTTTCATTTGCACAAGATATAAAACAAAATACTGTTCCATAGAAGTCCATGCGAATGAAGTTGTTAAAGCCTCTGAATTTGGGAAGTGTCTGTACCTAGGGGTGTTCGTGGTGCAATTGTAATCATCACTGACTGTTGAGTCGAAGGTCTGTAGTTCAAGTCCGTCCATAGTCAAGAACAATTCCTATACGGAAAAACTGTGCAACAACTACAGTTGTGAATGAGAGATGATCAGAAGTGCTGACGAAAGCATAACACTCGCAGCATAAGATCACATCACAATTCATACTTTGTGTGTGCATTTCCAATATAACACCTTAATGACATGAATCAAAAAGAATTACTGTAAACTACAACCAACGCAAATACAGTCGAATCTCTCAAACCCTATCTAGGACAACCATCACCGGAGAGTAGAACTCATCTTAGACACGAACCATCCGCACTCCGTCCAGGTTGTGTGACAAACGCCATAAGAGCGTACACTCTTGAACCTGCCCGAATTATAAAAATAAAACAAAGACACCTGAAATCGAGTAAAATAACTACAATAAATTAAATCACGTTTTGCGCAAGCTAGTACTGGTAGTTGGCCATAGAGAAGAATTTTATCAATGTTATTGGGGTTGTACAGGTCCAGAAATTACTAGTTTTCAGAGTGACGATTTAGAGGAGCCGTATTGTTAATAAGAGGGAGCGGTTCGGGTATAATCAAGAAGTTAAGGTTTCCACAAAGTATGATATTGAAGATAAAACAGGCTTACTCTATAGTTTCTAAGGGAGATATATTGACGAAATTGTGTGGTCTGTATGATATACTGCATATAAAAGAATATTTTTCTTTGCCACAGAGGATGTTAGAAGACACAAACGCCATGTGAGAACCGCATAAGTGCAAAAGTTTTTGACATAAATGACCACACCATCGCCCATTCTATTGATCCTATCGGGCATGAAAAGCCTTATAATGTTTGGGACGGCTAGCTGCAGAAGCGAAAGGTTTTTATTTTAGTTAGGAACTCACGTACATAGATAATGAATGAGTTGGATTCAACCCCGACATTGCGAAGACACAGCTGTGATGACGTTGCCGCGGAGGGCAGCCAATTTGAGGCCGGTGTTCCACACTTGGTTGTCGTACAATTTTGAAGTTAATGATGATCGTTCATGATGACATGGTATTCTTATTGGCTCGTGCGCGGAAAATTACTCTCAGCGTTAGGACAATATTATACAAACTTTACTGAATAAGAGCTCAGTCAGTATTGTCTGCTAACATCAGCCTTAAAATGCAATTAACAAAAAAAAATCCAATGGCATTAAAATCACAAAGCCTGCTAGTCAGACTCAAAAATTGGTCACAAAAAAAATTGGCATTCTTCGCTGCCAGATTCATTTCCATAGAAAAAAAAGCCCACAAAAAGGTTTTGACAGATCGTAGACCGAAGTTACATGAGATATGTGACACCTTAAGGATATGAGTAGCCAGTCCATTTACCATTCGATATGAGCTGAAGCTTTGATCATGAGAAAGCTCTGTTCGAAATGGATACCGCGTTTGTTCACAGTCGATAAACTACAACTTGTAGCTTTTTAGAATGTTGTGTGGAGCTATTTCAGCGCAATAAAAAAAACTGTTTTGTGCGGTAGGTGACAATGATCGAGTCAAAACGTCAGTTAGCTGAGTTGATAGCAATGAATAAATACCATTCAGTGCATTAAAAACCGGGGATATCAGCTCGACAGCTTTTGGCCTTCATATTTTAGGATACACGATGACGGTATTTTATCCATCGATTACATTGAGAAAAGAGAACTATAAATAATGAACAACATGAAGCATAAATTGGCAAAAACGACTCCAAATGAAGAAGTAAAAAGGGCTCAATCATAAAGAAAATGCACCGTATCAAAGGGATTGATCTCCCATCCACCGCACTTTTCGAATCTGGCTCCAAGCGACTGCTACCTGTTTGTAGACCTAAAAGTAATGCTCGGGGCAATTAAGAAGTGATTGTCGAAACTGAAGTCTTACAAAAAGGATCTTGAAATCACGAAGCGTTGGAATTAACGTATCACTCTTGAAGGAGACTGTTGATGAAATAATTTGAATTTAGCCTAAAAGTTATTGTTTTATTAGTTATCTTAGAAGCTAATTCAGTGATGTATTGTTTTATCTGTCCCATTGGCATGTCAAGCTTACGGCCTTTCATCGTAAATTTGCAGATAGTAGTGGCAGTGGGCACATAAATAAATAAGTAGTTGGACCTTGCTCCACGAAGACTCCCGACACTTGTCCCGATTCGTAGCATCCGAAAAGATGCGAAAACATTTCTTTCCGGATTCAGTATCAGGCCAGCGTCAGTTCTTACATCACTGGAAGCTGACTGTGTGATTAAACCGCGTATTTTATTATAGGTCGTATGACTGCCGTGTATATTCAGTGCACCTTTCTTGGTGTTAAGCTCCAATTCTTTCCAAGTGCTCATTTTCTACTCTGTTAAAGAGAATAACTTTCGTGTTAAGTCGATTAACTGAGAACCAGTTTCTCGAGCATTACTCCTCGATCATATTTAGCGCAGCTGGAGTTTTACGACAGAGTGGCCAGATTTGAACCTACAGAGAGAACGACAACATTACAGCAGGGATAAGACACCACCTTGACATGACACTCTTCTCAAGGTTCACATGTCACTGCTCTGATCCGAAATAGAAGTGGTTCATCTACACCGTGTTGTTTAACAGAATTACATATGCTGTCAAAAGTTGCATTACCAAATGCCCCCTCGATTGCGACGAAAACGCGCAGGACTTAGTTTTTTCCTGTTGAGTTCGCGTTCCATTTTCCCAGCTCAGAAAGAGGATTGCGCAAGTTCTCTTCTACTTGACACTCCATTCTTTTTAGCAGGAAAAGGTCTGAAGCTCTCGACGAGGGAGTATTCCCCCTACCAATCTTGGGAATTTCACTTTCACCATGCGCAAAGATATGAGTATATAGATGAGTACTAGGTTGGCAGTGAAGCAGCTGCTTGGAATTTTCCTGGATTACAGCATGATAAATTCCGCCAATTTCTCGTGGTTTTAAAGCCACTGAAAGATGCCACAGCATGTCCGATGGTTTCGTTAGTAACCAGACGTGACGGCTACCCTGGATGAGCTGTTGGGTTTAGTAGGAAGAATAATCTACAATGCGTCTTGCTAATCACTATTTTCCGTTTCGAGGACTCAGAGTAACCAACCGATTAAAATAAAGATGTTAAATTAAGATAATTTCCAAGACATTATATGTAACGTTAAAAGCCTTAATCGGTTTTTTGTCCGCTATTAAGTCGTTGACTCATCAACTGTTATAAGTAAGGAAGATAGCGATCGCAATAATCTTTTCCTTTTTCTCATTTAATGTGGAAAAAAGTTGCTAAATACTTTTAGAAGCTTCTGGAAAACTGATTTTAAATAAACTTCTAGATCGACTTAAATATTTCATCTCGGATGAATTCAAAACTGATGAGTCCCACCTCATCCGATGAATAATAAGGGCACTGCTTACATCAAACCCCATTAAGTATTCGAATATGTCTAAAACGTGTCCGAAATGAAAATTCAATTAAGCTTTCCGCTTTTAACCCCATGATGTCCGGCACGATCACCGCCACCCTCCGATCATCTTTTTTATCGTTTGCATATAAAATTGAAAAACAAATTATTTTTTCATCAGACAGATGTGCCTTGGCAGCTCGATCTGTGATCCAATGGATTATGATTGTCATGATCGGTGATTTTTTCAGCTCTTTGAAAATATTTTCTAAGCCTACTGATTATTTATAGATCCTCTTTCCTTAAAAGAAAGAACAAATGACATTGTCTGATTTAATCCCGATCACCTCTGTTGATCGCGCTGATCATCATCGATCATCGCCTTTTGTACTCCCTACTCTCTACAATATTTATTAGCTATTCACATCTGTCAATGTATCATATATAAATCAACAAAGGAATTAATTTTATTGCAAAACTGAATATCAAAGTGACGATCACCGACACGAACACCCCATCTCCGGCCACGACTCTTGATAGCTCATCATAGCTACACCCACATGAGTCGCGTACAGTCGATAAAGAAACAACCCCACGAGATACAAACGAATGGTCGGTTCCCTTCTTTTGTCTTTATTTTCAGATATTTTACTTTTTCCTCTTGGTTAGGAGCCAATTTCAATGCTTCAAACGGCAGCCACGGCCTCGGGTAGGTAAACACCTTGTTTACAGACATGTTTTCGATTCCTCAGTAAACAGAGAAGAGAAGAATTAATTATTGAGCTGATGTATGGACATTGACCAGGAGCTTAAGGAACATTTTTGTGTACGTTGCTAGGTGACAAGATAAATGCATTTTCGGGGTGTTTGGTAGATTACTTATTAACTATTGGGGTAGCTTATAAGTGGAATGATGTGAAGGAATAAGGAAAACATTCATAGTGGTTGGAACCACTTGGTAATCACAAAGTGGATAGCACCTATAAATTACTGGGGCATTTACGAGCATCTATATACGAAGCCAAGAGCGAGTTTATTAAGCCGGATTATCTATCTTTTGAAGTGAAATAAAAGTAATTTGGTACGACTGTTAGGCTCACATTAAGTACTGTATATTTCATGACTTTAAGCACTTTTGAGTTTTATTTGTTATTCAAAAACATAGAACAGAAGAACATAAAACAGAATACTGAAATCCAGGCCGTGAACATAAGTGTAATATGAAAATCGTCCAATCAGTTATACCGAGCAACCGATTTATGAAAAGCTTTCTAATCTGTGTATTTAGGCAATAATATATGACGCGTTAAGGCAATGTGTAAATATTATGAAGCTCCGCCACTGATCAGCTGTGGAATGCATTGCCAGTAATTTTTGTGTCCGTACGGAATACTGTATCATCGAAAATTCGCTGCCGATAGCACTCACTTATCCTTTATTTTTTGACGCCCCCGGTTCTATAAAGAGCTAAGTTTGTCACTTCCTTAAAATCAACATTCGCTCTGTGTAAAAGGTACCCAAAATTATTAAGTTAAACAAAAACAAAAAAAAGTCAGTCAGTGTCCAACCCACTTCTTCATGCATTGTTCGGAGGCTGTTGAGGATGGTTTTAAGCTTCTTTAGGGGATTTAGTTTCTAATTTAGAAGTTGTTGAAATTTCCTATTTGCGACCCATTTCGAGGTCCCTATTGACATTTTTAGGTCTCTAGAGACTGCATTTAACGTATTTTACGGTATTTGTGAAAAAAATACGATAGTAACTCCGGACCAGTTTTATTCTATTAGTATACATATAACGAGTGTTGGGTTTTTCTTGCATTAAATTTGTCAAGGCACCTTAATGTATGAGTACATCAGTACAATTGGGAAACAAAACCAATCCACACTAGTCGTACTCGAGAGCCCTTTTTCCTAAATTTCTTTAATTGAATCAAAACGCCAAACAGCTTAGGGAACAGGAACTATGAGATAAGGCTATCCCCGGTGAGAGGAGAAGCTGCTAGAGAAGAAGCCACCCCAACGTGCGTCAACCTAAACTTAGACACATAAGAAACATATCTCTTATGCTTCATCATCATCATCTATCAATAAACTCTCAGACATTCAGGCAACGCTCAAAGCGTTGGGCTCGTAAAGTATGAACTCAAAATCCGTCTAGGGATGCCACGATGCCGGGCAAGATCTAGGCAAAAGAAATAATCTAGTGGGTGCCAGGTCACAAGGGCATTAAAGGCAACGAAATCGCCGCCAAGTCGCTAGGAAAGGTTCCATAGGTTCCGAACCTTTCTACGGAATCCCAAAGTCAAAGATTAATTTTCTCTTAGACAAGTGGGCCTGCGCTTTTGGAACAACGTTCAAAGACTCCGACAATCGAAGAGATTCATACGGCCCTTGAACAAACACTGGTCAGCTACCTTTCGAGACACTGTAGTCTGGAATATCATCTTAACAAAATTAACCTCTCGTCTGAAACCGAGTGTCGACTCAGTCTAGAGGACGAGGAAACTGCAGAGTACATACTTTGCGAGTGTGCTTCCCTTTGCCATCTTAGGAAGCGTATCCTCCTCCTAGAAGGGACAATCTCAGCGTTGTTAAGAAAGTAGAGGAACTCCTCGTCTAATTGGCTAGCAGGCACAATAGACCTACTCCGCTCGCAGTGCTCTATGTTATCCCTTAGCACTAGCCCCCAATTAAAAAAAAAAAAAAAACTATGGTGACAACGGGGGTTGATTGATGACCTTCGGTGAATCTTTGGGTAAAGATCTCGTACAATATTGGCCTTGGGTGAAGGTATTTTATCCTGATGCAAAATCTTTAAACTGTTCTTCAACGAAATGTTCCGTCTGCGCGCCAATACATCACAATGCCTAAATAGGGTGATCCAATTCGTGATCCGGATTCGACATCCTTATTTCAAACACATAAGTTCAGCCCAACTGTGACTATATGTTGTTTAACTTAAGTTTTGCCATTTCATAGTATGGATAGCGTAAGCATCGCTGAACGTGCGATCGTAATTGTAATTAAAACTATAAAAAAAAATTAAAGGTACTGGTTCTACTGCAGAAGCCTTAAGACTTATCCATTATCGAATTGTTGAAGAAGATTTAAATCTGTCAATTTCACGGCGAGCAGAGTATTTCAGCTTGTCTCAAGGCACATTAGAGCGTGTTTGCATTTGGTTTTCAATATAAAGTTTAACTTACTCAAGAATTGAAGCCAGTTGATCACTGAATTTGTAGAATCGTCGATTGGGTGCGGAAAAATCAGAGTTTGGAAGACCAATTGTCACTCGACATTTTCTTCAGTGATGGAGATGTTTTTTTCCTTGCTGGAAACTAAAGGTCAAGGGATGGGGTGCAATTTAGTCTCATGATGTCTTTGTTCAATACTTCTTCGAAAATGACGAAAATATAACCGTCACGGTCAATTCCCGTCGCAGTTCACCCCAAGCCTGTCTTCGGACGCACAGTCAAATTTAGAGACTCATTTTTTAGCCGAACCACGCGAATGTGGAAAGCTCTTCCCAACCCAACTTTTCTCGCTCATTACAATCCACAAACATTTACAACCAATGTGCTCCTTTGACCCGTGCTGTGTCTTGACTTCTTCACATTTAAGGATGGTCATAACCCCTTGTCCACGAGTAAATTATGAAAAAAAAGAAGAGCTCGAAGGATCACACCTCAGCTCAAAGCTTGCTATAATGTCTCAATAGGTATTAACCAAGTGACCTAGACGTACCAAACGATAATGCAATCGATAGTGGTCGCAGAGGATGTCGAAAGCGGTAGTTAGTGATTCTTTAGTCTTTTTAAATAAAAAGAGAAAAGAAAACGTTAACATTCAATACATTATTAAATTGGTAAGTTTGATTCATCAGTGACTTGACGAAATAGCAGATAGTAGCAAAACAATATATGGTAAATATTTAGAACACGTCAAATTCTTACCCGCTACCCTCATCACATTAACTACGAGGAAGTTGTTCAAATTGTCTATTTAGAAAATAGGAATCGAATTTGTCAGCTGTCAAGTGATTAGATTGATGTAGGTTTAAAACACTTACTTGCGAAACTCGAGAGTGTTGTTAAAGTTGTTGACCAGGGTAGGTAGGATACCTACATTGAAAGCTAGAATTATCGTCCGTTTCTATTTGCTGAATGACTCATGAGACCTGCGCATCATATTATCGACAGTATGTTCGAAAGTGCACAAGTCAAGATCAGACATTATTCAACGAATCATTTATGTAACGGCTTAACTGCTAAAAATATCCCATTAAGAAAATGACTTGAATCATTAGGCTCTTGTGATTTAAGAATAACAATCAGCGATTAATGATAGTGACTCTTCTTCGGTCAGAAGAAAAAAGGGTAGAACGAAAGCTGTTGACGTAAAGTGTGATGCGGAAGTTGTTTTAGTCCCGTGACGACCGTAGCTTATCTGCTAATATCTCGCCATTTCATCGAGAGTGTGGTAATATGTATTAGAGTTATATTGCATTTAAAGTTCTTTCCCGGGTTCTTCTCATTTTTTTCCAATTAAGGAAGAAGATGTCGATGGTGGACATTGGGGTTTTGACACTCTGGAAATGCCCAGCCATGGCGGGTGTGTTTATTTACTTTCTTGTTGTGTGGCATGACTTTATGGCCTGTAATTCAACAAAGTGCGGTGTTAACTCTATTGCCCGAGTACGGGCAAATCTCTTTGATAGTCGAAATCTCTGCCTGAAAGACACTGACTACCTTTGTGGGTTTGACAAAGGCGGTCTTAGATTGTCAAAGAAAAAACATTTACCAACTCCATAGCTAATCGTAGCTAATTCCTAACCATAACAAAAGGACAGCTAGAGATACCTGGATCTGATTTCTAGTAAAATAAAACAACCATCGACAAAATACTTATATGCTGTCTACGAATATAAGACAAGATAAGGCTTTGGTGCGCATGGCAAAGAATGTGAAAAAGTTTTCGCAGATAACAATGTCGATGTTTTGAATTGATCAGCGCGATCACCAGACTTGGCGATAATCGAAAACTGTTGAATTCTTCCTGCCAGATCTGTATACATATGAATGTTGGAAATCGGCAGTACGAGAACGTTGATGACCTAAAACAAAGTATGTATGTATTATTTGAAACTGGCGAGGAATACCTTAAAAAAATATTAATGGAAAGCAGAAGTAATAAAAAAAGTGATCGTTCAAGCCAATATTGAAAAATAAGAGGAAAATAATCAATCAACGCAACGTTTTCGAAATTAAATATTAGAAATGAGCTTTATTCGTACCCGAATTTGATTATTTTTTTATGTTCGCTATATTTTATTTCTTAAGAAAATAAACTTCCATGCAGGAATGAGATTTGCTCAGATGTTTGTACAAAAAGCAATCAATAAGCTTGTTTGATGTAGAAAAATAGACAAAGCACTTGAAAAATGAATTGCGTTTTATTTTATTCCAGCACCGTACCTCTAGTGAGTGGCAGTTGGAGTCACAATAAACTAAAATCCTTTAAACGATTTAAAATCAATTTTGCTTGCCGACAGGTCTCGCCAGCATCATTGTGATGGTAAATCATGGTAAATGAAAAGGCAGACAAGAACGATGGTGCAATTAAGTAAAAAGCAATAATTATTGCGGCATCTTGATTTTTTTTCGTTAGAGGCACATTACTGTATCTATAATTCGACCTTTTAACTTTTGCTCACGAAGCATAAGGCGATGCCATCTGCCAACTAAGCAATAGAATTTACATTTAAGACAAAAATATCAATGGAGACGGTTTTGGCCAAAGCTATTAAAACTAATAACCCTCAAATTGGCATATAAAGAAGCTGTCAAAAATAAAATCGACAAAGGCATGGAAAACTAGAGGGACTGTATGTAAGAGATGCGACAAACGAGGGTTGTTGGAAAAAAAAGGTGACACTTGAATTTCGACTATTTAGTTTGTTCTTCACAGATATTAAAGTTTGACGTGTTTTGGTGTAACTACTTGGCGATTTTTCGATACTGAAAAAATTGGATCAAAGAATCTATTAAATTTTATGAAAAATAAAATTAAGTGCTCCAACGTATTGACGCATTTGGCAAGTCCAGTCTACCAGAGAAGTAGGTGAGTATATTCGCATGATTGATGCCATGAAGGCTTTTCAAATATTTTGGGCATGAAACATGTGTCGGCGAAGTTCGTTCCGAAATTGGTAAATTTTGATCAAAAGGACCGTCGAATAAGCTCCGTTCAGGAGCTGTTGAATGATGTGAGTGAAGACCCAGATGAAAGGCTGAAAAGGCTTATCAATGGTATTGGTATATGGAAGTGATGTCAAAATCAAAGCCCAATCATCCAATCATCAGAACGAAGACCGAGAAAAGAATGCCAAGTTCGGTTGAATGTGAAAGTTTTGTTCACTGTTTAATTCGATTACAAAGTCATGGTTCATCATGAGTCTATGCAGGAAGGTCGTACGGTCAATATACAATAATACTATATAATATTTCTTACCTTGAAGTTAGGCGCCGTTTGCGTAAAGTAATACGCAGAAAACATCCGGATTTGTGGGAAAAAGAAGGCAGGCTCCCTCCCTGCTCCCTCTTCGTGTTGCTTGTGCGTAATTTCTTGTTAATAATAGAGCAATCATATCTAAGCAATTGTATTCAACGGACTTGGCCCCTGCGACTTTTTTCTCTTCCAAAACTGCCACATATTACTTGTTTTTTTTTTGTTGGAGGCTTCTACTATCTATTGGAGCACTCAGACACAAATACCGGTCCATTGTACTACCAGACAGACACTTTTCTTTATTGTACAATATTTTCCCCGTTGTCCGGACAAAAGTGAGGAGGGGCTTCAGGGATGTAGAGCTAAGAGATTCGGCACACAACACGTCGGCCCAAAAATGCGCCACCATGCGCTAGCGAAGGCCGGACTGTCGCAGAGAAAGTGTTCCGCTGTATCATCCTCCTCACAACATGCAGCACAGGTAGGCGTCTCACTGATGCCAAGCACGTAGAGATGCTTAGCAAAAGTGTAATGGCCCGTAATGGCGCCCGTAAGCCTTCTGCAATCATTTCTCGTTAAGGATGAAAAGAATGTTGCGGACTTCTTGCAGACATCAGGGCGTACGCGCTAAGTCATCCTGTATCCTGGATATTCCCACCATCTATGACTCTGTGCATAAAAGACCCAGTCGTTGATGTCAGATTTGACCGTGGAAGCAAGTAGACATAAGACGAATTCAAGTCCTGAGAAACCCTCCTTTGAGCCCCTTCTAGCGAGTTCATCGGAGATCTCATTTCCTGGGGTCCCAGAGCGACCTGGGATCCAAACAAGCCTTAGCGAATTCACTCTTCCGACCTTGTCCAAAAAGGTCATGAGTTCATGCACTAATTTGGAGCTGGATAGACGGTTGGACACAGCTTTGAGTGCAGCTTGGCTGTCACTAAAGACGAATATGCCTTTTCCCTTCCACCTGTGCTTCACAACATAGTGTATGGCTATTATGATTGCGTAAATCTCTGATTGAAAGACAGACGCATATTTTTCTATCGAGAAGTGCAGTCAGATGCTTTCGCGCTCAAAGCAAACTCCAATACGAGTTGTACCAAATACCATTTCTCTTGAGGCGAGACATAGCTTCCCTCTGATATATGTACATATACGAGTATGTCAAGGGGTGGAAGATTCATCATAGCATCTAGAGCAGCCCCCGGTGTGCTGGGGAAAGCCCCCGTAGCTGAGACAGACCGCTCTTTGGAGTTTGGTGAAGAGGACGTGTTTGCCTGTTCCACCCGACAAACGATGCATATGACATTATCGGCCTTATCATTGCTGTGTAGATCCCGAGGATCTTTTTCGGCGATAAGTACCATGTTTTGCACCTTGCAAGGCACCTTTGCATTGCTAAAAAGCTGACAGCGCTTTAGTGGTTTTTGACTCAATATGCTTTGATCAAAGAAGCTTGCTATCTAAGATGACTCCCAGGTACTTAGCTTCCTTGGACATCGGGATTGGAATGCCTATTAGCACCAGCTGAGAAATGCCAGTGTTTTTCCTACTTCTCGTGAAGATCAGTCATCGCCGCTGCGCCTGTGCTTTGAGACAGACAGTCGCTAAACATGAGCCGACGGAGAGTACAGCAACATTATCCGCATAAGCCTGCGCATAGGTTCCGGAGGCATTGAGAGCATCGAGCAGAGAGTCCACCACCATGCAGCGGAGACAGGATGCCACCTTGCGGTCAGCCCCTGTTTATTACTCCAAACTTGACGCATTGTTCGAGACCTACATCAGCGATCAATGTCCTGTACACAAGCATTGTTTTGATCCACAAAACCAGTTCTTCATCAACCCCATGGCGTCTAGTACAGCAACATTATCCGCATAAGCCTGCGCATAGGTTCCGGAGGCATTGAGAGCATCGAGCAGAGAGTCCACCACCATGCAGCGGCGACAGGATGCCACCTTGCGGTCAGCCCCTGTTTATTACTCCAAACTTGACGCATTGTTCGAGACCTACATCAGCGATCAATGTCCTGTGCACAAGCATTGTTTTGATCCACAAAACCAGTTCTTCATCAACCCCATGCCGTCTAGCAGCGTTACACATGCTGTCGAAAGTAGCGTTACCAAAAGCTCCCTCAATGTCGACGAAAATGCCCAATTCGTACTCTTTCCTTTCGAGAGGGCATTCAATTCTCCCAACTAGGTTGTGAAGCGCAGTCTCGCAGAATAGAGGATGACGATGTATTCGAAGGATTTGAATTGAAATTAGAAAAATTAGGATTGAGCAAAAGTGTATTCAGAACTTACGTGGGACCTACAAATGATTCCAAGTCACCCTTCCGAACAACGTACAACATCTGCTCACCACACTGGCCTATGGTCTGTCACACCAGTCGATCATACACAGCTATCAAACAGACAAAACCCAAATGATATTAGACAAAAATCCAAAATGCCAACAACAACGTAAAACGTAAAGAATAGGGAAAGGGCTTCTAATTATAGTTGTGGAATTCATTACCGTAAAATTCGACAACATGTGATCCAGCTGCAACCACGCTCCAGTAGACGCTTCAGCCGCAGCACCATCATCATAAACTTCCGACCTACGTGGTCGTCGGTCACCGATGACTTCACTTAGACCGTACTCTCATCAATTACAAAACCAGCCACCCCATTCACGACACACTCGCTCTGATCTCATCTAATCACGATTCTATCTGAATTTCCGAGAAATCCACCACACAACTACAAAAAGTATCTCTCCGAATAGACGCGTGGCGCATCTCTCAAACGAAAAACCCCGAACAAAAAGCGGCGCACTGATCCTAATCAAATACAGATCTTCTCTATTATCTGTCCAGCTGTCTCGCGATCCGTCCGTTTCTCCCGCTACCCAATCGGATAGATCTGAAATCGGAATTATTTCCAGATTTAAAATTTTTTTTTTTTATACATTGCATTCGAGTGTATGTTAAGGTCAATTATTCGCCTCCTTTTTTAATCTTTTGTGAATTGTAACAATCTGGTAGTCGCGGCGCAATTAAAGTGCTTCCCACAGTCAGTCATTTTCCGTAGCTCACCGCGGCTAGAACGTTGTGTTATTTGTTTTTTTTTTTTCTTGCATTGAGACGATACAAGAGTGCAGAAAATGTGGTGGCTACTTCCGTTGCTGGCAGTTTCTGTCGTCCACTGTCAAGTCACATCGATCAAACAGGTGCAATTGGATGATACCTATTGCCTGGAGACGATCTGTCGCGATTTGATTTTCCCATACAAGGAAGAAGTCGTGTCATTCGAGCCAAACAGTGAGGTGGAGAAACCATCGATTCGATTTCAGGATTCGATTTTTATCAACTTTCCGTTGAACATGTTCCTGGCGTTCGCGAATATCTCCGAGCTGGACATGCGGAACTGCTCGATTGAGCACTTGACGTGGGAGAATTTTCTCTGGGCTACGAATCTCAAAGTTCTGCTGCTTTCGGATAACAGAATAAACCGCATCGACGAGTTGACATTCGCGCACGCATTGAATATTCAGTTCTTGTGGCTGGAAAGCAATCGGATTAGCACCCTGGTCAGCGAGAGTTTCAAAGGACTCACGCAGCTCAAGTTTTTGTCGCTCCGGACCAATCGAATAACGCATTTGCCGGACGGACTGTTCAACGATCTTCGAAACCTCGAAGTCATCATTTTGGCAGAGAACAAGATCAAGTTCGTGACGGACAACTTGTTTACGAAAAGCCCGAAGTTGATGTCCATCGATCTCAAAGACAATCGGATTCGTAATATTTCCGACAACGCCTTCAAGGATCTGAGGAACCTCCTGAATGTGGATGTGTCACAGAATAAACCGCTCCATAGCCTTATTGTCAATCTGGACGTTTCGAATCTATTCGCGGCAATGTGCTCTCTTCGACAGGTGAACATCTACGGGCACGTAAACTTCGCCGTGATGAGCGGCAATCGGATCCTCGAGCTCTACTTCTCCCAACCGGAGTCGCTTCAGAGTCTAGATCTGAAAAACAATTCCCTGCAGCAGATTGCCTCGTTGACCCGCGTTAAGAACCTATATTACCTCGACTTGTCTGATAATCCGCAATTGGAACGAGTTCCCGATCCGTGGGGAGTTCGATCCCTTCAAAAACTTAATCTCGCTAACACCGGTTTGAAGGAGTTCCCTGAAGTGATTCTCGGCGTAAAGGATCTCCCTCTCCAGCTCACATCACTGGATATATCGAGGAACTCGATCAGACAGATCGATCCGCATCTCTTCAGTCAAATGTCGAACTTGACGTCCCTTTACATACACAACAATGACTGGAACTGTTTCCACCTCCGACTGATGATGGATTTACTGATCAAGCCACGGGGTATTGTGTTCACGAACGACGACTACGACCCTAGCTTTCCGGGGGAGTACATCAACGGTGTTAAGTGCATGTTTCGAACAATCGAAGAAGACACGAGCGCCAGTCTACAGGTGGAAGTGAAAAAACCGCTCACAACTCCCACGGAACAGATCAACGAGCTTCGAAGTGAACTGAAGACGATCGTGCAATTCTATGAGAATAAGTTCGAGAAGGTCACGGCCGAGTTGGCGGAATTGAAGTCCCGTCTGGATTCGCTTACTGCGGAGAACGCCACCTATTGGCAGCATATCACACTAACGACGTAGTTACGTCTTCATTCTCTCATTGTAAACAGCTTTGTCCATTAAATCTAGAACCAAAAACGCAAAATGAATTGAACAATAAAACTATGTTTCTGCTCGCTGAACAGTTGTGAGTTTGTTTTTAATTTTTTTTTTTCATCAGGTCTCGCTCCAATAACTCGCGGTTCCGATGGTTCCCTATTCGAAAGTGTTCAGCCAAGCGTTTCATGACATCAGCATGCTTCTGCGGAAACCGCATGAGAATTTGTTTTAAAATTTCGAGATAGGAGTTTACGTCTTTCATGGCTTCCGAGTTGTTTTCTTTTTTTTTGTACAAGCATTCTGTCACCAGTTAGATTTGTTTTCATTTTTATCGATAGACGACCTTGAAGCGAATGTAGCATGAGGCTATAGAGTAGCAGAAGCTCTGATTTTAAGTGTATTTGTGGACTTGGTTCAAGGTTAACATTCTTTGATTAAAAACGACAACAGATGCGATTTTGGCTGAGCGTACGAGTGACGAGTGTGTACAAAACGTGATTACGTGATCTTGACTTATTCACGCATCTTATCTTGAGGCCATAAGGTTATTAGAAATTAAGAAAAGTACTTTATGAAAAAGGCTTAGTTAGTCAGAGGCATTATCTGTATTTGTCTGCATATTAAGAGCTTTAGTAGAGCCAACCAATGGAGTTTCAGACCACAAAGTCCAGTCATGTTTACATTTGATCCGATTGCGGATGAGACTGGCGATAGCCAGCGTCTATCTAATCTCGATGCCCTAATCGAAATCATCGTTATTTCATGGACAGGTAAGCAAGGGAAAATACCCGCCCAGATTACAAGAGTCAATAAGTATTCGGCAAGGCTAAATATGCGACCTTCCTAAAGTGTTGCCTTTGAGGCTAATGCCAATACGGCGAATTCCGACTAACTATATACCCTCTTTATGGAAGTATTATTTTGATACTAAAGGGGCTGCAACTAACCAGGCAATCATCTCGCTGTTAAGGAAAGACCCATGAGGAGACAAAACTACAAATTAAAGTGAATTAATATATAACTCACTGACTCCAAAGAGTCCTTTTTTGGAGCCCCTTTGGATCTTAAATTACTTGTGGTAAAAATAATAGCTGTGTGAATAAGCAACGTCGATTTGATTAACAGACGGCATGAGTACGACATATTGTTAGTGTCAAAGATAACTAACAAATATGTTACGAACATTTGGAGTGTAAACATTTGTCAATAAAAGCCTAATTATGTATATGTCATAGGTTGTGATTGTGCAAACAACTTTTTCTTTGTCGCCTTGAAAATGTCGCAGGTTGTGCCAGACAAGGACCAGTTTTATTACATTATTTATTTTCAAAGAAAACCGCAGCTGAAATCATCGATTGCTAATGGAAGTTTATGGTGAACATGCTCAACTCAAAGGGTTTGTGAACGTCAGTTTGTTAGTGGTAATTTCGAAATCGACAAAGAAGACCAAATGCGAAGAAGCAGAAATGCAATCATTATTATAGGGTTATCCAGTTCCTGAATCGAATTTAATATTCTTGTTTCGATTGCATACGTCAAACCTAACTGTCGCCCGGGACTGTACGTGTTTGGCTTAAGCTTTACCATTTTATAATATGGATAGTTTGATACCCACTTAACGGACTGAAATTACGAAAACTTACTATAGAAATAGTCATCCTGTAGTAGCTATGTTTCCCACATTATGGGTTGATTATTCTCATCCATCTTGGTGAAACTGAAAAAAAAACGGAAAAAATTGACTCTGTTACAGAAGTCTTGAGGCTTTCTATCATCGCATAGTTACACGCTCCACAGAAGATATGGCTGCTGTTAATGAAGGTATTGAAGAAGATCCAAATCTTTCGATTTCACTACGAGCACACCATTTGACCAAATGTTAATCAGTTTTTTCTAGCTTCAATTCAAAGATATGGATGTAGAAGACATGTGGTTACAATAATACGAGGAATATTCGTCAAGTTATGGCCAAGTGATTGCCCGATATATGTATGTCGAACAGTCATAGAAAATTTCCTTATCAGAATCGAGTCATACAAGAACTCTCGTGGAGGACATTTGCATGCTATTATTCTCATTCATAATAGCATAATAGCGGAACAAACATGGCAAACACCAGCTTCGATCTCTATCCCTGCTCAATCCAAGCTGAGACACAGCCTCCACGCGGCCTCTCCTGGATACCTGGCCTGGCATCCACCGGGCAGTGAACGTGGCCCTCCAAGTTGGGCGTTGTGCCCAGGGTTGACATCCCTATCACGGTACACAAATCTTGTTACGAAGCAACGACCCATATCCCATGCGATGGGATGGACCAGGAAAAAAAAGGATAAATAACTGCTAGAAGTAAAATAAACAATATCTATTCGGATGTGAATTTGTTATTCGAGGAAGACGAGAAAGAAGTCTTAAGCTTTCGGCATGTAAGCGAACGCCTCATAATAATCCGCATGAAAGGCATTCTCGGGAATACAAGCCTAATAAGTGTTCACGCCCCTACGGAAGAAAAAGACAATCGACTCAAGGATGACTTCTATGATCTCCTGGACCGAACCTATACCCAATGCCCCAGTTAAGGCGCCAGAATTGTACGAGGGGATTTTAGTTAACCCAAAACTGCGCAAAGAAGACACGTTTGAGTCGATCATAGGAAAACATAGCCTACATAACACCACTCATACTACTTGACTTACTAGCGGGGCGTAATCTCCTTGTAACAATTTGATTTTGGTGGGGGCTATACCACCATTTTATTGTGCTTAATTCAAGCTACATACTTAATTTAACTTACGATCTAAGAAAGATGGCGATTGAGATGGAGTTTTAGACAAGGAGTGCTGATGTTAAAGTCGAAACAGTTTTTCGCATAAACATTCCGCAGCACACGAGAGATAGGTTCATTGGAGCCATAGGAGGTACGAGAGGCGGGTACATAGAAGAGACGTGGATTTCGTGTATTACGAGGTTTAGTGTTAAAAAAGATAGAGTTATAAAGGGACGCGCAGTCCATGGTACCTGAGAGGAGTCGGTGGATGAAAAGGATGTCGGATATCTCTCTTCGTTCTTCCAGCGAGTTCAAATTAATAAGTTTTAGGCGGTCTTGATAGGGAGGTAGGATCAGAGGATTGTCCCAGGGTAAGCCGCGAAGAGCAAAACGGAGAAAGCGACGTTGGACCACACTTGAGACGCGTATTCGAGAATAGGGCGAACAAAGGTTATGTAGAGAGACCGAGTGACGTAGCCGAGTGCAGAATTGGCCTTAAGAATTATATCGCTGATATGTGCAAGGAAATTGAGTTCCTGGTCGCATAATACACCAAGATCACGGATCACTTTAACGGTGGAAAGGGGTTGATTATGGAGAAAGTAGAGGCGGGGAGGAGGTTTGTTACGTTTGCGGGAGAAAGTAATAGATTGACACTTTGAAATATTAAGGTCGAGGCAGTTCTTGGAGCACCAGGTGGAAAAGCTGTTGAGGTCCGATTGAATAAGGGAAGAGTCAAGTTTTGAGGAAATGACCTTAAAAAATTTAGCATCGTCGGCATATTGGGAGATGTGGGAATGTTTGATAACCATATCAATATCATTTATGGTGAGGATAAAAAGAAGCGGGCCTAAATGGCTGCCTTGGGGGACACCGGAAGAAGCAAGGAAGGGGTTAGAGAGGGCAGATCTAAAGCGGACGCTGTAGTTGCGATTTTCCAAGTATGAGGAAATCCACTTTAATGAGATGGGCTCAAAGCCAAGAGAAGACAGTTTGAAGAGTATTAGTCTGTGTGAAATTTTATCGAAGGCCTTACTGAAGTCAGTTGAGATAACATCGACTTCCTTGCCATTTTCTAAGGCTGAGAGGGTGAAGGAAACGAATTCAATAAGGTTTGTGGTTGTCGACCTGCCTTTAAGGAAGCCGTGCTGTCTGGGGGAAATCAAAGACTTGCATTGAAAACTTAAATTGTATTATAAAGAAGACATGTTCCGATTAAGTATGGAATAAAATATCCGGCAATGACCCCCACGGCTCCGATGACAGGGCATTATTCTTTTCATGAAATTTTCGATGACTTTTGCACAGAGATGTGGCTGTATCTCACCGATGACGCGTTGGATTTCCGATTTGAGCTCAGGAATTGTTTCGGGTTTATTCGCATAAACCCGGCGCTTGCCGGTGCTTTCCGTGGTCTGCTGGTTTGAGCTCCTGAGTTAACTGAATCTTGTACGCATGAAAGTGGAGGTCTTTAGTCAAAATTCGCTGCGTAGTGCTTAGTGAAATTTGCAGTTGTTGAGAACGATGTCGAATTGATGTTTTCGGGTTTTCGGCGACACTCTCGTTTACAGCAGCAATGTTTTCAAGAGACCGGCCGGTACGTTGACGCAAAGGATTCTTATTATCCATAATTGACCCAGTTTCTTCAAATTTTTTGACCACTCTTCGAATGGTTGACACATTAGGTGCACTTTCTCGGCTGAAAATTTGGCGAAGTTTGCGAGCGGTTTCAGCGTAACTTTCCCCATTTTTGTAATGAGTTTTCACAATTACAACGCGTTGTTCTTTCGAAAAGCGCTTCATTTTTAATAATCAGAATAAACAGAGGTGACAGCTGTCAAATTTCTGAGTTGCCACTTGCATGAAAAAAAAAATATTCCAATTTTAAAAAGTGCGCTCTTACTGAGACACCTTTATAAACGGAGAGTGGAGGAGAAAACACAGAAAGTTTATGGTACAACTGTGTCAAAATGTTTAAAAACTGTTAAAAAGGAATCGTTGCAATGAAGAAAATATCGAGAGGCGTAAAACCAATACAAAGAATTTTTTTTTTGTGTCGAATTGTTACCAGCAGTGAAAAGTGGATCTATTGTGATAACCCAAAGCGTAAAACATCATGGGATAACCGAGGCCAACTATCAAATTCACAATAAGTACGTACTAACCACGGAAGGAAGGTTGTGATGTAAGTCCACAAAATGGTTTTGGATGATTGTGAACTGTAGTTACGTGAGATATCTGAAACCTTGGAGATGTTAGAAGGCATCACAGTAAAAATAACAATACGTCAGCGACTGAACGCGATTTGGAGTTATCCCAGTGCAATAAAAAGGATTGTTTTCATACGGTTTATGACAATGGATGAAACATGGATCCATCATTACACTCCAGGTCAAAACGGAGTTCAGTTGAGTAGACAACAAAGGATGAAAACCTTCCAAAGCGACCAAAAACACAAATGTCAGTTGGTAAAGTGTTGGCCTCCGTATCAAAAGCAAACATTATATGGAGCTATGAGGCGTTTGAAAAAGAAGGTACGAACAAAGTACCACAAATGAAGAAGAAAAAAACGCTCTTTCACTAAGACAATGCACAGTGTGACGAATCGACCACAACAATGGCAAATTGCACTTTAAATGGCTTCGTTATCTACCGCAGCGGCTACTACCTGTTTGCAGACCTGAAAAGAATGCCCCAGACAAAGAGATTTGGCGCCAATGAAATGTGATTGCCGAACCTGAAGGATGTTTTGCGACCAAACATAAATTGTGGTGCAAACATAGGAATGTTAAAGAAACGTCGGAAAAAAATGTTTCACTTTTGAAAGGGACTACAAACGTCTTAGAAATTTATTGAGTGTTGTAAAGGTACAAAGGCCACCAAACAAAAACCGGTTTCGCTTGCTTTGAAAACCAGTAACTAATAGGATAACACTGCTTCTCTGCCATCACATGGCCTGAGCACAAATGTGTTCCAATAAATACTCGTATGTATGTATATATTAAGGGGGACTGCTACTCTCCTGTCGCCATGCGGAACAAATAGATCATACCATACCATTGTATGCGTATCTAGTAAAATCGCTTAGGGCTTATATCCTATACCTTTGAAAGACAATATGCAAGTTGCGTGTTGTTTGGAACCAATTTGCTAATACTAGCCAGGTGTCATGGAATGATGACTCTTTAGCTCAGATCCTTTGGCTTGTGGTCATAATGCCTGTTTTTTAACTAACTTTAATTATGTTAAACGTTATTGTGCGTGATGTGTGTATTTTCAGGAACAAGTTCATAGATTAAAGTAACTATTTTATTTTCTGGGGAAGCCATGAGTGATGGCACTAGATGGCGCTAGCGTTAGATGCTGGTCTGAAATGCTGAACCAGAAGCGTCCCATGGTATGCTTCTTATCATTACATTTATGTATGAACTTTTACCGGCTTTGGTGGCGTTGATAGCTTCATTTGTAAGATAATTTTTGTCCGGCTAGGGAATGTTAAATAATTAAAGGACTATGTGGTCGCGAATGGTTTCAACTGTACAAAAGTGATGATTCCGACGTGCAAACAAGACGTTGAAAACGAAGAATTGGAGGCATTACTGGATCACGACCTATTTCAACGCAATTAGAACCAATTCATTGATCGCAATTCAGCAAGCGATATCCCATCATAAGCAATCGAGAGACGTCGGACATCGTTTTTTTGATCCAGCGACAAGAAAGACGCTATCGTATTGTTACTGTTATAAAAATAAAAATGACAAAAACGTTGAGGCGCATTAACATCAATGGCCAGCCCAAACATCGATCGGGATCGAGCTCATGCTGAGTATATGGTGGAACCAGCTTGACGTAGTATAAGTTGAAATTGCATCCGAATGAAACTTCCACAGGAGGTCACTAACTAGCACAACTAATACCCTTGAGCTGAAGATTGAAAGAAGAACGGCCGTGAATGGAACGTGAATCCGCGGCATTGAAAATGTTGTAGCTACCGATGGACAATACATAAAAAAGAATGATAGTTACTAGTCTAAATTTTGGAAATAAAAACCGCGGATTCACATTTGTAAACTGCTAAAAGGTATTAGTTATTCAAAAATAAAGGTAAATTGTAAAAATTGTCCAAACGGTATCTCTTAAGACTTGTTAGTACTACAAGAAACGTATTGAGTCGGTGAAGATAGTAAATAATGACGAGTTGTAATACAGAAACGTTGAAAATTAAAATAAGGAGCCTTTAATTTTTTTTTATTTGACCATTATTATCCTTTGAGAGCACCATGGCGTAGTGGGTAGTGTGCCGGCCTCTGACGATGGATAAGCGAGTTCGGATCGCGACAACACCAACGCCATCGAATGTTCATTACGCGGCTTCTCTCCTCGGTGGGGTACTGGCAAAACCCCTATAGTACACGTGCCTTAAAAAAGCTCCTCGGCGCTCGCCGTTCGGAATCGGCATTAAACTGTAGGTTCCGTTCACTTGGTCGTGGTGCAGTGAGTGCAGATTGCAGCAGGGTAATCATCACCGACTGTTGAGCCAAGAACAATTTCTATAATTACGGAAAAATTGTGCAACAACATCAATTATGAATGACAGATGATCCAAAAAAAAAAAAACAAATGCTGACGAAGGTATAATACTCGCATTTCCAATATAACACCTTAATGACATAGAAACAAAAAAGTTACTTTGAACTACAACCAAGGCGACAAGCTCAGTCGAATCTCTCAAAAAATCCTATCTAGGACAACCACCCCCTAAGAGTAGTGAACGATTATCTTTGACACAAACCATCTCCACCCCGTCCAGGTTGTGGGACAAACACCATAAGAGCGTACACTCGTGAACCTGCACGAACCTTATAAAAAAAAAATAAAAAACTTGTTTGAAAAACAAATCGTCGCACACAACATAAGTGCATGAGAGAAGCTTAGCTCCGGCGCCTCATCGCCATCTAAGTAGAAGAACCTTTAATGGGGGTGGTAGTGGTGCAATGGTAATCATCACCGACTGTTAAGCGGAAGGTCTGTAGTTCAAGTCTGACCATAACCAAGAAAAATTCCTATACGGAAAAAAACCCATGCAACAACACCAGTTGTGAATGGAGAGATGATCAAAAAAATGCTGACGAAGGCATAACACTCGCAGTATAAGATCACTTCAAAATTCATACTCTGCGTGTGCATTTCCAATATAAGATCTTAATGGCATGGAATAAAGTTACTGTAAAACTACAATCAACGCGACAAATTCAGTCGAATCTCTCGAATCCCAAGACAACCACCCCCGGAGAGTAGTGAACGAACATCTTCGACACAAACCATCTGCACCCCGTCCAGGTTGTGTGACAAACATCAAAAGAGCGTAACTCTTGAACCTGCACGAATTATAAAAAAAAAAAAAAAAAAAAAAAATTATTTTAGCGAAATAAATTAAAGGTTTTTATTTGATAAGTTTAAAATCGTAAATCTTAATTCAACATTTCACGCACTAGCCTGAGGAGAATTCTGCAAAAAGATCTTTTTCTTCGCTTACAAGGTCAAATTGACTCAGCAATTGAAGGTGCGCGACCATCCGCTTCGCTATCGCTTCGCAGTTTGGACCTTAGAGCAGCTTGAATTGGACAACGATTTTGGGTGAAAAATCATATTTTCTGACGAGGCGCATTTTCATCTCGGCGGCTCGAAAAACCCGCGCGATATTGCCGAGAAGCCAATGCATCCACAGAGAGTAACAGTTTGGTGCGGATTGTGGAGTGATGGCATCATTGGACCATTTTTCTTCGAAAATGAGGCTGGGAACAACGCTTCGGTCAACGGTGGGCGTTTCAGAGCCATGTTAACCGACTTTTTTTTTTTACTGAAATTTGGACGATCTGCCCACGCCACAATCGATCTTTTGCGCACCAAATTCCCAAATCGTGTTATCAGCCGTTTTGGCGATGTCAATAAGCCTCCTCGGAGCTCGGAATCGTGAAGGACCGATGTTGTGCCAACAATCCGGAAACGATTCAAGCACTTAAGGCCAATATCATCCAAGCAATTTGTGAGCTACAGCCCGAAACCATCAACAAGGTCTTAGAAAATTGGGGTGATAGAATGCGCTACTGCGAAGCCAGCCGAGGCAGCCACTTGAACGACGTTGTATTTCATAATCAATGGGATTGTTTGTTCTTATTAATAAAGCCATAATACTTTAGGAAAATTTAATTTTGTTCATTTTATTGCATTTTTAAAAAGGAACTTGTATTTGGCCCACCCTTTATCGCTCTAAAACCGAAATGGCCGAATTGGCATTTACACCAAATGCAAAAAATTTGTCGTCAATTTAATTTCCATCATTGGACAACACTTGCGCCTACCTCTCAGGCGATTTTTTAATTCCGTCGCATAAAACTTTATATGGCACTGACGGCAAAAAACACGTCAAGCGACTCTGGAACATCATCCCGCGAATTTAAAATTAAAAATTATTTTTATCAAGGAATTTTATTATTAATGCCTTGGGTTGGTGAAGTCCATCTCTGGTATATTGTGCTGATCGGTTTTTTGAACCAAGCCATTAATATTAATTGTGAAAATCCATTTCTTATCTCCGGTAAGAATCCTGACTTTTGATTGTGTCGCGACTGAAGCGCAGTGTCAGCTTCAATATTTTTCTGAAAAAAGGTTCTGTGATACCCATTTTTCGAGCTTTACCGCTTTTCACATTTTTGTGAATATGTGTATCAGTGGATGTTCATATGGTTACCCAAACATGATTCATATTTTTGGTCAAAATTACCATTTGTAAACTTTGTAAACCAACGCCGACACTTGGACTCACTGAGAACACCATTTCCATATACATTTTTGATTTCTCTAGTGGCTTCACATCCATTCTGGATGATTTGGAGATGCCTTTACTTCAACGGTCTTGCACGGTTCATTTATAGTTAGGTAAATAAATATAACGGTAGGCGCAGACAATTATAAAAAAATATATATAGAAAGATTATTTTCTATCACAGTTAGATCACTTTGCATATGCAAAAAAAAAAGTGATTTTTTCATGATGATTCTGTGATTTGTCGCAGTAGGTAGATTCGTTTAAGTATCTCGCCTGAAATGGTGAAACAGTTCCTGAAAGACATTTTTAATTACCAAAGCTATTCGCCTAAAATATTCAATTTCGAATCTCAAGTAAATTTTTGAACACGTCTACAATGATATCAGGTCTGCTGATGGTTTCCAACAAAATAACTACGTTCTCCGCCATAAATCAAAATGTTTTCAAAGATATCGCTGATTTTGTTTATTACTTTCTGAGATTTATATCTAACTTAAATCATTTCTTTTTTACAGGGAAAGAGGAACGAACGTAGAGGGCTTCATTTAACCTATGATATATAAAAAATAATAAATTCGTTAATAAAAAGTTGCAAAGAAAAATTACAGTCTGCGGTTTCAGCTGACGTGAGTCGATAGATTTCCAATTGGAGATTAGGGTGGCGACGGAAAAGAATTTACTGTATTGTTTGGAACCATTTCTCTATTGATCATGGCGTATGCTGGTCGTTATCCCGCATGAATACCCACTAAAGAAATACTTCTTCCTGGGCATGCGAAGGTAAACCACTTCTGAGATAACCGAAGACATTTATTTATTTACTTCATCACAGATTTTAATCTAGCTGTAATTGGGTACAATTTATATGAATCGGGTAGTTACTTAAATTTCGAGAGCTGCGTACATAAAACCATGGCAATTTGAATTTTAGGCTCATTCGACTCATAATTCTTTGCGGTTGAGGATAAATTAAAAGGCTTTCTCTTAAAGCTTATACGAGCCTTGTTCACAAAATAAAGTTGACTGAACGTCGCGAGCTTGGTACGTACGATATTTGATTTTTTTTCGTTATGTTGATATTGTTAATCATTTTGGGTATGTAGTTTGTTTTTCACAGATAACTATAAAGGTTGGACGTGTTTTTGTGTTCTTGACGATTTTTTGCTATTGAAAGAAATGGATCAAGGAATCTGTTAAATTATGTTTGAAAATTGAAATCAAGTGCTCTAAAAGTACTCAAAAGTTAGCTATGCCATTTGGCTCTGAGTACAGCAAAATAAAATATTTATAAATGGTACAAGCTCGTAACAGAAGGCCGAGAAGATGTTAATTACCCACGTCAACAACGTATGAAAAAGTTGAAGCAATAAAGAAAATTGCCATGAAAAATTGTCGAAATCAGTTGGCTAATGGTAGGTAGGTAGGAGTGGCCGCCTGATATCGAGATGCCAGGCCCAATTAGCGCTTATGCGCCGTTTTGATGCCACAACTCAGTGACCTAGTGTGCTGTTATTGGAGTTTCATATCCATCCTGTGGAATTAAGGAATTTGATGATATTACAGAATCCTATTTCCCTGAATTCTGATAGATCGTCGAAGGAGATTTTGCCGAGTAGGCGCTGTCTGGTTCTAGCTAGAGCCGGACATTCACACAGGAAATGGGTGAGAGTTTCCTTTTCCAGTGGGTTCTTGCAACTACGGCAGTAGGTGTTGAATGGGATGCCTAACTTAGCAGCGTGGGTACCGACAGGCCAGTGGCCAGTACAGATGGCTACAATTCTGGCAATCTCTTGTCGGGGTCTGTTAGTTAGGTCGAGGGTTCTTTTCCTGTTATAGGAGGGCCATGTTTTCCTAGATATGACGCAGTTGCTAAGACTGCACCATCTGGAGTTCGCCCTCGAGAGAAAGTGTTGTAGAAGGTTTGCCTTGACCAGTCTGATGGGGAGGAGTACTGCCTCCGCCAAAGAACAGTCGAGGGAAGAGCCGTGCCTTGCTAAAGCGTCAGCCTTTTCGTTTCCCTCTATTTTGCTGTGGCCAGGAACCCAAATGAGAGTAATGTTGAAATAGTCTCCTGCACAGCTGATTTCATCCTTACACTGTGCAACTAATTTGGATTTTATGGAGTGAGAGTCGAGAGCTTTGATAGCTGATTGGCTATCAATATATATATTTACATCTCTCTTGGTAATAGGATAGCGCGTGAGTAACTTGCAAGTTTCCTTAATCGCCAGTATTTCCGCTTGGAACACGCTGGCCGAGTCTGGAAGTCGCAACGATTTGGAGATATTCAGTTCCGCTGAGAAGATACCCGAGCCAACCCCACACTCCATTTTCGAACCGTCGGTGAAAAAAGCTACCTGATGGTTCTCAGAGTGCAGTCCCTGTTTCCATGCCATCCTGGATGGGAAGTGGACATGGGCGGGTTTATTTGGGTTGTGTATGGTTGTCGTGAAATCGGTTGCAGTCATGGCCAGGTCACTAGGTAATAGGTCCAGCACCTTGCTATGACCGTAGGGTTTAGATGACCAGAACCCAGAGATTAAAGGACGGTATCTTATATTTGGTGGTAAACAGCATCAGTTCTGTTTTACTCGGATTGACGCTTAGGCCGCATCCTGAGGCCCAGGCGCTTAACTTATTCAGAGCTCTCTCTGAGATTTCGCTAATTACCGAGGGAAACATTCCCGATACTAGGATGACCACGTCGTCAGCATAAGCAACCGCCTTAATTCCGATTCTCTCGAATTCTTTCAGAATTTTATCGATAACCAAGAGCCATAGTAGAGGCGATATTACCCCACCTTGGGGTGTGCCTCTATCTACGGTCTTAACTATAGTGGTATTGCCCATCTGGGCCTGAATGATCCTAGTTCTGAGCATGGATATGATCCATCTACTAACAAGTCCCTCTACCCCTGCCGAGGTGAGGGCTTCTTGGATCGATTCAGTGTGAATGTTGTTGAAAGCACCTTCTATATCTATGAAGGTAGCTAAGGTAAATTGTTTATGGTGGATGGATTTTTCGATTGTCTGCACGACTTCATGCAGGGCGGTCTCAGTGGACTTGCCTTTAATGTAAGCGTGTTGGGACTTCGAAAACTTTGTGTTTCCTAGGGAGTCGCGGATGTGCCTGTCCAAGATGCGTTCGAGGGTCTTCAGGACGAAGGATGTGAGGCTGATAGGTCTGAAATCCTTTGCGGATTCATGACCGCGCTTGCCAGCCTTCGGGATGAAGATACATCGAACTCTTCTCCAGGCTAGGGGGATGTAGTTGAGTTTCAGCGAACTTCGATAAATCACCGTTAGCCAGGGTATAACCTTGCCCAAATTCTTTTGTAGCATTATAGGAAATATCCCGTCAAGTCCCGGTGACTTGTATGGAGGGAAGCTGCTAATGGCCCAAGATATATTATCGGGGTTGATGATCAAATTAGCATCGCCCCGTGAGTCACATACTTGGATCCAAACCCTTACCATATGGTCAAGATTTGCGTATTGCACATACAACAACCAGGTTAAGGTCATGGATGACCGAACCAGGTTAAGGTCATGGATGACCGAACCAGGTTAAGATCATGGATGACCGAAATTGTGTTGTGCATCATCTGCACACAAGAATGGCATATATGTATATACTTTGTATCACCCAGCGTTCGACGATCTTGTTGCTATGTGAGTTTCGAACCTTTTATGTATCTCTGTTGTTTGTTTTTTCTAAATTATGTATTTGGAGTTGTTTTTAAGTTTGGATTATGTGTTAGGAACTCGGTTAGGCTAAGAGCGTTGTTTTCGATTCATTCTGGATTGGACTGTGAAGACGAAAAGAAGTAAAAATAAAAAAAATAAAGTAGAAGAAAAAGAGTTTTATTTCTTTTGGCTCCCAATAAATTTCACTGGCGCAGTCGGAAAAACAAAAAAAAAAATCATCTTGAAATTAAACTGATAAAAAGTGAAAAAAATAAAGTCAGTGCATTAAAAGACCAGAAAAAAAAAGAACTAAAATAAAATTTAAAATTCTAACTCTAGCAGTTATAGTGGCAGTGTATAGATCAGTGCAACACAGAAAACAAACATTAAGTTGATGTAATTTAAAAAATAAACTTTGTCACGTGATTAATATATCCAAATAAAGTAAGTAATACTAGAAAAAAAAATTCAAACCCAGCGGAAGAAGAACCGGATCAGAAAAAAGAAGACTTAACTTATACATACATACATATATACATATATAAAAATAAGTAAATAAAGTAATAAAATTTATGAGAGGTATGGCTAGTTTTAGTTTATTAGATATGATAAAAGACGTTCCCGATTTCACGGGTTTACCAGAAGAACTCGATTTATTCCTAAAACATATAGATTATATATACACATTTAGTACTAACTTAGATGCAAATTCTCAAGGCTTTATTAATTTAAGAATAAGGCAAAAAATTAAAGGAAAAGCGAATTTAATTTTAATTAATAATAATAATCCAACTCATTGGCCTGAGATTAGAGAAATTTTATTAACAAACTGTTGTATTGACGAAAGCGTTGAAAATATCATCACTAAAATAAAAATGTTAAAATTTGAAAAATCTGTAAGTGTATTGTTTGAAGAAAGTGTCAATCTTTTAACAAAACTTAATATAAAATGTCAAACTTTAGAAAATCCGGCTTGGTTTAGTTGTGCTGAAAATGAAAAAATGGTTCTCAAACTCCTTATAAGCAAGTTGCCAACAGAACCAAAACTTATTCTTAACGCTAGGAATCCTTCAAATTTACGCGAAGCCCGAACAATTCTTGTGGATACTGACACATTCAATATCCAATACAAAGATAGACAATATGACAGTTCTATACGACGCTTTCCCAGACAAAACCAATCTAAACAATATAACGAAGTTAGTTTTCAAAATTCGCAATATATTCCAAATACCAACGCAAGGAAATTTCAGAAATTTTCACACCCGTTTCGGCAAACAAATCCAAACAAATTTGATAATAGAACCTCTTTTGGAAACTTTGAGAAACATCAGGCCCCTTTTTCATCAAACACGGATAATCCTGAAATGTTGACAAGTAGCCAACAGAGTAGAATGATGGATGTTGATCATCTACAATCTACAGATTTGCCTACTTGTTCTGGATTACAAAATTTTCAATCATCAGGCCCCGACCACTTCCCTGTATAGTAGTCCAAACAACACCAAATCCCATTAAACTCTTAATTGATTCAGGAGCGAGCACCTCAATAATTAAACAAAATCTTTTCCATGAAACATTTAAAACTCATTTAACTAATCCACTCCTTCTAAAATCAGTAAATTCAGATATCTTAGTTTCCTCCAAAATTACTATCCCTCTTTTTAAGGAATTTAATAGACCGAGTACAATAGAAATGCTTGAAACCGAAATAACTGGCGATTTTGATGGAATAATTGGATGCAATATTTTGAAGCCATTACAAGCCAAAATAGATTTCGAAAACTCAAAGCTCATTACAAAAGAAGCATCTATTCCTTTGATATTTAGTGTTTCTGAAGCAAAACCAACCGAAGATGAAATTAAAAATCTACAAGAAAATATGGAGGATATTCACTTTAAACCAGTTAATATAGATTGCATAATTGATAGATTGAAATTAGACAACCTCAACAAAGAGGAAATCAAGTCTCTTATTTCAACTATTAAGAAATTTAAGCAGGTCTTTTACCTCGAAGGTCAAAATTTGACTTCGGTGGTTAAATATAGTCACAAAATCCCAACAAAACATGACATCCCTATATTTTCAAAAACATATAGGTACCCCGAAGCACATACACATGAGGTAAATAAGCAAATTTCCGAAATGCTCGATTCTGGTATCATCGTGAACTCCTCTAGTCCATATAATGCTCCAATTTGGGTGGTCCCCAAAAAACTTGACAACTCTGGTCAACAAAAATGGCGCATTGTTGTTGATTACAGAAAGCTCAACGACATAACAATAGAGGATAAGTTCCCGATTCCTAATATTGAGGATATCTTGTCAAAATTGGGAAATGCGCAATATTTTTCTACCCTTGACCTCGCAAAAGGATTTCATCAAATCCCCATTTGCAAAGAAGATAGGCATAAGACAGCCTTTTCGACATCAAACGGTCATTACGAGTTTACACGCATGCCGTTCGGCTTAAAAAATGCGCCTGCATCCTTTCAAAGGATGATGAATGAAGTTTTGCAGGACTATATAAATAAAATATGCGTAGTCTATCTGGACGATATACTAGTTTTTTCAACGTCATTACAGGAGCACATCGATTCACTGAACAAAATTTTCAAAAGGCTTTCTAATTATAACCTTAAAGTTCAAATCGATAAGTGCAATTTTCTGAAACACGAAACTGAATATCTCGGGCATATTATTTCGAAGGATGGCATCAAACCAAACCCCAACAAAATCGAAATCATTCAAAAAATAAAAATTCCTCGAACGGCAAAACAAATTAAGTCTTTTCTCGGTATTACGGGCTTTTATAGAAAGTTTATCAAGGACTATTCAAAAGTAGCCCTCCCGATGACAAAATGCTTAAAGAAGAATTCGAAAATCAACATTTCAGATAGGCACTATATAGAGTCTTTTAACAAGCTTAAAACACTTATATGTAGTTGTCCAATCTTAGCATATCCCGACTTTCGGCAGCCGTTCACTCTTACCACCGATGCAAGCAATGCTGCATTAGGAGCAGTGCTATCGCAGAACCAACATCCGATAGCATTTGCTTCAAGAACTTTAAATCGGCACGAATTAAATTATAGTACCATCGAAAAAGAGCTTCTATCTATCGTATGGGCTACAAAATATTTTAGACCCTATTTATTTGGCCGTAAATTTAAAATTCAAACCGACCATCGACCGTTAGTGTGGCTACATTCATTAAAAGAACCAAATTCCAAATTGCAGCGCTGGAAAATAAGACTTAATGAATATGACTTTGAAGTTGAGTATATAAAGGGGAAGGAGAATAATGTTGCAGACTTTCTAAGTCGTTTAGATATCAACAATATAAAGGAAGAAGATATTAAATCTGACGTTGCAACAGTGCACAGTGGTAAGGAAAATCTCGATGATCATATTTATATTTCGGAAAGACCATTGAATATTTTTCGCTATCAATTAGTTTTAGAAGAAGGCAAATCAGATTCCTCCGCAAACAAAATTTTGTACAGGCAAAAAAGGCGAACAACGATATTTTTACCCACATACAATGAAACATATGTTCTCAAAACCCTTAAAGAAATTTTACCAATTAAAGGTGTCCTCGCAATTTTTTGCAAAAATGATAAATGGTTTATAGAACTCCAGAAAACCTTAGTTAGATATTTTTCCTGTTCCAAGTCTATGAGGATCCTAAGATGCACTAACTTTCTCAAAGATATTACTTGTCCCGAACAGCTGTTAAGTATTATTGAAAAAACCCATTTAAATAAAAATCATAGAGGAATAGATGAAACTTATTCTGAGCTTAAACGACTTAATTATTTTCCAAATCTCAAACTAGAAATATGTAAATATATCAACAATTGTTTAACATGTAATATGTGTAAATATGATAGGAACCCTATAAAGCCATATTTCATGGTATCTGAAACACCTCAAAAGTCAAATGAAATCGTACACATAGACATATGGTTTTTTAACAAAAACACTATGTTTCTTACTTGTGTAGACAAGTTAACAAAACACGCGTCCATTCATTTCTTGTCAGATAGGAATTCCATAACAATAGTTGATATTTTAAGGCAAAGATTTGCAGTATTAGGCAAACCTTCTAAAATAGTAGCCGACAACGAATTCAATACGGCTTATGTTAGGAACTTCCTAAATAAAGAACAGGTTCTGTATCATTTTACATCCCCCAATACACATACGGGTAACTCAATTATAGAACGATTCCATTTAACACTTAATGAGCATATGCGGCTATTAAAACTTGACAAGGAAAATGCGAACATTTCAGATGGTAACTTAGTTTATAAGGCTGTTGAAATCTACAATGACACGATTCACTCCGCAACTAAATACAAGCCTAATGACTTTCTACATGCAAATTTAAATGAGAACGAATGGAAAAGTCTTATAAAAAAAATTCATGAAAGTAAAGAAAAACGTATAAACAAACTTAATGAAAAACGAACAAAGCCAAATGAATTTAAAGAGCGAGAATTAATCAAAAATGTAGGTTTTCATAACATAAAACACTTGCCTAGGTATATTATTAAGGATGTGGAAGAAAAAGGTCCCACATATTTTAGAGATAAGAGTGGTACTAAACGTGACAGACAACTTGTTAAAAGATCTTACAAATACCAAAAACCTATCGAAAACATTACATTTGAGAGAAAATTTACTGGCAGAGATTATTCAAAGCGCAAAAAAAAAAAAAAAAATTAAAGAGTAAAAACTTGTAAAGTCTACCCAAAAGTAACTTATATTTATGAATTATAAGATAATAACTAAGATACGTTGTATTATATAATTTAAATAAGTTATTATATAGTTCTTTATATATATCTGTAAGTTATTTTAAATAAATCAGAATTACGAAATATGTAAGTTACAACAAAGTTATTAGAAACGAATTTATGTAACACAGGGATAACGTAAAGCAAGGCAAAGATACTCATACGACACAGTCAACAGAGAATGCAACAAGTTGCAAAGTAAATATTATTTGCGTTTACCACCATCTTAATAAATGGACATCGCACTTACCCAAGCGTTTGTGTCCATTCTTCGGGGGGAGGAGTCACATACTTGGATCCAAACCCTTACCATATGGTCAAGATTTGCGTATTGCACATACAACAACCAGGTTAAGGTCATGGATGACCGAACCAGGTTAAGGTCATGGATGACCGAACCAGGTTAAGATCATGGATGACCGAAATTGTGTTGTGCATCATCTGCACACAAGAATGGCATATATGTATATACTTTGTATCACCCAGCGTTCGACGATCTTGTTGCTATGTGAGTTTCGAACCTTTTATGTATCTCTGTTGTTTGTTTTTTCTAAATTATGTATTTGGAGTTGTTTTTAAGTTTGGATTATGTGTTAGGAACTCGGTTAGGCTAAGAGCGTTGTTTTCGATTCATTCTGGATTGGACTGTGAAGACGAAAAGAAGTAAAAATAAAAAAAATAAAGTAGAAGAAAAAGAGTTTTATTTCTTTTGGCTCCCAATAAATTTCACTCGTGGTGTGTGCTGCGTATGATGAGGGACCAGCGTAGTAGTCCCGTAGTCTTTACATCCGGGGAAGTGGGTGTTCAAGAGAAGTTCCAGGGACTCTTCTGTGGAATCTGCTCAAACACCGTCGTTACGTCTAATGTAGGATGGATTCTGGTGTTGTTTGGATAGGATTTTGCTCAGCCTGGCAGCATCCTTTAGTGTTTCGATTGACTGGCAGTACTCTGACCACGCCTGAGCTTTGGCTTTGCTAATGGCCTTTTTGTAGAGTTTAAGGCAGTCTTTGTAGGGTTTCCAGTATTTGTGTCTGTGGCAGATGTTGAAGAGGTCTCTTGTCGTTTTCCTTAAAACGGAGAGATCCTCATTCCACCACGGTGGGAAGGTTTTTTCGCTGTGCTTAACTGGGCACGAAACTTTGAAGGCCGTGACCATGGCCTTTTCAAAGGTCCTAACTTTCGTGTCCAGTTGTTCTACAGATTCCATGTCTGGATCGGGAAGGTTATTGAGTTTGGAGTTAATGATCCTGCTGAATTTTTTCCAGTCAGTACGTTTAGGATTTCTGAAGGGGATGGAGGGGTCGGCACTGAAATTCACATTGAAGAGTATCCATTTGTGGTCTGCAAACGATTTTAGATTGGATACTCTCCAGCTGTCGACCCTATAATTGGTGGAATTGGAAATTAGGGTTATATCAAGTACTTCCTCCCAGCCAGGATGTGCTTCCGAACTCGGAAATACAAAGGTTGGGGAGCTACCTACATTACATATATTGAGCTTGGAGGTAATTAAGAAATCAAACAGAGACTCACCCCTTTCGTTGATTTCCGAACTGCCCCATAGAGAGTGTCTGGCGTTAGCGTCGCATCCGAGAAGAAGGGTATCCTTACCCTTTTGAAGTTGCTTAACCAGTAGTTGCACTTCAATCGGTGGAGATGGCATATCGTGCGGCATGTAGCTTGATGCTATAATGAGGTTCGGCTGGCCAGAACCTTCCAGATTAACGACTGTTAAATCTTCGGAGCTAAGGTGGGGACATAAAAAGGCTTTAATATGTTTCTTAGCTAGTATACAGGTTCTGGGCTTACCGGTTTGTTTTTTGTAAAAAATGTTGTAGTTGGTGTCGTTGAGCCCTCGGATAATAGAACCGTTTACCCAGGGCTCCTGCAATATGCCAATGTCAATGTTTTCCTCCCGCAGGAAAACTAGCAGATTCTCCGACGCACATTTCGAGTGCTGGAGATTAAACTGTATGACATTAAGCATATTGTAGTTACTGTTGTTGCTTTTGTTGTTGCTCTTGTTGTAGTTGAGGTTGGTCTTCCGTTTCGATCGATAGGCCCTCCAGCAATTTGTCAGTTGCATCGATCTCAACTAGATCGTCACCAGGGCCTGTCGGGCGAAAGATTTTGAGTTTGGCTTGCCTGACGCCAAACTTCATTTTGTAGTTTGTCTCCTTCAGTACTTCCAAGCACTTTTCATTGATGGAGAGCAAGTAAGTTTGGGAGTTGTTCTGAGGTTCTTCGACCTTTATGATGGCCCAGTCCTCCGTGGGGATGTTGGGGTTTTGCAACTTGAGACATTGGAGAACCTTTCCGCTGTCTATAGTCGTCCGGGGTAGCCAAATACGTGCCCTTGGTATCCTGGGGATATCCTTAGCGGGGATGATCTTGATCTTAAGTTCATCCCAGGCATCGTTAACCTTAGCGATGCACTCGCTAAGGAAGTCTTTGGAGAATTGGTCAGCGCATTTGATAACCCGGAAACCCCTAACAATCTCTTCGGAGTCAAACCCAGGCATCTGGCTATTGGGGTTATTAATGATATGGTCCACCGTCATTACGGTAAGCTTAACCTCGATGCTCGGCCATCTGTCAAGCACCGCTTTACCGGTGGAGGAGTTTTCGTCACCCAGCGCGACCTGGAGGTGATCTCTCGCAGTTTCCGCGTAGGAGGAAAACTTGCTGGGGGGTTTACGCGAGGAGGGCGCGGCGGCTGCTGCTGCCGTGACCTTGCTTCTTTTAGGAGCGATTGAGGTTTCGTCTTGAGACCTGTTCCTTTTCGCTCCCTCGCGATTTGATGTCGTTTTGAGTCGGGTGTACTCATCCACCACTTCCTGGTATTTGCGCCGATCTTCTATGTCTTTCTCATGAGGAGTACCAGCTGCTTCATTCTTTGCAATCTTGCCAAGGATGAATACAGCCTTGAGGTACTTCTCTCTCATAATCTGGCCGGAGGATTTTTGCTTTTTAACCGGCTTTTGGTCGCTGCTGCTGACTTTAGCCGTTGGTATGTTTTGAGGTTGAGGTTGAGGTACAATTGGTTGGATAGGGGAACTATTCTTAGAACCCTGTTCCTTTGATGGACTGGCTACTTTTTCTTGGCTCGAAGCCAGTAGCTCGTCCTCGGATGAGGTGCCAAGGCTAGGCGACCTCCTTGTTTTGTTTTTGTTTTTGTTTTTTTTTTATTCATGTATTTAAATTATTTTGGTCCCACGAGTAGGTCCGGAAAGAGAGGTCCGTCCCAGCAGAGCCGACATACTGGAATAAGGCACTTATACAACCGACCTTGCCTGGGCATCGGAGGGGACCGTTAAGTTGGCTAATAGTTACGATGAATTTTCGGCGAAGTTTATTTCTAAATTTTTGCTAAATTTTGACCAAAAGAACTATCGCGTGAGCTTCACTCAGTAGCTGTTGAATGACATGAAGAACGATTTGCCGACAATAGTCATCACTGGTGAAGAGACATTGTAATAGTGTTATGACGTTGAAATCAAAGCCCAAGCATCCCAATGGAAGCGATCAGAAGAGCCAAGACCGAAAAAAGCAAAGTTGGGTCAAATGTGAAAGTTTTGCGCGCTGTTTTCTTCGATTATAATGAGTTTTTGCCGGATCAGGAGGGAATATAACCTTAAAGTTATGCGCCGTTTGCGTGAAGAAATACGAAGAAAAGGTCTTGATTTGTGGGAACAAATGCATGGCTGTTTCAGCACGATAAAGCAACTGTTCACTAATCGTTGCTTGTATGTAAATTTTTGACCAAAAACAATACCATAATCACGCTTCAGCCTTATTTACCATTACCAGTCTGGCCCTTCAACTTAGACATAAATTCCGAAAGAGATTTTTTACGGTGTAGGAGATATGGACCGTTTCAAAGTCACCCTATTTTTGACCATACCTCAGCAATAGCAAATATAAACTCTCACCTTGTTTGGTTCTTTTCACGGTACCCATAGAAAAGGTATGTCAATACGAAATGTCGATTTTTTGCTTCAAAAACTCATTTAATTAATTAACGAATTCAATAATCAAGGAATCGCTCATCGTTAGCAATGGCTTTTTCTCATCTTTCTTGCAATTTATGAAGTAAAAATCACTACCTGCCTTCTGACGCCAACCATTCCTCAAGAGAATTTATCAGTTCTTCGTAAGAATTAAAGTGTTTGTCCGAAAGTCCGCGTTGCGTAGATCAAAAAAGGGGTCATTAGAAGTGGCCACGTCGGGAATATGGTGGGTGGGGGGAACGTCCGATTTAATAACTACCAAATATTTTTTTTTACTTGGTTTGTAACACGCGGTTGCGAGATTGATATTTGGTCTACCCATGATTTTTTGGATTGTCGAAATGATCGACCTTTCACTGCTAGCGGTTGAGTTTTTTGCTGCTAGGATTTTCCAAAGTCAAGCACGCTAGGTTAGCCTTGCCATTTCATCATAGAAAGACTTACGTGTTCTATCAAAAATGTTTTTCGCGCTTTTCGACCATTTTACGATTATCGTAAACGACCTACTATGCAAGCAACTCAAGCCAAATTTCGAACCAATTTCACGAATTGTATACCCGAAATCGTAAAATGCAATATTGAGGAAAATATTGCTGCTGTATCCGTCAGTATAAAAAATACCGCTCGTGCAACCACTGAAGCCGAACGAACTGCCAGCGTTGAATTTTCGGTGAGTGGGCCGGCCAAAGAAAAACTAGAGAAAGATCTGCTTTTTCATCGAAAAATTGTCTTCAGCGACGAAGCTCATCTCTTTAGTGGATTTATTAATAAACAAAACTGTCGCATGTGGTCCGATGAGCAACCTCCGGCAATCCAACAGTTGCCGACTCACTCGGCAAAATGTAATGTCTGGTCCAGTTTATGATATTTAAAAAGTTTGACGTTAGGACAATGTTACCGACAATGGCGTCGGCTATCATTCAATGACTGCGAACTTTTTTTTACCCAAAATGCACGAGCTAAACCTGTTCGCCATGCGGTTCCAGCAAGACGGCGCTACATGCCACACGACACTCAAATCGATGGATCAATTGAGAAATGAGTTCGATGAGCACATTATCTCTCGTTTTATACTGGTGAATTGGACGGCTATAGCGTGCGATTTGACGCATTTAGACTATTTTTTATGTCTATGTCGATAATTGCAGTATTAGAAGACAAGTTGTAAACGAGATACCAATAAGTTCATAAAAGTGATTCAAAATTGGACTCTCCATATGGACTACCTCAACTCATTCGTGTCCAACATTTACACGAAATAATTCTAAAGGTAAATGGCAAACATTAATTTAATAAATAAAAATTTTGCACTCTCTCCTTTTCCTCTTTTTTTTTGAAAATGAAAAACCAAGCGCTTAAAAATTCACACATTTTGTTTCTTTCACTCAACTTCCACTATTTCTGTTCTTGTGTTTAAGTCAAGCTTTAATTGAAAAATCCCTTCCATTTTGCATCATTGAATTGTTTCCACTGGTCTTCGTGTCGAAAAAAACTTTATAATACCTTAGAGCATGTTTACCATAAACTTCCATAACAATCAATGACTTAACAGCGATTTCTTTGAAAAAAATAATGTAATAAAACTGGTCCTTATCTGACGCAAAATTCGATATTTTCAAGGCAACAAATAAAAAGCTGTTTGCACAACCATAACCTATGACATATTAGATTTTATTGACTCCACGAAAATAACATATTTGTAATCATTGACGTTAATCATATGTTGTAGTTATGCCATGGGACAGTCAAATCAACATTTTAAATTCAGACACCTATTGGTTCCACAACCCCATTCGCCTGGGACTTCTGGATATTAAATAAATTTAAAATACCACTCTGGGGACCCCGTTTCGAGCACGTCGAAGAGATTCAAAGTAAATCGCTGCGTGAACCGAAGTGTTTTTTTTTTGCGGCAGGAGGATTATCAATGTCACCTTTCAGTCTGATCACAGAAGTACACTTCCATTGAATTTTTAGTGGGCTAGCAGGCTTTACAAGAAAAAATCAGGGATTTTACGAGGGTGGTCCGATAAGTAATTAGCCTACGAAAGAAAAACAAAAATTTTGGAGAAATGGCGATTTATTTTTCAATATAGTCTCCTTTCAGCTCGATACACTTGACCCAGCGATGCTCCAACTTCTTTAACCCGTCTGAAAAATACGTTTTCTCGAGGTCTGCAAAGTAGGCCTCCGTGGATGACCTCCTTATTCAACTGAAATGTCTGCCCGGCGAGTGACTTTCTCAAGTTTGGAAACAAAAAGAAGTCACACGGGGCCAAATCTGGAGAATACGGTGAATGGGGCAGCAGTTCGTAGCCCAATTCGACCAATTTGGCCGTGGCGAGGGCGGATGTGTGAGCCGGTGCGTTATCATGGTGGAAGAGCACTTTTTTCTTCGCCAAGTTTTTTCTTCAATTCGGCGTCGAATCGGCCCAATAATTTGGCATAGTACAGCCCTGTTACCGTTTTGCCCTTCTCCAGGAAGTCGATGTGGATCACACCTTGTGAATCCCAGAAAACGGTGGCCATCACCTTTCCGGCCGATGGGACAGTCTTCGCCTTCTTCGGAGCACGTTCGCCGGGTGAAGTCCACTGTTTCGACTATTCCTTGTTCTCTGGTGTGTACCAGTGGATCCATGTTTCGTCGACAGTCACGAAACGACGCAGAAACTCCTTCGGATTGCGTTTAAAGAGCGTCAAACACTGCTCTGAAGTGGTCTCACGGTTGCGCCTGTTGTCCGGAGTGAGCAAACGCGGCACCCATCGCGCCGACAGCTCTCTCATGCCCAAAATTTCATGCAGGATATGACCCACCCGATCTTTTGAAATGCCTACTGTATCAGCTATCTCGCGCACCTTCAATCGGCGGTCTGCCAATACGAGATCTTGGATTTTTGTCACGTTATCCTCCGTGGTAGGCGTTTTCGGGGCACCTGGACGTGGCTCATTAAAAGCCGACGTGCGACCACGTTGAAACTCGTTAAACCAATTTTTGATGGTCGCCATCGAAGGAGAAGAGTCACCGTACACAGCATCCAAACGCTCTTTGATTTCGCTGCGCGATTTCCCTTGCAAAAACAAGAATCGAATCACCGACCGATATTGCTCTTTTTCCATTTTTCTAAAATCCGCGAACACTCCCGCTTCCACACGCGATCAAAACAAAACTACGAGTCCGATCCGGCTGAAATTTCGACAGTAGCCATCTGGCGGTGAGGCTAAGTACTTATCGGACCACCTACGTAAGGTGTCTTGAACGATACCAGACTACGAATTAAATACTGGTTTTCCGCAGAGCTCTGTTTTGCAACCGATTTCCTATCTTATATGATTGTTTGAATACTACTTTTTATCAAACTCAATAAGTATCAGTAGTTATCTCTCACATATCACATATCCACTAGTCGCCAAGGCTGCTGCGAAATTATCTCTGATCCAACAGTCATACACAAGGCCTATATTGATCAGAATACCTTTGTGAAACTGTTAGATAAGATAATATCTCGAGACTTTTAGTGACTTATTATTTCCTCTGCCCCAGCGAGCAATTGGCATCATCGTTTCCTTTCAAGAATTTAGCTACGAGTACAATGCCATAATCAACTGTCTGCTTTCGGCCGTACAGTTAAGTTCGTCGAAATATGCAAATGCGGTAATTTTGGAGATCAATGCGTAACTGTCTTCACGAATCTGTTCTAGACTGCTCCGTACATCGAATGGCACATTTACTGCCAATCTAAGGAAAACCCTAAACTTCCTCAACATCATATCCCCGAACACGCAGACAGAAAAGCCAACAGCCTTATCTGACAGACTTTTCAGTACTCTGCAATTGGCTTATTCAAACATGGTGTCTTCTTATGTTTTCTCAACTTCATTATAAAGCCTTTGACAGTCTTATTTAAGTCCAACTTCGAAAACGAATGACATATTAAGGGCATGTACGCAGTATGGGCACGGAAAAGAACGATCAATCGAGGACGCCTTAATTAGACACGTGGAGAAGCAGATTGCCATTTGCAACTTTCCTTGATATCGAGGGCAATCAATAATAGCAGCATGATAAAGTAGTCAGGCGTTAAGGCAATGGTCGAAAGCCATTTTATCTTACATCTGGAGAGGTCTCAACGATATCAGCAGTCAAAAGCTAACCACAAGGTATAGTCCTTTCACCATTTCTGTGGTAAACGATCTTGGTCGTGCCGTACAAGTTAAAGCCGAGTGACATCTTCCGGCTTTTTTTTTCAAGTATGAATTGCTGCTTTAACGACAGAAAAAGAAGACCTTTAACTTCATGTCGTGACTAATGATGAAAAGTATTTAGATACTGTACGATAAGAACAAAATATCGTGGGGTAAGCCCGGCCATGCATCAACATCTTCGGCAAAAATAAATATTCATGGTTCGTAGGATCCGTTTTGCACTAGACGGGATCAGAATAGTGTGATTTATTGTGAACTGCTCAAACTGAGCAATGTCATAACTAAGCTATCGACTGGAATTGATGTGTTATACCACCAGATACAGGACAAGCTCACTTTCCTACATGACAACTCTTGGCTACATGTTGCAAAATCGCTGAAAATCTTCTCGATAAATTTAAAACGTTAGCTCCTACCCAACCCGCAGTGCTCATTGGGCACCCTGTTGACTCATTCCATTCGATGACATATGGGTAGGCTAAATAGGTCGATTGTTGGATAGCCTCAAAAGACGTTTTGTTTTTTTTTCGAAGTGCTGTCAAAGAGTAGGGTAAAGATAGTAATGAGTATCTTCTTGCTTTGTATACATCGTATTGGATAGCGTTATACGAGTACCACTCGAGTTAAAGCAAAAGAAAACTTCATGGATCGAATTTTTATCTGCGAATCGCCATTGCATCGCGACAAAATTGACCCAATTCTGAAGCGGACGATGACTGGTGTTGAAAAGTGGATCACTTACGACAACTCCAAACCAAAACGGTTGTGACCGAAGGGGCTTGTGAAAAACTTAATTTGCTTCTAAAGATATCGAGAGATGGAATTACCTTCAAAATGGCCACAAGTTATCGAACAAAACGAGCATGTTTGACCTAAATCATATCATTCTAACAATGCATTTCAATTTAATGCAAAAATAATGAATTTTTAGTAGTTACACCTTCTTTTTACAATAGCTAAAATTAAATTTCATGTAAAAATAACTGGAACTCTAAAATACATAAATGATAAACAACAAACGCGACTAAGGTGCTATGGATATGTTGCATTACATGCGGTAAAACATGGGGAATTACAGGGAGCCTAGGAGAATTATTTTGTGGTTACAAACTGCGATAGGATTACCTATCATCACCTAGTCTTTACAAGACAATTGCGATTATAATTATTCAACTAGAATACACCATCTTCAAAGACTAGCATGTCTCGTGAAAAGTCTGATAGGTTCCTATGAGTGTGGCTTCAGGCTAGAAGAATCCACATGACGCACTAGACTTTGAAGTCGCATATGATAGTGTCTGCATAAACGAGCTATAAAGAGCCATGCTTGGACATTCCTCATTAAGTTGTGCAGAATTACGATGGAGAATTCGCTCTGCTCCAAAAAGGTCGCCTGGGAGCTAACCGAGACCTTCGATGTTAAAAAGGGATTCATGTAAGACGATGCATTGTCATGAGATTTTTTGATCATCATCTTTGAACAGATCGTGCGCAACTCTCTGGCCAATACAAGTGACATGATCTAACACATCACTCAATAAGTTCGTGGAATGCCTTGTAGATGGTGCCTCAAGAACCAATCAAGAATACTACACGGGTTAATATTTTATGATACTGTTGACGACACTTTTGTAAATTTCAGATCGATCGAAAAATCTGAAATCTTTTTATTAAAGGAAAAATATATCGTTTTAGCAAAGCAAAAGCTTGAGAAGTGTCATTCGAACACGGCCTCGTAGAGACAAACAATAGAGAAGAATTTGCTGGTTTTAAACGCGGCCGCACAAGCACTCATCATGCTTGTTGTGAACAAGGGCAGACATAAAAAAAGTCTAGAAAATGATTTTGACCGATCGTATACTAAAGTTACGATATCCGGATCTGGCTCCCAGCGTCTACTGCTTGTTTGCAGACCTAATATTAATGCCTTATTGACGTTATGGGCAGCTATAACATTGAAGAAATCAAGAACTTTGTCTACCATGGCTCAATAGTGGTAAACGGTAACAACGTCAACGAAAACTCAAGAGGGTACTGTAGAGCCCCGTTTCGAAGAACCAAAGTAACTTTTTACAAACAGGTATTATTCTTAATGATTTCGGTGCTGTCCAACAGCACAGAAGTGAAAGCGAGTGAAGAGAGGAACATTTTGCAACCTTTGGACCTTTTTATGTCAACGAAGAGCGGAAAAGAAGATATAATGACGAATTGTAGAGTCTACACAGGGACATCGGCTGTGTCAAGCTTCTACGGATTCGACAACAAAGGTACGAGGGTAAATTAAAAATTTCTCGGACTGATACAGAGTTGACGTTCCAATCAGCAAAAGTCTATACTTCCTGCCTAGGTGCACGTGTCATTAGTTCGTATGAGAAGTTTAAATTTTTTCTCTCAAGCAGTTTGTTTACACGTATTTCGCATAAGACGCCTCGCGTATTTTTTGTCAAAAAGGATGAACTTGAATATCGTGGGATCACAAATATCTTCGTTTTGGATGGATCAACCTCTAAGGAAATTCATCCGAAGTTGACAAAAGTTTACGCGGACTCTTCTCCTTCGATGTCAAGCGTTAAAAAGTGGACAACTAAATTGAAACGTGGTCGCCCATCCCTCGAAGATGACTCACGTAAAGGATGGCCAAAATCGCAACCACACCGGAAACAATCGAAAAAAGTGTATAACCTAGTACTGGACTGGACGATAAGCCAGTGAAGGTGAGTGAGGTAGTTAAGCTGCGGAAATATTGAAAGAAAGGATCCGAAACTTTTTGCATAAAGAATTAGAGATACGAAAGCTTTGCGTAAGATGGGTGCCGCATTTGCTGAATGTCGATGAAAAGCTAATGCGCAAACGATTTTCGTATTAGATATTTGGGCCGATCCAATAAGAATGCGACCGATTTTGTGCGGCGATCGGTCACTTTGGTTCCACCACTATACGCCAGAAACGAAACAGTAGTCCAAGTAGCCCTTGCTTTAAATTCACAGAAAGCGAAGTTCATCGCATCTGCCGCAAAGGTCATTATGACCTCATTTTAGGATAAGAAAGGAATCGTGTTTTTTTATTACCTTGGAAAAGGCAGAACAATAATTACAGGCGAATATTACTCAAGCCTTCTTGACCAGTTGGACGCTTTCGCAAAGATAACGCACCTGTATAACTGCGGGATTTGGGACAGATTTTCTCGGGGAGGAATGTTGGTGAAAAGCCTTGACTGAAGTCAAGGGATATTATGTAGAAAAATAAATTTTTTAATTTTTTTTAAAACTGAAAATCGCAGTTGTCAGGCCTAGAAATGTTCACCTTATTCTCGTAGCTAGAAAGAGCGTATGGAGCGAATGGAAAATAAAACTGACCTAGAACCAGTACGACTATCTGTAAAAACAGGAAAATAATAACACCATGGGAGCTATACATTGTATAATTAGCCTGGTCTAACTGCCTAGCTATAACAAAAAAAAGATTTAGGGAACTTTCATTGATAAAAATGGATCGAAAAATCTGTTTTGAATTTTGTGTGAGAAATAAATTGGCTGTGCCATTGGACAAGTCTACGTTGAGCAAAAAAAAAAAAAATATATGAGTAAAACAAGCCCCTGATTAAAGGCCGTCCACAGGTAAACTGCTGTGGACGTCAACCACGGATGAAAACTTTGAAGCAGTGAAGAAAATTGTTGCGCTGAATCGTCAAACCACAATCACACAAGTTGTTGAGGATATTGACATATAATTTGACTCATGTAATGACATTTTTTCACATATTTTGGTCAAGAAATGTGTGCCAGCGAAGTTTGTTGTGAAATTGCTAAATTTTGACCAAAAGAAATCTTCGCATGAGCATCGCTCAGAAGCTATTGTATGATGTACATAATGGTGAATCAGATTTGCTCAAGAGGGTCATCACCTGGCGGCGAAACATGGGTATATGATTATGACTCCGATATCAATGCCATATCATGCCAATGGAAGCGAACAGAAATGGAAGAGTTTTGATCACTTTTTTCGATTACAATTAAATGGTTTATCATGAGCTCTTGCCGGCAGATCCACGGTCAATAAGGAATATTACCTTGAGTTCTGCGCCGTTCGCATGAAGCAATATGAAGACAACATCGGGATTTCTGGGAAAAATGGCTGTTGCATCACGGTAATGCACCTGGTCGCTCATTGTTGCATGTGCGTAATTTTTTGGCCAAATTATAACTATTCACCGGACTAAGCCCCCTGCGACTTTTTCCTCTCCCTAAAACTAAAAAGACCCATGAAAGGACGACGATTTTCACGATTGAAGAGATAATCGCTGGAAGAGCTGAGTGTATACTATCTGTAGGTTTTGTTGAATAAATATTTTGCGAGAAAAATAAAGTCACTTTATTTTGTGAACAAACTATGATCACAAAATAAGTCACGAACAGCGGGATCAATTCTGAATTTAATTGAGGGTAAGAATATAGCGAAGCGGCGACAAAAATTACGAGGCTAGTGACAACGTGAATTTGTCACCAGGAATAACAGGCAAGGAGAGACAACAAAGACAGATGTCAAAGATGGGTAAGTCAATACGACCGATGAGCCATCCGAAAGGGGTCTACCCTAACTAGAGCGTCTAACCAAGACAGTCCCACTGTATTTCAGGTAACCGAAAACTTAATTCTATTTTTACCTAAGCAATTTCTATTTTCCAATGTATACACAGCCGGACCGGAAACTAGGTCGCCATCTCACAGTTGGATATTTTGTAGAAAAATTGTGGAACAACACAAATGCCTTTTCGCCATTTAAGATTCATAAAAGAATCAATTGGAGGCAATAGCAATGATAATAAAATATTCTTCAACAAGAGTCCCGAAATGCGGGTGACACATAAACCTAACAAAACACTTGTTCACTTCATATTCAAGCGATCCCGACAAAGGCAACTGAAATCCTCAGTCCCGCAGATGATACTCGTAACTTCAATTCACCAACAACGAATTATAGTTCCTATTGTTGCATTGTCAATCAAAAAGTCCATGCCAATCGAAAAACATAAAGGAAATAGGAATTAAGAGGAAAAAAATTGAATTTACTAACCGCAACTCCGAGTACTATGAACGGCTAATCCTTTTCCGTTTGGTCGTCGACAACCAAGTCGACGAACTGACGAACCTTCTGTTGTTTCACTTTCAGATGTGTCCAAACTGACACTATGTATAACACGGGAAAGCTGAAAACAATAGCCACACACTTCCGGATACACTTTTCACCACTAGGAGAGACAAAACAATCGCAAACAATGGACAATGGACGGATAGTAGATAGCAGATACTACTACTCGGGCACGCCGCGGTTATTCCTTGCGTCGGTCTCACTTTTCGCACTATACACTCCCGATATCACGGGGACTCCGGCTGCTGCTCTTGTTGGCGTTCACGTTGCTGTTGTTGCCGTTGATGTTGGGGAAATTCCATTCACCCCAAAAACACACACAAAAAAAAATAAACAAACGAATGACCGCGAAACACAGCAACGAAGCAGTCGAACACACACCGATTCGAACCCGAGCACGGAAAGCAAATAAGAAATATTTAAGAAAAACAAGGACACGATCCCGGGAGGAAAATTTTCACTCAGCTGTTGAACACACACACACACCACGGGTGAGACGATAAACAATTCGATTTCGTTTCTTCGACTTTTCCTGCAGCTTTCGTTTGAACTCGATTACAGAATTGCAACACCACGACGACGACACAAATTCCTTATCTGCCCTTTCGCTCAAGCCACTAAATTGATTTTTTTTCCCCTTCCTTATCGCTTTTCGTTTGAAACGACGAAATGGAAAAGCAGAATTTTATCCAGAAAAAATTAATTAAACCACACTCGAGTGCAAAATTGCCACTTTTCCGTCTTGGCTAGTCACGGATCGAGTCCGAAGCACACAGCTACCGCGATCGTTCTGTTGTTGATTTTTTATTCACGTTTTTTTCGTATAATTTTTTGCACGTGCTGCACAATTTTCCGGGTGAGGGGGCGAGCGGGACAATGGGCCGAACGTTTTGTTCTTTATTGCCGGAAAAAGCAGTGCGAATTTTCGATGCAGCGAAAACGAAAAAAATGATAGATCGACCCCAAATCGGTCGCGAAGCGAATGAATGGAAATAAACGTGTTTGTGTAACACACGACAAACAATATGCGAAAGATACACGAAAGAAAGGAAAAAAAAACAAAAGAAATGATACGCACGAGGAAACACAAACACCGATCGATCGTAGTGTTGTACGAATGCTTTGACAGCTCACTTTACACTGGGCGCTGGATGCGTTCGTTGTGCGCGGTGAGTGTTTTTTTGGCAGTTGTGGAACTGACTGGAATCGGAGTGACGGCGATGGAATGGCTGGTTTCGCTCGTTGGACGGAGTGGTTGCGAGCGTTCAGGGCGATACGAGTATGCGATGAAAATGTATGACGCGATGGAACTGCCATGTGGAGACGGAGTTGGCGTCGATGATCGACGGAAGTGGGTTTGGCTTTAGTTTTTTGTCGAAGGTGTGGACCTGTCGAGGGGTTCTGTTTTATCGTCATCGCGTTGGTATTTATGAGTGGAGGGAACAAAGGTTGCTTGGGGGTGGTCTATCGTGTTTGTTGGTAATCAGGTAGGAAATAGTGTTTTCGATAACGATTTCGAATCTAGTTGATGATTTAGTAATCTATTGGATAATCAACGAAGACAAACTTGTGTAGTGAAGTCATCGCTTTATTTTACTGTCAAACAAAAACAGTGACGTCCTAAAAGGAGGCTAAAGGTATGTATATTCAGTATAAATTATTATAGTTCGGTAATGCCCTGAATTCCGTTCACTATCCCCTGCTTAACAAACAGTAGAGCTACACGGGATTTAAATTGGTTTAACACTCCTCATCTTTGCTCAATTAATTCGCTTTTGACTGTTGGCAACATTTTTATAAGGAGGTGAAAGGTCATCCGACAGAAGAGGCAGTTGTTCAACTGTCAATAATCAACTTCGAGAGGTGATCCAAAAGTAATGATAATCAGTTATTTTCCCATAAAAATCTAAACAAAAATAATTTTTTCTTGCTTATACATATACTCACTAGGGTAAGCCATATAAATAGACCGAGATTCCCAGGAAGTACAAGAAATACATTCATTTGAATACGAACTGTCGAAGTATGTACCTCTGCTAGAAAGAACTGTCTACCGAATACATACGTAGCGACTGTATGAAAACATTGGATCTGCTCTTCTCTATTCCACAGTAGTACGCTCTATCAAAGTTTAAGCTGAGCAGAACATTTAATGAAGATGAACATCGCGATGGACACCTATCCACGCACCTCACTGAAGATAACGTAAAAAAAGTCGGAAATGTTGTGTTGGCCAATTGAAGAGTGACCATTAGGGAGGGATCTTAAATGGCAGCGTTCAAGGAATCCTTGCGAACGAATTCTTTTTCTTCTTCCTTTCCTTTTTTCCGGCGTCGTTATGGTCCGAAGTGTAGGACCATAACCTTCCCACTTAACTGCATTCCTACTGGTCCGCTTGTGGGGTTCGCCGGTTTGACCTCAGAAAGTAGCGGCAGGCTTCCCGGTTTGGGATTACTTCATCGCTGAGACCAATCAAATGCTGGTGTTTTTGCATTTGTTTGCACCAATTGTTTTTCGGCCTGCCTTTTTTGCGTGTTGAAATTTGGACGTTAATTGATAACGCCTTTTGGACGGGGTTCAAAGGATCTCTCCTTTGAACATGGCAATACCAACTGAGTCGGTCGCGCTCTATCTTTCTTGTGATGGTTTCTTTTACGTGGAGGCTTCCTCGGATCTTTGAACTTCTCATTCTGTCACGCTTTGTTACTCCCGCTGTCATGCGAAGCATCTTCATCTCAGCTGCCGTTAATTTGCTCTCATACTTTTTGTGCATTGTCCATCATTGTGAACCGTATGTGAGCGCCGGACGTATGTATGTACAACTGAAGTGTAGAGCCTTCCTTTCAGCTTAGGGGGCATTTTTCGATCACAGAAGATGGCGGAGTTTTCCCGCCACTTCATCCACCCTACGCTTACGCGATGGTTTATGTCGTCATCACAAGTTGCTTCTTTATTAATCATAGATCCCAGATATTTAAACTTTTCACACTTGGGAAGCACTCTTCCATTCAAGTAAATGTCTGGAATAGGCTGATGAGGGTCAGAGAACGGGCAGCACAGATACTCTGTCTTCTTTGAACTAATACGATACCCGTGTCCCTCAAAAATGTCCACCCACCATCAAGTGCTCGTCACTTTTCCTTCAAGCAAGCAATCAAGGACTGCTATAAAGAGCAGTGGGCTGAGGACGCTCCCTTGGTGTACACCGAACTCTTCACCGAAGAGTGCATCTTACTATTGTCGTTTCTCTCGTACATGTCCATAATCACTCGCACGTAGGTTTCTGGAACTCCTTTTTGTCTTAGCGCTACCCATAAAATATCTCTTGGTTGCCGGTCAAAGGCCTTCTCGAAATCAACCAACACCATATGCAAGTCCTTTGAAGAATCACGATGCTTTTCCATCATGACCCTTATACTTTGGATTGCATCTGTTGTTGATTTACCCGAGACAAACCCGCACTGGTCATCAGATAGTCGTATTATTTTCCGAAGTCGGCTATCTAATACCCGTTCAACGATCTTCATGGTGTGCGACATCAGCTTGACAGAACGGTAGTTATCACAATTTCGCGTATCACCCTTTCCTTTGTGCAAAGGAAGAAGATAGCTTTCCCTCCATTGATTAGGCATAGTGTCGCCTCTCATAAGTTTGGAAATAAGAACCATGAGCCATCTAGACCCGATGTCTCCCATCTTTTTCCAGAACTCAGAGGGTATTCCGTCCGGCCCAACAGCTTTTCTTTTCTTGGAGTTTTTAACCGTGTACCGAACTTCTTCGACTGTGATGTCGGATATTTCGGCATGATTCGGGGCGGCTCTTGGAAAGTACACTCGGGGAAACTGTTCGTTCAGAAGTTCCTCGCAATACTGTCGCCATCTGTGAAGAATTTTTTCGTCTTCCACAAGGAGTTGGCCTTCAGCATTGTTAATAAACTTTGGGAAACGAATCTCCTGAGCATTTCTTCTTCTCTGGGCGGCTATCTTAAAGATATTTGCTCCTTTGTACAAATTGGTTTGTCGAAGCTCCTGGGTAGCCTGGTTCCTGTCAGGCGCGGAAGACGATATTTCTTCCAACTCCTGATAGAGGCCTTCCATGCTTTTCGCTTTGAATTCGGCGCACTTTTTCTTCGCGATACCTTTGCAATATCTATATACCTTTTCACGTCGAGCTTTTTCCTCTCTATTAGTAGAAGAGCACTTTGACCAAGCTTGGAAAGCCATTTTCTTTTCGTGTATCACTGCTTTGGCTTCGTCTGTCCACCACCAGGTTTCTTTTGCGTGTTGGCAGGGGCCTTTAGATGTTCCGAGCAGTGATTTGGCTTTCTCCAGGCCAGATTTTTGTAGGGAATCCCACATGTCTTGTGCTCTGCACTCGTCATTACCGACCTCATCGATAATGGAAGAGAGGTAGTTTTTCATGTTGGTAATAAATGCTTCGCCTTTTCCTTTATCCAGCTTATACCACTTGATTCTCTCAGACACCTTCGTTTGCTGCTTTGACTTCTTACTCGCCTCCATAAAAAATTCAGTCAGGAGGAGACGGTGTTGAGGGGCGATCGCGTCTCCCTGGATCACTTTGCAATCTTTAACTCGAAACTGGATACCAAATGATAGTCTATTTGAGTTTCATTTCCGCCGCTGCTATAAGTGATCAGGTGCCGGCTTTGTTTGACGAACATGGTATTTAGCACTATAAGACCGTACGACTTGCACATGTTTAGGATATCTTCACCTGAAGAGTTCCTGGTGCCGTATCCCAGCCCTCCGTGGTAGTCTTCATAGTCTTCGCTTGTCATCCCGACATGTCCGTTTAAATCTCCCCCAACAAACAAAAGCTCTTCCTTTGGGATGATTTTGACAAGGTTGTTTAAATCTAGCCAGAATGCATCTTTTTCTTTTCGTTCGCATCCTACTTGAGGGGCATATGCGCTTACGATGTTCCACACCTCACCATGCATCACCAATTTGAGAGCCATCAAACGGTCACTGGACTTTGAAATGGTTAAGACGTTGCCAAGTAGCTCTGCCGCAAGGATGATGGCGATTCCGTTTTTTCCTAGTTCCAATCCATAGTAAAACATCTTGTAGGCTTTTGTTTTAACGTCCAAGAAACGTGCCCGATTACCGGTGTTCCGCCATTTCGCCTCTTGTACGCACAGGATGTCTACTCGCCTTCTAACCATCATTTCTTTAAGCTCATAGCTGCGACCACTCATTCCTTCCAATTCGCGACTCTTAAGTGTGCCTATAGTGAGTAAGTAAGTGTGGCTTAAGTGTGGAAATCCTATAGCTCTGACCCGAGCATTGCTGCTCGTCCCAGGATCACGACCATTAGTAGTGCCTGGCGGGGTAGTGCTTTTCCCTTTAGCGTTCTTTTCCATAATGCTACGGTGTGACCGTTTTCTTTCTTCCCCTCCTTTTTTTGACACGGGCATGCTCCAGATTTTTATTTTTTTTTGTTTGATCTTACTCTTACAACACCGGTGATCTCCAGTCATGTCAAACCACTGATTTGCATGCACCCTTGTGGGGCAGTTAAATGGTGGTATATGTGTCCCTAGGCTCACCTTGGTGTTTTCTAAATTGCCTAGATGTGATTTTTGTTTACCTTTGTTTAGTCGCCTTTTACGACAAGCGAGAGGAATTGCGAACGAATTGAATGGGTACCGAGAATGTTAACCGACGTGCAAAAGAAAAAGCGAGTTAACATTTCGTGGGTAAATTTCGAGAAGTTCCAAGCAGATAACGAAATGTGTTTGATCCGTGGTCGTTACCTGAATCCACCATTTTGATTCGGAAACAAACAACAATCGATGACTTGGAAGCAAGCCTTCTCACCAACGCACGACAGAATCTAGCCGAATTGTCAAGTTCTGCGAAAAAGCTTATGGCATCCATTGTTTGGGACGTGAAAGGAATAACTATGATGGAGTATTTGGAAAGGGATCCACTATTTAAAGATCTAACTACTCAGATCAAATAAGAAGATTACGGAACGTCATTAAAGAAAAAGCACGTGGCAAGCTAGAGTATTGTTTTACAAAGACAACGTATCGGTTCACAAGGCCACCATTGCAATGAATACCATTCAAGAAATGGGATTCAAACTGCTGAAACACCCGCCCTATTCGCAAAATCTAGCTCAGTGAATTTGACCTCATTCCTTGGCTCAAGGAACACATCTGAGGCAAGAAAAAAGGGTGGTCCTGGTGCAATGGTAATAATCACCGACTGTTGAGCCGAAGGTCTGAAGTTCAAGTTTGTCCATAGTCAAGAAAAATTCCTGTACGGAAAAACTGTAAACATCAATTGTGTATGAGAGGTGATCAAAAAGTGCTGACAAAGGCATAACACTCGCAGTATATGATCAATTCAATATTCATACTTTGTGTGTTCACATTTATGACATGGAAACGAAAATGTTACTGTGAACTGAAACCACCGCGAAAAATTCAGTCGAATCTCTCAAAAAATCCTCTGGGACAACCACCCTCGGAGAGTAGTGAACCATCCAGGCACTGTAAGAACTCTGGGAGCCATAAGGGCCGTGCAGGCTCGAATCAGAGACAAATCACTAAGAAAACAAAAAATCTTGTCGCGAGAAATGAAAATTTCGTAAAAATCCATGTCTCACATCATCAAAGAAGAACTGTAATTTATTGCCTACAAGGACATATTGGACACCTGAAAATAGTCGCATTGAAGCAAAAACGTAAGCAAAAATCAAAAACTCTTTAAAGGCTGTACGTTAAAAATGCTCACAGAATAATTCTGTTAACGGACGAGAACATTTCTTCCATCGAAGAAACTATTGATAAACAAAATGATCGAGTGTATGCTCGGACATCAAAAGAAGCTTCAGACCTTACGTATATGCCAGGGGTTGAAAAGGGCTATCATCTAGCAAATGTAATGGTACGGTGGGGAGTGAGCTGCGATAGCATACACAACCTCAATTTTCATGAAAAATGAGTTAAGGCTTCAGCAAAAGTTTATTAAAAGACTGTTCTAGAGAATGCCATTAAGCGTCTAAGCCTAACAATGTTGGCAAACAAGCACTGGACATTTCAACAAAATTCTGCTCCAGCTCATAAGGCGAAAGACAGTCAAGAGTAGCTAAAAAATGTACCAGCCTTCATATCACCGGGTGATTGCCCAGCTGGTAGTCCGGACCTCAACCTTTAGAGGGAAAGGCGTCTTCTTTTTTTCACCGAAATATTGAGTCGGTGAGCACTCGTCCGCGTGTCGACAACTTTCCGATGAATGAGGTCTGTGTAGCAATTGATGACTGATTAGAAGGCAAATGCAGGTCATTTCGCACAAAGTTTTTCATAGCTTGTGGCTACAGATTTGAGAAATAAATTTGTTTCAAAAATTTAAGCGCGTTTTATGCAAAGGCTTTCCTGTCCATCTGTCTGTCCGTATGCGTAAATCAAACCAAACTTGCGAGTAGCTATGAATCTGAATCTTGGCTGTGTTATGTACATGATTCTGACGGGTTTTAGAACCCTAGCTACTGTGGTTCCTGAGATCCAGAAAAAAGTTTGCAAAATTCAAGGTAGAAGACCTGGAATTGTAGCTTGACTCCGGGCGAGCTGATCCCATCTTGTTTCTTTTCATCAATGTGTATGACTAGACAAGGTAAGATCCTACGTTATATATTCGCTGACAAATTTTTTCTGAGTAAGGAGGCCCATTTCCATTTGCCTGGGTGTGTAAACCAAGAAACAGGTTTCACAATTGTCAACAACTTTTTATCCACGAATGACAATTTGGAAGGTTTTTGGAATGGCGGTGTCATTGGGCCATAATATTTCGAAAGTAGTGTTTGTGTGAACCGATGCCGACAAATTTTTTTTTGCCTGAAATTGGTACTTTGGTGCGATGCCCCGTTCCGCACAGTAAGTCTTACTCCATTGTGTGGCGAATATCCTGGATGTGCTATTTCTTAAAATTAAGACTTTGTTTGGCCGACGAGATTGGATCTGTGTTAAAAATAAAGTCTACGCCAATGGTCTATTAGCGGTTCATGTAATGAAAGAAGATTTCATACTTTTATCCGGGAAACACAGCTGCAGTCAATATGAGGCGACGAATAATTTAATCAAAAGTTTGTCATTTATACGCAGAGTCAGGGCGGACCTTTGGCAGGTATTAATGTTAATTACTAACCTCAGGGCTTGTACCTTAGACTTCAATAAAAATATATTCACTTTTCATGAAAATGTTGATTTCTTCCATGGATTTAAAATGACACCTCTTATTCGGTGATCCATTCTTGCTGCGTCAAAACTGATTTCAGACATACAACGGAGTATACGAGTAGATATGTGTGGGAGCATATACTTTACGATTCAAAGGTCTGTCTACAAGCTCGCCAGATTGGGAATGCCAAAGCACTTGATTTATGAGGTGTATAATAGGGATTCTGAAGCTTCCCTGAAGGAAAGGCGACGTCTGTTTGTCTATTGTCTATTGTCTATTTTCACCGGGTCTTTCCTTTTCAATATTAAAAATCTTCAGTTTGTACCGTGGGGCTCCCATTTGTGAAAAAACGAATTGACAAATTGCGACCACAAAAGTGCTGATTTCGGAGTGGAAAACAAGGACCGGGGAAAATGCAGAGTTACAGGATCAAGATCCATGTCAAACCATACAAGAAAATGCAGAGCTTGCCGTAGCTTGACAAGCAATTTCGTTTGAAGACCTTGGTCCGAATGGTCCGTACACTACACACACAATGGTCCGATATTTGAGTTAATCAGTATCACTATCTCAATACACCTGGAGGTTCTTCTACTCCGGAATAAAAAACGTCCATGATATGGCAAGGAAGCTGTTTGGCAGAACTCTATTTGATGCTGGTAGAAACCGTGTTACGAGGTCCTGATAGGACCTATCATCGTCTTTGGTAGCCGTGTGTGGTTTAATGTAGCCCCGTTCGCGTGTTCGAAAGTAAGTGCTTTAGGGCCTATCAAGAATTGAGTCCCAACAAGGTCCTGTGTGACGAGACAGTTTCCTAATTATTAAAGGTGACTCGAAGCCACCTTGCCAGAACTATGACTGGCGATAAAAGCTTGATCTTTGAGGCATATAACATCAATTATAGATACCATGAGGGTAGTCGCCTATTCGGCTTAATTTTTCGGAGGCTTCCCTCCATATTAATTCAGAAGGATTAGTGCAGAGCTAATCGTCAATTTATGTGTCGGCAATGCTCAGGAGCTTATACATTTCAATACCGTAGTGGAGGGTCGGCTGGGTGGCTGTCGGGTGCATCCCAGAACAGTGCGTTTCTATGTTCTCTTTAATTTCTGAGTTAAATAGAAGGTAACTAGTGGATCTGCAGGAGTTGGACACGTCTTCATGTATAAATAACCCCCAGGCTGACTGATGCTTTTAACATTCATGTGTGCTGAGAAACTAGTCTAGAACTACTGACCTAGACTCCCCATCTGTGTGATGTTCCTTGCATATTGCGTAAATACCTGAAGCTTCAGTAATGTTATATTGTAGTTCGATAACACTGTGGTCTTGGGAATGGAAAACCAATGTTGATGAAAAACTAAAGTTTCAGCTGATCTTTGAGAATTTCATATCCATCTAAATTTCACTTTCCATCCAAATGTCGAGACGTTTTTTGATAAAGGGATGTGCATGAATGAATTCTGTCTAATATTTAATTAAGTGCCTCGCCTTTCTTGGCTCCATCGTTACCACTGCAGCATTAGAGCGAAGACAAGGGTTAGAATCCTTCTTGCTTAACCCTGTTTTGTTGACCACAAAAGGCGATTACGCTTTCTCTTTTTCCGGTCCTGCATTATCAAAGAAAGATATGAAAACCTTTGTCGAGATGAAAATTATGATTCAAAAATTGAAAGGCCTTTGTATAAATCAAAGGTATCGGTTCCCCAAGAATCCCATAAACTTCGTGCTCACCGAGTAAACTTCTAAATTCTAATTAATTCTCAATTTCCTAAAACCCGTAACCGGTTCATTGAACATTCCACAAATCCCTCCAATAAAAAAAATCAAAATCAAAAGTGCACATTGTAAATTCAAAAACGTAGATTCCCCATGAAGCCCAACTCGTTGCCTGTGCCAATTTCAGTGGCGGTATTTGGAATCACTTCAAATGGCGCACAATTTCCTTTCATAGACGATGTACATACTTATGAACTCTCGCCTCGCGTACATCGTACACGAACTACAAACCTCCACTCGATTAATCCGAAGGCACGATACCGTCACGTTGATAGGATGTTAACAAACCCCCGACTCCCACTTAAAAGGGGAAACTACGATAGTAATCTAAAAATAGCACGTTTGCAATAAAAACCACTTTCTTCCCCCCGTTTGGCTCGGGCCATCTCATACGCGGAAGTCTATCGAATGCTATAAGCTACAGAACATTTGACTCACCTGATCGATGTCAAAATCCCACTCGGGCGATGGAGAACGTTCGGTTCGATCGGGTGGCGGCGTACCCTGAGCCGGTGAGCCGTGAGGCTCTTCGGGAATGACAGCGAATCGACCGCGTTGCAAAATTGGCGAAATTGCACCGTAGTTGGCTGGAATTAAACATAAAATTGCAAATTTGTGTTTGTCCTTAATCAGCGGAATCATGTACTTACAGGCTGGCATCAGACGGAATCGTCCGAGTGTCGTTTCCGGTGGACCGGTCGACGCCGATGTGACACGAAAGCGACCGCGACGTGCGGCTGCAACCTCATCGTAACCCCCGCTACCACCTGGCATTTTCAAATACGGATGAGCTGCAAATAGATGTGGGAGATGTGTGTGAAAGTAATTTGGGAGATTCTCATTTAAGTTTATTGCAGTCGATAAGGAAATGGGTTCGGGGTGAATGAGGTGGATTAACCTTAATATCGAAGTCGTTGACTTGGTAGTGGATTAAGTAGTTTAGGGTTTTATCGAAACATAATTTATGAAGGGTTATCCAACAAAAGGTGTTATATTTAAATAGGAATAATTCACTATAAAATTGGAGAAAATAGTGTAGAAACATTTCGTAAATGTTGTACAGCTTGCGTTCATCATCAAGCATTGGCTATAAGCAATTAAATCAATAAAATTTGAACATCTCTAATGATATCCATACAAAAAATTTCAGGATCCTACATAGATCACGGAAATCAAAATTAATAGTCTTATTGCTTTGTTTTTCTACTGGGAAGTCACAATTGATAACTATTCGTCATAAATCTCAACTATTCGCAGGAGCTTTTGAGGTGAACAAAATGTTTGTTCATCGCACCATATCGCTTGGTAAGAACTTCGAAGAATCGGAGAATAGAAAATGGGTTCTGAGTTAACATATTCTAAAGAACACGTTTTGAAAAAGGAGCTCGGATTGAAGGCCTTAAAGTTCCCTCACCTGGTCAGAAAAAAAGTGGAAAGAGCGACGGAGTTGGTCCGCTTGCCAATTGCCAGGCATTGTCTTTCCTGATGAAATACAAATGATGATAGGAAAATGATCGAATTTACTTGTTGGAGAGGTGGTAAGATAATTTGGACCAAAGAATGGCGACCAGGAAACAAGCGCTACCGTTTTTGATCGTTTGATGATCGCCACAGTGACTGCCGTTGGTCGATCCGCTTGTATTTTGAGACCGTGGCCTCAAGATAACGCAATTGTTTATCGTTAAACTATCTGGGAAGCTGGCTTCTTACCATGGATAAAACATTATAGCCAAGAACTTTGGAGATTCCAACATAAAGCTATGTTAAATCAAGAATGGTTGCGACAGCAAGTTGGGTGTTTCATTTCCTCGATATTTTCCATTTTTTTCATTTTTTTATTCATATTCTTTTAGAACAAATTTACCAAGTGCTCTTCTACTAATAGAGAGGAAAAAGCTCGCCGTGAAAAGGTATATAGATATTGGAAAGGTATCGCGAAGAAAAGGTGCGCCGAATTCAAAGCGAAAAGCATGGAAGGCCTCTAGTTATCAGGAGTTGGAAGAAATATCGTCTTCCGCGTCTGACAGGAACCAGGCTACCCAAGAGCATCGACAAAGCAATTTGAACAAAGGAGCAAATATCTTTAAGATAGCCATCCAGAGAAGAAGAAATGCTCAGGAGATTCGTTTCCCAAAGTTTATTAACAATTCTGAAGGCCAACTCCTTGTGGAAGACGAAAAAATTCTCCACAGATGGCGACAGTATTGCGAGGAACTTCTGAACGATCAGTTTCCCCGAGTGTACTTTCCAAGAGCCGCCCCGAATCATGCCGAAATATCCGACATCACAGTCGAAGAAGTTCGGTACGCGGTTAAAAACTCCAAGAAAAGAAAAGCTGTTGGGCCGGACGGGATACCCTCTGAGTTCTGGAAAAAGATGGGAGACATCGGGTCTAGATGGCTCATGGTTCTTATCTCCAAACTTATGAGAGGCGACACTATGCCTAATCAATGGAGGGACAGCTATCTTCTTCCTTTGTACAAAGGAAAGGATGATACGCGAAATTGTGATAACTACCGTTCTGTCAAGCTGATGTCGCACACCATGAAGGTCGTTGAACGGGTATTAGATAGCCGACTGCGGAAAATAATACGACTATCTGATGACCCGTGCGGGTTTGTCTCGGGTAAATCAACGACAGATGCAATCCAAAGTATAAGGGTCATGATGGAAAAGCATCGTGATTCTTCAAAGGACTTGCATATGGTGTTGGTTGATTTCGAGAAGGCCTTTGACCGGCAACCAAGAGATCTTTTATAGGTAGCGCTAAGACAAAAAGGAGTTCCAGAAACCTACGTGCGAGTGATCATGGACATGTACAAAAGAGCAACGACAAGAGTAAGATGCACCGCAGGAGTCACCGAAGAGTTCGCAATCAAAGTCGGTGTACACCAAGGGAGCGTCCTCAGCCCACTGCTCTTCATAGCAGTCCTTGATTGCTTGCTTGAAGGAAAAGTGACGGACCCCAATGTGCACCAGCTATTCTTTGCTGACGATGGAGCCATTATAAGTGATGATCTGGCGTCCCTACAACGAGCACTTGATGTGTGGGTGGTCATTTTTGAGGGACACGGGTATCGTATTAGTTCAAAGAAGACAGAGTATCTGTGCTGCCCGTTCTCTGACCCTCATCAGCCTATTCCAGACATTTACTTGAATGGAAGAGTGCTTCCCAAGTGTGAAAAGTTTAAATATCTGGGATCTATGATTAATAAAGAAGCAACTTGTGATGACGACATCAACCATCGCGTAAGCGTAGGATGGATGAAGTGGCGGGAAAACTCCGCCATCTTCTGTGATCGAAAAATGCCCCCTAAGCTGAAAGGAAGGCTCTACACTTCAGTTGTACGTCCGACGCTCACATAAGGTTCACAATGCTGGACATTGCAAAAAAAGTATGAGAGCAAATTAACGGCAGCTGAGATGAAGATGCTTCGCATGACAGCGGGAGTAAGAAAGCGTGACAGAATTAGAAGTTCAAAGATCAGAGGAAGCCTCCACGTAAAAGAAACCATCACAAGAAAGATAGAGCGCGATTGACTCAGTTGGTATTGCCATGTTCAAAGGAGAGATCCTTTGAACCCCGTCCAAAAGGCGTTATCAATCAACGTTCCAATTTCAACACGCAAAAAAGGCAGGCCGAAAAACAATTGGTGCAAACAAATGCAAAAACACCAGCATTTGATAGGTCTCAGCGATGAAGTAATCCCAAACCGGGAAGCCTGCCGCTACTTTCTGTGGTCAAACCGGCGGACCCCACAAGCGGACCAGTAGGAATGCAGTTAAGTGGGAAGGTTATGGTCCTACACTTCTGACCATAACAACGCCGGAAAAAGGAAAAGAAGAAGAAGAATAAGAGTAGAAAATTGAGCTTTAAATCCATTGTGCCATGCATTGTGTACCTCAACAGAATTTCATATTTTAAGTACTTGATGTGATGTGCAATGATTATGTCTGAGACAAACTCTATTCGTTGGGGAAAATATTTCTCCATATGTGTCTTCAAACTGCTTAGAAGATTAATAGGTGTTTACGAAATTTTACGAGGTTTGTTCAAGAAATTGGGTGACTTTTTATTTTTCTCGAAAAATATCAATTTATTCATCAGTACCTACTTTTCTTCATCAAAATAACCCTCCTCAGATCTACAAGTTAGCCTCGGATGATCTTGTAAAAAGTGTTACAAGTAAGGATCAGCTCAGCTCCTACGGCGGACATCCTCAGCTTTATTAAGAAAGTAGTGGAACTCCTCGCCTAATTGGCTAGCAGGCACAATATTCCTACTCTGGTCGTAGTGCTCTATGCTATTAAGCACTAGCCCTCAATTAAAAAAAAAAATGTTACTACATTTGATGAAAATTCATGATTAGTCTATCGATTTTTGACTATATTTAAGAAGTTTTTGTAGAGTTTCCGCAGTAGAATTTTAGAGCTTTACAGCGTTGCCTTTATATTTCCTTTATTGTTTTATTTAAGTACGTAGCTCATGCTACAGCTAACAATTGGAGAGCATTGGAAACAAGAGATATATGTATGTATGTATATTCTGATGAAAAGCCTTTTAGGCGGGGACTCAATCAATATTTTTACACACTAAGGTGGCAAAATGCAACATATGGAGAAAGGCGCCTTTGTTCAGAAATGATAGTAACATGTAGACTATGAAGTTACATGGCCAGCCGTCGCGAGCTTCCTGAACTAGAAATCCTAGTCCCAAATCGATTAGTCTGGAAGACTGTGGACCCCTGCAAAATTGTAAAAGTATAAGCACACCGATTGCTCGACGACACCATCAGACGTTGGCACTGATATTTTTGATCCTAACTGCAGAATTCCAGAGGCATTCTTACAAGTCGAGCTTTTGACACAAGTTGACCCGCAAGACTCGCATTTGATGTATAGCCATTATATTTTCGAAGCTATGCTTCCAAAATCCTGCGCAAACTAAATACCTCTCTGAACAAAATTATGAAATAGAATTGATCGAGCCTTTGGAAAATTTGATCTTCGATGAGCTGCTAAAATTATCTCGAAAGATACAGCTCCTGAACCAGTTTAAGGCTTGATTTCATCACTGGTGAGATTCTCCCTCACAGATTGGGTTCTTCAGACCCACAATCGCAGATGTTAGAGTCGTCACGAGCGAATGCTAAGTTTGCGGTTTTCTTTTTGTCAGTAAGGAGAATTGACTACAAAAGACATCCTTGCGGGCTACTGAACTTTTGTCAAGCACCTCAGCATGTTTGGAATTAGAGACGAGCATCTGTGCTGCATGTGGCGAGGAAAAGTTGGGATAGTATGTTTCTTCTATCAGTAATGCACTTTCTAAACCTCGGCTTTGATTAGCTTACAAACACCTTCTAAATAAGGGTCCAGGATACTGACTTTTAAAACTCATTTATCTCAGACTAATTCACCGGCAAGTTTTACTTCTTCTCACAACTATCATTAAAAGTCATTTCAGCTCTACGCTTCCAGTCAATACGTTCATCAACATTTGAGCGTTTAACAAAAATCAGAGTATAGCTGAATTATGGTAAAAAGAATCGTGACCTTTGACATTTTTGGCTTTAATAGCTTCCTTGACTTCATCCTCTAGAACGTTCCGGCACTAGCAACCCACACACAAGGATTGTTGGCATTCCATTAGATGTGCTTTTGATTTAAGGCTTGTCCTTAATGCAAGGAGCAATTAAATCAATTTAGCTTTCCACAAACACATATACGAGCACCCACTACCACTTGTTGCGCTCGTCATCAGCCGTTGTCAACGTGACCTACAGGGTAGAGAAAACTCTATGAGTACATGCCTACCTACATCATCTACATACAATCACGTTATGACAGCTAGGTGGGAAGAAAACCCAACTTCCTACCCCTTTACGACTTAGCATCTTCGATTGTTTGCTGTCAATCACAGTAATCTACAATATTTCTTCACTCGATTATGTCATAGATTCAACATTCTCCATTTCAGACAACAACTCATATAAAGAAATCCTTCGCAGAAATGACATCATCTCCGTCCTCCACCTTCTTTATGCCATCATCCACCAAGAGGAGGTTTATCGATTTTCATTCCTCATTCTTCCATCTCGCAGCCGTACTAAGGCAAATTTCTTCAACGACATGGAATGTCATTTTCAGGACTAGAGCAACTAGGACGTACCGCTCACGTGTCAATGGAAATTACGTTCGGAGGCATGGACAGGCGTGTGGCTAAGAAGTAGTCATGGTGCAATCGAAAAGTGTGGTTTTTAAACGTGACTAGTAAGTGTATAGTTCAGATCCTTGGAAGAAATTGATATCGTACGCCTTGGAGGAGGTGATTAGGACACGAGATCCATGCACTGCTGCACTACGTCATTAGAAAGTATAAAATGTCGTTTGTCGTGATGACTTTAAAGTCTTATGGTGAGGTCTAAAGCGGCTGTCGTCATAGAGAGTTAGTGTCACTTGTTCACGAGAAGTGGAATGAAGTGAACAAGGAGAGTATATCGAGAATGTGATTTCGTTGGGAATATCATTAGCTTTTTCCTGTTGCAGCCCTACCGCTGTATTCTAGCCTATGTGGTTTCTTGAACGAAGCTCGTAGGTGAGGCTTTTCTTATGAAACGATGAATGGCAGAACTTTGACTTCAAAACATATATATTCTGTGGCCAGTAATTGTATCTGAACAGCCTAGGGAATAGCAAAACCCTCCATCAAAGAAAAATACATTTGTTAAGAAAGTTCCCGGAATTTGTTAATTGAAAGACGCGTGTAAAACGTGCGGCGATAATTATATTTAAATTTTCTTTTGCGTTTTTCTGTACATTGGTACTATTATCCTGCGATACCATATACTCTAGGTGTCATAAGTCTAGGTTCATGTGGTATAGCAGCAACTTAACCTTACTCTGATGTAACGACTCCTTTCAACATTACTTTACTCGCAGTGTGTTTTCGAATATTAGGATCCAATAACGCCGTATTGGATTCCGGTGATTGTGGTGGTGTTGACTTTGAAACATTTTAAAGGAGCCACAATCTGATAAACTTGAACATTTGCTTGAGGTCGTTGTCTTGTTGAAAGTAATACTCATTTTGCAGCCCCAACTTTTCAGAGCTTCGTCACAGATTGTATTTTAAAATATCCAAACATGCCAACCTGCCCGTATTATATTCAATGAATTTAAAATGTCCGATCCCACAAGCTGCCACACATCCCAACAACATTATTCATCCATGTTGCACTGTAGGTGCTGTTGTTCAGCGCTGTGCCAGATTTTCCCCACACAATTTTCCGTCCTTTGATGCCAAATATGCAAAATTTGATTTCGTCGGAAAATAAAACTTTCTATCAAAACTCTGGAGGAACATTCACGTACTTATTTGCGAAAACAACGCGTTTTCGCCGGTTTATCATGGACATATAAGGAGTTTTTTCCCAGAATTGTTGGGTACATTTCTTGAACATACTGAGTTACCTGGAACGCAGTCTTCTCCTTAACTTGTGAAACAACACTTCGGGCTTCCACTGTCTTGGATCTTGGTTTGGAAAAACAAGTCTTTGCTATTTGGCGATAATTTTGGCCTTCTTTGTAAAGTTTTACAATTTCAAATGTTTGAAAAACATTTTGATAAACATTCTGAATGAAGCGTGAATTGATGGCACTTAGACCCTACATAAGGAAGTCAGGTATAGAATCAACAATGGAAATTAATTCGTAGGGAATGACGGCGAAAAACGCGAGAGCAGCAAATACAGGGCTAAACGCCGAACGAAAAGGATACCAGGACAACTCTGGATTTAAACGTAACGATAACAGGGAGCTCGTTTCGGAAAACGAAAAAGTTGCATTTCAATGGAAGAGCAGGCAGCAATGGAAAACAATGTATCCACATATTCAAGTAATAGTGCCAACAGTCGAGGAAGAAAAGAATGAAATTCATTGACTTAAGAATAACAAGGGCGTAGAAGTCGACCTAATATAATGCGAGTTGATAAAATATGATAAAAAGAGTTAACAGAGAAGTAACATGGGCTCATCACAACTATGTGAAATAATTAACGGGAAATGGAAAAACTCGGTCATCACAAGTCATTAGCCACTACTAAGTTGTTACAAGAAGTTGTCAAATATTCTCAAAGAGACTAATATCATAGATGTTAAAGGACTAACAAAGGCCTCGTAACATTTGCCGATGGATACTGGTCTGCTAAAAGAGCGAGTAATAACCACTGCCGCAGAACACCTTGCAGCACTGTTATTTACCATCTGTAAATTTCCTGACCATGAAAATTACTAACGGAAAAGGCCGAATGGCGAGTATCCTACGCCACAAAACAGGATTAGTGTCGGTTGGACTATGGTCTAGCAAACCGTAAACGAAACACTACAACATGCTCAGACAACAAAACGACAAGCCTCGGACAACACAGACCGTGTTAATGTTGACGACTCTTGCAGAAAACGAAAAAAAGAAAAGTCATCTTCGGCTCTGTACGTAGCATGATAGGGCCCTAAACAGACAACGTGCAGCTGCACAACTTGCACAAGCCCTAGACCGCTATAGAGCGGACGCCATTCAGGAAAGGCGACCGGGTAAAAAGTGGATGAAAAGGGTTTTTCTATTGGCGCGGGTAGATTTTGGTGACCTGTGGCGACCATGTTGCCTTACTATGGCAAGTTAAATGATTGAACAGCAAAATGACTGTCATTTAGTGGAAATGTTGCGCGTTGCGCCCATTTTACGGTAGACGTGGTGGCCATTCACAGTCATATCCTTAGCGTTGAGTGGCCAAATTTCCTCTCCATGCACAGAACTCGGCCTTTCGCAGACTTAAACTTGACGAATCTTGCGTCGCGACGTGGTCCCACATCCCCACAAGATCCAACTGACCCAGGAGCTCAAAGTTCATGACCACAGACAACATCGCTTGTTCGTTGACTAGTCTTCGGAACGTTTGGAAGAGGACCCCAATATTGGCTGACAAATCATCTTTAGCGACGAGGCGCATTTTTGGATGAATGGCTGTGTTAACAAACAAGATACTTTATGGCGCTGTTGTATGGTGGAAAAAATGTAAACAAAAAAGCGTCATGAATAAACTCTATAAAATACAAAGGCTAGCATGTATCTGCACAACTCATTTGAACGATTTTATATTCCATACATAACATAATGACATACATATATGGGCCTTTCAAATAAGAAATTTGAGTTTGACAATTGTGTTAATACCTCACACACCGTTTGTTTTATTCAATTTCAACATCTACGCGCCCTTATTGAAAAACCTTTTACTATTCACGCTGCGACAAGGTTTCCGACATTTACTGGAATAAGGCAACAAATCAATGTACGGGTGCTTGTCCGGTTGACTTTGAAAAGACATTCGATACGGTATGGTTAGAACCTCTATTCTATAAGCTCACCAGGTTAGGCGTGCCAAATAACCTTCTGTACATGATTTTCGTAATGACTATGAGAAAAAAGGTTGTCTGCTGAACAGAACCTGAGAAATAACTGAGGCCTGTTAGCCTTGCTGAGGTCTCTAACATGCAAGGTGAGTGAGATGGCAAAGCTCAGTCGCTGAACAACGCAATCAGGAGGATGTGCTCTTGAACGAAATACATGAGTGCTAGCCAACTTGATTATACTTAAGACTAGAGTTAAGCAGCTTAGGGTAAGTTGAACTTTAAGAAAATAAAAGTAATTTAGGGTTTTTATAGAGTTTTCCTTGAAAATTATGAAAACAGAACAACGAAACATAGAAAGAACAGACTCATGACAGGACGAGGGGTGGGTAACGAGGCTCTGAACTTCCGAGGTCCAGATGGCCGGATATGAATGATGATGATGACGTTATATAGAAATAGAATAGATAGGTTTAAGCCGAATAGTAAGACTCGTAGTGCCCCCACAGGGCCAGTAAGACACATGAGATATTAAGATATTTTTAAACTAGATTCAAACATGTTTGTCTAGTAAATAAGAGTAGAATAATAACGATAAAAATGAATTATAATGCAATGACTTCGAATATGATGTCGCGCTCCAAGTGTCCGAGGACCCTGGTCCGAGCGCAGATTGGTGTCGCGTCGAGATTAGGGAGACGTAGTCCGACAGCATCAACGCTTTTGGTAGCTGGAGCGGACTACATTAATGATCAATTTCGACAGTTAACCTTTTTAGAGCAAAGCCGGTGACTGGCTTACATAGGCTAAGTTAAGGTAGGTTAAGATAGGTGGGTAGTTTTTATTTAGTTATAATAAAACAAAAACAAAAAGCAGTTTTTAGTAATTCATTTTTCTTAATATTACATATCTATTAGTTAACCGTAAAACCAAAAGGCATGGTTGTGTGCTTTAGAGTATCCGCGTAGGGCCAGTAAGATATTTATAAGTTAGCTAAGATACTGAAGTAATTTTTTTATTGTATTGTAATAAAAATAGATATATAAAACAGAATTTAAAAATAAAAGATAAAAAAATCAAGCAGCGACAAGACTAGGTGATTTTGCTCCGGCACTTGTTGCTCAGGTCCTTAATATATACCTGGTAGCCTTGAAATGGTATGTTATACCTCTACCTCCGTATTCTAACATTTTGCCCCTCCCGACTACTACCTGTTCCGATCGATGGCGCATGAACTGGTTAATAAAATTGATGAAAATGCAACAGCTCTTCGCCTGGAGTAAAATGTGTCCGAAGTTGATGCCACCCACAAAGAAATTCAAGGACGTACGTCCACAGCCACATACCGATCACCCTTTAGAAGCGACAGATTCCAAATTTGGAGGCCTTTACACGTTAAAAGGGAAAACAAATTCTAACTCGACAACTCGTTCCAAGCCCGAGGTAACTGTGATATCTGACAGTGTACTAAACGGATGGATGTTTCAGGTATATTTACCAACATAACAATGAAAAAACTGAGTGTAGTAGACTGACACCCGTTACTTTTTGAACACACATAAATTGGATGTACACGTCTCAACGAAAACTCCTTTCTTATACTAACAAAGTCAAAACTTTCGAAACAAAAAAAGTTATGAAAGAAATTAAGTGGCATTTGTCTCTCCCGCTCGCTGCATCAATTCCTATCACCACAACACATTGTTCCCAATTGTTCCAGGTTTTAGCCACCTGCAACATATATATGTACAAGGTGTAGTGATGGAAATCTTTATTTCGATCTTTACAATTTTTTCTGTGGAAAATATGATATCCGTCAATTTTGATATAAAGGGTCCGCCATCTAACGTTTTTTTTTTCAAGTAGTGCTTATTTCGTGAATGGTAACACTTAGCTCATGTCTGATTTGACCGATAATTAGTTTTATCCTTCCGCTGAACGAATATGGTTGTGTATACGCTTGAACAACGCTGGGAAATATTGCGACATTACTTTGAAAAGTGGGCCTGCGATCGACTTACAGAAGATGCCGATTTTGCCAAAAAAATCATCTTTTCAGATGAAGCTCATTTTGATCTTGGCGGGTATGTAAACAAGCAAAATTGTCGCATTTGGGGCACAGAAAACCCGCACGCATACATTGAAAAGCCGGTGCACCCAAAACGAGCCACTGTTTGGTGCGGATTTTGGTCCAGAAGCATAATTGGGCCATTTTTCTTCGAAAATGAGCAAGGAGTGGCCGTTACAGTCAATGGCGATCGTTATCGGGCCATGTTGAACGAATTTTTGTTCACAAAAATTGGAGAGGAGGATATTGGCAACATTTGGTTTCAACAGGACGGCGCTACGTGCCACACAGCCGAAGCTACACTCGATGTTTTGCGCCCTGTTTTTGAAGATCGCATTATCAGCCGCAGAGCTGATGTCGTTTGGCCACCTCGGAGCTGCGATTTGACACCGTTGGACTATTATTTGTGCGGTGCCGTCAAAGATAAGTGTTACGCCGACAAGCCAGAGACAATTGACGCTTTAAAGGACAATATTCGTGAAGCCATTGGTGAATTACAGCTGCACACAATCGATAATTTGCTTAAAAATTGGACCGATCGTGTAGGCTACTGCATGGCCAGCCGAGGCAGCCATTTGAATGAAATTATTTTCCATTATTAACCGGAAGGATAGTACTTTCAAATAAAAAAAGAAATTTGAGAAAATATTCAGTAGTTTTTTTTATAGCATTTTCAAAAAAAAAAAAAGTTATTTGGCGGACCCTATACATTTGTACCCGTTTTATCGCATTTTCCATAATTTTTTGCAAGATTTCCGGTGATAAATGTTCGCATTCCTGTAGAGTATTTTCGTTAAGGGCTGAGATTGTCTTAAGCTTATTGGTATAAGCCCGCGACTTCAAGTAGCTCCTAAGAAAGAAGTCTGGGATGGTTAAATCGGCGATCTTGTTGGCCATGTCAAATCGACAAAATGGGAGATTAGGTGACCAGGAAACGCTTCCTTCACAATATCCACTGTGGCTCGTGCTGTGCGTGCGGTTTAAACCACATGTTCACCAAGCCCCGCACATCCGATTCCGGCAGTAAGAAGTCGTTTATCATGGCCCTATAGCGTATTGCGTAACAGTGATCGTATTGCCGATGGCGTTCTCAAAAAAAATACGGACCAATCACTCTTCCCGCGATCTTGACACCTTCCGCCAATACATTCATTCAAAACGTATATCGCATCTTTAACCTAGTAGAGCTGACCACGACAAGTTTTTCGTCCCTAATTGTCTCTCTCTCCCAGCAACCCGCTCACTCTGCCAAACGTCCCCCTTACCTTCTATTATCAGAATGTAAGAAGTCTTCGCTCAAAAACCCAAGCTGTCTTCCAACAGTCACATGCTATACCGTTTGAAATATTTTATCTGACCGAAACAAATCTGATACCCAGCATAAATAACTTCGAACTGTTCCCATCAAATTTTAATGTTTATTGCCCTTGTCGAGGCGTTCTATAAGCCGTCCTTAATACAATTGACCCTTCCCTTATTGCAATATCATCCTCCCCGCTTCACGACTTTGTCTTAATTAAGATTGTTCTACCCTAGAAGACGTTTAGACCTCTTTTCCACAACCGATCCCCTCAACTCTCCGGTTTCACTTTGTCCCCTTTGCCTTTCAACCTCTCTCCCTCTCTCTTTCTTTACGTTCCCATTTCACAACGCAAAATTTTGTCCACCTCCCCACCCTGGTACAATCGCAGGCTCCGTTCTCTAAGAAACAAAAGAAATAAGCAGTGGATAATATTCCTTCGTAGTCAATCCCCTAATGATTTTTCTAACTACCTGGGCAGCTATCTCCACTTTACCGCTCTTTACAACTTCCTCTATCACCGCTATTTAACAGAAACGCAAGCCAATCTTATAAACGATCCTATGTATTTTTTTAAGTTTGTTAAATATAAAAGAAAATCTGATGGCTATCCTACCTCTCTCTCCTTCCATGATCAAACCTCAAATGACCCCAATATTATGGCTAACTTTTTCGCCACCTTTTTTAAAACGTCTTTCGCCGACGACTCCTTTGCTCCAGACCTCTCTTACTTCGATTATTTAACGAATTTTTCCCTTGGACCATTTCTTCCTCCCACAATCGATTCTTATGTCATCGAAGACAAATTAAATCGACTTCACTCATGGAACTGACGGTCTCCATGCCATATTTCTAAAAAAATGCTCCTCAGCCCTCTCTCGAAAATCTTCAGTCTATCCCTATAACTAGATGAAATCCCTCGCTTATGGAAAACCTCATTTATTACCCTTATACACAAAGTTTTCGCTACAAGTCTTTAATCTCCCTTAGACAACACGGTTTCTTCAGATGCAGATCTACAACCACTAACCCTGTTGAATTTGTGTCCTTTACCCTATCAGTCTTAGAGAACGGCAAGGAAGTCGACGTTATTTCAACCGAGTTCAGTAATGTTTTCGATAAAATCTCCCACAGACTGATACTCTTCAAATTGTCCTCCCTTGGCTTCGAAGTGGATATGTTCTTACCTGGAAAATCGCTATTACAGTGTTCGTTTCAGATCTGCCTTCTCTAACCCATTGTTAGCTTCCTCCGGCGTCTCCCAAGGCAGTCACTTAGGTCCACTTCTTTCCGTTCTTACCATAAACGATCTTGAAATGTGTCAAACATTCCCACATCTCAGCATATGCCGCGACACCAAGTTCTTCAAGACCATTTCCTCCAGTCATGACTCTTGTATTATTTAATCTGATCTCAAAAGTTTTTCCATCTGATATTCCAAAAATTGCTTGGAGCTTAACATTTCCAAATGCCAATCAATTACCTTTTCACGTAAACGAATAAAAGCTCCTCCTCGTCTCTACTTCCTCAATAATCAACCCATCTCCACCGTTCAGGTTATTCGCGATCTTGGCATATTATGTGACCAGGAGCTAAATTTTCGCGCATAAATCGATGAGATAATCCTTAAAGCTAATTCTGCACTCGGTTTCGTGAAGCGATGGTCTAAAGAATTCTCGAACCCTTACGTTACCCGATCTCTATACATAACTTTCGACAGGCCCCTTCTTTAATACGCCTCTCAAGTGTGGTCTCCTTACCAACAAACCCACATTTCTGATATCAAGAGCATCCAACGCCGGTTCCTACGTTTTGCTCTTCGAGGTCTCCCCTGGTGCAATCCTTTGGTGTTACCACCCTACCAAGACCGCCTTAAACTAATCAATATGAACACGTTGGAAGAAAGAAGAATTGTATCTGATATTCTTTTGATCCATCGACTCCTTTCAGGTACCATTGACTGCGTGACCCTTTACAACTCTGTCTCCATCAACACTAATCGAAATGTACGAAATCCCCGTCTCTTCTATCTGCCCATCCCCCGTACTGCCTATGGCTCCAATGGACCCATTTCTCGCATGCTGGGAAGTGTTAATTCGAATCCTTACTTCGATTTCGACCTCAGCACTCCAATTTAAAATGTTTGAAATTCTTATCTGTAGTTCTCTATGTATCTAATAAAATGTCTCCAGACTCGATACCATAATTTGTTTTCGAGATATTCGAGACGAAAAAAAAAAACAAGTTCAGCCATTTACCCGCCGCTCAAAACAAAATTTTCGTCCGACGGTAAAGTATGTGTACGTCACTCTAGGTTCAAGGATTTTGATGGTAAGCATTGAGAGATGGTAGCATTATAGTATGGGGTGCAATGTCTTGGCGCGTTATTTGAATCTTGCAACAGGTCAATAACAATAGGAAAATGGTTTCAAGAGCAAATAGTAACTATTTCTGTGTAGACCTGATCTCAATCCAATTGACAATTTGTGGCATTTCAAATAATGCTTTGGGGGGCATTCACCGTGCTTTTGCCTATATGCCCCGGAAATCGTGGCGACGTCACTCGACACTAAATATTTTTCAACATCACTGATATGGACCTGCCAACTTATTGGCGCCCGGTACCAGGTCGCAGAAAAGATATTTTATGCGAAGCTCGTGAGGCTTATTTTTCCGGTTCCCCAGTTGAAGAGATCACCTTTCTTGTATACTGTCCATCATAAATAATTGATTATCAAGCTTAACAAACAATCCGTCTGAACAGGCAGCTTTGTTTGCGACCTTAGCCGAAATAAAGAATTCGCCTTTTCATTTTCAATCTCCAAATATAACTAAAGCACCCAATGGAAATCGTAATCGTAAATATATCGTAATCAAAGGTCATAGCTTTAGCAGAAATAACGAAAACAACTATGCACTTCCACATCCCTACACATCCTTGTTACAAAAATGAAAATAATAATTCGCCCCAGGAAACTTCCTCACAGTACCATAGGAATCATCACCACCAGCCCCTTATTTGCACCGTCCAACATATCCCAAGCGCAGCCTGCAGGCATATCGATTAATACGACCGAGACGATGCAGATATGCAAACTACCTACACCACACGATGCAGTTGCACTAAATTAAAATAATAGGAAAACAAAAGCAAAACACGCGCCGTCCTCATCCTGACAATGCGGAACACCAAGCAATTCACTCGACTTAAGCGCAACCATGCAACACAATATTGACACACTAGGCGCGCTGAATGAAGACTCTTCTTCCTGGGCGCCATGCAGCGCGTAGGAGTTCCTTAACCCTCCGCATTCATTAATAGATAAACGGAAAACAAAAAAAAGAAATTAAAAAATAAGCCACTCACGGCCGCACAAGTATTTTGGTGAACGCCTGAGGGCCGATCAAAAATCCTTTTCTTCGAGAATGCAGCTCTGATTAATATCTGCCCACTTGTGATAGTATGGAACGAAGGATGGCAGTTATGTAATGATAATAATCTGCAACTTACCACTACAACAATCGGATAGCCACGCTGTGTCTCGAGGACTCCGTTAGCTTAGTGAAGGTCGTCCCTGACAGGTACTAAGGCTGTTTTGATAGCTTTAGACTTCCACACACACGCGTTCAAGCACTTTTTCACGCTTTCCTACACCTTTTCACTGATTTTTCTTTTCAACGATGAAAATTAACTTTTTTTTAAGAAATAATTTCTTCGTTAACAACAAATCCGAACCAAATATACACAACCGAAGTGAAGACGCGGAAATTCAAATCGCGGCACACGCCAACGACCACGACGAACTAATAGACCAAAGAACCAAAAACGAAAAACGCAAAATCTATCAGCGAATTTGAACGGAAAAACTGCGAAACATTAACCGAGAGGAAACGAAATAAAAATAATTTCCAACTGCCTTGGTGGATTTTTTCATAATTTTCTTTAATTTTCTCTTTTTGAACTTATCTTCACCACTCCGTTGCGGTTATCCTTTTTATCTGAAAGCACAAGAATCGAGAGAAGAAAAAAAAAAACGATTTTAGATCGAGAATATTCAACGCGCACTTTACACTGTTGAGCCAGCGAAATGCAACTTTTCGTATTCGATAATTTTTTTCTTGCTCTTTTCGAACGGATTTGGGGTGATGCGAATTTCGCGAATCGCGAGGAGCAACGACGTTGACCGATGGAGGTAACGACTACGTCCAAAAGTCGTTAAAGCTTAGCACACGAAACAAAATGCAGTCATTTGAAAGAGCTTTCGTAGAGCTATGCACTGAGCTGTCGATACAAATTGTTGGGATTCCACAGTGGGTGATGAAAGTTTGATGACACCTAAAAAAAAAAACAGGGAATATCATTATTATTATATTATAATGAGATGTTGAATAGATATGTAGGATATCATATATAGCGGCTAGTTTCGTAAGACGACAGGAGAACAATAGGTAAAACGTTTGTGACACGTGGACATTTCTGACAGGGATATGTGTTGTACGAGATCATTTAAATCAAGCGAAGAATGGTTGAGTACTTGATGTTGGACTGCTCTTTCCGGCAATATCATAGTTATTAGTTAAAAAGGAAGGAAAATAACGGAGCAACTGATTGACAGATTCCTTGGGACGGGACCTTGATGGCGATTGTACTTTGACAATACAGAATTGCAATAGAGGCCAGTTAAAAATATTCGACTCTACCGGCTTATCAACATTTTGGTTCTTGAAATGAGTGGAATCCACTCTATTGAGGTTGCATTTCAGGTTTCTGACTAAGTGCCTTCCTTGTTAGCTCATTATCAACACTAATAGCCTAACAAAAAGTAACATTTTTTATCGGACATTACCTTCCTGTAGTCAAAAGGCTGGGTTGAGGCTACCTTCATCGCTCCCAAAATCCTTCATTGGATTACATAACGAACGATCCTCACTCTGGCATACCATATAGATCAAAGCATTTATCCTGAACGAAGACAACCGAGTCTACTCAAACTCAAATGAAGTTAGGATAGCAATAACTAAACAAAACTCTAATGAGGCCGTTGGCGCAGGCTGACTGCCAACCTGGATATATGCACAGGTTCTAATGCCAAAAACTATCTGAAGAAAACATGCCCTATGAATGGAATCTCAGCATTACTCGCCAGTTCCAAAAGAAGGAAATTCCGTCCACACCCTTCAATTATTACATATCATATTATAGATGCCGATACAAGGCAACATGCTTACAAGACCATGCTACAAAGATGAACGAAAGCTGCTCGCGAGCTCTACGAGCAGAAAAGAAAGGGCGATCACACGCTTTTTAGAAAGAGCAAAAGAGAGCACGAAAGCATGAGATCGATCGAGGAGATGGAGAAATGCTACCACAGGAATCACGCTCGCAAAGTTTTACGAAAAAGTATAAAGTATAAAGCCAGTGCGGAAGCCTGTAGGGATGAGTGACCACTTCGGCAAACTGTATAACGGCGATGATAGATAAAAAACTACTATCAAGCAGAATGACTCATTCGCAAACGACGACGAGGTAAGATAATCCCGTCCACCCAACATAAACGAAGTCAATGTCTATGCCGCAGGCGCAGACGGTCTGTTTGCTGAGCTATTTAAAGTGGCTAGTAAGGCACATTCACCAACTTATTTGTAAAATATGGTCGGAGGAAAGCATGCCCGACGAATGGAATCTCAGCATCGTTTACCTCGTCCACAAGAAAGGAGACCTCTATAATTGCACCAACTACAGGGGAATAAGTCTCCTTATCATCGCATACAAGATCTTCTCTGCCGTATTGTGTGAACGCCTTTTTGTGGATATCCTGATTGGCTCTTATCAGTGGGCTTCAGGCCAGGCAAGTCCACAATAGACCAAATATTCACACTGTGGCAGATCTTGGATAAGACCCAAGAATTCCAAATCGACATCCATCAATTTTTCGTCGGTTTTAAAGCCGCTGTCGTTCGGCTGTGCAGGATGGCAACGGAGAACTCTCGCTGCTCCATTAAGTTCGATAACGACCTTTGATGTTAAAAAAAGTATTTAGACAAGGCGACACACTGTCATGCATCATTTTTCAACATCGTCCTTGAAAATATCATACAAGAGTTGCTGGTGTGATCTATTTCAAGTTTGCGGTACGCGGATGACATCGACGTGATTGGAGTGAGACAGCGACACATCAATGAGGCTTTCTAAGCATTGAGGTTGAAAAAAAACGACAGTTTAATCTACTGTCACGTTTGTATAAACGGAGTTTGGAGAAGATGATCCTAATACGACGCGACGCCTTCGGATCCAGCGTCTAAGATGGCTGGGCTATGTTGAGCGCATGGGCAACGTAGCTACCGCCCGAAGAGTCTTTAAATCCAACCAGAAGGGACGACGCAGCAGAGGTGGCGCACACAGGTGGAAAGTGATTGTAACCAACTGGGAGTGCGACACTGGAAATAGCTAACCAAAAACCGTGCTAGCTGGAGATGTTTGTTGGTTGAGGCCCAGTCTCACCCAAAAAAAAAAAAAGAAGAAAAAGAAGATGGCTATACTTGGTAAGCTTAGACATCTGTCAAGACATCTTCATTTCGCATTCACGGCAAGATTCACGTCAAACGTCAAGCCATTTCCTATCGTTTGATATTCTCGAGAACGGTCCAAGAGCAAGGAAATAATGTGCCACACAAGTTGAAGGCTAAAGACTTCGAACTTCGTTTTTCTTTATTCAAACCCAAAGAAATCAGGAATTAACATCGACGGCCACGTCAAACATCCATAGATCGTAGCTTATATTGTGTATTTAGTGGAACCAGCTCGGCGAAGAATACTATAAGTTCTGGTGATTAGGTGAAACCATCAAAAAAGCTTGCAACTGAACATAAATAAAACGTTTGAGAATAATAGGAGCAAAGACTTGAAATATTTATTTTTACAACAAGATAAGACTCGGCCACGCTTAATTTTTCAGACATCGCTTACTTCAACTGCTACCTGTTTGGAAGGAAGAAAATGGCCTGTTTGAGCATTTTCGATCTTTTGAAGAAGTTAAAAATTGGGTTGATTCGTGGATCGCCTCAAAAGATACGCAGTTTTCCAAGGCAGAAATCTTATACCAAAAGGGGGGCAAAAATTGTAGCAAGCAGTACTGTCAAAAAAGAGCATATAAACTTCATTTGCCCTTCTGTATGAATGGAAAAGCTGTTCGTCAACCTTTCAATAGATTCGTTTCATGCTCAACTATGGCCCTTACATATTAATCCAGGGAAGTAAGGTCTAGAACGATAAGATCGGGCTGATGTGGTGATGGAAATGTTGAGCCTTCCAATCGTATGGCGCCATCGCTTTGTATGAAAGAGCAGAGTTCTACTGGAATATGTATGGCCTGTCCCCGCGTATGCTATCAATCCAGGGTTTTCTAAAACCTCGTTGTAAACGGCCTTGAGCAAAGAAATGAGGTGGTATAAAAGGTAGCTTGTTAACTATGATAGTAGCTGTAAATTTCGTGTGCCTAACATGGGGAACGTCTGTAGGTTCACATCTATCATTTTTTGTTTTTTTTTTTTGGTCTTCATCAACTTTTTTTTTTCGTTAGGGAAAATTCAGGACATTTTAGGAGCTTCAGGATGCTTAAGCTTGTTCAAAGGAAGCTTTAGACCGATAGTTCTCTGTTCCTGAGTTTGTGCCGACATGAACTGTCCTCTGCGCATAAGGTAAGATTTTTAGCGAAGGCCTTCATGGATAAGTTGACGGATTAGGCCTTGCGATTAGGCTTTGGCACTTCTTGAATTCGAAGGCTTTTCACCAACGCTCACTTGTACTTGTTGAATAAATTGCATAGTTCTAATATTGTCTGAACGTTCCTCATATTTTTTACGCTTTACAGAAAATTCTGTATCATAAGCTCATGCTGTACGATGTACGAACGATTCAATTCGGAAAATTCGATATTTCTCAATCACTGTGTTTCGGACAATTTTTTTTTAATTGTGGGCTAGTGCTAAACAAATAGCATAGAGCACTGCGACCAGTGTGGGCTACTGTGCCTCCTAACCAATTCGGGTACGCTTTCGTAGATTGCAGAGGGCAGCACACTCGCATAGTATGTGTTTTGCAGTTTCCTCGCCCTCTAGACAGAGTCGACATTCGATTTCAGACGAGAGATTAATTTTGTTAAGATGATATTTCAGACCAGTCGTCTGATGTCGATTCTATTATATTTGAGAATATTGATAGAGTGTTTGTTTAGGGGCCGAATCTCTTTGATTGTTGGAGTCCTTGACGCTGTGCAGACTTTGCGATTTTTTCCACTTGTGTAAGAGAAAATTAATCTTCGACCTGGGGATTTCGCAGAGAGGTTCAGCACCTACGCTGGGACCTTTCCTAGCGAGTTGATCGGCGATTTCGTTGCATTTTATGGCCTTGTGACCTGGCACCTACCAGACTTTGGCTTTATTCCTTTTGGCCTAGGTGTTGCAGGGCAGGGCATGTTTCGTACATATAGCGACGATAACAGCATGTCTTTCATTTCTTATGTTGGGTTATAGTAATCCATTGATGATCAAATAAGAAACAAAAATAAACAAAATCACTTGAGAAATGAGAAATACCACTGATTTGGATGTCCTCAAATAACATACGCACCAAGAACCGATTCGAGAGGAAAAGTCGCTGTTTCATCATCGAGCTCGTTTATACGTCTGATTGAGCGCTAGACCATGCTCCACCACCGACGCGCATACAAGCGGATAGCAACTTTGAACAACTGGAGTACTTGAAATATCTGAATAAAGATTGTTTTAGTGGGAATGACTTTGAATGAAAAATACTATCATAGCAAAGAAATCGCTGCATCTGAGTCCAGAAATCCAGAACCAGTTTCACCTGCGAATTTAATCATTCCCTTGTTGAAAAAATCTATAAAAAGATTTTAACTCCGGAGATCTGTACATATTTAGGTTCAAGTTCAACATACTGGCTTGTCAGTTATACTTGACACTCATTAAAAATAAGCCACCCTTTGCCTTCCATGCCAGGCTAATGGAACTCGTTATTTTTTCATAATCAAGACTACGATCGCACTTAACCACTACCGAACATGTTAGCCGTTGGCGATCCCTTTCATCTCATCATTCGTCACTTTTTGCGATGAAGATCATCAGTCTTTGGAAATAAAGCCTAATAATGTCAATCAAAATAACGCGTCAGAATAGGTAATTGTAGAAGGATTATAAATCTGGTGTTCCTTATAGTGGAAGTGCAGTGAAGTGGAATACAGTTGTCATTCAACATCGTATGTATATCTGGATCACGTGGAACCATCAGGACATTGTTACTAAAACCTTCAATGAGCTTTGGAATGAATGAACACGAAAGGGCTGTTATATCTACAAATCATGGCATACTGCTCTGTACGGGGCCAAGACATCATTCACTGCAGAAGGAACTGGGATATGCAAGGTACAACATATCAATACAGCTCAGTGAACACTTAAAGCAAACGTTCATCTCGGACATTGGTTAAGCGAAAAAGGATTGTACTGGTTCCTTGAAGACGATCCAATTGAATTAAACACAATCAGGAATTCCGCAAGAGTAGGAATCAATGAGCGTTGTTAATGTACGATGTTTGTTCAAAAAATATGGTGACATCTTGAATTTCCCGATGGAATTCGTTTTTCGATATTTATCTCTCTTTTGTTATGTTGGTACACATGCATATAAAGCATGTAAAGGTTGGACGTATTTTGGCATATTTGGCGACATTTTGCTTTTGAGGAAATTGGGTTAACAAATCTGTATTAAGTTTTGTGTGGAAAATAAAATTAAGTGCTCCGACGTAATTGAAATGTTGACTTTAGCATTTGATGAGTCTTCTCTGAGCAAGCAAAAATGTGTCTAAATGGAGCAAAATCTTCACAGAAGGCCGTGAACATGTTAAAAACGATGCACGCCCTGGACGCCTAGCACGTCAGTGGAGAAAATTGTAATGGAGAATCGTCGAACTACTATCAGAAATGTTGCTGAATCGTTTGGCTCGTGCCATGATATTTTTTCTGATAGTACAGGCATAAAACGTGTGTCAGTTAAGTGTGTGTATACATTTTAACCAAAAGAACGCTGGCATAAGCATCGCTCAGGAACTGTTGAATGACGCAGATATCTAAACATGGGTATATGGTTATCATGGTTTTGATGTCGATACCAAAGCCCAATCATCTCAATGAAAAAGATCAGGAGAATCGAAAAGAGCAAACCAAGTTTGGTCAAATGTGAACGTTTTGCTTATTGTGTGTTCCAATTACAATGGCGTGGTTCATCATGAGTTCTTGCCGGAAGGTAGTACGATCAATAAGGATAAAACCATGAAATTATGCGCTATTGGCGTGAAATACGAAGGAAATCCCTCAGCCTCAGACACCGTATTTACCGGACTTTGTCCTCCACTTTTCTATTTGAAAAAAAAATAAAAGCTTGAAAAGACGGAGATTTGCCATGATTAAAGAGATGAAGGTCTCATCGCTGGAAGTGCTCAAAGCTATACCAAAAAGCGCATAAAGGTGCTTCGAGGATCGGAAAAAGCGCTAGCGTAAGTGTATTATAATTGAGGGGAATTACTTCAAAGAGATAAATAAATAAATCGTGGTGGTCGTGGTGCAATGGTAATCATCACCGACTGTTAAGCCGAAGGTCTGTAGTTCAAGTCCTTAGTCAAGAACAATTCCTATACGGAAAAAACTGTGCAACAACATCAGTTGTAAATGAGAGATTATCTAAAAGGCATAACCCATGAACACATGAACGAACACTCGCAGCATAAGATCACTTCAAAATTCATACTCTCTATGCGCATTTCCAATGTAACACCTTGACATGGAAACAAGTTACTGTGAACTACAACCAACGCAAATTCAGTCGAATCTCTCAAATCCTATCTAGGACAACCACCTTCGGAGACTAGTGAACGAACATCTTCGACACAAACCATCTGCACCTCGTCCAGGTTATGTGACAAATACCATAAGAGCATACACTCTTGAACCTGCACGAATTATAAAAAAAGTCGCCATATTTTTTGAACAAACCTGATATACGCCAATGCACACCATGGAAAAAAATTATTGCAAAAGCCGGGAAGAATTTAATCAATCAAACAAAAAATAATGACTTAAGAAGCGGAGAATACGCCGCGTGACATCGAAATGCTTCAGGTGTACTAAGGGCAACACTTTGAGGCAGGTTAAGCAGGGAGCAGCCGCTACACAGCTAATACTGAGAGTTTGACAAAATTTTGTAAGGAACTGTATGCGGTAAACAAGAATTTGTCGCTCTGTTTTTGAAAGCATTTTCGTGATGTAGAGAAATCAAGCTTAAATCGTGATGTCAATTGCTAAACAAGAATATCTTTGACAATTCCGGCTCAAGCGTCATTCACTTCCAAACAAATCAATAACACAAGTAATGTTGGCCTCTGATGCTAATAACGCAGAGATCTGAGCCCGACAAAAGCCTCTTAGTTGAAATCGTTGGATATTGTAGCTAACAAGCATAAGTAATAAACTGATTCATCCTTGTTCCTTTCGGTTAGTCACTATTTATCTTATTCGGTTAACTCAGGCCAAATTTGGTCGTCGACGGCAAGTTCAAAAACACCTGACATTTTCCCGCATCAGCGTTGTAAAAATGTCGATGTTTTGAACATCAGCGATCAATAGACTTGATAAATTTGGGTCAAATATTTAAATCACTCTGAGGAAATGATATTCACTCCTGAGATGGATACTAATCGTCATAAATATTAGGATATATCTTGCTCTTTTTTTGATGAAAATGCAACTTTATTGTGAAAAGACGGTTACAAATGAATCATTCAAAATATTGCCCATAGCTAGCGATAACTTTTTCCCATCTTTCTGGCAGACCTCGCATACCGTCACGATGGACGCGTTCGTCTTTTGAGGCTATCCACGAATCAAGCCAATTGGAGATCTCTTCATATGAATGGAACTGCTGATCAGGTAGACCATGTGCCATCGAATCACGGAACAAGTGATAATTGGACGGCGCAATATGTGCGGAATATGGCGGGTGGGGTAGGACTTCCCATTTGAGAGTTTCTAAGTAGGTTTCAACGGGTTCGGCATCGTGAGGCCCGGCGTTTTCATGCTCTAGAATCACTTTTTCGTGCCTCTGTTCGTTTTTTTTCGCGCAGTGCTCGGCTTAATGGCACCAATTGAGTTCGATACCATTCCCCAGTGATGGTTTCGTTTGGTTTCAACAGCTCATAATAAATTACACCGCCCTGATCCCACCACGTAGAAACATCACCGGGCTGTCCCCAAGATTTTTTTCTCTTTGGGTTGCTGTAATGAATCCATTTTTCATCACCCGTAACGATGCGATGACGAAAAAACTTCCTCTTTTGCAGCTGGAGCAGTTGTTCACAGGCAAAAAAACGACGCTCAAAATCTCTTGGCTTCAAATCATAAGGAACCCAAGTTCCGTGCTTTTGAATCATTCCCGATGCATGCAATCGCTTGGAAATAGCTTGGCGGGTAACTCCTAATACTGAAGCAAGCTCTTTTTGCGTTTGGCATGGATCCTCATCGAGCAATGACTCCAATTCAGCGTTTTCGAAGGTTTTTGGCCTTCCTTCAGGCGAACGGTCGTAAACATCGAAATGACAATCGCAAAAACAAAATCACTAATGTGTCAAAGCGGTTTGTTTGCCATATGGCTAAGCTTGGTTCATGACGTTTTGGATAAGTCACAATCGACCAGCACTTTCCTAATATTTATGTAAATAAACTAACCTCCAAAATAAACAACGTCCGAATTTGACAGTGAGAGAATACTTTCCAAAGCCACTGTCATGCCCGGCACAAAAATAACAACCGATTAAAAAAATCTGAAGCTCGAAGCAGCACCTCGCCAAAGCCAAATCTATAACAAGTGCATTTCATTTTCAATGCAGTAAAAAAGCTCTCGAACTTTTCCCTGCACCGCTAGTTTCTAACAAGATTTTTGTTTCCTTATCCACTTCGTCTTTTTTGGGTTTTTATGGTGTATACTCGTATATCACAGGTTACACCGGCCGGTCCGAAATGTTTTTGTTTTTGTTCTTCCATTCTCTTGCATTCGTTTTGCCTTACTGCCACTGTCCTTGGGTGAAGGGCTACAGAGCAAAGCTGTTTCGTTGAGTTTCTCAGGGCGCCGATGGGTATCGTTTCCACACTCGACGAAAGCTTTTTGTGTCTGTTTTTCTTTTTGGTTTTTTCGTTTCTGATTTCTTCTATGTGTAAGTCGAATGGCCGTTGACATCTGTCAGATAGTGGTAGCACGTGAGCCGTTAATGTTTTTTTGTTTTTGCTTTTCATTTGTGTGCTTTTGTGTTTGTTGTTTGATTGAATAAGTTTCTGTAGGGATGGTAACCCAACCCAGACGAATGAAGAGGCAGTTTTGGAACTTCGTGCATTTTATAGACGATATTTGAAATTCCTCTTGAATGATGTTTGATGGGGCGTGAATCACATGCTCGAGTGTAAAGGATGACTGTTTACTACGTGGAATTGAGATTTGTAAACCTGACTGGGGGCGGACGAGTGTGACAGGTTGTGGGGCCTTTATCTTCGTTAGAATTACTTTTTTAGTGGTTTATGGGTGTGAGTTGTCTTTGAATTTTCTGGAAATCCAGATTTCAGATAAGCTATGAGCCATGGAAATGCGGGACGGGGGGTAGGGTTATCATTGTCAGACCAAGCTATTGTGGGTTATTTACTTAGAGTTTTCAATCAAAGCACCCGGAAGGATTGATTCCGATATCACAAAAGCTGCTTCCGATATTAGACAAATAAAGTAATTAGGTACGGCAATTAACACTAAACATACCATAACGGGTCAAATGACCCATTTTGAACTTTTGCATTGAAAATGCACGTATAATTTTATTGCGTTTGCACATTTGACTTCATGACTTTTTCTAAGTAATTAATGTACAGTTATAAAAAAAAATTTTTTTTGTTTTGTTTTGTTTATTCTGAGTAATCCTTGTTGTATACCGATATCTACCACAACGGGTCATTTGACCCGGAGAGAATTTTTTTGTTTTATGAGATTATCGAGTCATATTTGTAGTCAGTAAGTTGCACATTCTTCCAAAGACTGTTGCGTAAAGTAGTTCAACGAAAATAGCTCAGAATGATTTCAAGAAAATATCAAATTTTAGATTGAAAATAGCTTTTTAGTGTAAGAAAAAGTGGCAAAAATTGAAAGTCTTGGTAAGTACCTAGCTTATATTTTATTTTGATAGCTATAGTAATACAGGTAATTTTTTACCCAGAAAAATGTCGAAGCAAACAAGACAGTACAAGTTCTTAGAAGATATAAATAATATTGGCGAAGAGTTTTCAGAAATTAGTGAAGATGAATTTTCTGAAAATGAAGATATATTGGTTGCAAATAAAAATGAGTTTGATTCTACAGATACTGACGATGAAGAGGAAAATATTGTGAATGTATGTAGTGGCCGAAAAAGAATAAGATTACTCTCAAGTTCGGAAGAAAGTGAAGTAGAAATAAATGAACAAAATGTTGCGAATGATGGATCTGTTTGGCAACAAATGCAAGTAGGTGGCACACCTGGAAGAGCACCACTTCATAACATTTTCAGGCAAGAAGTAGGCCCAACAAAATATGCAAAACGTCATATAATGAAAGGTAAAGTTAGTACTGCATTTTCATTGATAATTGACCACCGTATTATGAACCATATAAGAACATGCACACTAGAAGAAGCAAAGAGAGTGTTAGGTTCCGATTGGAGTTTATCTAAAAAAAAATTAGATGCATTTATTGCAATTTTATATGCTCGAGCTGCATATGGAGCAAATAATTAGAATATTTCCTTTTTGTGGAATAACATATGGGGGCCTAAATTTTTTTCTGAAACTATGAGCAGAAATAATTTTACCGAAATTCTTAGATTTATTCGTTTTGATAAAAAAAGTCAGCGGAGCCAACGTTTGAAAACAGATAAATTCGCTATGGTATCTGCAATTTGGAATATTTTCATTGAGAACAGCCAAAACTGTTACAAACCGGGTGAAAATATTACTATAGACGAACAGCTATTTCCGACTAAAGTACGATGTAGATTTACGCAATACATGCCTAACAAGCCGGATAAATTTGGAATCAAATTTTGGTTAGCATCGGACGTCGATAGCAAATACGTCATAAATGCACTTCCATATCTTGGAAAAGATGAATATAAGCCCTCTTCAGTACCACTCTCTGAATATGTTGTACTCAAACTCATTGAGCCATTTACGGGTTGCGGAAGAACTGTGACCACAGACAACTTCTTCACAAGCAAATCCCTAGCAACACAACTCCTAGCCAAAAAAACTACGTTAGTTGGAACTATTCGGTCAAATAAAAGAGAATTACCACTAATTGCGAAGCAAAAGAAAGATGATATGGAACGATTTTCATCGAAAATTTTTACAACAGATAATTGTACTCTTACAATCTATAAAAGTAAGCCAACAAAAAAAGTACTTTTACTTAGTTCTAAACATAAATTCGTTAAAGTAGAAAACAATGATAAACGTTTACCTGAAACTGTTTCATATTACAATAAAACCAAATTTGGTGTAGACATGACCGATCAAATGGCGAGGAAATTTACTACAAAATCTAAGTCTTGCAGATGGCCTCTCCAAGTTTTTTTCAATATCCTTGATTTAGCTGGCATAAATGCCTGGATTTTGACAGGAGAAAATATCTCGAGACAAGATTTTTTACTCAAGCTAGCAGAAGAACTTGGCGCCGATTTTCGAGAAGCCCGTGAACAACCAAAACAAGAAACAAATACGAAAGGATCATCGTTGCCTAAGTCTACTACAGATACTTATAAACGTATGAGATGTCAAATAGGATACTGTAAAGAAAATAAAACCAACAAAATTTGCTCTAAATGTAAAAAATATGTTTGCGGAAAATGTACTATGGACACACTTATATGTAAAAAATGCGATGAACTATGAATTAAAAATTTTTATTTTTTGCTTTTGTAATAGAAATGCTCAACATACTATTTTGTTTAATTATAATAAATTTAATTTATATTTTTATTTCCTTCCTAACATCCATATTTCATACATTCAAGCATGAAACATAAAGTCGGGTCATTTGACCCGCTATGGTAGAAATAGGTATATATTAAGTCTTGGTATGATTAGTGTTAAACAAGTGTCTGTTCCGATTAAATGTCAAACAAGGTATAACCGACTTCACAACCCTGTTGACTTAAGGTTTCTGAGAAGGCGGCAAACATAAAAGTTCGCTTGCTAAAAACAATCAGACACTTTACTCGAACTACAAAAGACAAATATTTAAGAAATAGCGAGACGCTCTAACAGGTAGGTAAGGTGACAATAATTCGAACGTTAGTGCTAATTAATAATTACGCTGGAAGCAAGGGCACGTGATGAACTTGAATCGTATAGTATCAGTATAAAGTGAATTATTGCATTAAATTAATGATTTTCGGATTTATAATAGGAAATGTCAAGCTTTTGCTTTCCCTCCTTCTTAAGCTAATTTGCCTATGTTTTGCTAAACGTCACTTAACATTTCGATCAGGTTTCAATGGATTATTTGCTTGTACACACTATGTGTGGTTTATGGGCAAATATTTGACATACTCGACATACTTTAGAGTCTTAACTTGTAGCACATGTCACTATGACATGTTGTCATTTTGTATTTCAGGTCTCGAGTCCTCCGCCTTTGTCTGAGATGATATAGGGTAATTCAATATGAGGTGAGTTGATATTTTTATTTCAGTCTTAAGTCAGGCTATTTTAGTCTTACGTACAATAAAATGTACAACGGCAGCTGCGATATCCTCTTTTAGCGCATAAACCGCATAGACTTTAGAATATACTCGGTGCTCGGAGTAGGCGCAGGCCTAATGACTTTGCACTACCCACACTCCACCACACCTATTCACCATAACAACACAAAACTCAAAACAATATCAAAGATCGTTTACCCACCTCCACCTGGGTGTTAAATATGGCTAATCTTGCTCGAGTAAAATAATTCAGAGGTATACTAATTCCTCGATCGGGTAGGAACCATCCACAAAAATGAACGTACGCGTCATGTATCCAGAAGAAATGGAACAGAACAGCGAAAAATGGACAGAACAGAACAATTATGACAGCAAGGCTTGGCAAGCAAGTGAGATCAACAAGTCTCTGAACTTCCGAGTTCCAAATGGCAGTTAATATTTTTAATAATAATATCTCAAAAGAAAAAAAGGCTGGCATTAAATCTCAGGGCCCCGACATAAAATTGAAGTCCTCATTCCGAGAAATCACAGGTCCAAGAAAAATCACATTAAGTGTGTGTTAAATATTTAGGAATCTTTCTTGACACAAAACTGATTTTTAATGACCACATAAATTTCAAATTGACAAATTTCTCCTTGGATGTATATATATGGCTCCTGACATAGCTAATTCAGCTTTAATAAGAAATCTATTAGAAGACCTTGTTCCCTTGTATGCCAAATGTGTAATTTGCGGTGATCTTAATATAAACATCCTAGACAAAAAAAACAAACATTTTATAGAAATCATCGAGACCTACAACCTAGGATTCGCTAACTTCTCTCAACCAACACACTTCAAGCCGAACAGCACGCCTTCTCTCCTAGATCTCTTTATTGTCTCTCAACCATCACTTGTAATGCACTATGATCAACTCGAGGCATCTGCTTTCTCGTATCATGACCTGATCTTTACTACCCTTAATGTTTTTCCGGCATCTCATGAGGAAAGCACTATCAAATATAGAAGTCTTGCTAACATTGATGTGATCTCACTATTTAATGATTGTCTAACTTTAAATTGGGCACCTATATATACAACGAATGAAGTAAATAGCCAAATTGAGACTCTCCAAAATAACCTTCACTATCTTTTTGATAACCATGTACCCATTCGGACAAAAAAAATTAAAACAACTTGTAATCCGTGGTTTACCCAAGAAGTCCGTCATCTTATAAAAAGGCGCAATCTTTTGTATTCAAGATGGAGAAGATATAAATGTTCAGCTATTTTAAGGGAATTCACTGTAGCTCGCAATGCAGTAACATCTCTCATTCGAAGAAACAAGAAATTGTTTTACGAAAAATATTTTAACGCGAATGATTCGAGCTCTAAATTTTGGAGGAACATACGCCAAGGCGGATTAGATTCTAGAAAAGAAACGCATCCAATGAATATTAATCTCGAAGAACTGAATCGAACGTTTGTACAACCAGCTTCCGGTATCTCACATCCACTCAGCAATTCCACCAGTAACAACGTACAAATAAATCCATTTTCAATCGCCTGTATCAAAGAAGTATGTGTAGGAGAGACAATTTTAAAAATCAAATCAAAAGCCGTCGGTTTCAACGATATAAGTCCAAACTTTATTAAACTGCTACTCCCTGTCATACTTACTCAAATTACATATATATTTAACACGATAATAACGACCTCAGTTTTTCCTGACGTATGGAAAATTGCGAAAATAATGCCTGTGCCTAAGTCGAGCTCTCCAAATGGTACTGAGTATCGCCCCATTGCTATTCTACCTTTTCTGAGCAAAGTATTCGAAACAATTATAAGCAAACAAATCAAGATGTATTAACAATCAGTTAATCACTAAATTTCAGTCAGGTTTGTACGCTGACGATGTACAAGTATATAAAATGTTTCCAAAACTTGACGAAAACCAAGCGGTAGACTATGTAAATCAAGACTTGTTAAATATATATAATTGGTCATTGGTAAATGAGCTTAACCTAAATCCAATAAAAACAAAAGCTATTGCTATAAATAGGGGTCGCCGTAAGGAAGATCTCGCTCCTATACTTCTCAATAACTCGGTCGTTGATTATGTAGAGACGATTAAGAACCTCGGGGTATATTTTAACCAAAGTTTTAGTTGGCACACACATGTAAACAGGGTTGTTTCAAAAGTGTACGGTGCGCTTCGGGGGCTAAGCGCAACAACAAAATTTCTACCGACACATGTAAAACTAAAACTAGTAAAATCATATATTTTACTTCGATATTGTACGGGTGTGAGATTTTTGCTGACATGGATTATGAGTCTAAACGAAAACTGGAAGTGGCCTACAATAGCTGTGCAAGATTTATTTTCGGCATAAAAAGATTTGAGCATATTTCCAACTTCACAAAACAAATTTCGGGTTGCTCCTTAATGGCATTAATAAAATATCGGACCTTGTTAGCATTTAATAAGATATTGACCACTAAAGAACCGCATTATCTTTACGACAAAATTAGATTCGCGAGTGCCCAAAGAACATTACAGATAATCTTACCTAGACATAAAAATGTTGTAACCAGTCGACAATTCTTTGTCCATGCGATTCGTCTTTGGAATTGTCTACCCATCTCCATTAAGCGCATGAACACAACCGCCACTTTCGCTAAAGAAATTTTTAAATATTGTGAGACACACTTTTAATGTGCGTACATACATATGTACAATATATTAGTTATTACGTGAAGACTGTACTTTTACTTCCACCTTCACTACCTATCCTTTCCCATAAAAATGTTGTATCCTTTTATTTGTAGAAAATCCTCACTATCAATAGATAACAAAATAATAATTTACAAAGTGATTTTTGAAGCGATTCTTCTATATGGTTGCCGAGTCTGGGGTAATTGTGCAAAGTGCCATATAAAGAAATTGCAAGTATGTCAAAATAAGGTTTTAAAAATGATGCTTAATTTGCCATGGCATCACTCTACCCTAGATCTGCACAAAAAAGTGAATGTTGAACTGATCCATGAAAGGATTGAAAAACTTAAAACTAGATTTGTAGAACGATGTAGTTTTGCTGACAACCCCCTAGTAAAAGAAATATGTGATAATTAAATTGTTTTACTTCCGCTGTTATTTATTTATTTACATATATTCTTGCTTGTTTACTTTGTTAAGTTTATTTATATTTTTGTTACTTTTCGTTTAATTAGTTTATTTATTTATTTAGTTAAGTACCTATTTATTTATTTAAACTTATATTATTATTTATTTATTTAATTAATTATTTTCATTTATTTTATTTATTTATTTATTTATTATTTATTTATTTATTTATTTATTTATTTATTTACTTATTTATTTATTTATTTTTTTTTTGTTTTTTTTTTGTTTTTTTGGTTGTTTAGAAGGTTTTTGTCGTATTTTACTTCTAAAGCATATTGTTATTTTGTCTTTTGGTTTTTTTCCTTTATTCAAAATATCAAAAATTTTCAGTGGAAAGATATAAAATAATTATCAAATCCCTGTGTTGTAAAATGTGCGGTAGAAAACCATTGTAAATTTTACATACGAAATAAATATCTATCTATCTATCTATCTACATTAAGTTGTACCAATTGTGGATGGATAGGTAATACAATTCTTGGGTTTTCGGAACCTCGGATTCGACAGTTTTTTCTAAGATTTGAGTCAATGATTTCTAGCATCCAGTCAATGAAAGTACAGAGTGCGCCATCTCATAGGGTTCGATGTAAACTTCGAATAACTTCAACAATTGTCAACAGATTTTCATATGTTATAGCACTTTGGAAACGTCAAGTCAGTACAATTTTAACCATGAATCGCGTCACACTAAAAGAACGCGCGGAAATAGTTTCAATGTTCATTAAAAATGAACGCTCGATTGTGCTTACTCAACGTGCGTATCGTGCAAAATATCGTGATCGTGTTGCGCCCCAAAAAAAGATACAATTCGTCGTTGGGCCTCGATGTTTTTTCAATTTGGTTCTGTGGCAGGCCCTCGTGGGCAACCTAGACCACGTCCGTGGGGTTCAAACTCATCTATTCTGTCTGTGAAGGCCAGTGTTCAAGAAGATCCAAGTCATTTCGGCGCCGTTCACAGCAGTTAGGCTCAGTGGGACCACTTTGCGGAGAATTTTAAAGGATTATCTTCACTTATTTCGATACAAAGTGCAGATAACTCAAAGAATTTGGTTACAAGATGAGCCACGGCGCTTGGCATACACACAAAATGTCTTTGCAATGATTAATGCTGAGCCGGAGTTCTGGCAGCAAATTTTGATGACCGATGAGGCACATGTTATGCTCTCTGGCTCAGTTAATAAACAAAATTGTCGCTTCTGCGGCACCGAATATTCTCACATTATTCACGAAGAGCCGCTATATGATCAAAAAGTTACTGTTTGGGCCGGTGTATGCGCTAAAACCATCATTGAACCGAATTTCTTCAAAGTTGGCGATACAGTGGATGGCGATCGATATCGGTGGATGCTGGCCCATTATGTGGTCCCAGAAATGCGTAAAAAACGCTTATTTCACTTTTGGTTTCAACAAGACGGCACGACATGCCATTTTGCGGACAAAACAATTAACAATTAAGAAGTTCCCTGCAAGATTGGTTTCAAAAAAGGGCGATGTTGACTGGCCTCCGAGATCGCCGGATTTGACTCCTCCAGACTTTTTTCATTGGGGATACTTGAAAAGCAAGGTGTATGCTAACGGCCCGAAGACAATAAAGCAGCTCAAAAGAAACATTGGTTGGGAAATCGCAGAAATTTCGACCGTAATGCTCGAAAATGTCATGGAGAATGCGCGAAAACGAGCTCATTTTGCATCGGCAATAAAGGCGGTCATTTAATTGATATTGTTTTCAAAAATTAATCAAAATAAATTTTAAAGGTCTAAGTTGAATAAAAGTTTTTGAATTTGCAAAATCGGTTGAGAATTGTTGAAGTTATTCGAAATTTACATCGACCTATTTGAGATGGCTCACGCTGTATGATACTATGCGTGGTCTGCTGGCTTCAATGCATGTGTCAACGGGACACTTCTTCTTCTTTTTCTTTTAATGGCGCTACAGCCCGGTGTGGGTTTGGGCCTCAAGCAACCAGCGTCTCCAGCCGGCGCGATTTACTGCCAGCCTTCTCCAATTTCGCACCCCACATTGATTGAGGTCCTTTTCCACTTGTGCGCGCTATTTAATTCGAGGGCGTCCTCTGTTGCGTTGTCCCAATGATTCGGATTCAAAGACTCTTCGGGCCGGAGCTGTGTTGACCATACACTCTACATGGCCTAGCCATCTTAAGCGTTGTATTCGTAGACACTTAACCAGGCACATGCCGCCGTACAGCCCATATAGTTCGTGATTGAATCTTCTTCCCGAGATGCCATCAAAGCAAACAGGACCAAAGATCGCACGACCTCATCCGCTTTTAACAGCGTCCATGCTTCTGCATCATAGAGCAGGACTGGGATGATTAGAATATTATATAAAGCCAACTTGGTCTTACTCAATTGCCTCTTGAGTCCAAAGAATCAACGAGTGGCTAGGGTGATTTTGCGTCTGATCTCGGTACCGATGTTGTTGACCCTATTTACTGCGGAGCCGAGGTAGACGAAGTCCTTGACTACCTCGAAGTTCATGCTGCCCATTGTGATGCTCTCTCCGAGACGTCGATGTTGTGCGTGCTTTCTTGATGACAAAATGTACTTCGTTTTGCCCTCATTTACCGCTAGACCCATTTCAGACGCCTTTATGACGGCCCACTGTGTTCGACCAATCAGGTCAATATCTTCCGCGTAAGCTAGCGATTGAACAAACTTTTGGTAGATCGTGCCTCTGGTTTTCGCACGATCTTCTCGAGTATTAAGTTAAAAAAGTCACATGACAACGCGCCGCCTTGCCTAAACCATTTTTTGACATTGAAGGTCTCGGTAAGTTCGTTGCCGACCTTAATGGAGCAGCGATAGTTCTCCATCGTCATCCTACACAATCTGACGAGCTTGGTAGGGATGTCTAAATTAGACACGGCTTTGTATAGCTCGTCTTTATGTACGCTGTCATATGCGGCCTTGAAGTCGACGAATAGGTGGTGAGTGTCGATCTGCATCTCTTGTGCCTTTTCCAGGATCTGCCGCAGTGTGAAGATTTGGAAACCACACTGATATGGACCTATCACGTTGTTGACGTACGGTTTCAGGCGTTCACACAAAACGCAGTCAAAGGCGTCTCCTTTGTTATGGATCGAGCAAACGACACTGAGATTCCACTCATCGGGCATGCTTTCCTACGAACATATCTTACAGATGAGCTGGTACATGCGTCCTACCAGATCATCCCCAGCTGCTTTAAACAGTTCCGCGGACAGTCCGTCCGCTCCCACAGCTTTTTTCGACTTAAGTCTTAATATTGAGTCGGGGGGACGGAATTCTTGTCTATTGTCGTCCAGATTGAGTGGGGTATTCTGCCTAACAGCGGTATTTGGGTTCTCTTTGGCCGTTTAACAGTCTGCAGATATGATTCTTCCAGATTCTCAGCATCGACTGCGATTCTTCTACTAGTTATCCATTTTCGTCCCGATAGGCTTCAGTCGGAAATTTATATCCACTGGATAAATGTTTTACTTCCTGGTAAAACTTTTGGACTTCATTTCTGCTGTAGCACCTTTCCATCTCCTCGACCGCGCGCTTGTCAAGTTCTTTATTTTTCTTTCTGAGAAACTGGTTCTCTTCCCACCTTTTATGTTCGTAGAGCTCACGAGCAGCTCTTGTTCATCGAAGCAGCATTGCCTTGTAGGCATCTTGTTTGGCTGCATGGGTCTGTCTGTACTCGTCGTCAAACCGCTCGTTTTTCCTGGGTCTTGTGGTAAAACCCAGCACATCAATGGCAGCTTCTTTGATGGCTTTTTGACAATATTTCCACTCTTCTTCTATTGTCAGTGTAGGCGATGTCGAACTTTCAGAGAGTTTTTAGCAGACTCGGTCGGCAAAGTTCCTAGCGGTCGTTTGCGATTGTAGCTTTCTAACATCAAACCGTGGTGTTCTTTTTCGACTCCGTTGTTTTTTTGATATCCGTGTTCTTACCTTGGCTACAACAAGGTAATGATCCGAGTCGATGTTGGCTTCTCTGAAGGTTCGGACATTGAGGAATGTCTGACGTCAATCGCAATGTGATCAATCTGGTCGACGGTTAATTGATCAGGGGACCGCCAGGTCTCTTTATTGTTGTTGAGGTTTGGGAACCGCGTACTCATTACAGAGGGGTTTCGCCTCGAGGCAAAGTCCACGCGCTTGAGTCCGTTCCCGGATGTGTTGTCGTGTAGTCTGTGTTTTCCGATGACTCTAGCAAAAATTTCTTTTTTTCCCAGTTGTGCATTAAAATCTCCCAGAGCGATCTTCGTGTCGTAACTGGGGCATTGATCATATGTTCTTTCTAAGAGATCATAAAAGTCATCTTTGCTGATGTCATCCCTATCCTCTGTCGGAGCATGGGCGCAAATCAGGCTAATGTTGCCGAATTTAGCCTTGATGCAGGTTGTTATGATTGTTATGAGGCGTTCGCTTATGAATTTAGAGCTCAAGACTTTTTGCCTAAGTCTGTCTCGTACAACAAATCCACATCCGAATAAGCACTATCTTCCCCGTTTATAGCAATCGCCGTAGTAGAGGTCGCAGTTTTTCATCTTCCTTTTGCCCTGCCCATCCCATCGCACTTCCTGGATTGCGGTAATGTCTGCTTTGTAGCAGTCAAGGGCCTCCGCGAGTTCATCAGCTGTACGTGGTCTGTTAAGGGACCTAACATTTCACCCGCAGAGCCGAAGTTCATTGTCTTTTTTTGGCTTACGTTTGCCGGGGTCGTCAACAGTGTATCCATCCTTATCCGAGGCTTGTGGTTGTTTCGGAGTGATTTAATTTTTTTTACGAGTACGGCTCACTAGGCCGTAGCCCAACCGACTGATCCTGTTTTCTGGCGCAGGAAATTCGCAATTCGCCCTTCCCCGTTAGTACTCGTAACTCCCAGAGGGAGTCTCCAGATGGCACCGCGAGGAGGTGGAGACAGGGCTGGCTAACAGAGCCGCAAGGTGTTCGTCTGGGGTGGCTCTTCTCGCTTTTTGTGGAGCCAACCCCCGTGGGGCAGATGAGGCCTTTGTTAGGCTTTACCATCTCAACTGGACACTTCATTGTCTTGAAAATGAGACGGCTGGATTTTCAGTCAGACTCTGATATTTTCGGCTGACCTTGTCGAACAAATACGAGTTGAAATCATAGCATCATCAACCTTTTTGAGAGGCTCAAATACAATAATTTAATTTTTTTAGCTATTCGAGAAGGCGCTTGATGATTACCAAAAGTTATACGAACGTTACGAAAGGTTTGCGCGGTATTTTCACGGATCTTGCAGTGAATTTTCATTTATTAAAAGTCGTTGCACTGATGGTCAAATATTGAAAGCTCAACAATGGTGCGACTTTTTTTAAAAACCTCGCGCACAAGAAACACGCCAGAATTGTCGACATTGGTACGGTGTTAGGCATTGACCCATTCTTAGGAAGCTGGATGTAAAACGAATCTCGCTGTATGAATTGAGTGCGGAAAGCTAACGAGTAAACGATATGTTCTTGAAACGCGATGAAATAGATCCCTTTCTGAGACGACCCTATCGATTTTTTTCCAGGTAATCCTTAACGACCATATAGCAAGTGTGCTCTTGTTGCAAAATCAGTGAGACATGTTTTCGGTTGTATTGTGCTCTTCGACGCTCGGCTCAAACTCATTGCAGATGCAGAAAACGGTTCCTTTCTTGCCGCTGAAAAATATGACGTTCGACAGCTCTTGGCTTCAACTCGTATGGCACCCAATTTCCTTGCTTTTGCACCAATGACTACAAGTTATTGTTATGTTTGACATGAATCTTGATACAGTAATGCCCTAATTCTGAAATCCCACTTTTATAGCGTTGAAATCATTCGCAATACTTTTTCCATTAATAGAATCCGTACCGTTCATTTCTATAACCATTCTATGCAACTAAATAAGTGTTATAAAATTCATGAAGAACGTACTGCGAAAAAGACGAGAACAATGTATGTAAGGATGAAGGCTATACTAAAAAGATATCGGGCCAGATCGGGATTTATACGCAACGATAATGGAGTGTTTGCTTCGGACAATCAGTTGCAGTTCAAAGGAGGAGACATTTCAATAAACTATTTAATGTACATAGAAAGCAAGTAGCATTAGAAAACGATATTACCCACACTGCAGAAACTGCAGTAGATTCATCGATTTAAGGTCGCAGGTGTCGAACAAATAACATTCGAATTGATAAAATATGAAGGAGATTAATTAACAGAGAGTTACACGAGCTCACCAAAACTATATGGAACAACGAAATTAGGTTTCTGAGGATTGTCAAAATGTTGTCAGTATTGCTGTATTTAACAAGGGTAATGCAACAATTACTGAGGAATATCACTGCTATAAAGTTGTTGCAATGGGTTGTCAAATTTCTCTTAAAGAGACTGACTTCATTCGCTAAGGAAATAATCGAAGACTGCCAGTATGATTTCAGGAGAAGTTACGCCACAGTGATCCACAGTGATCGCAGCCTCTAGAAAATAAATGGGAATTCCATGAAACGGTCCACGAACTATTCATAGATTTGAAGAAGGCGTATGACTATAAACCTATCGAAAATGTATCATACCTTTGTAAAGTAGGGAATCCCGAAGAAATTTTTGATATTGATTCAAGTATGTTTAAAGGAAAACAAAGGACGAGTTAAAGTACGAAAAGCTTAATCTGATACAGTCCAAATACGTGAAGAATTTGTCATGACTCCATTTAATTTCCCTATTCCAGCTTATGCTGACGATAGTGAAGAAAGTCTAATAATGGCAGGAAAGGACAGAGGTCTCGAAGTACGAGGGGTTGTTTTTTTTTTGTTTTAAAAATCCATGCAGGTTCAAGAGTGTATGCTCTTATGGTGTTTGTCACACAACCTGGACAGGGTGCAGATGGTTTGTGTCGAAGATGTTCGTTCACTAGTCTCCGAGGGTGGTTGCCTAGGTAGGTTTCAAGAGACTGAATTTGCGTTGGTTGTAATTCACAGTAACTTATGTTTCCATGTCATTAAGGTGTTGTATTGGAAATGCACAAACAGAGTATGAATTTTGGAGTGATGATGTGTTATGCCTTCGTCAGCAGGTTTTGATCATCTCTCATTCAAAATTGATGTTGTTGCAAATTTTTCCGTATAAGGGTGATATAAAAGTAATGATAATCGGTTTATCACTAGGTTAGCTTAAAAACAACATATAATTAGAACACGATTCCCGGTAGGTACATGCATTTGAATATGAACCGTGGAAGGGATAACATCAAAATTGAGAAAAACCAAATAGAGCTGCAATCAACTACCACTGCTTGAAAAAAAACTGTCTGCCAAAGACATAAACAGCGACTTGGTGAAAACATTGGGTGAGTCTGTGGGGCCAAGTAGGTTTGGAAGGGCAGAACATCCACTGAAAGCGAACATCGCGAAGGACGAACATCCAACCCCTGCACTGAAGATAACGTGAAAAAAGTTGACATCGAAAATGTTGTGTTGGCAGATCCAAGGGTGACCATCAGGCATATAGCTGAAGTCACACAAACCTCATATAGCAGCGTTTAAAGAATCCTTGATTAACATCATATGCGCGTTGGATACTCGAGAAGTTCCAAGCAGATCAGGAAATAATTTTATTATATTTCATGACCGTGGACGAGAACTGGACCCACCATTTTGATCCTCAAACCAAACAGCAATTGATGACTTGAAAGCGAGCCTTATTGCATCCATTGTTTGGGACGTGAAAAGAATAATTATGGTGGAGTATTTGGAAAGACATCCATTATTTAAGGATCTAACTACTCAGACCAAACAATAAGATTGCGGGAGGTCATTAAAAAAAAATACGGGCCAAGTACTGCTTTACCAAGACAATGTACCGGCTCACAAAGCCGCAGTTGCGATGGCTGCCATTGAAGAAACGGGATTCAAACTGCTCGAACACTCGCCCTATTTGCCAGATCCAGCTCCTAGAGACTTCTACCTCTTCGCTCGGCTCAAGCAACATATCCGAGGCAAGAAATTGGAAGACGAAAGCGAAGTTATGGCCGGTGTTGAGGCGTTTTGGGAGGGTCAAGATAAAGAATTTTCTTTCTAAGGAAATTCTGAGTTAAGAGAGGACTAGAAAAACAATGAGTAAATGAAGAGGTAACCAAATATATGGTCACTAACCGATTTTGAGAAAGTAGACGATTTCGAATAACTGGGAGCCGTATCGACCGCCACAAACGACATAAAGATCGAAATAAATAAAAAATAAATACAAAGCTAGTAATGTCAAAATCCATATTTATAAGCTGGTCGAATTTGAAAAGGCATTCGACAACGTATGGTTAGAAGGTCTGTGAGTTACATAATCACTATGGCAAAGGAGTTTGTTGATGAATGTAACAACGTTAAAATAGCGTATACAGATAATTTAGTACCGCATAGAACAGGTCCTAAAATTGAGGTCAGCAATACAATGCTACAGTGTGGCTTCGATCATATTAAGAGATACTTCAGTTAAAACTGAACTTCCAAAGGTCCGAAATGATACGGCTTAGGACTCCCTTAAATAGCCTCAAGTGCTACCAGAAAGAACTCGAGGAAATTCGCGATCATTGGGCAACATAGACAATCATGAGCGGTGAGAAACCCGGTTAGATATCTTGGTATCTGGCTTGACCAGCATCTACATTTCAATAGACATATCGACACTTGTCTTGCTGGAGCTAGGAAAGCCATCGGTATGACAAGGACTCTGTTTCACAGTAACACAAATTGAACGCAGGGTAAATATCATATGCTACGTGGCCCTAGGTGGGTCCATCGCGTATTGTTGCCCGGTGTTTTTCAATTGGCACGGGTAGATTTTGACGGCTTGTGGCGGCCATTTCGTGACATCTGTCAAATCTTTTGTTTATAGAAAAACGAATGCCAAATCACGATGGCGAGTAACACGATAGAACAGCACGTCCAAGCCCGAACGGCCGTACCCAAGGCAGTTGCTTCCTCGTCATGCACAACCCGGCCTTTCGCAGACTTCAACTTTGCGAATTTTGCACTCGTATAAGATCCAACTGATTCAGGAACTCAACATTCATGAGTTGATTTTGATTTCGACGCCCCCACAGTGGCACTTTATTAGCCTAATGCAAGCCTTAACAAAAAAAAAATATTTAATTAACTTATTAACTAGGTGACAGGGTGGAAACGATTAAGGAGAAGGTGAAGGGTTGTGGTATAGGGCAATTTGAAGACTGGACTTTTTGATGTGAAGGTCGAAAGATGGGTGTTAGCTTTGCGCAGCATTCTGAACATTGGTTCGTGATCGCCATAATTTGTACGATGAATATTTATACGGAAAAGGCTCATGGACCGACGGTTACGTGGGTTGGTGTTACGGGGAAATATGTGCAATAATGTGGGGCTGTCAATGTTACCGCTGAGAAGGTCTGAATAAAAAGAATATCTGCAACATCGCGTCGTTCTTTAAAGGGTTTGAGGTTAATTAATTTCAGGCAATCCGTATAAGGTGGTAAATTAAGGGGGTCAGCCCAGTGAAGGCCACGAAAGGCAAAACTGATAAACCTACGCTGAATGGCCTCTATAAGTATTGTGGGATTCGTAGGAGGGGGACTCGACCACCATATTCGAGAAGGTAATGTATAATGATTTCGTAACGTAAGGATTCGAGAATTCTTTGGACCCATGTTTCACGAAACCGAGGGCAGAAATGGCACGTTTGATAATGTTGTCAATATGAAGGTGAAAGTTAAGTTCAGAGTCACAAATGACCCCTAGATCAACCAAGAAGTTGACAGGGCGAACAGTTTTATTTCGAATAATGTGGGTTCTGGGTGGTGAGGAAGAGCGCTTGCGCGCGTAAGTGATGGCTTGGCGTTTACTGACATTGAGCTGGTTTTTTTGACACTAAGTAGTAAGTTAAGGTCAGATTGGAGAGAGCACGAGTCCACAAGGGAAAATACATATTTGAATATTTGCATATTTTCATATCATCGGCATATATGGAGCTGAGAGTTCAAAATAACTCTGTCAACGTCATTAATGGTAAGAATAAATATCAATGGGCCGAGATGACTACCTTGTGGGATACCTGAGGTAGGATTAATTGGATCAGAGATAGAAGATCTGAAGATATATTCGATTGACGACCTTCTAGATAAGATTTGATCCATGAGATAAAACTGGGAGAGAAACCGAGGGCAGTGAGCTTGAGGAGAATAATTTGGTGAGATATTTTGTCAAAGACCTTGCTGAAGTCAGTGGCAACAACGTCTACTTCAATGAGAGAATAGTGCATCATAAACGATACTCTTGAAAAGTTTGGGTATGCATGAGAGCTTGGCAATGGGACGATATTCTCTTAGACACATCATTTTTCAGTCCTTTTTTGTGGACTGGAATGATGCAAGCATAGTTCTAAAGCTGAGAAAAGAGTCCTTGAGAGATAGAGCTTTGAAATAAAGCGGTAAGATGATAAGATAAGATGAAGTGTAATTCTTTTTCGGTGAATTTGGGACTGAAAGAATGAAGCAGCTGAGGATTTTGGAGTAAAATAGCGCAAGGGTTTCCTTTAAGGATATGTGTGAGTTAGGGTTAAGAAGAAAGTTAAAGCATTGTTGAGCAGATTATTAAGTTCCGCGAAGTCAGCTTTCCAAAAATTGAAACAGTACGTATTTTCGGAGGGATGAATAGTGAATTGAGTCTCGAGTGAAAGAGTTGCCGATAAAGGTGGATGAAGTGGTCTACAGTAGAGAGAAAATAGTTACTTGGGATTACAACGCAGTTTATGGCATCAAATGAGGAAAACACGTCGAGTTGTCTGTCCATGTTATTGGTAATGTTATTGAGTTGCAGAAGGCCAGAGCCATAGAGATGATCGGTGAAAAGGATTTCTTTGCCTGAGGTGGGGTTAGCGGCGATCAGGTGTGGAAGATTGAAAGGATCTGTCCTTTGAACATGGCAATACCAACTGAGTCGGTCGCGCTCTATATTTCTTGTGATGGTTTCTTTTGTGTGGAGGCTTCCTCGGATCTTTGAACTTCTAATTCTGTCACGCTTTGTTACTCCCGCTGTCATGCGAAGCATCTTCATCTCAGCTGCCGTTAATTTGCTCTCATACTTTTTGTGCATTGTCCAGCATTGTGAACCGTATGTGAGCGCCGGATGTACAACTGAGGTGTAGAGCCTTCCTTTCAGCTTAGGGGGCATTTTTCGATCACAGAAGTTGGCGGAGTTTTCCCGCCACTTCATCCACCCTACGCTTACGCGATGGTTGATGTCATCATCACAAGTTGCTTCTTTATTAATCTGTCTCCAATTCGTTTCAGTTAGGGCATATATATCGTAGGGTTTTGGGAATTAAGGAGTACTGCGGAGGTTTTGATGCGTAATCCTCTGAAGTTCTGATAGAACAAGAATATGTTTTTGTAGGAAATATTCGATGGGTGGTGAGATGTTGTGGTGTTTAGGTTAGGAGGTGAGGCGGTCGCCATAAATGGTGAGCCCTATAGAACTGTGATAACCAATTTCTTATGGCCCAAAGACGACATATATTTCCAGCAGCACGGCGCTACCTGCCACACAACGGACGCCACGATTGGCATTCTGCATTAAAAATTTGTGGGCAAGGTTATCTCTCGCAGGGGTGACGTGAATTGGCCACCAAGGTCATGCGATTTTGTCCAGCTAGAACTTTTCTTATGCGGTTTCTTGAAGTCTCAGGTTTATGCGAATAAATCATAATACAGGCCATCGCTCAAATTCAACCGGATCTATGCGGAAGAAATATGGAAAATTGGACCACCCGGATCCGTGTCAATGAGAAGTCGAGAGAAGCATTTGAATGATTTCATATTCTGTACATAGTGGCATACATGAGTCTTTCAAATAAAAATATAATATTCTTAATACCTCACACACAACTTGTTTTATTTCATTTCAACATCTACCCGTCCTTATTGAAAAAAAACACTTAACATAGGAAAAAATCATGTATTTGAGAGGCATTGTCTTAGACACTGTCTTAAAGTGTACACAACGTTAGAATAAGAGCAAGCCTAAACAGAATTTTCTTGGTAAGGCTGAGCAAATCGCAAAGACTATGACAATAACTTGATATCGGGGGATTTCTACCCCAATTATAAACAACAAGATAACACACTCCGATCGGGCTTTATTCCCCCATAAGCTTACCTCCATATTTATTCAGAAAGGTAGATGCAAAATGGAGATGGTATCCCGTTAATTTACAATACTAACGCTCATCCGTGATGGGTAAATTGAAAGTGCTCATGAGTTTCTACCTTTTAGTTGCTAAACAACGCCGAATTTTTGTGGTTGTCGGATGAGAATGTCCCCTAGAGCTTTGCGTTACTTCGGTAAGATCATCCTGACTCCTTAATTCGTAAATTAGATTAAAGTTAACTAGGGGATCTTTTGAGGACTGGGCGCGTCATCATGCTTTAATAAACCCGAGAACTGACTAAGCCTTACGTTTTTAAGTATTGGTGAGATTTCGGGTGGAGTGAGATGGCCAAACTAGTCGCTGAAGGATGCTTCCAAACGGCGGACTAGTCGGAACGAGACATACGGGTACTAGCCAACCTGATTATATATAAGACTAAAAGTTAGCTTCTACCCTAAGCAGCCTAGACTTTTCAATAAGAAAAGAAAATTAGTTTAAGCTTTTAAAAAAGTTTTTCCAAGGATTGGCGAAAAGATGTCGACGAGGCTCTCTAATAAAAATAACATTGTTAACATTGTGTTAAACTCAAAAAAAAAAAGACATTTCAACGGATGATGGAGTCTGAGCGTTTTTTGAAATCATAATCTCTTTATAATAAAAATAGAATCCACCACTGATAATGTAAATATTTCATTCTAAACAGAACGCCTCAGCGTTTCAAGGGCGAATTCAAGCTGAATTCAGTAGCTTATCAGCTAAAATAATATATTCGTTCTTACCCCCGATGCGTTGACCATATGCGTGACTAATCAACTCGAACGAAGCGTTTTTCAATGAAATTTCAAAAATAGGTCGGAAAAACATCCAAGACTGCACCACACATCGCCAAGAAGATCAAAGCAAAAACAAAACAAAATAAACGTCGTAAAGACACAGCTGCACTTCATCTCACAGTGTCATGCTCCAATAAAGCATCCATCCCTGCCATAAATCGTCACATCACGTGTCTGCATCTAATTGTTCGCATTACAAACATACATATACATATATACTCGTTCGTTTTCACTTTATTTTCTGCGAATTTTTCATGAAAACTAGGATTGCGTTCGAATCGAATAACAAATTGCGTACCGAACGAACGCCTGTCTCGATAAACGCCTTGCGTTCCTTATTCCATGCCATCCAATTGAGTAAATTACGTTCACCACCCGTCAGATACACTTTCATTTAAATCATTTCGAGAACGAACCGAACAATTGCGGATTGCCGTTTGTTGTTTTAAATTCGCTCACGACACTGAGCTGTCCAACGCCAAATGGTTACTGAAATTTTTAAGAAATATCGCAACTAATCGGGAGATACTCGTATCATTTAATGTTTAAATCACGATCTGTCTGTGTCGGGAGACATTTTGTCCGGCTGCGGTTCCGCTGTATCTACAGCTTGCGATGTCGATTCTTGTACGACTGTGGTTTATCAAATTAGTCGACTGCGGTGCATGACATCCGAAGTTGTTCTACTACATTGCGAGTAGATAAGGCGAGAGACAATGGCGTGGAATGGCAACAAGAACAACAAAATAACAAATTAATAAAATGAAATACCCTAGAATGGTATGAAGTTGATATTATGGCCAACCGATGACTTGTGGTGGAATCGAAGAGTGGAAAGATACAGATACTGAATAGATACTCGGAGGCTTAAGCTGCGCAGTGCGTGCCTAATCGATGGAATTGTTTACGCTGTTAAATTGCGTTTGAGCATAAATATTTGTCTGTCTATGCCAAGCTGACGGATGGCTGTCGAATACTTACAACGACACAATTGCATGCCATCTTAAGGGGCATCTGATAGGTCGAGTTGGGTTAGTGTGTCGTTCTCTGTCTTAGACCGATCGACGTGGATCTATTTTTGTTTGTTTAATTATGTGGCTTAAGCCGCCTCGGTAGAAAGGTTCATTTTGTAGAAGTGAATTTTCAGACCTCAGAGCCCTGCTTCTGATAGAAGCACAGTTGTTGGATTTTTGGCGGAGGATCTAAAGATGATCATCGAGTCATTTAAGAGAATGTGTTGTGCTCAGGCATCACCCACCAATGGCTGTAGAGATGTATGTACATACATATATACATATGCATTATTCGCAGCAGTGGCTCAACCAATCCTCAAAAGGTGTGAAGTCTACCCCAAGCCGGCAAATTTCCGGTGGATAAGTCTCCCTACATGGGAGACTCAGATGTTTGAAATTAACAATGAACCGCGACAGGCGCAACTGTCACCTGTAACTCAGGGGTCTGGTAGTTTTTCTTCGCCATTCCATAGCGTACATGTACTATTTAATCGCGTAAAGATGAGGCCTAACGACCGAGGTAATTGTTATTCTCGTGCAGTGTGACTTCGAAAAAATTCAGCAGTTTCGTGATGACTGGACTGACCAATTCCCAAAAATGATAATTTTATTCAGAACGCCTTTGTTTAGGGCCATTCTAGTGCCCCAGAAAAAATTAGCAACGGTCCTCAATGATTGGACCGGACGTGTGCCAACTGGCGAAACAAAGAGTAGTCAAATACCTACCTTGGAAACTTACTAGATCAGTATCTATATCTTGATCAACATATACTAGATTTGTTAAAATATTTATTTATCATCAATTCATTAATCCTCGAAGCACTTCTGATATTCGCTTTTTTGTATAGCCTTGAGCTCAGCGACACGGTCTCTGGCAAATCGTAGCAAATTCAGTTTTGTGGAAGAGAAAAAAGGCGGAGAGGGCCAGATCAGGTGAAAACGGTGACTTAGACATAATTACGGCATTGGTTTTGGCCAAAAAATTACGCAGTAGCAACGATGAGTGAGCAGGTGGCAACCATGAGTTTTTTTTTTTCGACAAATCAGGACGTTTTCTTCGTTTTGCTTCACCCAAACGGCGCATAGCTCAACTATGTCATTGTAATACAGTAAGCAAAATGTTCACATTTGACCGAACCTGGCGTGATTTTTTCAATCTTGGCTTACTGGACGCTTTCATCGTGCTTTGGTTTCGACGTCTTAACTATATACCTATGTTTCGTTATCAACGATGAACCTTATCAGCAAAACTGGATCGTCATTGATGTCATTTAACAGCTACTGAGCGATGCCCATGCGACGGTTCTTTTGGTAAAAATTTAACAATTTCGGAACAAAATTCGCTAACATAGGGTTTATGCCAAAGATATCTGATTGAATTTCATGCCATGGGCCAACCGATATTTCAATATCCTTAGCAACTTTTCAGAGACGTTTGGAGAATGAGATAGAAAGGTGCTACAGCAGGAATGAAGTCCGAAAGTTTTACCAGAAAGTAAGACATTTATCCAGTTGATATAAATTTCGGACTGAAGCCTGTTGGGACGAAAATGGACAACTATGTAGTAGTAGAATCGCGATTATGAGAATTTGGAAGAATCATTTCTACAGACGAGGACCCAAATACCTCTATCAGGCAGAATACCCCACTCAATCTGGATGACGATAGACAAGAATTCCGTCCCCGGACCCTAACGAAGTCAAGATAGCAATATCGAGACTTAAGTCGAACAAAGCTGCTGGGGCGGACTGATTGTCCGCGGAACTGTTTAAAGCAGCTGGGGATGATCTGGTAGGACGCATGCACCAGCTCATTTGTAAGATATGTTCGGAGGAAAGAATGCCCGATAAGTGGAATCTCTGTGTCGTTTACCCGACTCATAAGAAAGAAGACCCCTTTGACTGCGCCATTTATAGAGGGATAAGTCTTCTTAACATCGCCTACAAAATCTTATGTATCTGCCGTTTTGTGTGAACGCCTGAAACCGTTCGTCGTGATAGGTCCATATCAGTGTCGTTTTAGACCACGGAACTCCACGGTAGAAGACCAAATCTTCACACTGCGGCAAATCCTGGAAAAGACACAAGAAATTCAGATCGATACTCACCACCTATTCGTCGATTTCAAGGCCGCATATGACAGCGTGCATAGAGACCAGCTATATAAAGCCATGTCTAGTTTTGACATCCCTACCAAGCTCGTCAGATTTTGTAGGATGACGATGGAGAATTCTCGCTGCCATCAAGGTCGGCAACGAACTTACCGAAACCTTCAATGTCCAAAAAGGGTTTAGGCAAGGCGCCGCGCAGTCATGTGACCATTTTAACTTAATACTGGAGAAGATCGTGCGAAACTCACAAGTCAACACCAGAGAACGGATCAAAGTCCGTTCAACTGCCGGATAATATTGACGTGATTGATCGAACACAGCGAGCCGTCAATGAGGCTTTTGCTGGCATTGAAACGGAAGCGGCTAAAATGGGGCTAGCGGTAAATGAGGGCAAAACGAAGTACATTTAGTCATCAAGAAAGCACGCACAACATCGACGTCTCGGACAAAGCGCCACAATAGGCAGGATGAACTTCGAGGTAGTCAAGGACTTCGTCGCATATGCCTGGTTAAGCGTCTACGGATACAACTCATAAGACGAATAAGGACAACACAGCTCCAATCCGTAGAGTCTTTGAATCCGAGCCATTGGGACAACGCAACAGAGGATGCCCTCGATTCAAATGGCGCACATAAGAAAAGGACATCAACCAACTTGGTGTGCGAAATTGGAGAAGGCTGGTAGAAGATCGCGCCGGCTAGAGACGCTTGTTGGTTGAGGCTCAAGCTCGCATCGGGCTGTAGCGCCAAAAAGAAAGAAAGAAGAAGAAGAAGAATTTCGCGCGTAGATTTGCCACTTTTCAAAAATTCAATTATTTTACCTTTTTCGAATTCACTCAACTCACTTCACTTTCACTTTCCTCTTCCTATATCTATTTATAATATTTACTCAAACGCGAAATGATCGAGAGCAAATCATTGCTGTTCATGCAGCCACGGAGTACACATTGTAAAACATGTTCAAATTTTACCGTTATAGAAAGGAAACAACTGCAGTCAGAGTTTGGCTCTATCTTTATGGGGCACTTAATTTGTGTGTGTTTGCCCAAATAACAGTTAATGAGTATGCTTCGAATATCTGAGTAAATTCTTCCCCGATTACTTGTGTCGCGTTATTTACACAGAACATTTGGAGGATGGCATTATCATTTTGGGACACTGACAGCTGTCTCCCGCTCGAAATCTTGACAGAAAGTCAGTATTATATCTCCTCGGAACGAAATGAGTCGCTTTACGCCTTAGGAGAAGGAGAATTCTGCACAAAGATCTGGGATTGTTCGCTTACAGGGTCACAGCAACTGAAGGCGCGTGATGCATCCACAGAGAGTGACAGTTTGGTGCGGATTGTGGAGTGGTAGCATCATTGGACCATTTTTTTTTCGAAAATGAGGCTGGGAACAACGGTGGGCGTTACATAGCCATGTTAACCGATTTTTTTTTACTGAAATTGGAGACATGGATTTGGACGACCTCTGGTTCATGCAGGATGGGGCGTCATGTGACACAGTCCATGCCACAATCGATGTTTTGCGCACCAAATTCCTAAATCGTAAGCCGTCTTGGCGATGTCGATTATCCGCCTCGGAGCTGCGATTTGACCACTTTGGATATTTTTTTTGTGGGGAACCGTGAAGGACCGATGTTATGCCAACAATCTGGGAACGGTTCAAGCATTTAAGACCAATATCATCCAAGCAATCCGTGAGCTACAGCTCGAAACCATCAACAAGGTCTTGGAAAATCGGGGTGACAGATTGCGCTACTGTGAAGCCAGCATATGCAGCCATTTGAACGACGTTGTATTACATAATTAATGGGAAAGTTTGTTCTTATTAATAAAGCCATAATAAATGGGAAAAAATTAATTTTGTTCATTTCATCCCGTTTTTACAAAGAAACTTGTATTTGGCCCACCTTGTATACATATGTATGTGTCAACATAACAAAAAAAAAATTAAATTCCCAAAGCCACCTTATTTTTTCAACCAACTTGTATATATATAGATGACAAAATGGCTGTTTCAAAGCAGCCAACTTGAATCCAGATTGGAAGTTATATGTTACATGGCCTTAGTCATAATGTCCCTTGTAGTTAAATGTGAGAAACTGGAAAGGATTCGAGTATTTAGGGGAAAATATCCTAGAATTTGTCTCAGATTGAGTAGAACACCCGAATCTGAGTACACGAAATTGTACCCCAACGATATAGTCTCTTACGAGTGGACAATTTTCTAATAAAACTGAAACGAAGTCACGTTACAAGGTCAACGACTTACATAGATCAATAACCGGGGCTTATTACCCAAGAACTTGTACCATGAGAGGGTGCGCCTTAACGGTTTTATTCAAATAGTAAGCAAAAAAGTCAATCAAATTAGACTAAGCAACTGTTTAAGTCGAAAGAAGAAAATAAGTGGCACAATTATTTATACAAGTGCAAATAACTGAACGGGGAAAGTAACGTTTGTACTAAGGTCCTGGCCAGGTCTATTCTTTAGATAAGTTGTACGAGATTCCAAAAATTGGTGAACTTTCCCTTGAAAAAAGAACTGCCATCAGCGGGTACTAAAAATCACGGCTGTAGCCGGGAGAAGGTTACAATTTAAAGACTGTGGAAGTGTAACAAATAAAAGTGAGAGACGCAGGAAAAGGCTAACATCGAAAAGAGAAGATTCTCGAATTATTAGTTCATGTGAAAGGCTTCGTAGTGTACTCACATAAACAAAGATAGGCAAAGCAATATTAATGAGAAAACATTTTAATGAAGGCTGAAGTAAAATAGAATTAAAGTCAACCTCATCTAGAAAAAGCCGCATATAATACCTAAAAACAAACAAAGTAGGTTACAATTCGGTATGGACCACGGAGCCACCAGAGTTTTGGAGAATCATTCTTTGGATGGATGAAAGAGTTCAACAAAACAACTTGAACAAACATTTTCAGTTCAATGCCGATTGTATGTTGTTCGGTTTTTCAGTAGAACTAATAAGGCACAGGGATCGGCTTATACTATCGGAATTACTAAAATACACCGGGGACACGAATTAATAGAGAAGAAGAGCCCATCACAATTTTATGGAACAAAGAAACTATTTCCGGGGAATGGAAGACTTCTAACACAAGTTACTAGTCATTATCAAATTGTTACAAGAAGTTGTCAAATATTCTCTTAAAAAGACTGATATCATATGCTAAGGAAATAATCGGAAACTACCAGTTCGGCTTCAGGAGGAACCGCTCGACGAGTGATAAGATTTTTACTACGCTGCAGCTTCTAGAAAAGAAATGGAAATTCCACGAACCCGTCCACCAATTGTAAGGCAAATCATGTGTATCATGTATCATGTCCTTAAAAGGTTGGGAATCCGGAAAAGGTTGGTGAAAGTATGCCTAACGGGAAACAAATGAGGAATTAAAGTAAGAAAATTCTTGTCTGCAACATTTGAGATACGTGATGGATTAAAACAAGAACACGCCTAGACACCATTTCTCTTTGATTTGGTGCCTCCTGACTGTACTCGATAAGCACTTTGAGAAAGTGGACGAATTAAAACGACGAATTTACTGTCCGGCGGAATCATATTTTTTCAAAAATTACCAAGGGGGGTGGTCTATGGGCAAATTGGTCTCTAGTCGTTTCTATTAAAAACCTTGCAAAGACTCCTTGATCTATACATCAGAGGACTTATCACACCACTCACTCACACAAGTTATGCAACACTCAACGCGCCTACCTTAAAGGCATTTCAGTGGAAAGTGCACTGCATAGTGTTGTTCGTGAAATTGAGAGGTCATTGAATATAAAAGAATTTACAATGGCAGCTTTTCTCGATATAGAGGAAACACAGAGGCCATAATAACAGCTCTATGTCTCTAGAGCAAGTATAAGTGAAAGTATACAAATCCATTTTAATCTGGATTGAAAATATGTTAAATAACAGAATTATCAATGCAGACATTGAACACAACTCTATAAGGAAAGTGACAAATAGTGGCACACCACAGGGGGAAGTTGTCTTCCCCCTACTGTGGCTTCTTACAGTTAACAAAATCCTTAACATCTTCATGGAGAAAGGCACAAAGACCTTAGCATACGCGGATGACCCAGTTATCTTAATAAAAGGTGAATTTCTACCAACTATCAGTGAACTTATGGAATCTGCGTTGAAGGAACTCTCCTCGAGGGCAGGACAGAACGGTCTGAGAATAAGCCCCCAGAAATCCGAGCTGGTATTGTTCACCAGGAAAAGGAAAATCCCAATATTTGCTCCCCCAAAGTTAGAGGGTACTCTACTCGAACTCAAGTTTGCCAGTATCTAGGTATCATTCTTAACTCCAAACTTTCTTGGAAAAGGAATTTGGAGGAAAGTTTTGGAGGGATGGTGGACTGCTAGCAGCACGAAAAGCTATATGAGCATGCTCAACAAAGTACAAAGGACAGCCACTGTTTGTACAACTGGAGCTATGAGAAGCGCGCCGCAAGCAGGGTTGGACATGATACCTCATCTCCTTCCTCTGGATTTATTCATAAAAGGCTGCGCTGCAAAAAGCGCTCTCAGACTAAGGGAGTCATCTTTGTGGAAACAAGCCAACTATGGTCATACTTAAAATAATAGATGACCTGAGAAAGAAACATGATTATAGTAGCCTCGCAGCTACGACCGACTATATTTCCCCCCAAAATGATTTCTCTCTCAGAATACCAATCCTTTTCCCCGACAGAGAACTCTTCACTCTTGATGCCGTGATCGACGACCACGAGATTAAACTCTTCACCGACGGATCGAAAATGGACATATGTAGGTACTGGGGCCGGGTTCTACTCTGACACCCTACACAAACAGGAATCATTTAGACTCCCTGATTTGTGCAGCGTCTTCCAAGCAGAAATCCTAGCAATGGAGAAAGCAGCCAAGCACCTGCAAGTAATCGATATCCCACCATCGGATATCACTATCTTTGTAGACAGCCAGGCTGCACTAAAGTCAATAGGATCCTGTACAACGGGATCAAAGGCTGTCATGGAATGTCGCGACGCACTAAAGTCCATCAGACACCACAAAGTCAAACCCTGCTGGGTCCCGGGTCACAGCTCAGTTGCAGGGAACGAAAGAGCGGGCGAATTGGCCAGGCAAGGGTCTGAAATGGACATCAGCGAAGCGGACACGCCATTGCAATCACCGGTCAGGGCATTAAACCGGATAATAAATGACACAAATATAAAAGAAGCCAACTCGTCTTGGCGTACAAGAAACGACAGAAACACGACATCAATATCAATATCGAAAAAAACAAAGAACCTCTTGGCGCTGGACCGAAACTCCATCCGTATGCTCGTCGGAGTGATCACACGACACTGTCCTATCGGAACAATGCTCCGAAAATGGAACTCGAAAAAACCGAGACGATCCAACATCTGTTTTACTACTGTCCAGCTCTCCAGAATTGGCGCCTAGCTTTGCTGGGCTAAAGAGTCTTACAGAGATTGCGGGGTAGCAAATACAAATAGATCGGATCTTCTAAAATTCATAAAGAGCACGGGGTGGTTTCAGCCACCACATGACAGGTCAGGTTAATTATATGTGTACTCCACAAATGAAGGGAATCACAATGGGCATTTTGGCCTCCGAGTGGAAGTGATGCTCAACCATCACACTCCCTTCTTTAACCTAACCTAACCAAACCTCACCTAACCTAACCAAACCTAACCAAACCTAACCTAACCAAACCTAACCTAACCTAAGGGGGGTGGTCGTGATGCAATGGTAATCATAATCGACTGTTGAGCGGAAGGTCTGTAGTTCAAGTCTGTCCATAGCCAAGAACAAATTCTATACGGAAAGATTGTGCAACAACATCAGTTGTGAATGAGAGATGATCAAAATATGCTGACGAAGACATAACACTCGCAGCATAAGATCACTTCAAAATTCATATTCTGTGTGTGCATTTCCAATATAACACCTTAATGGCATGGAAACAAAAGAGTTACTCTGAACTACAACCAACGCGACAAATTCAGTCGAATCTCTCAAAAAATCCTATCTAGGACAACCACCCCCGGAGAGTAGTGAACGAACATCTTCGACACAAACCATCTGCGCCCCGTCCAGGTTGTGTGACAAACACCATAAGAGCGTGCACTCTTGAACCTGCACGAACCCTATAAAAAAAAAAAAAAACAAGAACAACGTTACCGTCAATGGCGTCCGCCATTTTTCAATGATTTCAAACATTTTTTTCCCAAAATGCAAGACATGACACACAGATCCCGAATCGATGGACCAGTTGAGAAAACATTTCGGTGAGCAATTAATCTCCCTTTACAATTGTGCGATTTGACACTATTTTTTGTGGAAAACGTCAACTTATCATCAGCGTCAATTGCAGTCTTGAACGACAAAATTACACGTATTATTAGCAGCCAATATGCTCAAAAAAATTCAAAATTGGACTTTCCCTATGGACCACTAAAAACATAATCGTGATCAACATTTTCACGAAATAATCTCTACAAAATAAATGGCAAGTATTGGTTTGACAACTCGAATAAAAATTATATGCACTTATGAATTTTTCCTGTGTTTGTTTTTGACAGTTGGAAACCAAACTCCTTAAAAATCACCTCATATGCGAGGGTAAGATGGAAAGTTCTGGGCCTGAAAACGATAATGACTAACAATGACAATGATGGTGATTTTCATTATGAAAATGACTTTATTTCATACATTATTTCCCTTGACTTCAACACACAAGCATTTAGTCCATCGTTTCTCCAACACCAGTATTCCATCCCAGAAATGAGAAGGAAGCCTGTGAAAATATGGATCTACGGGTCTCTCTTTTTCATTGGATGTGAAGTCCTTCCCAGAAACAAATATCTCAGAGTTTGGTAACAGATGCAATTCTGAGGATACCAAATTAGGAGAAAAGGGAAGATGACCGAGCAAATCGTATCTCAAGTTTCCGCGAAATTTGGCATGCAACTGGTCAAGAAGTTTAGAGTAATATTGGTCTGTAATTTGTCTAATTTTTGCAAGGGAATCAAATAACAGGATCCCTTTTGCATCCCAAAATACGTTGGCCATGATTTTTTCGGCATATGATATCGAACTCGCTTTCTTTCGCGCTGAACCACCTTCCACCCACTGCTTGGACTGCTATTTCGTTTCTGGTGTGTAGTGCTGAACTCATGTCTCGTTCACAGCGACGAATTGTCGCACAAAATTGGTCGGATCCCTATTTCATCTTGTGTTTCGCATCCTTTCATTCCGATGTCATATCATATAGTCATATAGCTATATCACCCACTCGCCTATCATCCAGCACAATGGATCGCACTTTTCCGATGGTTTCCAGTGTGGCTGCTGTTATTGGCCGTACTTTACGTGGGTGACATCTGAGGAACGTGGTACCAAGTTTAAATTCAGCTGACTGCTTTTTAATGGTTGAAATCGAAGGAGCAGATTCCCTACGAGGGTGGTCCGATAAGTACTTAGCCTCACCGCGAGATGGCGCAAGAGCAACTTACTATCGTGTAGTACATTCTGGTAGACGGCTACTGTCGAATCAGCCGGATCGGACTCGTAGTTTTGTTTTGACCGCATGTGGAAGCGGGAGTGCGGATTTTAGAAAAATGGAAAAAGAGCAATATCGGTCGGTGATTCGATCCTTGTTTTTGGAAGGGAAATCGCGCAGTGAAATCAAAGAGCGTTTGGATGCTGTGTACGGTGACTCTTCTCCTTCGATGGCGACCGCCAAAAATTGGTTTAACGAGTTTCAACGTGGTCGCACGTCGGTTTTTGATGAGCCACGTCCAGGTGCCCCGAAAACGGCTACCACGGAGGATAACGTGACAAAAATCCACGATCTCGTATTGGCAGACCGCCGATTGAAGGTGCGCGAGCTAGCTGAGACAGTAGGTATTTCAAAAGATCACCTGGGTCATATCCTGCATGAAATTATGGGCATGAGAAAGCTGTCGGCGCGATGGGTGCCGCGTTTGTTCACTCCGGACAACAAGCGCAACCGTGAGACCACTTCAGAGCAGTGTTTGACGCTGTTTAAGCGCAATCCGAAGGAGTTTCTGTGTGGTTTCGTGACAGTCGACGAAACATGGATCCACTGGTACACACCAGAGACCAAGGAACAGTCGAAACAGTGGACTTCACCCGGCGAACGTGCTCCGAAGAAGGCGAAGACTGTCCCATCGGCCGGGAAGGTGATGGCCACCGTTTTCTGGGATTCACAAGGTGTGATCCACATCGACTACCTGGAGAAGGACAAAACGGTCACTGGGCTGTACTATGCCCAATTATTGGGCTGATTCGACGCCGAATTGAAGAAAAAACGGCCCTACTTGGCGAAGAAAAAAGTGCTCTTCCACCATGGTAACGCACCGGCTCACACCTCCGCCCTCGCCACGGCCAAATGGTCGAATTAGGCTACGAACTGCTGCCCCATCTACCGTGTTCTCCAGATTTAGCCCCATGCGACTTCTTTTTGTTTCCAAACTTGAAAAAGTCACTCGCCGGGCAGAAATTTCAGTCGAATGAGGAGGTCATCGCCGCCACGGAGGCCTAATTTGCAGACCTCGAGAAAATGTATTTTTCAGACGGGTTAAAGAAATTGGAGCATCGCTGGGTCAAGTCATTCGCCATTTCTCCAAATTTTTTTTTTCCTTTGTAGGCTAAGTACTTATCGGACCACCGTCGTATAAGCTTTTTGTCGATTCGGGATGAAGTTTCTTAGAGATTAATCCATCCAAAATGAAGAATTCTATGGCCGCACGATATTCAAGTTTATCCCTTTAGACGAAAAACACGCAAGATGGCTACTACAAAAATTCGTGTAAACGAACTATTGTACTTGAAACAATAGTTGCCACTCGTCATACGAACTAATGACGCGTGTACCCAGCAGGAAAAATACCTTTTTTCTAATTGAAACGTCATATCTGTGTCAGGTCGAGAACTTTTCACCTTACCTACATACGTATTAACTTATTATTATTTATGTCATTGAATACAAATGCCCCTAATTATTTTCATATTATAAACAGATTATGTGCTATGGAATAAGAACTCTTGGTCAGTCTCGAATTCGTGCCTTAGCCATTGTCAAGAACCACCTGTGGCTTTCAGTTGAAACTTATTGATGTTTCCTCACTCTTTTGCTTTCTGACTGCCGTATTAACTGCCAAAATTCGAGACCCATTCCCCCCTGTTTCCCCTTTCATCTAACTTTGGACCCCTAATTCAATACTTGATCTAAATCATAAAGTGGAAACACTTGTCAGGCACCTAATTTATCCTTCTTTTGAAAAAACAGAAAAAACAACATTTTACAGCTACAAAGCGGATAATTTGAGATATTTGTCGTCTAATATATCATCTGGGGCTGGCCAACCATACAATTGATACTTAGCCAGTTACAAGGCCATTTCAAGAGATAAACACACCCACGAAAGTCATTTACCAGGTATCATCGTCCCTTACAGCCTACGATATGCTCATAAATCGCGTCATTCTATGCTCAGTAAAAACCATACAAATTTAACACGAACTTCCGGCTATGATGGAACGACAACAAATGACACAGTTTCCTTCCACCGAATTCCACCGGTCCCTACCACCACCCCCAAGGGGATATGAATTTCCGTATAACGCGAAAACCGATATTATCATCAATTTATAGCCATCACACCCATCTAAATTCAAAAAACTTATGATCATGACTCAGAATTTGACGTAATTTCATTTTTTGTTTTCATTTTCCTGTTTTTTAGCGCTACTCGACGCTGCCTGCTTAATTGTCATATGTTGTTGTTCCCTTAATAGAACTGCTTCTTGCAGCGCATTCGATCTAATTTCGTCTCACGATGTCGTCTTGTTTGCCTTCTTATTCTCTTTTTGTTTTTATTCATTTTTGTTTTTTTTTTAGATTGTGTTTGCAGCCTTACATAACACTGACTGTTGTCTGTCACTGAACTGTCTTCGTCCTCGCATCAAAGTCATTGCCTTTAGTCTCAATTTGCCTCAAGTTAACTGTAAAATATGAGCGAAGTGAAGAATCATTTTTCATTTTAAGGTCACGCCTCCCAATCGTGTGCTGTCATTCGGGAATAACAACTGCGGGACGGGACGCTGACAGTATTCCGCTGACCCAGGGGGTCAAAAATCGATTCAATATATAGTCCACCAACGAAAACCGTTTTTTTTTTCTTGTTTTTGTTTTTTATAACAAAAGAACCAAACACTCACCCTTAAAACAGGTATCTCGAACGTGTCATTCAAGTATTTTTTGGAGAAAAAATCAATTTCGAAATATCCAAGAAACTGCTACAGCGAAAAATCACAAGAAGCACTGTAACGCAAGTGATTGGACAATTGTTGCCCGAAACACGAGTCATAAATCGCGTATCACAGGTGGATAGCATCCGATTCATTCATGCGTCAGACTATCAATCTGTCCGGCCGGGGATTTCGATTTTATCTGTTATTCGCGTATCATTCGCACTCAATCACATCGTCTTCGCTGTTTTTGTATTTATAGAGCGCTGACAATTATGTCACACGGCGGAGCACGGAAAAATACACAGCACAACAGAATTCGTTCAGAAATTGCTTTTATTTTCATTTGACATTTACCTCGACGTGGAAAACTCTTTCAAAACGACTGCACTGTACGCGTTACCGCTATTTACCTGAAGCAAAAAAAAAAAAAATATTTCAACAGTTCTCAGGCAAGACAGTTGAAAAAATTTATCGGAAAACCCACGGATACGATTGAAATTTTCTCGGCAAACTGACGGACAATACGAAGAGTGAAAATTGCTCGCGAAGCATATTCCAAACGTCAGATTGGAGACGATGGTGAGAGTTCTTCTGAAGGAAGCTTTCAATAAAACAAGCGAAAGGCAAAGAAGGAGCGAAAATCAATTAACAACGGTTGATGGAAAAGGATAACTATAGGATGCATGACGTTCCTTCATTCCGCTATTCGTTTTATTTGACAGTTGGCGAAGGATGCACTGCGCAGGCTTTGCTGCAGAGCGATGCAGACACCGAACTTGCCGATTGTTTTGTCGCGTGATTTTCATTCTATTCTCGTGTATTCGTCGGATTGAAAGCTGTTTGGGGATGATTCGGTGCCGACCACATGGGGAATGTTTGTTTTGATTTCGGATGTGTCGGGGAGCGCTGCGGAGGCGAAGTGCGGATTTTCAAATTCATAGACAGAGATTGTTTACAGTGCGGATAGATGATGAGTAATTGTTCAGTGGATAGTCGATAGCCATATTCCGCATTGGAAGAATGTGGGTGTCATGGGCGGGTTTTTTTGCGAAGTGGAAGTGTTATACGTGTATATGAATCCATGTACAGGGTTTGTAAAAAAGTATCTGGAACCTTGTACTGACGTAACTGTACGTCGCAGCGCGCTAGTACCGAGCGAACTCGGTGGTGCGGGTTTGACCTTCAAAACGCGGCAAGTATCAATCTCCTATGAGCGTTCGTCCAGCCTAGTGATTCGGTGCTAGCTCAAAATGCAGCGAACTCGGTACGCCAACAGTTTTTGTGTTGGACTGGGGAAATCGGATACGGAGACGTTGGGCATGAAAGCATTCCATAAAATGTAGTTTTTAAGTCACATGATCTATTCAAAGATAGCCAAGAGAGTGTGGACGACGACAACTTGATAGGGAGGTGGTCCAATACGAATTTGTACCTAAGGGGTAGGCAGTGAATGTGGATTTTTGAATAATAGTGCAATAGAGAAGGGTTAACCGGCCCAGTAGACTTTTTCCTATTCCCTCTTAAATCCCCCATCAAAGAACACCACAGTGATACATTAAGTGCCATCGAGAAATGTAATTGCTACTCAGAGGACTGAGAGAGGGCCGCCCTGCACGCCCCAACACGACAAAAATAGATGAAAACGTTGAAGCAGTAAAGAACATTTTTATGGAGAATTGCCCAATCACTATCAGAGAAGTTGCTGAGGATATTGGCATATCGCTTAGCTCATGCCACGATTTATTTTGAGATATTTTGGGCTTGAAAGCGAAGTTTGTTCCGAATTGCTAAATTTTGACCAAAAGAACCGCATGAGCATCGCCCAGGAGCTATTGAATGACGAGATTGATGATCCAGATTTAGGGAATCACTGGTGACGAAACGTGGGTATATGAGTATGACGTCGAAATCAAAAGCCAATAATCCCAATGGAAGCGACGAGAAGAGCCAAGGCCGAAAAAATCACGCTAAGTCCGTTGAAAATCTTGCTCACAACAATAACAATCTTCAATTACAATGGCATGGTTCATCATGAGTTCTTCAGCAAAACGAGAAAAATGCCCGAATTTGTGGGGAAAAAATGAGATAATGCATAATTTGGCCAAAAACAATACAACGATCAAGCCTAAGCGATCGTTTTCACCGAACTTGGCCCTCTGCGACATTTTTTCCCTCTAAAACTGAATTTGCCACGATTGAGGAGATAAAGACCGCATCTCTGGAAGAGCTCAACACTATACCAAAAAGCGCATATCAGAAATGCTTCGAGGATTGGAAAAAGTGCTGGCGCAAGTGCATTATATCTGAGGGAGAGTACTTTGAAAGGGACAAAATAAATATTTTTCGAGAGAAACGAACTGACGAAATTCTCAGAACATTTTAAAATGAATTCCGTTTCCTTGACTGCGGGATCAGATAAAAAAAATGTTCCAAACTGACAACTCCTTTTTAAAGAGACGATCTGGTGCGACTGGTCTGCTCAAAAGACCAACTTCTCCTTTAGTACCTTTAAAAATCAAAGGCCAGTCTTCTTAAAATTCACCAACAATACCAATGATTGATTGGTTATTACTGATTAATTGAACAATTGTTGCAGATTTTTTTTTATCTGGAATTGAAGTCACATTTGATGGGAACTTAATCAGCTCTTCATTACGTGTCGCGAAAACTCTTCATTGTATTTTTGCATTGTTCCTGTCACGTCAGCATTAGCCATAATAATCTTGATAAAACAGAGAACGTTTTTTATCGAGACCTTGCATATACGGAGTTTGTAATGGGCTGGAGAACTATTCATGGTTTTGAATCCCTATCTATCATGTCATACGCGCCTCTGAAGTGTTCTGAGCCTTCACCATAGTCCCTGTTTGAACGATAGTGGTCTTACCTGATCTGAAGTGTTCTGAGCCTTCACCACAGTCCCTGTTTGAACGATAGTGGTCTTACCTGATCTGAAGTCACCATAATATGGATATGTCAGGAGACTTATTCCCGAACTCAGCAAACGATACAGAGTTTATTCATGTGTCACATCTTACAGACGTATTGGTTCAAATCGTCTCGCATACCTACATGATTTGGACAGAATTGTTTTTTTTTCCATAATCGATTCCATCGACTGTGACTGTGGCTTCTCCGCAGGCTCCTATGCGAGCTTTACAGTCATGGTATGTTCTTTTTATATCATACCATTTTAGTATAACCTTCGGCTTCCTTCATAATCTGAGTTGCTATAGCATGATAGCGCGATTTTGTAGTGGAGCTACTCCGCATTTTCCGCCGAAGAAGATTGATCTTTTATTGTGGATTTTGCTTGTTAGTCTGGGAGGGATGAGGCCTTAATGAACCTCAAGAATGAACATCTAGTACGATCGAGACGGCCGCCTATCCCTGAAGCTACCATGGCAATCATAAAGTCAAGATCATCGTCAAAGTCGTCACTGCCAACAACTTCTACTTCGAGCATTACAAGATCAATCACCGATCTTCCAGTTCGAGTTTATATCCCTCGTGTTAAAGTTCTGCAACCAGTCCATCACCCAGTATCCGAGCTCAGAGAGTGCAATTGCATTGCTCGACTGTCCCTCATGCGTCTTTGGTGATCAACCGGCGCTCACCCCCGGCGTCTACGATGACGACTCATTGGTATACTTTTGGCGTAACGTCCTTTGATGTATTAACCTATTGCCTATTCTCAACCAACTGATCAAATGGAAACAGTCGCAGGTAATGCTGCCCATCGTATTCAAGTTCGCGCCGATTCTCAAGAAGACGCTAAAAGTGTGACACGCCATAATGCAGCTATACGTCGTCAACTTACTGAAAATGTAGAGCAAGTATTTGGGTGACGCAGTTTGAGAACTTGAAGAAAATGGTTACGCAAAGGTAGTAATCGTATCAATTACAACTGAGCACTCAGTAGGATTTCCGTGTGTGTCGATCGCTTCAACTTGAAGTCGTATCCATGGGCGCTGTAGAAGTGCGCCGGCAGTGCCAGAGTTGTTGGCGGTAATGACCCAAATACGATCGCACAAAGTCAGTAAAATGAATTCAATGAAGGCACAATCCCAAATGACGAGATTTTCTCCCACGTCGATTTATCTTCTTTGGTCACAGCAGCTGGTGGGACAAGAAGATCGAGCTGACGAATCACTTTAAAGCAAACTACAAGCTGTGGCTAGAGAACGATATTTACAGTATTTAAGTCGGTTGAGATGCACTGTTAACATCTGCTGGAATCAACCGAATTCATGTAGAGTTCATGAAATACTTTTTCTACCTTGTCCTATTTTAACTTCAGCATCCTTAGCAATCGATATTTAAGCCCAAACTGTTGCTGACCGATACCCACTGTTTTTCACACTTAACGTATTATATGTATGTCTCAGTGATCTGTTGTTCGTTTAAACATTATTGATTTTCGAAGAGTTTGCAATTGTTCCGAGGTACCTCTGACTCTATTCGTCGTCGAATTGTCTCCTTTCCCTCTACCTATCTCCATTCTGATGATTCTTGTTTGCTTTTTCTTTCCTTTGATTGATTTCCACAAAAAATCAGGTGGAATCAGGTCTGGAGACAGGAGCGACCAATGAAATGTGAAGTTTCTTGAGTTAATTTTATACTGAAATTTCAGCAGCAACTCTGCCATGATTTGCTCTTCATCTGATATAAAAACCGAGATAAGCACGGTTTCGTCCTCTTACATCAATCGAATAATCCTCTGGCATTTCAAGTGGACCGACAAGTTTGCGGAGTCTAGTTTGCTTGTAATTTAAGGAGTGTAAGCAAACAAACTCAAAGCTGCATATAGTATTGTCTGTAATGACTGTCTGCTAATACCTATTTTAGCAGATCGATTCCTTGTCGAAACGTCTGCATGACCTGTATGATAGCAGTTGGAGCAACAATTTTACAGGCGTCTGTACTATGGGATTTCGGTGGTAGGATTTCGAGCAAACGTCCCACGCTCGGCAAAAGAGTTTACCAACTTCATTGTGAGCCACTTGCTTTGAGATGTGTTGCGAAATGTGAGCTAAAACTTATTTTGGAGAGAAATCACCAGCTCACAACCCAAACAAGTGTCTCATCATCTCACTTGTTCATTTTTATTAAATATAAATTGCAATCTAAAACAAAAGAAATAGAAAACATGGATTCCAAAAGCGCGATATTTTAAAACGAGCTCCACAGGGGTCGGTGCTTGGTGGTGTACTCTTTATATTTTAATAGCTTGCTTTTCTAAAAGAATAACATAAAAGAAAATTCGTTTTCCATCACTGGTGATATGGCATTTGCTTTTATCTTTCTGCTTATATTAATTTGTTATGAGCGAGATGCTTGGTCAAATGTATAAAATGATTGTAAGTGACGAAACCAAACCATTTGATCAACAGCTCTGTTTATCTGGGTAATATCGAGTTTTAATGGCATCCTTAAAAGTCCAAGCAACATCACTACAGAGTGGGCAATTTAAAGCATCTGGCTTTCATATCTGTTTCGATCATGTTGCAATTTTATTAGTTTCAATTTTGCTTGTTATAAAGAAGTGTTGTTTTTTTTTTGTTCTAGTGCGTGTAAAATTTGGAACTGAAATCATGAAATCTTCATTTTAAATAAACTTTAGAAAAAATTCGGCGCAAAATATTCTGTGTATACAATTGCTGTGCATAAGTCATACATATATCGTACTTTGTTCTTGTGTTATTTTTTTTTTTTTTGCCACAAATTGCTACCCTAATAGCAGTGAATTTTTTTCCAGTACAATACTCAACGATTCGAAATTGTGATTTGGTCGACGATTGGATTTCAAATCCAAATTCAGAGAAACTGTATAAAGTTATCCATAAACTAAAATCCCTTTTAAATTTAAATGACTGATAAAGAGTGGTCCAATACCGTCAAGTTTTTTTGCCCAACTTAATTTGACATTTCTTTGTTTCAGTGTTTGACAAATTCAACCATGGAGAGGTACACAATTGAGCGGCGCGTTAAGATTGTTGAAGCCTTTTACGAAAATGGGCGTTCAAATCAAAATGCATTTCGTGCACTTCGTGATTTTTTTGGTTAGCATAATCGACCAAATGTGTCCACTAGGGTTTCCCAAGAAAATCAAAATTGTTTTTTTTAATGCATACCCTTTTACTTTATTTGTTTTATGTCAAAATAAGTAAAAATAAACTTTCATGTAATTTGAATCACAGCAACCCGTGCCGACTTGAATTTTAAGTTGACACTACTTGTTTACTTGAGCCATCGCACGTCAAGTCTTGATGTGCTTGTAATTTCTAATTGTTTTGTCGGTTAAACCTATTTGTCTTTATTAATAAATATGTCGGAGTCGGTGGAATTACGAAGTTCTAAAAAAAATACATATATACATAATAGGTAATGCACAACATCAAATAACGGGTTCGAAACTACCTTCAAACGGACAAGTTCTGTCAGTATTGTTTTATAATATTCGTGAAGTGAACCTAACTGCTAATCTCACTATTCGGGAGTGTATAATCTTTTGAGAAAAGGCACGAATACCTACCAAATCGATACCAAATTGTATAAAGAAACTTGTAGGCTTATATCATGTTTGGAGAGTCTTACAAAAAAATGCAAAGAAATCACAAGACGTGTTTAAGCGGCGTCAAGATGAATTTATAACTAATCTAAACAATTGCTATAGAAAAGAGGTAGAATCGTGCCTAACCGTTTCTGAAATTGAAAAATTGCTCGAATTTTACCGCGCCGGACTAACCACATATGTAATTGCCAGAGATGATTATCGAGAACTGATAGAGCTTTCTATAATATTTTTAGGTGGAGATACAGACAGAAAATTTAAAATCAGACCTCCAGGTGCCATGCACCAAGCTCGATGGATGGCTAGAGCGAAATATTCCTTAAAAATATCATTACTCCGTTCCCAGATGAAGCTAACTAACAAAGACAAGACAGCACTGTTAGATGTCTGTTTATTTATTGTTCTAATCTATGTCAAACCATGGCTTCAATGTCTTCTGGCAGTTAAAGCACCCTACAACGATTTATGCTTTTTAAAGTCATTAAAAGCCTACGAAAAAATAGATGAAATTATCGCGAAGGCTGCTTTGCAGAAGTTTCACCAACATTTATGGTATTTAACTGATGAAATAGCAGTTTTATCACTCTTCGATGATGATGTAGATCTTGAAACAAAAGGGAAAATAGTGGAAAATTTATAATAAATCGATCGAATCACACGCGCAAGATGAGTAGAGATCAGACAAACACGGATCTTATGAACGTCTTATTACTTACTTCCGATCCTTTTATTTCGACACTTAGAAATCTTTCTTCAAGGAAATCAGATAGGGATATCTCAAAAATAAGTATGTACTTACAAATTGAAGATTTGTCAAATAATTCACAAAATATAAGTGCTTCCTCTTTTGATGAAATCGATTTAATTGATACAGAGCTTGAAGATAGCGATGACAGTAGTTTAGTTTCAGAATAATTATAGCTTAACTCAATTGTTTTCTTGATTTTATATTTTATATTTAAGGAAAAATATGTAAGTTATAATAATTAAACAGAAAAAATAAAATCTGTACATATGAATTTGAAGTAAGGATTTTTGTCCAAATTTCCATACAAATGTCGCACTGTGTGGCGTGCCGAAAAAATCATAGGACCAATATTCGTCGAAGACAGCGTTAGAGTAGCCGTAATCGTCAATGGAAAGCGCCATCGGGCAGTGGCAACGGATTTTTCTGTGACCATTCTGACGGATTAGACACACAGGATCACACAGTCCGCACCACGATCGTTTATTGCGTCCTTTATTCCTCGGTCGCCTAATTTCAATAAATGGTGATTTTTACTAACATCTGCGATTGCCTGACTTAACGCCTCCAGATTTCTTCCTTTGAGATTATTTATATCAAGCCCGGTTATATGGCTCATGTATTTGATTTAATTTTATTTTGATTTGATTTTATAATTTATATTTAATTCACACTTTTTAATTTACATTCACTTCGCGCAAGTTTGTACGAGGGTGGTCCGATAAGTACTTAGCCTACAAAACAAAAACAAAAATTTTTGAGAAATTACGATTTATTTTTCAATATAGTCTCCTTTTAGCTCGATACACTTGACCAAGCGATGCTCCAACTTCTTTAACCCGTCTGAAAAATACGTTTTCTCGAGGTCTGCAAAGTAGGCCTCCGTGGCGGCGATGACCTCCTCATTCTGCTGAAATTTCTGCCCGGTGAGTGACTTTTTCAAGTTTGGAAACAAAAAGAAGTCGAACGAAGCCAAATCTGAATACGGTGGATGGGGCAGCAGTTCGTAGCCCAATTCGACCAATTTGGCCGTGGCGAGGGCGGAGGTGTGAGCCGGTGCGTTATCATGGTGGAAGAGCACTTTTTTCTTCGCCAAGTGGGGCCGTTTTTTTTTCAATTCGGCGTCGAATCGGCCCAATAATTGGGCATGGTACAGCCTGTGACCGTTTTGCCCTTGTCCAGGTAGTCGATGTATTTAGAATTTTGTATTTAGAATATTTAATAAAGATTACAATAATTTATAATTGCTTAAGAATACGAAAGTTTGTGACATTCTGTATTTTGATTACAAGTAATTAAAAATAGTGTCGAATGCCACTTCATGGTATTTAAAACTTAGAGATATTTTAACATGTGGGGTAACATTTAAAAGATTACAAAATATGGGTATATTATAACAATTGAACTATCATAAATTTAAAACTAGAGCTTACATCAAATGAATTGGTTTAATGAAAAAGTAACATATGTCTTAGAATATTGTAGCTACACGGTTAAATTATAATACAACAAAGCCAGATAAGAAAATTTACAATATATGGAATAAATTCGAGAATAAGCAACAAATTATTGATTTTGACAAAATAGAACGATTAATATTTCGTCAATAGCTAAGTTTAAAGAAGTGTATATGTCATTAGAGATTCTAGCCTAGTATAGTCAAAGTTAAATAGCCAATATTTTACTTTTTTTAAAAACAAGCCAGATATTGAAATTGTCCTGAGTGACTGAGGGAGTTTATTAAATAACCGATAAGATGTGATGCTATAAAAATTACGATAAGCAGTGGTATGAAAAGTTGGTACAGATAACAAATATGTGTAATTTCCACGTAAATTATAAGCCGAAATTAAACGGTAGTTACGATTTCCCGACCTCATATAGAAGGTTTTTAAGACCTTAAAGCAATATAGATGACGAACAGGAAGAATTTTTGCGTCACAAAACAATGGATAACTAGGATATCTACTGGGTTTCCGACATATTTTTCTTAATACATTTTTTTGCAAATATAATAGTGGCTGAATTCTATGAAGATAGACACCTCCCCAGCACGCGATACCGTATTGTAGCTTAGAGTTGAAGATCCCATAGTATATTGTTCTAAGGAGTTGTTTAGAGCAGATCTTGCTCAGGTAAAAGAAGTATCTGAGAGTGTTTCGGAGATACTTTCTTAGGGAATCTACATGATTGACAAAGCTCATTCTTTGGTCAATAATAATCCCCAGATATTTAAACTCATCAACTCTCTCAATCAAGAAACAATTGTCGTTACAATTAGAGTTGCTACAAAAAGATGGGTGAGAATCAATACAGTTACACAGGGATAATTTATATCTTTGACACTCAGGCGCATGGAAATAAACATAGGGATCAAAATTATTTGCTGACAGACTGTAGAACATTATTTTAGTTTTCGAACTTATTATCAAATTATGATAAGCAAACCACTTTCGCAATAAGTCAAGGTCCCAATTTAGGTCAGAGACCAGATTTAAGGGACTGTTGCAGCCATAAGAAAAACCGACATCGTCGGCAATGTGGTGTGATGTGGATCACACCTTGTGAATCCCAGAAAACGGTGGCCATCACCTTTCCGGCCGATGCGACAGTCTTCGCCGTGTGAAGTCCACTGTTTCGACTGTTCTTTGTTCTCTGGTGTGTACCAGTGGATCCATGTTTCGTCGACTGTCACGAAACGACGCAGAAACTCCTTCGGATTGCGCTTAAGCAGCGTCAAACACTGCTCTGAAGTGGTCTCACGGTTGCGCTTGTTGTCCGGAGTGAGCAAACGCGGCACCCATCGCGCCGACAGCTTTCTCGTGCCCAAAATTTCATGCAGGATATGACCCACGCGATCTTTTGAAATGCCTACTGTCTCAGCTATCTCGCGCACCTTCAATCGGCGGTCTGCCAATACGAGATCGTCGATTTTTGTCACGTTATCCTCCGTGGTAGCCGTTTTCGGGGCACCGGGCTCATCAAAAACCGACGTGCGACCACGTTCAAGCTCGTTAAACCAATTTTTGATGTTCGCCATCGAAGGAGAAGAGTCACCGTTCACAGCACCCAAATGCTCTTTGATTTCGCTGAGCGATTTCCTTTCCAAAAACAAGAAGCCGTCTACTAGAATGTACTACACGATAGTAAGTTGCTCTTGCGATACTGGCGCCATCTGGCGGTGAGGCTAAGTACTTATCGGACCACCCTCGTATATGTATGATATATGTGTACCGACAGAAGGCAGAAGGACACACAGATATAGGATATATGCATAAAGATGGACAGATAGGAATAAGTTTGCAAAATTCAAGGTAGAACACCTGGAATTCTAGATTGGTTCCTGGTGAGCTGATTCCATCTTGTTTTTTTTTTCAATTTTAAATTCATTTTTATTAAACTTTGCTTATAAGTATCTTACGCTAGACAAAAATGCTTAAAACTAGCTTAACTATCCTTAGAAATAAAAATATTTTACTGGCCCTAGGCTGATATTCTAAAATAAACAGTAAAACTAAAATTTATGTGTTTCGACAACTACATTCGTCATTCATATTTGACATTTGTAAACTAGACAGCTGCATGTACAAACCGACAAGCAATAGAGCGCTATGCTCCACAAGAGCGTGGAATAATTGTGTCGATTTTTTTGACCAATAATCGGTCGGTGGTGTTAGCGCAGAGTGAATTTCGACGACGATTTCCTAATGGTGTTGCGCCAACTGGGCAAACATTCCGACGCTTAGCTACGCGACTCGAACAGACTGGGACCATAGGAGATCGTTCGGTTGAGAAAATCGCGGCTGTGGCTGCCGATGTCGTTAAGAATTAAGAAAAATCAACCGATGACAGCGAATTTTAGTGAAAGATTTACACATGTTTCCGCACAAAGTGCAAACATTTAATGCCTGCTGACCGCCAGTCACGTGTAAATTACTGTCAAGCCATCCTTAATCTCAACAATGAAGAGGACGATTTTGTGAATATCATCATGAGTGACGAGCCGCCTTTTGTTAATAAGGAAAATGTTCATTTCTGTGGCACTGAAAATCCCCGTGTGATGCAGAAGAGCAATTACATCTAATGAAAGCCACTATGTGGTCCGGCGTTCACGCGGGAGGAGTGACTGGACCATATTTTTTCGAGCACGCCATCGGCAATACGACCACTGTTACTGGCGAACGCTGCAGGGCCATAATAAACTAATTCTTACTGCCGAAACTGGATGAGCGGGGTTTGGCGAACACGTGGTTTCAGGAAGACGGTGCAACCGCAAACACAGAACGAGCCACAATGGAAATTGTGAAGGAAGCGTTTCCTGCTCGCATAATCTTCCGTTTTGGCGATTTGGCATGGCCAGCAAGATCGTCCGATTTAGCCACACCAGACTTCTTTCTTTGGGGCTACTTGAAGTCGCGGGCTTATGCCAACAAGCATCAGACAATCGCAGCCCTTAAGGAGAATATTCGACAGGCATGCGAATATTTATCACCGAAAATCTTGCGGCAAGTTATGGAAAATGTGGTAAAACGGGTACAAATGGGTATCAACACTGGCGGCAGCCACTTGACGGATATCATCTTTTCCACCAACAGAAAAAGTAGTAAAGATCCAAATGAAGATCTCCATCACTCAAAATCATTTTTTTAATTTTTTTATTTAGTAAAAAAGTAATTTAAAAACAAAATTGGATGATGAATTTTGCATCACTTATATTTACATGAAGAGTGAGTCATCTAGTGTTTTTTTTAAATCATAGGTTATTTTGACACTGACAGCTGTTTCCCGCTCGAAGTCTTGACAGGAAGTCAGTGTCATACCTCCGCGGAACGAAATGAGTCTCTTTACGCTTGAACAACGTTGGAAAATATTGAAAACTTATTTCCAAAGTAAGTGCTGTGTAGCCCAATCAGTGCGTTTTTTTAAAATAAGTTTAGCCGCAATGAAGCACACACCGTGGCTGCTGTACGCAAGTTTGTGGTAAAAGTTCGTGAGACTGGTACGTTAGTGTACAACACTCGTGGTCCCCGTCGTCGTACGGTGCGCACAGATGAGAATGTGGCTACTGTGGCCGAGTGGCCGAGAGTGTGAGACTCGATTTACGAACATGAACTCGCCATCGATCTCAACAGCTCAACATTTCATGTACTAGTCTGAGGAGAATTCTGCACAAAGATCTCGGATTATCCGGTTGCAAGGTTCAATTGACTCAGCAATTGAAGGCGCGCAACCATCCTCTTCGTTTGGGCCTTAGAGCAGCTTGAATTGGACAACGATTTTGGGCGAAAAATCATGTTTCTGACGAAGCGCATTTTCATTTCAGCGGCTACGTTAACAAACAAAATTGCCGCATCTGGTGCTCGGAAAACGCGCACGTTATTGTCGAGAAGAAAATGTATCCATAGAGAATGACAGTTTGGTGCGGATTGTGGAGTGGTGGCATCATTGGACCATTTTTCTTCGCAAACAAGGTTGGGAACAACGTTTCGATCAACGGTGAGCCTTACAGAGCCATGTTAGCCGACTTTTTTTTTACTGAAATTGGAGACATGAATTTGGACGACCTTTCAAGCAGGATGGCACGCCATGCCACACAGCCCACGCCACAATCGATCTTTTGCGCACCAAATTCCCAAATCGTGTTATCAGCCGTCTTACCAATATCATCCAAGCAATCCGTGAGCTACACGCGAAACCATCAACGAGGCCTTGGAAAGTTGACAGAATGTGCTACTGCGAAACCAGCTGAGGCAGTGGTGGCTGAAACCACCCCGTGCTCTTGATGAATCTTAGAAGATCCGATATATCTTCATTAGCCACGTCCGCAATCTCTGTAAAGAATCTTTGGCCTAGCGACACTAGGCGTCGATTCTGGAGAGCTGGACAGTGGCAAAGCAGATGTTGGATCGTCTCAGTTTCTTCCTCATCGCCGCAGCTCCAGCAGAGATCGCTGGATCCCGAGTCCCATTTCCGGAGCATTGCTCCAATGGGACAGTGTCCTGTGATCACTCCGACGAACATACGGATCGAGTTACGGTCCAGCGCCAGGAGCTTCTTTGTTTTTCCGACATTGAGCTCTGGCCACGATGATCTTGTCGTGTAGCTGTCGTTTCTTGTAAGCCAAGACGAGTTGGCCTCTTTGATGATTATGTCGTTTATGATCCGGTATAATGCGCTGATCGGTGGTCTCAATGACGTGTCCGCTTTCGTTCCCTGCGATTGAGCTGTGGCCCGGTACCCAGCAGAGTTTAACTTTATGGTGTCTGATGGACTTCAGTGAGTCGCGACATTTCTTGACAGCCTTTGATCTCGTTATACAGGACTGCATTGACTTCAGTGCAACCTGGCTGTCTACGAAGATGGTGATATCTGATGGTGGGATATCGGCTACCTGTAGGTGTTTGGCTGCTTTCTCTATTGCCAGGATTTCTGCTTGAAACACGCTGCACAGATCAGGGAGCCTGAATGATTCCTGTTTGTGGAGGGTATCAGAGTAGAACCCGGCCCCAGTGCCTGTGTCCATTTTCGATCCGTCGGTGAAGAGGGTGATCTCATGGTCGTTGATCACGGCGTTTGATAGCCACTCTTCTCTGTCGGGGAAAAGGATAGGTATACTGAGAGAGAAGTCATTTTGGGGGGGAATATAGTCGGTCGTAGCTGCGAGGCTACTAAAACCATATTTCCTTCCCAGTTCGTCTATTATCTTAAGTATGGCGGCCATGTCCATAGTTGGCTTGCTTCCACAGAGAGGACTCTCTTAGTCTGAGAGCGCTCTTTGCAGCGCAGCCTTTTATGAATAGATCCAGGGGGAGGAGATGAAGAATCATGTCCAACCCTGCTTGCGGCTTGCTTCTCATGGCTCCTGTTGTACAAACAGCTGCTAACCTTTGTACTTTGTTGAGCATGTTCATATAGCTTTTTGTGCTGCTAGCAGTCCACCAGACTAGGGCCCCATAAGTTAAAATGGGTCTGATGATTGCTGTGTACATCCAATGAATGTGTCAAAAATTTGGATTTACGAATTCGAGATAAACGATTACCATTTGCCTGGTTTTAAATTCTTAGCAAGCCCAAATGAAAATTATGCTTCAGGTGGTGTCGGCTGCTTCATCAAAGAGGAGTACTTAGTGTGCGAAGAGAAGCGCATCGATTTTTGTAGTGCAGACGTTTTAAAAGTTTCGATTGTCATTAATCGTGTAGAATATGTGTTCTTATGTGTCTATAGACTACATAAGTTTAATGTTGTAGCGTTCATGGAAGAATTTTCATGCCTCTTAGACAAATTGAATGCTAAAAATTTAATTATTTTAGGAGATTTCAATATTAACTTGTTGGATAAAACTGAATTGGTATCAAACTATCTGGCTATTTTAGCTTCGCATGGTTTATACAGCTTCATAAATGAAACTACGAGAATGATTTCTAGTAGTTGTTTAGATCACATCTATGGTCGCTTTGCCTATTCTCCCCTTAGCTCCTGCGTGAAGTGTAGATTTGATCTGAATATCTCAGATCACTCAATGACAGGGCTGTTGCTAAACTTGAATTCCAACAAAATAGTGAATCAATCTGCTAACCAGACCAAAATTATGCCAAAAATTGATCTTGTTAAGTTGAAAAACGATCTCCTGCATGAAGCCTGGGAGGAGGTATATTTAGAGAATGATGCTACTGCTTCCTATAATCTTTTTATAATCTCAGCAAACACATAAGTAACTGCTCCTCTACTGGATTGTTAAAAACATCTAATAAAAGACTCAAGCCGTGGATAATGAGTCATATCGTTAACAAAGTGAACACTAAAAATAAGCTCAGGGTCAAGTGTTCTAAGTATCCTAATAATCAATATTTGAAAAGCAAGTATAAAAACTTATGCTCTCAGCTCAAAAAGGATATTCCCATTCGCCGCGATAATTATTATCGTGAAAAGTTCATGTCTGCATGTCTGTAAAGGGAAATATAAAAAGTGAATGGCAGGTAGTTAATAGCATTCTGAACAAGGGTTCTTCTAACAAAATACCTACTGCTATTTCTGTAAACAATTGTGTGGTGTCAGATAAAATTGTGATTGCTAACGCTTTCAACAAGCACTTTGCCTCTATAGCGAGCAGTTCTACTAGTTCAAACTACCAACCTATTTGTAACCTGTGTTCGTTTTCTACAAACTCTTGTGGGCCAGTTCAGGGGTATAGTTTTGCCTTTGAGCCTATAACCTCTTTAGACGTTTTAAGGGCAATTGGTTGCCTTAAGAATTCAAATGCTTGTGGATTTGATGGCATATCTAACAAAATTGTAAAGCACGTTGGTTACTTTGTAGCTGATATTCTAGCCGTTATTTTTAATCGTAGCATTTTTTCTGGGATTTTTCCTGACAAACTTAAGTGCGCTGACGTTGTACCCTTGTTCAAAAAAGGTGCTAAAGAAGATATGGGCAATTACAGGCCCATCTCTCTTCTCCCTGTCTTTAGTAAAGTTTTTGAAAAAATCGTTAAGGAGAGGATAGTGTCCTTTCTAAATAAAACTAACTTTTTCAGCTCAGTGCAGTTTGGTTTTCAGCGGGGTAAATCTACTGAAGACGCTTTACTAAATTTTTGTTCCCATATTTTTTCTAGTCTTGATGCGAAAAAATTCACTGCGGGCCTATTCTTAGATATTGCGAAAGCATTTGACATGGTTAACCATGCCATACTCTTGACAAAATTAGAAAAAGCAGGGTTCCGGGGATTCATGCTCGACTGGTTTAGGTCATACCTCTCTGATCGATCTCAAAGGGTAAAGATTGAAGAAGTGAGAAGCGATATGCTGCTTTTCAATTTAGGAGTGCCACAAGGTTCTGTGCTTGGACCTATTCTGTTCCTAATCTACATTGACTCTCTGTTTAGACTTAGCTTTAAAGCAAAAATCACTGCATTCGCTGATGACGTGGGCTGTTCTTATGCATCGGAAGTGCTCTAAATCTCATATCGGACATTAATTGGGATCTTAATTTATTGAGGATCTGGTTCGCTGAACACAAATTAAATATTAGCTCCAAAACAAAAATTATGTATTTTAATCTGTCCACCAAAATCTGTAACAATGTTGTAGTTTTTGTTCACGCACCTGAGTGTCCAAGATACAAACTTACTGGTAGTTACTCTGTAGTAATTCAAGTTGTAGCAAGAATTGCTTTTTAGTTGGGAAAGTAGACGAATTTAAATACTTGGGCCTTATCATAGATTCTAGGATGAGCTTTATCAACCATACTGAGTCCTTAAGGAAGTATTTTCGCAGCACTCTTCGAAACTTCTACTATCTAAAAAATATATGTTCTACAAAATTACTTATAGTAATTTATTATGGTATCTTCCATTCCAAGCTCCAATATGGTATTACGTGCTGGGGAGGTACAAATCTGTATAAAATTACGCCTCTTTTAATTCTGCAAAAGAAAGTTTTAAGAAAAATATGTCGTAAAAATCATTGTCATCCAAGTTATCCTTTGTTTCGTGATATGAATATTGTTCCTGTTCGCCATTTATATTGTATCAAAGTCTTAAAAACTTTTTATTTAAGATCGGGTAATCTTAACTGTAGGCTAATTTCAGATTATAATTTACGTCGAAACTTCTCAAATGTTGTATCTGTTCCAACTTTTCGCACTACTGCATTTCGTAATTTTTATTTAGTTTCCTCGTGCCGTCTCTTTAATGTACTTCCACCATCAATCAGAACTATGGCATTTTCTAGAAGGCTTGTGAATCGTTTAAAACAGTGGCTCTTAAATTTTGATCATGCGACACTAGAAAGTCTTTTTTCTAACATTCTGATATAACCAGGAGTTTTTTTTTTCTTTTTTTCTTTTTCTTTAAGAAGTTCCTTTTTTTGTATATCTGTTCTTTATTCTATAACTATTCTTTTTTATGTAATTCTGAATTTTCATAGTTGTATAAAATTACTTGGGTCACCCCACCCATGCTTTTATTGTCTAGTTCAACCTCTTGAAGTGGCATTTGAAACTATTTTAGTACTCTATGTATATAAAATAAAAAGTGTCACCTATATTATTTCTAACTATAAATTAAGTTATAAATATGTAATTTAATTATGTTTATTGAATTTATATGAAATAATAAAAAATGAATGAATGAATGAAAATGAATGATGTACGGTTGCAAGCCCCATCTTTTTCCGAAGGTATTTTTGCATGCATAAAAAGCGTTCAATCCTTTTTTCATCCTTTCCTCCAAGTTCCTTTTCCAGGAGAGCTTAGAGTCAAGAATGATGCCTAGATATTTTGCTTCCGCTTTGAGTTTGAGTGGGGTGCCCTCTAACTTTGGGGGAGCAAATATCGGAATTTTCCTTTTCCTGGTGAACAAGACCAGCTCGGTTTCCGCGTACGCTATGATCTTTGTGTCTTTTTCCATAAAGAATTTGAGAATCTTGTTGACTGTAAGAAGCCACAGTAGGGGGGAGAGAACTCCTCCTTGTGGTGTGCCTCTAGTTTTCACTTTCCCTATAGAACTGTGTCCAATGTCTGCATTGATAATTCTGTTCTTCAACATATTCTCAATCCAGATTACAATGGATTTGTCTACTTTTATGTCCTCAAGAGCTGTTGTTATGGCCTCTGTGTTTACATTGTTGAAGGCCCCCTCTATGTCGAGGAAGACTGCCATTGTAAACTCTTTTAAGTTCAGCGAGCCCTCAATTTCACGGACAACACTATGCAGAGCATTTTCCACTGATCTGCCTTTGAGGTAGGCGTGTTGAGTGTTGCATCTCACCAAGGTTTTTAATAGAAATAGCCTATAGACCTTTGCGGCAGTATGGGATGGTTTACCTGCCTTAGGTATGAAAATTACCTTTATTTCTCTCCACTGTGTTGGGATGTACCCCGTGCGCAGGCAATTGGAAAAAATACTTACGAGTAGGGTAGAGTGTGGATCTGTGTTTTTAGAAGCATCGCTGGCAAGATATCGTCCGGGCCCGGAGATTTAAAGGGTTTGAACGAATTTATTGCCCATGATACTTTATCCGCTGTGATAATCTTGTTTATCACTTCTTCGGTTGTGTGAACCGTAGGAACCGTCGTCTCGAAGGAGACTGCGGTTTCAGGGGTTTTACAGCCTGGGAAGTGGGTTTCAGTCAGCAGTTCTAGAGATTCCCGACTGGATTCTGTCCAAGAACCATCTGGTTTACGGATGAATCCCGGGACGCAGGGGTCCTTGGATAGGATCTTCCAGAGCCTTGCGGCTTCGTTGAGATCCTCAATTGATTCGCAGAACTCCCGCCAGGATTTAGATTTTGCTGCTCTTGTTTTGTTCTTGTATTCGTTGAAGCTGGATTTGTAATTATCCCAGTCCTCGGGGATAGTTTCATTGTTTCATAATTATAGTTGTGATAAGCCCATGTACCTTCCCTGTTAATTCATCTCCAGCATATTTTTTTCTTTTACTTCACTGAGTTCTAGCTTAATTCTGGCAAGCTACATTTTAGAGTCTAATATACAGAAAAAGTCTGACATTAACCTGTTAAGGGCACGATTACGATATCCGTGGCGCCGGCTTTTGAAGGTGTTTTCCTACAGAACTCAATGAGATATACAAAACAAATACGTACATTTTTCTGATATTTTGCTTAGTTTGCGAGATAATGAGGTTTGAAATTGATTAATTTTTAGGTTTTTCACTGGAATTTTGATAGAATTCTGACGAAATTTTGGTGAAATTTTGTTAAAAGTGTTGCATGAATACGGCCCAAGGGGCAATCTTGTTATAAATGTTGCATAATTTTTTGCTTACATTGTTAACAATGTATGTTTATCTGCTTTATCATAGAGACACTTATTGTCCTACACAAGTGAAATCAACTTGTTAACAAGCTCGTATTCCATATTTATTTTATCTTTTTTCTCTATCCTAACCTCAAATGTCACTTGTCAAAAATTCCGCCCGGAATGTCTTCTTTCAAGAAGACTTCCGTCTGCTCGCATCAGTTAACGAACATTTAACGAAACGTCGTATCTTCCCATTGTGGGCATATCATATGCTTTGCATGTAAGAAGACATTCCCCTCTGCTTGCTTCTGCTTGCTCCTGCCTATTATGATTATGCTTTAAGCAAAATATCAAAAAAATTTGCTTATTTTTTTTTTTGTTTATTTTGTTGAGTTCTATAGGAAAACACCTTCAAAAGCCGGCGCCTGGATATCGTAATCTCCCCCTGTTAAGTCATATATTGTATGCGCACTGTTACTCGTATAGCAACCTGAAATGGATTTGAAACCACAAACGATGCAGTCAAAAATGTAATTGAATTTCTGCCTTATAACATTTGCTATTTCGTATGTCTGGCAGCACTTGTCACAGGATTTGGATGCGCTGTCATCCTCTTGATATGCAATATATCAGATGATATTCCATACTCTATTGCACAAGATGTCAGTTCTTTAATTTGTCTGTGAAGTGTAAGATTGTTGTTCTGTTGTCATTGAATTTAGAGAAACGTACAGCCATGCCAAACGAGAACTGGGATAAGAAAACCCGTTGTATTTAGGGGTATTTCTTGCATACACTTATTAAAAAAAAGGAATAAAATGCTTTCGCAACAAAAAAATTTAATTTTTTCATTTCACGGATTTTCAATGTTAGTTAAGACTTGACCGATGAAAGACTTTCACCGTTAATTAGATCGTTATGTATGAAACTGCCGATCTATTCATCATTCCTAAAGTGACCGTTGTGACGGGGATTTCTGGAGAGTACCTATGTACATACATACATATATGAAAATCAAGTTTTCTTGGTGATTTTTTTTATTGAAAAACATGGATAAAAGAATCTGTTTTAAATTTCGCATGAAAAATAAAACAGAGTGCTCCCACATACTTGAAACGTTGACTGTGCAGGGTCTACTCTGAGCAAAAAAAATATTTACAAGTGATACAAATACTATGAGCGAGGTTGCTGACGATACTGGCATATCGGTTGACTCATGGGATTTTATTTTTTTTCAGGTATTTTAGACATAAAATTTGTCAGCGAATTGTGTTCCGAAATTGCCAAGAGGTGACAATGTGTCAATATTGGACAGGTTGGGAAGTGAGGAACAGGTACAAGCTGCTGGCCGCATGATCTGCAATATCAAGTATCCTTCTGATACTCAGCATGGCTTACCTTCCTTCGGGTGTTCTCTGGTGTGAATGTCGAATTCAGTTGACATTGTATACGGCCGCAAGGGCAATGTTGGTTACGAACGCGGAATATTAGCCACATCTTCGAGGACATGATGTAGTCGCAACAACTTGTATCCAGGCGGGCTTAAATCCCATGAGCCTGTGTATTTGTGCAGCAAAAAGGTTCGTTCTGAGCCCCCGAACGTCAACTCTAAAACGTGCCATAGCAATTCCAAAGGGAAGAAGTGTAAATTCGGACTTAGCTACCGACTTGGCAAACAGATTTCGCGACGCTCGAGCCATGACCAGAACGTACGACTGACGTGGTGAAATCTGATTGCACAGTTCAAATCAAGACCATTAACTACAGTCAACAAAAAAACGCATTTCGTCTGTACTCGCGTACAATCGCTTGGTTTTACTTCTTTTCAAAACACATCACAATCACTTCAGCTGCTTCTTGTTATAAAAAAGAAATCAAAACACGTTCAACTAGTCTTGCTTTCTTCGAAAGCACACGTCTACGACTAACGGTAATTAACACTATACAGATAAAGGTAAAAACAAATTGTATATTACACGAAAAAGGAAGTATGAAAATGCCTTGGAGACCATGATTCTTCCTGCACACACTGTCCGCTTAAAGTTCTACTTCAACTTAGACCTCAACTATGTCCTATGATATCAGCTTCTTCTTATCATCCGCCGTTGGCTTCTTCTGTATGGGTTTCTTCCCGAAGACCATGTCAGCGAACAGGCCGGCAAACACAAGAACTGCACCGAACCACTGGCGTGGGATTAGGACATTTCCGAAGAAAAGTACCGAACAAAGGACGGTGAAGAACTTTCGAGTGGTGGTAACGACCGAACAGGCTAGAGGACCGAAAGCGGCGACCATCAGGAAGATAAAGAGCTGTCCTAGAGCGCCAGCTACAGCTAGACTGCAAAGGTGTGCCAATAGCTCCGGATGGTGTGAGGCGAATTGAATAAACTCTCGTCCTTCGCCTAGGAATAAAAATGAAATAAATTAGAGTCCAGTGGGGTTATTATCGAGACGAACCTGTGATCACTAAAGCAGGGCCGAGTATCAGAGTGCTCCAGAAATTCATAGCCAACATCATCTGTAGTGCAGAGGGAGCGCTAGATGATCGCATGCGTTCTTGAACTGCACCCGTGAGTCCATCCATCGAAAGACTGAGGAATAGCAGTAATTCACCTAAACCGACTTTTTCCTGCGCCAGATTCGGATTAATCTTGCCTTCCTTGTACATGAAAAGAATGACCCCAAGCACGATTGTAAACACACAGCCGTATCGTGTCCACGAATACGATTTCCGTCCAATCAGCACACCGAGAATCATCACAGGAATCGGTTTAGCCGATTTGCCAACGACCTGAGTGGGATACGGCACCCACCGAAGTGCCATATTCGAACTAACCATTGCAAGGAGATACGTTAGAGCGCATACGGCATAGTAGCCAGTGTGGGTCGTGTCATCCTTCTGTGGTTTCGCAAGGAGCATGCCTGCAAAAAAGATTGTTAGAACTGCCTCTTTACTCACTCAGTCTGCGGTTTACCTTTCGCGAAAACGTAGTTACAAAAGCATTGTATGCCCACTAAAGCCAGAGCATAGGTGAACCTTTCACCAACCGTTCCGTCCTCGTTTTTCGTGTCGCCATATCGTCCTCGGGTGATCTTCTCTTGAATAATCCCAAAGTAAAAATAGCAGAAGAATATCCCCAAAGCGTAGACGAGGAATTTATATTTGTCGCTAATCATTGTGCGCCGAATAAAATCCACTTGTTTGCAACCACCTTTTAACCGAAATGCGCCACGTCGAGTAACGAAGCGGAAAGACTTGATTTGTACGCTGATGTGCTGGTTGTGTGGTGAAGCGACTATTGCTTTTCGGTGATATTTTGGGTAGGCATCTGTCGGTGAATGATTTGGGGAGGAGTTTAGTCAGTATTTGATGAATCTGATGCGATAATTGATAAAAATATGTTTAAGCTGCAGTACACGTCAGTGATTTGCAAGTGCTGTTGACATATTAGCTGGGTATGTCAGTTTGTCGCATATTGTTTACCCTTTATGCGATGCGGGCGCACTCTATCGAATGACGTTGATTGAAAGTGGATTGTGGATTGCGACTTTGGTTGAAAACATTTCCGTTAAATTCAAATATTCTTTTCGGGTAATAAAATGACTGACGTCATACATTTTCAAAAAACGTAATAAAAATTGATAACGGGATGGTAGAAATTGATAAATACAATTAGAGCTGATGCTTCGGATCCATATAAGGTTACTGGTATAGCCTATGGTCGCCTCTCTTCGACTAGTAACCTGTCGAAAAAAGTTGTCAATTAACAAAATGTACTTTTAATTACGAAAAGTTTATGGATAAAAGGTTAAAAATGAAATCAATACGAAGAGATCGGAGAATATTTGGCCACAGGCAAGATTGATTGTTGATTAGTCAACTTCCGGTCTATTGGCATCAGTGAACGAGCGTTTGGCTTCGGTGACGGCCTCGAGGCGCGGTGATTTGCCCTTGTTTACCTGACGGGCGGGCACTTCTTCCTTTTTTGATTGTTTGCTGGCGGCCATTTCCTGGGTCCTCTTTTGTTTCTGTGCATACTTGGTCCAATAATCCTCCAGGGTCTTCTGGCAACGATTTAGGTTGCCCTCTAACTCTCATATATTATCCTTGGCGGCGTAGTTGGTCCATTTCATCAAGAAGTAGCGTTGGCCATCCTCGACACGGTGTTTGATGATACGCTCAACTCCATACTCATCACACCAATAGGAGCGTTGCCTTCTAGCCTGATGATGGTTGCTTCCGGAAATTCAACGTTGAAGCACATGATAATGATGACGGTGGTGGTGATGATCAAAAATAATGAAAATGACATAGAGTCTTGCCCTTCGATATTCCAGTTAACACTTGACAGGTCACGCAGTTGTCTTGAAGTCGGGTAACTTTTAGTCGTGTTCCATTTATCAGACCTATCTGAGTGTTGAAGTTGCGCCTCAGGAGCAATCATGATCCTTCCATTTTGTTAAGAAACTCCGCCGGAAGTTGCAACACCTTCCGCCTTCCTTGGACTTTTCCGCCGTATCGAAACATAAGTAGACTCTTGCTTCTCCTGATAAATTAATATTTCTCGGAATGAAACAACTGTTTTTTATTTTATAATATTTATTTCATATTCCTCTATGAGGAAGCCTGCCCTACTCCTTTACAATCCAAATCTGACTGCCCACCGAGGAAAAAAAACAACTTCAGTGTCCCATTATCTACATATTTCCAATATGTACTGAGAGCAGCGGTCCATTTTGCAACAACAGCAAAAGCACTTGTCGCTAATGTTGCTAAGCTAAAATGTTCTTCTAGGTTTACTCTCATAACTATTCCCCTCTTCAAATGAAACAGTCCCTGGCTTCACTTAGTTTCTAATTTACACAATTTTAGTAATTTTTATTAATAGTGAAATTTAAATCTTATTTAACAATTCATTTAAATTGACAAAACCAAATAGCGATAAAATTAATTTTTTGAAATTACGAGTACAATGTAAAAACTAAGGCTATAAATAAACTTCGTTTTGTAAAATAGACAATTTCTAATTTCTAATAAGCTACTTGAAAAACATTTAAAAAAAACATTAATCTTAGATTACTTTTATGTACCTTTCTGTTGTCAATAAGAACGGTAGATCCTAGGTCCTTTTGAACTACCTTTTTGACAAAGAGCTTTCTAAATTTATTTCCAGTCCGTCTGTTAGTTCGTACAAAAACTTTATCAAGTGGTCTAAAAGTTCGACTTTGTCTATCTTTATTGTGATACATGAGGTCCGTTCTTTGAGTGTCCATAATCTTTTTCTTAATTTCATTTTCCAAAGGTGGAGGAATGGAATGTATTATGTCTATTGGTTTATGATTTGTGACTGAATGTATCGCCCTGTTGTACTTGGCCGTGGCAAGTAAAGTGAGATCACAAATATCACTAATACCCTGTTCCGATTTAGTTCATCTCGATATCTCTGACAAGGTACTATGAAACCTCTCAACCTGTCCGCTGGTAGAACTGTGGAAAGGTGGTGTAGTAAATACTTTTATGTCAAAATAGTCCCTAAGTAATGATTTCACGGTTTTAGACGTGAAAGATTTCTCATTGTCACAAACAATTGTTTTGGTGTTTTTAAAGATGTTAAGTATTTCTAAAAGCGGAGTTTTTATATCAATTATCGCTCGAGATTTTATTGGTTTAACGACAGCAAACTTAGAGAACTTATCAACACAGGTCAGAAAATATGTCCCAGCTGTTGAATAAATATCGATATGAAGGATCTCACCTGGATAGCATAGTTTAGGAGATTCTCCTATCTTTGGTTTTGATGGATGTCTTTAGTACTTTGCTTCATTACAAATCCTGCAGTTAGATATTATTTCTTTTAAATTTTTTCGAATATCGGGGAAATAGTTGTCTTTTAGGACCTGCTCTAGTGTGTTCAACTGCGAGTATCTCCCCCTGATCAGTAGCATTAAAAATATCAGTTACCATACTATTGGTGTGACGAAACTTTACCGAAGGAAACGTTGCAGCCAGTTTACTCTGAATTTGTGCTAAGGTGGAAAGGTCACAATATAATGCATTTACCACATTGGGATTTAGGGTCTCTTTAAGACGGAGAACAAGTTGTCTATACTATTAAATGTAATTGTGTGTCTAATTTGCCTTTTGAAAATGATTTTCGTAACCTTTGCCAACTCCGTGCCTTTAATAAGAACTAGTTGATGTCGGAAACAGTTTACCGGAGTCACAACACTGGGTATTACCTCTGTCAAAGATTCTTCACTGTGTACTGTTTCAGAGAGTGAGGTTAAACGTTCTTCTAACGCATTTATATGCTGTCTAGACAGAGCTTCTTCTCTTCACTTCCTTTTTCCGGCGTTGTTATGGTCAGAAGTGTAGGACCATAACCGTCCCACTTAACTGCATTCCTACTGGTCCGCTTGTGGGGTCCGCCGGTTTGACCTCAGAAAGTAGCGGCAGGCGGTTTGAGATTACTTCATCGCTGAGGCCAATCAAATGCTGGTGTTTTTGCATTTGTTTGCACCAATTGTTTTTCGGCCTGCCTTTTTTGCGTGTTGAAATTGGAACGTTGATTGATAACGCCTTTTGGACGGGGTTCAAAGGATCTCTCCTTTGAACATGGCAATACCAACTGAGTCAATCGCGCTCTATCTTTCTTGTGATGGTTTCTTTTACGTGGAGGCTTCCTCGGATCTTTGAACTTCTAATTCTGTCACGCTTTGTTACTCCCGCTGTCATGCGAAGCATCTTCATCTCAGTTGCCGTTAATTTGCTCTCATACTTTTTGTGCATTGTCCAGCATTGTGAACCGTATGTGAGCGCCGGACGTACAACTGAAGTGTAGAGCCTTCCTTTCAGCTTAGGGGGCATTTTTCGATCACAGAAGATGGCGGAGTTTTCCCGCCACTTCATCCACCCTACGCTTACGCGATGTTTGATGTCGTCATCACAAGTTGCTTCTCTATTAATCATAGATCCCAGATATTTAAACTTTTCACACTTGGGAAGCACTCTTCCATTCAAATAAATGTCTGGAATAGGCTGATGAGGGTCAGAGAACGGGCAGCACAGATACTCTGTCTTCTTTGAACTAATACGATACCCGTGTCCCTCAAAAATGTCCACCCACACATCAAGTGCTCGTTGTAGGGACGCCTGATCATCACTTATAATGGCTCCATCGTCAGCAAAGAATAGCTGGTGCACATTGGGGTCCGTCACTTTTCCTTCAAGCAAGCAATCAAGGACTGCTATAAAGAGCAGTGGGCTGAAGACGCTCTCTTGGTGTACACCGACTTTGATTGCGAACTCTTCGGTGACTCCTGCGATGCATCTTACTCTTGTCGTTGCTCTATTGTACATGTCCATGATCACTCGCACGTAGGTTTCTGGAACTCCTTTTTGTCTTAGCGCTACCCATAAAAGATCTCTTGGTTGCCAGTCAAAGGCCTTCTCGAAATCAACCAACACCATATGCAAGTCCTTTGAAGAATCACGATGCTTTTCCATCTTTGGATTGCATCTGTTGTTGATTTACCCGAGACAAACCCGCACTGGTCATCAGATAGTCGTATTATTTTCCGCAGTCGGCTATCTAATACCCGTTCAACGATCTTCATGGTGTGCGACATCAGCTTGACAGAACGGTAGTTATCACAATTTCGCGTATCACCCTTTCCTTTGTGCAATGGAAGAAGATAGCTTTCCCTCCATTGATTAGGCATAGTGTCGCCTCTCATAAGTTTGGAGATAAGAACCATGAGCCATCTAGACCCGATGTCTCCCATCTTTTTCCAGAACTCAGAGGGTATTCCGTCCGGCCCAACAGCTTTTCTTTTCTTGGAGTTTCTAATCGCGTACCGGAGTTCTTCGACTGTGATGTCGGATATTTCGGCATGATTCGGGGCGGCTCTTGGAAAGTACACTCGGGGAAACTGTTCGTTCAGAAGTTCCTCGCAATACTGTCGCCATCTGTGGAGAATTTTTTCGTCTTCCACAAGGAGTTGGCCTTCAGCATTGTTAATAAACTTTGGGAAACGAATCTTCTGAGCATTTCTTCTTCTCTGGGCGGCTATCTTAAAGATATTTACTCCTTTGTTCAAATTGCTTTGTCGAAGCTCCTGGGTAGCCTGGTTTTTCTATTTATTTCTTCCAACTCCTCGTGTTACATTGCTTTGGCTTCGTCTGTCCACCACCAGGTTTCTTTTGCGTGTTGGCAGGGGCCTTAGATGTTCCGAGCAGTGATTTGGCTTTCTCCAAGCCAGATTGTTGTAGGGAATCCCACATGTCTTGTGCTCTGCACTCCTCATTACCGACCTCATCGATAATGGAAGAGAGGTAGTTTTCCATGTTGGTGATAAAAGCTTCGCCTTTTCCTTTATCCAGCTTATATCACTTGATTCTCTCAGACACCTTCGTTTGCTGCTTTGACTTCTTTCTCGCATCCATAAAAAATTCAGTCAGGAGGAGACGGTGTGGAGGGGCGATCGCGTCTTCCAGGATCACTTTGCAATCTTTAGCTCGTGGCTTCATGAAACTGGATACCAAATGATAGTCTATTTGAGTTTCATTTCCGCCGCTGCTATAAGTGATCAGGTGCCGGCTTTGTTTGACGAACATGGTATTTAGCACTATAAGACCGTACGACTTGCACATGTTTAGGATATCTTCACCTGAAGAGTTCCTGGTGCCGTATCATCCTTTGGGATGATTTTGACAAGGTTGTGGAAATCTAACCAGAATGCATCTTTTTCTTTTTGATCGCATCCTACTTGAGGGGCATATGCGCTTATGATGTTCCACACCTCACCATGCATCACTAATTTGAGAGCCATCAAACGGTCACTGGACTTTGAAATGGTTAAGACGTTGCCAAGTAGCTCTGCCGCAAGGATGATGGCGATTCCGTTTTTTCCTTGTTCCAATCCATAGTAAAACATCTTGTAGGCTTTTGTTTTAACGTCCAAGAAACGTGCCTGATTACCGGTGTTACGCCATTTCGTCTCTTGTACGCACAGGATGTCTACTCGCCTTCTAACCATCATTTCTTCAAGCTCATAACTGCGACCACTCATGCTTCCAACGTTCCAACTCGAGACTCTTAAGTGTGGCTTACGCCGTTGCATTACTTTGCTATCCCCCGGAAATCCTATGGCTCTGACCCGAACATTGCTGCTCGTCCCAGGATCACGACCATTCGTAGTGCCTGGCGGGGTAGTGCTTTACCTTTTAGCGTTATTTTCCATAATGCTACGGTTTGACCGTTTTCTTTCTTCTCCCTCCTTTTTTGACACGGGCATGCTCCAGATTTATTTTTTTTTGTTTGATCTTACTCTTACAACACTTGTGGGGCAGTTTAATGATGTTCTCTAAATTGCCTAGATGTAATTTTTGTTTACCTTTGTTTTAGTCGCCTTTTACGACAAGCGAGAGGTATCGCTGCACTGTGTCAGTAGTATTATATGATTTTCTGATAGTTACTATAAAGCACGTTTTATTCACTTTTAAATATAACCTTATTCTAAACTAACGGAAATATATAACTGTATCTTACCTATTATATATGTATATACATACTAATACTCAAATTTAGTTAAGGTATTATAAGTATTGTAAGTACTATAAATATAAATGAAAAAAAACAACAATTTACTTTGCACTTAGCTTAATTAATCTTACTTACTATCAAATAATATCAATACATAGAATATTTCTTTATCTTCGTGTGCTTCTTCTTCTTCTTGTTAACTTTTGTATTCACCGTTTATTTTCCAGATTTAGATCAGTTTCATATGGGTCGCGCACGATCTATTGATAGGAGTTATAAAACAATGCGATTGCTCGATACGATTACTTAAGACTGATAGCACTTCGCATCCCAATATTTAATATATGTTCTGTTCACACACGTGGTATTTTTCAACTTTATTAATTTTAGTACGGTTAAGTTTTTTATTATACTTCTTTCGTAAAAAAATTGTCTTTTCACCTTATTTATTAGGTTACTTGAATGTTGCACCGGTTCGGATTATTTGGATTTCTTTTTTGCACACTTTAAGTAGCAAGCACGTTGGGCGCCAAATTATATTTCTCGGAATGAAACAACTGTTTTTTATTTTATAATATTTATTTTATAATCCTCTATGAGGAAGCCAACCTTACTCCTTTACAATCCAAATCTGACTGTCCACCGAGGAAAAAAAACAACTTCAGTGTCCCATTATCTACATACATATTTCCAATATGTACTGAGAGCAGCGGTCCATTTTGCAACAACAGCAAAAGCACTTGTCGCTAATGTTGCTAAGCTAAAATGCTCTTCTAGGTGTGCTCTGTTAATGTGCCACGCTAAAATGCTCTGCTAGGTTTACTCTCATAACTGATATTCTGTTGAGAACTTGGTTGATGTCAGAATACTGTTGATCTCAGCACAGTCATCATTCTTGGGGGTGGGAATTGCTTTATCTTCGATTATTCCATTAAGTATTGAGGCTTCAATGTCAGAGTCAATCATATTTCCTTGGCCTGTAAGTTGACGGACCAACATTTTTTTTTTTTTTTTTTTTTTTTTTTTTTGTTGGAGGCTTCTACTATCTGTTGGAGCACTCAGACACAAATACTGGTCCATTGTACTACCAGACAGACACCTTGTCTTTATTGTATTTTCCCCGTTATCCGGAGAAAAGTGAGGAGGGGCTTCAGTGATGTTGAGCTAAGAGATTCGGCACCCACCACGTCGGCCTCGCAGAGAAAGTGTTCTGCTGTGTCATCCTCATCTTAACATGCAGCACAGGTAGGCGTCTCACTGATGCCAAGCACGTGGAGATGCTTGGCAAAAGTGTAATGGCCCGTAATGACGCCCGTTAGCCTTCTGCAGTCATTTCTCCTTAAGGATAAGAAGAATGTTGCGGACTTTTTGCAGACGTCAGGTCGTACGCGCTTAGTCATCCTGCATCCTGGATATTCCCTCCATCTGTGACTGTGTACGTTAAAGACCCAGTCATTTATGTCAGATTTGACCGTGGTAGCAGGTAGACCTAAGGCGAGTTCAGGTCCTGAGAAACTCTCCTCTGAGCCTCTTCTAGTGAGTTCATCGGAAATCTCGTTTCCTGGGATTCCAGAGTGACCTGTAACCCATACAAGCCTAAGTGAATTTAGTCTTCCAACTTTGTTCAAAAAGGTCTTGAGTTCATGCACTGGTTTGGAGTTGGATAGAGGATTGGACACAGCTTTGAGTGCAGCTTGGCTGTCACTGCAGACACATATGCTCTTTCCCCTCCATCTGTGTTTCACAACATAGTGCATGGCCATTAGGATTGCGTAAATCTCCGCCTTGAAGACAGACGCATATTTTCCTAACGAGAAGTGCAATCGAATGTTTTCGCGCTCAAAGAAAACTCCAGCGCCGGATCCCTGCCCAGTCCTGGAGCCATCTGTGAAGATGCGAAGACATTCTATTCCAGGTTCAGTGTCTGGCCAAAGCCAGTCCTGACGCCATGGAAATGTGACTGTGTAGTTACAGCGCAGTAGGATGGCAGGTGTCATTGCGTCAGACGGCATATCCAGTGGTCGTAGGATATTTCTCCCTCAAGTACACTTTCACTCCAATGCGAGTTGTACCAAAGACCATTCCTCTTTAGGCGAGAAATAGTTTTCAGTGCACACCCTCTGATATATGTATATATATGTCAAGGGGTGGAAGATTCATCATAGCATCTAGAGCAGCTCCCGGTGTGCTGAGGAAAGCCTCCGTGCAGACAGACCGCTCTTTGGAGTTTGGTGAGTGAAGCCACAGCGTGTTTGTGTGTTAGCCTGCTCCACCAAACAACCGATGCATATGAGATTATCGGTCTTACCATTGCCGTGTAGATCCAAAGGACATTTTTCGGCGATAAGCCCCATGTTTTGTCAAAGGCACCTTTGCATTGCCAGAAAGCTGACAGCGCTTTGGTGGTTTTGGACTCAAAATGTTTTGACCAAAGAAGTTTGTTATCTAGAATGACTCCCAGATACTTAGATTCCTTGGATATCGGGATGGGAATGCCTTTTAGCACCAGCTGAGTAATGCCAGTTGTTTTCCTCCTTCTCGTGAAGAGAACGACATCGGTCTTAAAAGGATTAACCGACAGCCCATTTCTGGTGTACCAGTCTTCGATCACGTCTAGCGCCGTCTGCGCTTTGAGACAGACATTCGCTAAACATGAGCCGACAGAGAGAACAGCAACATCACCCGCATAGGCCTGGGCATAGATTCCAGAGGCATTGAGAGCATCTAGCAGCGAGTCGACCATCATGCACCACAACAGCGGAGACAAGACGCCACCTTGCGGGCAGCCCCTGTTTACTCCAGACTTGACACATTGTTCGAGGCCTGTATCAGCGATCAATGTCCTGTGCACAAGCATTGCTTTGATCCACAAACCCAGTGCTTCATCTCCGCCATGCCGTCTGGCAGCGTTACACATGCTGTCGAAAGTAGCGTTATCAAAAGCTCCCTTAATGTCGACGAAAATGCCTAGTACGTACTCTTTCCTTTCGAGAGCGCATTCAATTCTCCCAACTAGGTTTTGAAGCGCAGTCTCGCAGGATTTTCCGCGCTGATAAGCATGTTGCATGTCCGACAGAGGATGCATTCGAAGGGTAACTTTGCGCACGTGCAACACTACTAATCTTTCCATGCTTTTCAGCAGGAATGATGTTAGACTTATTGGTCTAAAACTCTTGGCTAGTGAGTAATCTTCTTTCCCTATTTTGGGAATAAAGACCATTTTCACCGCGCGCCAAGGAATAGGTATATAGGCAAGTGCCAGGCTAGCAGTGAAAATTCTTTTCAGAGTAGGAAGCAGTTGTCTTATACCTTTTTGCAGCATAACGGGGTATATCCCATCAGTGCCCGGCGACTTAAAGCCATCGAAGGATGCCACAGCAAATTCAATGGCCTCAGTAGTTGCGACGCGCGACGCAACATACTAGCTACGCCGAGTTGTTTTCATCGTTTCAGTCGCAGTTTCCAATGAGGGAGTGTGCAACGAGCCGATGACAGTCTGATTTCCCGGAAAATGGGTCTGAAACAGTAAACTGAGAGTTTCTGCTTTAGACTCGGTGAAGGTACCATCAGATTTTTTGAGTGCATCCAGCTTTGTCGATTTTCCTCGTTTGAGGACTTTAATCAACTTGCTGGTCGATAGTTATTCCAGTCATCTTCCGAGTTCGATTTAAGCGATCTGTTCAGGAGACTTCTGGCTTCCCTGCGAAGACATTGGAGCTCAGCGTTCCACCAGGGAACCAGCTTCCTGCTGGGAGGTTTTTCGATAGAACATGCGAGTTCGAAACAGTTGGTGATGGCGCTGCTCAGGTTATGAACGGCATTCTCCATCAATTGTTTTGTTTTGAGTTTAGGCAGGGCTTGAGTGGATTTCTGAAGCTCCTCTCTGAATCGCAACCAGTCCATCTTTCTCGGATTCCGCTTGGACTGCGAGGGGGAGATCCCGCACTTCAATTGGAATTCGATATATCTATGGTCTGACAGCGTAACATCTGGTGAGACCCTACAGTTAGTGATGGCCTTCACATGCCTGTTAGATAGGGTTAGGTCAATCACTTCCTGTCGTCTCACCGTCACAAAGGCTGGTTGAGAGCCAACATTGTTGATGAAAAGGCTAGACGAAAGAATGAAGTTTAAAAGATGGTCTCCTCTCCGGTTGCATTTGCTGCAACCAACTTAACGTTATCGTTATGCGCAGATCCATTTCCTATCTTTAAAAGATAACCTGCAAATGCATCCTCGCCATCGTTAATACGCATGTTTCTGGAGAGTAGTCTATGTAGAACAGCTTTGAATTGAGATTGTGTGAGTTAAGTGCCGCCACGACTGTGTCAATTACTTGGCGTTGTTCCTGAGTGGCGTTGGACTACATTGATTTATAGCGGCTTGTTTCCTCCTGTACGTCAATCACGTTAAGTGACCGAACATTATTAGCCGCTGGTGTAGGAAGATCGAGAGTTTCACAATTTGTATTTGCTTGATCAGATGATTGGCCAGCATGAATAAAATCCTCCATTAAATTACTCTTAAAATGATTCCAAAGGTCAGCTGAGTAGCTTTGAGTGTGCCAGTACTATGGCAAATATTTGGCGGCACTGGCGAGGTGTGGCAGAAGAAACAGATTCATTCAATACATTTGTCTACTCGGCTTCACTTCTCGCTATGCCACATGCAAAAGCTGCCTCTCGAAAAGTTGAAAAGACTTGGTCACCATAGTTCTTGAGGTTATTGAACGACATGGCTCCTTTGACATGCAAGAAGAGTAGGCGAAGGTGAAAAAGCTCAAGATTTTTCGAATTCCCAGGGATCAATCGAGTCACAGCCACGTGCTTGATTGCTCGTTTTCGCTTTACCCATATTCCCTTTTGAAAAGTATAGTTTTGAGGGATTTCAGTGTAGAGAAGTTCCCGAAACCAAGCTTCCAAAGTATTGAAGCGAGCATTATCAATTGCATTCCCCTTTTGTCTGTTGGTTTTCAAGATGGCACTGAAGTCGAAACACAGGGTGATCTTGATAGTGCATCTCATATCCTAGAATCCGCAATCCTGCCTCTACAGATCCTACATATGTAGCGATTAGCTTCATAGTGAGCACATTCATCGTGAATCAGCTGATTTTGCTCATTCTGAATAGTTACTGAAGCGGCATCATGTCCCTTGTAAATGTACTGAAATATACAATTAATTAAAGAGTGATTTTTAGTGTTACGTGACATACCTTGTAAATGTGTTTCACTGCATCTACACTGCTACAGTATTCAATATTTATGTGAGCAGCGTATTTCCTTTTTAGGTAAGGGTTGTAAGGGACTACCCATCGATTGTCATCCACGTGACCACGAAGGAACTTGAGCAGTATTTTTATCATTTGCTCTTTTGTAAATTGGATTCGAGTTCGCGCTTTGTGTGGTCGCCTTTGAAAAATCTTTTGGGAACTTTTTACTACAAACACCATCTTTCATGCATGGTGAGTTTGGATTTAATGCGCCGCAAGGTCCATAAATGAGATGCTCGGTCACTTTTTTGAATAGTTCCGGATCCTCCTCTTGGTTGGGTAGCTCTGCACTGATAATGGAATCTACTTCCTTGCAGACATCTCTTATCTTGTCTTGATTGACCACTGAACAGAGTACACTCGATGGTGTAGATACGGCCTAACACGTGAATAACTTTAATATCGTGAATCAGCTACTTAAGCTTAGCATGAAACACTCGAGCGATGAGGTCTGGTCTGAAGTACGCATGCTCCACCCAGCTCATTGAATCGATAATTTCAATCCAATTGGGATTACATGTCATCGTGACAAAGTAGTCAGGCTTGCTAAACGTACGCACTATAGCCATGGCATCCTGATAGCGTTGCATCATATTCCGTGGCGAGCCGATGAATGTCGAGGGAAGAATTACCATGCGACCAACATTGGTATTTTCATTTTCTGCGCGCATTTCCAAAAGTTTAATTTGATTGGAAAATAATAGCGACATCAGCTTTAGTTGGAAGATTGAATCTTGGATGGTCTTGTTCCTCTGCTTCAATCATTTACATCAAAAGTTGTTGTTTACGTTCGCGATCGGTTGAAGACAGTAACTCATACGTTGGTTTGAACTTTGAGAGGTAAAGATTAACATCAGCAAGATGGACCGCCTGACCTGTTGAACCCGCTGCCCATTCGCAATTTTGTCGCTTCTTCAACATCATAAATGTAAACTTATCCGTAAGATGGCGTTGCGTTGTTTGATGGATGTATGCGCTCAATACGGTGATAAACTGAGCCGTGAAGTTTTAAGAAATAGGGCCCACGGCCATTATGTTTGGCTGAACAGGGTTCTCAACTAATTCTAAATCAATTTCCCTGGTTCGATGAGGTCCTCTTCAGGTGAAGGTTCAGTCTGATCTTCAACCCGCCTATCTCTGTCATAATCTCGTTTAGATCTACGACGTCCTATGATCCTACGTGGACTACCCCTTGGCATCCTGAGGTTGTGAATTGATTTTGTTGAATTTGATTAGTTAGACGCTAATTGTTAAGAGTCATAATTTCACCTTTCTTGTGCTGCAAAATGATGATTTCTGGCTTAAGTGCGGGAAGACGTTAGAGACGAAATACTCTTTAAGCCCTCACTGGAAGTCATATCATACGATGTGAAATTGGAAGCTTTAAGTGGCATTATAATATTATGATATATCGTTAAAAGAATTCCATGTCCAGGTGATTTTTGATTTTATTGGGCTTTTGACTATCCATAGAAGCAGGTATGTACGTGTATAGAGGATAGAGACTGTGAGTTTAAGTCACAATTGCCACCTAGGGTGTGCCGATGCTTGGTCTTGGTTTTGCTTGGCTCTCAGTAGACAGATATAGCGACACTGGGGTTTGTTTATATTTATATTATTTAGCCGGATTTTCGTCTACCATAAGTCTAAAATACATATAGTCGTATTCGAAAGAGAGAAGATACCTGAAGACTGCTAAGGCCGCAGTCCTTAGTAGGTTCTCATGGATTCCTTCAGGCGGTCAATATTGTACTTTCTTGTTGATGGCACGTCACGTTCATGCTCGACATGAATAACATAGGACCAGCTTGTTCTAAGTTACTGGATTTAGGAAATATGTGTGTTCATCCATAGTAGCTTATAGCCAGCATATAAAATATTTTTGCACCAACACCCTTTCTATGGCCAAACTCTCATAATCTAGAACGATTGCCGCTAGAATCGTATTCCGTGCGATTATGTGCTTCAAACTGTAACTTTCCGAAAGGCTTTTGCTCCACTTCCCGCTGAGCCAAATAGGCATAAACAATAGCTCGATTTTCCTGAGGGCTTCGTAGACCATTATCTATGATTTCAATGTCGACGATTCCACGTTTTCCTTTGAAACCATGTGCCATTTTTTTAAGAACGATCTTAATCTAGTCTTGCACTAGGAACTCATGCCATCAGGAACTCTATTAGAAATGGTTGGATTTCTTTTCGGACCTAAGGGCCCTTCAGATGTTGAGGTCTACGGTCAACTGACAAGGAATCACAATCCCAAACGTGCCAAAGAAGCTCTAGGACTAAATAAAGCCGACTTAAGAGTGCTATATGAGGCACTAACAGGACACGGGGCATGCAACTTCCACCTTTATAAAATGAGTCTTAGTAGCACATACATCTGCGGGCGATGTGGGCAGGCCAAGGAAACCATGGAACACATACTGACCATCTAGAGAAGCTGTCAAATTTTTGAAGGCAGCACTCAAATCATAGCTCAAAGAAGTGGGTTCAATAGATCTTTATGGTCGCAGTACTAGTTTCTTCAGGTGACACACCACGAATTCTTCAATTCAAGGAGGAATCGCACACCCAGCCGTAGCCGGGTTGGCTCAACCGTAGTTTTATACTGGATACGAGGATATCCTGGGCAAAGAAACGTTTTCGTAGATGATCGTATAGCCCAAAATGCAGTTCAGCTCTTCACATCGAATGCCAGTATCTGCAATTCTTAGCTTGACGCTAATAGACTAACAAGACTTAGATCTCTGGAGGCACGGCCTGCTCTTCTTACCAGCCAGCAGATGGATATTCTCCAACGGTCATGGTTCGAACCTAGAATTATCTTCAGCAACACCGGCTTCAATTATGTCGGACCGTTTCTCGTGCTCTCATAGAAAAAATGACAAGCAGTCGATCTTTTTCACAGCGTGGCTATTTAGGCAATGCATCTCTAGCTGGTGTCGTAGTTCTCATCGTCAGCGTTCGTTACAGCACCGCGTTAATTGGTTTCTTGTAGCCGCAAATGCCACACCTTTTTTAACGATATTTGTATTATTTTTGTTGAAGCCAATCAGCAGCTCCGAGAGTAAGCATTAGCCCACTTGGAACAGTTTAATGATGAGGCCTCATATAAGTTGGCGCTAAGCTTGAAACTTTATGTCTCCGTATGGACCTCACTTCAGTGACCTGTGGGAAGTCGGTAATAAAGGCAGTGACGTTTCACCTGAGGAGAATAATGGAGCAGGCCTGACTAACCTTTAAAGCGTTTTCAACGCTATTATTCCAGATCGAAGCCTACATCAACTCTAGGCCTCTTGTTAATAATTCACATTTTCTCATCAAACGACCACTTGCGTCTGTACCTGAGCCGAAGCTACTATCTAAACACATTTCGTTGCTGAATCGATGGCAATGTCTCTAGCGTCTCTATGAAAAGTCCTCATGAAATTGGTCTCAGCCAACACTGAAGACGCTCTAAAAGGTTGAAAGATATGAAGTAATTCTACCCAGTGACATCAAAAAACGCTTGATTTCTAAGTTGAGTCTTTTATTGGCGGCGGGAGTATGTTTGCTGCTTAAATCAACTTGTGGCGTCACTCTAAGGCTGTATTTCATTTTAATTACTGGCAATGTCATATTTTCGCCGTTTCTGGTACACTGAAAGCCTGAACTTCCTCACGACCAGGCACACAACGTGCGTTTTCATTTTTCCTCTTTTTCTCGTTCGTATCGATGGGGCTTTCTGGTCATCGGTAATCGCTAAACATCCATCCCGACAAGATTTGAATGGTCAAGATCTAAAGCTGATTTTTTCCTGCGTGATTTTTTTTTGTCTACTTTTTGGCAGCTCGCGCAGGATTTCTGACATACGTTAAAGTCAAGTATACTAAGTTAGTATTGCCATTTTATCCCCAAAAGACTTTTACCCAAAAAATGCTTATAAGTTATTGAAGTTTATTATTAAATTTCGTGCAACTGAACAAGCAACTCAATGATCAAAAAATCATATTTTAAAACCTAAACTGTTGTCTATCAGTAGGATTTTAGTTGTCACAGCTTAAATGTAATACAAAACAACTTTGAACTGGTTTACCAAATAATTATTGCCTTGACGTCACATTCCGTGCCACATATACACCCCTTCCAGTAGGAAGGCAATAATCATAAACGCACAAACCATAAATCAACCACCTGCACAAAGGATTCACCTTGCTCAATTACTATGAAACTACCAATGGGCCATATGAAACAAGGAAAACTGCAAAAAAACAACTTTAACGTACCCTACATCACCTGTCTAACGTGTCGCCATCCCTCACCGCCAATCCGACTTATAGTCACAAACAACTATTCGTGTTCACCTGAATTACACGCCGAAAATAGGATGGCAACAAAAAAAGAAATAAAAAAATGTCAAACTAGGGTTAAGAGTCCTCGGTTGGGGTGGAGATTCCCATTTATTTTTATCATGAATTCATAAATTTATCGAACACCTGGAACTGCCATCCCGATCACGTGGGTGACGTGCCACATTGTTTTAGTTCCACTAACCCGGACCAAGGGTCAAGTAAATGCAATTATTTTCCACTCTCCAACCCTCGTTTGGTTGTGCACTTGTTATCGGAGGGGCTATCGGCGTTTCATTTTGAATATTTGCATCGAAATCTCCGGATGTGATCTTAATTGTGTGTAGAAATATAATTAAGACTACATTCCTAGGGTTGGATTCGGGCATAATTGGGCCCATTTGTGCACGGTCTAAATACGGAAATAAGAGTGAATGGTTTATTGAATAGAATGAGGGCGTGCAACCTCTGTGCACTCAGTGATAGATATCTGTAAGTCGTTAGCTACCGATTTGAAGGAGGTCAGCCATAAACACGTGCGGGACACCTGTTAAATATCCAAGCATTTAGCTTTATAAGTTGAGAAATAGGTCTCTAGCAAATTTAAGAACATTTCGGGATTTGAATATACATCGTTAGCGCTTTTGATCAGCCTTTACTTCTTAAATGTAACAATACCTCGCATAATTGTATTTTAAGGTCTTTAAGAATTTGGTTGGTATATGTGGAGTATACCCTACAAGCTTCTAGAATTTAGCCTAACAAGTCATTCATTCTTCGAATTGCCTGTGCCAATTCTGGATATATGTAAAGGGTTTTCCAATGGGGAAAGCTGTCAACTTTGAATTTAATTTGTGAACGCACCCTTTCACTAATCATCGAACTGTCATTGTCAATTTATTTAGTAAACTCAACATTTTCATCATGGTAAAGTACACGAACGAGCAGCGTCTGCAAATTATAAAAATTTTCTACCGAAATTCGGAGTCGGTGACCGCAACTTTAAGAGCGTTAACTCCAATGTTCGGTCGTAATTCTCGCCCTAGTAGACAAGCTTAGTGCAAAAATTTGAGTCTACATATTCGTTGTGTGATGTTGCCGTGTCAGTGAAACAACGGGCTGGTCGAAGTGTCGAAAATATCGCTGCCGTTCAGGCGTCCGTAGCAAACGATCCAAATCAGTCAATTCCACGGCGTTCTCAAGAATTGGGCATCGCTCAGACCACATTATGGCGTTTTTTGCCTAAAGATCTTGGTTTACACCCATACAAGATCAAGCTGACTCAAGAATTGAAGCCGATGGACCATTTGAAGCGACGTACGTTCTCCGATTGGACTCTGGAGAAGATGCGCTAATATGATGAATTTCATCGCAAAATCATCTTCAGTGACGAAACTCATTTTTGGCTCGATGGGTTCGTCAATAAGCAAAATATGCGTTATTGGTCGGGTGAAAATCCACATGTGCTTCATGAATCACCACTTCATCCACAAAAAATAACGGTTTGGTGCGGTTTGCATGCCGGCGGCGTTATTGGGCCATATTTTTTCGTCGACGATAACGATCGTCACGTTACTGTGAATGGCCAGCGTTATCGCGCCATGATAACCGATTATTTTTGGCCCGAATTGGAAGATGTGGACTTGGACGACATGTGGTTTCAACAGGATGGTGCCACAAGCCACACAGTACACGTTACAATCGATTTATTGAAGAGTAAGTTTGATGAGCGTGTTATCTGAAGAAATGGGTCAGTCGATTGGCCGCCTCGTTCGTGCGATTTAACGCCTCTAGACTATTTTCTTTGGGGCTACGTTAAGTCATTGGTTTATGCCAACAAGCCGACGACGTTGGAAGACCTCAGAGTTAACATTGAACGCGAAATAGCGGCCGTTTCGGGTGAAATGTGTGGCCGAGTCATCGAGAATTGGGTCCAACGAATCGACCACTGCAAACGTGCTCGCGGTGGCCATATGAACGAAGTCGAGTTCCATTCATAAATGTTTTGATTGTCGATTTGATGAGTCGATAATAAAGTTTTTGTAATATCTCAAATGGTTTGCGTTTTATTTAAAAAAAAAGTAGTCAAGTCCTTTATGGAAAACCCTTTACATATGTTATCAGCATCAAGCATCAAAGGTTATTCCAATCAAACAAATGTCAGGCACCAAGCCCTTTAATTTATGTGGTTCGAATAGTCTATGAGCCTTATAGATGACCTCTTAATTGCCTGCCAAAAGAATTCTGCAACAGCAAAGCTATATTCGGAGAGTCGCGTCTCCTCGGTGAAAATTTCGGACAATTAATTCAGAAAAACTCTTTTATTTTTTAGAATGTAACTCATATCATCAGATAAGCTAAGCTAAACAGTTGCAAGGACGGGTTTGTCTTGTTCACAGGGCTAACTTTATATAGCTTTTCTCACACTTAATTTTTTTTTAAATGATTAAATAAGGGATAGTACCAAATAAACCCTTTTCCTCCTTCCGGTCAGAAGTGTCACTGGCCAAGCCTGAACATTTCTCAATAACACCACTCATTAGATTAGTGAATTTTCATTGGCGTCGTTCTATTGTGCGTAATAATAACTTCTGAGTCAAATACACGTATTGCGTTTCGCCTTCAGTTCGAAAAAGTCAAAAATAAATATAGAAATTTGAAGCTTGAAGGCTTGGAGGCATTGTTGGACCAAGATCCATGTCAACTGCACCAAAAACATACTGATTCATTAAACAAGCCATTTCCCATTGTTTGATTGACTTGGGAAGGGTCCAAAAGCAGTGATGTGGATTCCATTCGATGATGAAAGTCCCAGCAGCAAAAAAGGAAGTGTTTTCTGAATTTATGATCCGTAATGGCAATTCAAAATGAAAAAGAAATCGAGGAGGCAACGCGGCCATGGATCGGAATCGATGGTTAAGCCACACACTCAACGATCAAAAGTTATGATGTGTATTTGGCGGTATTAGTATATTATAAGTTGTTATAATCGGTTGAAATCATTGCAGAAGCTTGCTACCGAGCGCGTTGAAGAAAAAATTCAAAAAGTGATTTTGCAGCATGGCAACGCTCGGCCACATGTTGCTCAGGTCGTTAAAACCTACTTGGAAATACTGAAGTGGCACGTTCTACTCATAAAGTACATTTTTCGCTCTATATTTTTATGACTATATTTTATTATTTCTTCACATTGTTAATGCTCATATGTATTAATATGGAAAAGAAGCAATTGCGAGCTATTTTTTATATGATTTCAACATTAATAACGCCTTCAGCGATAGACCGGGCTGGTTCCCATAATTTCGAAATGGAGATGAGTCGCTCGAAGATGAGGAAAGGCGTGGGCGTAATACACTCATCGACAATGATCAATTAAAGTTTCTGGTTGAGGGAAATCCACGTACAACAGTAAGAGAACTTGCAGGAGAACTTAGCGTGGCAATCGGAACGGTTTCTGTCTATCTGCGAGAAATTGGGAAATCAAAGAAGCTCGACAAGTGGGTTCTGCACGAATTAAACGAGCCCCAAAAAAATCGTCGTTTTCTTTCACTTAAAATCTTTGCTTTTAAATTTAAAGTCTACAAACCGACATTCTTTTTTGAACAACCTAATACTTACTTGGTTTAATGTGATGAAGTTCAGGCGTTCATTCTACATTTTGACATACAATTGACTCTTCCCTTATTGCAGTATCATCCTCCCCACTTCTCGACTTTGATTTAATTAAGATTGCTCTACCCTAGAAGACACTATACATCATTTGTTTCTACATCGTGCCCTCACAACCTATTGAATCCTATCAACTCGCCATCAACACAATCGACCAAATAATCGATTTCAGAAACCCTCAAAATGAAATTCTTGTTTTCGGTGACTTCAACCTTCCTCATCTTAAATGGACCCAATCAGACGATCAATCGTTTTATAATGCCACCAATCCCAATGTCTTTTCTTGGATCGCCTAACAGATTCAAACCTTAGCCAAGTTAGTGGCGTCCTAAACTACATGGGTAGACAACTCGACCTCATAGTCACAACCGATCCTCTCAACTCGTCTGTTTCACATTGTCCCCTATCCCTTTCAACCATCGATAACTTCCATCCTCCCCTCCTCCTTTCCTTCTTTCACGATTCTCCATCACAGTATAACCCCCCTGCAGTTCTGGCCTCTTACGATTTCCACAAAGCAAAATTTCACCTAATCAATGAATACCTTAAAAATGCCCCTCTCAATTTTGATAACCTAACCGTAAATAATGCAATACCCATACTCTACAGGGAAATATTTCACTCTATCCCCGGTTCAGGCTCCGGTCTCTAAGAAACAAAAGAAATAAGCGATGGACAATCTTCCTTCGTACTCAATCATCTAATGACTTTTCTGACTACCTGGGCAGCTATCTCCACTTTACCGCCCTTCAAAACTTCCTCTATCAACGCTATTTAACTGAAACGCAAGCCAATCTTATAAACGATCCAAAGTCCTTCTTTAAGTTTGTTAACTACAAAAGAAAATCTGATGGCTATCCTACCTCCCTCTCCTTCCACGATCAAACCTCGAATGACCCCAATATTATCGCCAACTTTTTCGCCACCTTTTTTAAACAGTCTTTCGCCGACGATTCGTTTGCTCCAGACTTCTCATACTTTGATTATCTACCGAATTTTTTCCTTGGACCATTTCTTCCACACACAGTCGATTCTCATGTCATCGAAAACAAATTAAATCTACTTAATGATGAATTCACTCCTGGACCCGACGGTCTCCCTGCCATATTTCTAAAAAAATGATCCTCAACCATCTCTCACCCTCTCTCGAAAATCTTCACTCTATCCCTATCCCAAGGTGAATTTCCCCGCTTATGGAAAACCTCATTTATCACCCCTATACACAAAAAAGGTCCGAAGAACGTTGTTAACAACTATCGTCCCATTGCCAAACTATCACATATACCCAAACTCTTCGAGAGTATTTTGTACGAAACCCTAAGTTTTCGCTGCAAGTCTTTAATCTCCCCTAGACAACACGGTTTCCTCAAATGCAGATCCACAACCACTAACCTTGTTGAATTTGTGTCTTTTACCCTATCAGCCTTAGAGAACGGCAAAGAAGTCGACGTTATCTCAACCGATTTCAGTAAAGCTTTCTATAAAATCTCTCACAGATTGATACTCTTCAAAGTGGATATCTTCTTACCTGGAAAATCGCTATTACAGTGTTCGTTTTAGATCTGCCTTCTCTAGCCCCTTTTTAGCTTCCTCCGGCGTCCCTCAAGGCAGCCACTTAGGTAGAAGTTCGTTCTTTCCACAAACGATCTTGAAATGGTGATCAAACACTCCCACATCTCATTATACGCCGACGACACCAAGTTCTTCAAGACCATTTCCTCCAGTCATGACACTTCCCTTATTCAATCTGATCTCAATAGTTTTTCCATCTGGTGTTCCAAAAATTGCTTAGAGCTTAATATTTCCAAATGCCAATCAATTACCTTTTCACGTAAACGAATCAAACCTCCTCCTCGTCTCTACTTCCTCAATAATCAACCCATCTCCACGGTTCTAGTCATTCGCGATCTTGGCATATTATGTGACCAGGAGCTAAATTTTCGCGCACACATCGATGAGATAATCCTTAAAACTCGGTTTCGTGAAGCGATGGTCTAAAGAATTCTCGGACCCTTACGTTACCCGATCTCTTTACATAACCTTTGTCCGACCCCTTCTTGAATATGCCTCTCAAGTGTGGTCTCCTTACCAACAAACCCACATTTCTAGAATCGAAAGTATCCAACGCCGATTCCTACGTTTTGCTCTTCGAGGTCTCTCCTGGGGCAATCCTTTGATTTTACCACCCTACCAGGACCGCCTTAAACTAATCAACATGAACACGTTGGAAGAAAGAAGAATTGTATCTGACATTCTTTTCATCCATCGGCTCCTTTCAGGTACCATTGACTGCGCGACCCTCTATAACTCTGTCTCTATCAACACTAACCCCCGCAATGTACGAAATCCCCGTCTCTTCTATCTACCCACCCTATGGCTCCAATGAACCTATTTTTCGTATGCTGGGAAGTGTTAATTCGAATCCTTACTTCGATTTCAACCTCAGCACTCGATGCCTAAAAATCCGCCTTTTAACCACCCTCCCCTCTCTCCCGTTCTCCCTAGCTAGTAAATGAGATTAGGTTAAGATTAGATTAAGCAAGCTTGAATTAAGCCCAATAAATGGGGACGTTCGCCCCCACGAAAATTAAAAAATTAAAAAATTGTCGATGATGCTAGCAAATGGTTATCATCATCCTGCCTAATTATCAAATGGTATGCGTACAACTTTATTTAGCCGACCTTGTTTGTTTTTTCACTTAAAACCAAATTTGAATTACTATCCTTGAAGCAATATTATCTGACTAGCAAATGTACTGAAAACATTAGAAACGTGAAATGTTGTCAATAATCACTGAAATTTCCACTTCAATCACCGGCAAAGTGACAAAACATGAAATGACGATTAGACTATCATCATAATCGACGAGATCAACTTCGTCGGATTAGGCTGGCAGAAAGGAGTCCAAGCCGTCGGTTGTGACAACCAGAGGTCCATAGACTTCTTAAAGCGTACAATCGACAATTGCGGCGAAATCTGGCAGAACGCTAAACTCGAGGTTATCCCTCTCTCGATGCTTCCACTTCGTACCACCGCAGCCACCGACGACTTGATGATGTACATGCTGCAGGAAGATGTGGATATAGCCTTAATCCAAGAACCTTGGCTCCTTAGGAACAAAATTCATGGATTAAGGGCTAAGGTATACAATTTATACTATCCACACACTGAAGGTAAGCTACGAACCTGTATAGTCGCCGAAAAGTACAATAATATTTTTCTCCTAGGTACATACAGTAATGGAGACCTCACTGTGGTAACATACGAACAAGAGGACAAATCAATTTTGCTCCTATCGTCCGCATACTTACCATATGAAGAGGAGGACCCACAGAGCTAAAGCAACTCAGGACCAGTACCCGAACTCTATTCAATAGAGCAAAGATCACTAAAAGATCCGAAGACCGGAATAACTACAAATCCAGCTTCAATGAATACAAGAGCAAAATAAGAGCAGCAAAGACTAAATCCTGGCGGCAGTTCTGCGAATCAGTAGAGGATCTCAACGAAGCCACAAGGCTCAGAGAGATCCTATCCAAGGACCCCTGCGTCCCGGGATTCATACTTAAACCAGATTGTTCTTGGACAGAATCCAGTCAGGAATCCCTAGAACTGCAGACTGAAACCCACTTCCCAGGTTGTAAAACCCCCGAAATCACAGTCGGGACGACGGTTCCTACGGTTCACACAATCGAACAAGTAATAAACGAAATTATTACAAGGGTTAAAGTATCATGGGCAATAAATTCGTTCAAACCTTTTGAATCCCCGGGGCCGGACGATATTTTAGTAGCGATGCTTCAAAAAGCACAAACTCACATCGTACCCCACCTCGTAAGCATTTTTTCCAATTGCTCGCGCGGAGTACATCCCAACACAGTGGAAAAAAATAAAGGTAGTTTTCATACCTGAGGCAGGGAAACCAATCCATACTGATGCAAAGGACTACAGGCCAATTAGTCTCTCGTCGCTTCTATTAAAAACCTCGGAAGGACTCCTTCACCTATACATCAGAGGACATATCAACTCACACAACCTATGCAAGACTCAACACGCCTACCTTAAAGGCAGATCAGTGGAAAGTGTTCTGCACAGCGAAATTGAGAGCTCATTGAATATAAAAGAATTTACAATGGCAGCCTTCCTCGATATAGAGGGAGCCTTCAACAACGTAAACACAGAGGCCATAATAACAGCTCTAGAGGACATAAAAGTAGACAAATCCATTGTAATCTGGATTGAAAATATGTTGAAGAACAGAATTATCAATGCAGACATTGGACACATCTATATAAGGAAAGTGACAACCAGAGGCACACCACAGGGAAGAGTTCTCTCTCCCCTACTGTGGCTTCTTACAGTTAATAAAATCCTTAAAATCTCCATGGAGAAAGGCACAAAGACCGTAGCATACGCGGATGACTTAGTTATCTTGATAAAAGGTAAATTTCTACCAACTATCAGCGAACTAATAGAATCTGCCTTGAAGGGACTCTCCTCGTGGGCAAGACAGAACGGTCTGAGAATAAACGCCCAGAAAACCGAGCTGGTCTTGTTCACCAGGAAAAGGAAAATTCCGATGTTTGCTCCCCCAAAGTTAGAGGGTGCTCCACTCAAACTCAAAGCGGAAGCCAATTATCTAGGCATCATTCTTGACTCCAAACTTTCCTGGAAAAGGAACTTGGAGGAAAGGATGAAAAAAGGATTGAATGCTTTTTAAGCATGCAAAAAGATCTTCGGCAAAAGATGTGGCTTGCAACCTTACATCGTTCATTGGATGTACACAGCAATCATCAGACCCATTATAACTTGTAAGCTCCTAGCCTGGTGGACTGCACGAAAAGCTACATGAGCATGCTCAACAAAGTAGAAGCAAACGCCGTGATCAACGACTACGAGATCAACGACTCTTCATCCATGGATCGAAAGAGCGGACGAATTGGCCAGCCAAGGGTCTGAAATGGACATCAGCGAAGCGGACACGTCATTGCTACCACCTATCAGCGCATTATACCGGATCATAAATGACACAATTGTAAAAGAAGCCAACTCGTCCTGGCTTACAAGAAACGACAGTCACACGATAAGATCATCGTGGCCAAAGCTTAATATCGGAAAAACAAAGAAGCGCTGGACCGAGACTCGATCCGTATGCTCGTCGGAGTGATCACAGGACATTGGCCCATCGGAGCAATGTTCCGGAAATGGAACTCGGGATCCAGCGATCTCTGCCGGAGCTCGGTGGGATGAGGAAGAAACCGAGACGATCCAACATCTGGTTTGCCACTGCCCAGCTCTCCAGAATCACCGCCTAGCTTCGCTGGGCCAAAGATTATTTACAGAGATTGCGGACGTAGCAAATGCAGATATATCGAATCTTCTAAAATTCATAAAGAGCACGGGGTGGTTTCAGACACCACGATTTATGATTTTGGGACAATTTGAATACTCTGATATTTTATGCTCAAAAAGTAATTTTATTGGTATTTTATGCTATCAATCGTAACAACAACGAGATTTGTTCATGAAATAAGGTGCCCTTTTAGAATTTTTCGATCAAAATACATTCCAATTTCGTATCAAGGCTTTTTTCTCATACGTTAGTACATGTCCCTTAACATACCATATATTGACATTACCTACCATTTTGGGTATTTTTTCACAGATATAAAGGTTAGATGCGTTTCTGTGTATCTGGTGATCTTTTGCTATTGAAAAAATGGATCAAAGGAATTGTTTTAAATTTTGTTGAAAAAAAAAAGTTTATAAATCGTGAAAGGCTTTCACAGGAGGCTGAGAAGATGTCTATCTTCCTAGTCTCATTACGCCAATAACGGACGAAAACGATGTGCAGTAAAGGAAATGGTTATGGAGAATCGTTGAATCACAATCACAGAAGCTGTTAGTGATACTGGCATTTCGGTTTGCTCATGTCACGAAATTTTTTCAGACATTTTGGGCGTAACATATGTCAGCAAAGTTTGTTCCGAAGTTACTAAATTTTGACCAAAGGAACCGTCGCATGGTCCAATGCTCAGGAACTCTTGAATGACTTCAATGATAATCCAGATTTGTTGAAAAGGGTCATCACTGGTGAGGAAACATGAGCTTATGGTTATGATGTCGACATTAAGGCCCAATTATCCCAATGAAAGGCTCCAGAAAAGCAGAGACAGAAAAAAGTACGCCAAGTTCAATTATATGCGAACATTCGGTGGCGTGGTTCATTATGAATTCTTGCCGGGGGATCATACGGTAAGGATTATTACCTTGAAGTAATGTGCCGTTTGCGTGAAGCACTACGAAAAAAAGATCCGTATTCATGGGAATAGAAATCATGACTGTTGCATCACTATGAAGCACCAGCTCACTCATCGATGCTTGTGCGTAATTTTTTGGCAAAAACAATCCCGAATCATGCCTCAGCCGTATTCACGCGACTTGACCTCCTGTGACATTTTTTTCTTCCCAAAACTTAAGAAACTTGCATTGAAGAGTTAGAGACTGCATTGCTGGAAGAGGTTAAGGCCATACCAAAAAGCACATATTATTATAGAGTTGCTTCAAGGATTGGAAAAGCGTTGGATTTCTTGAATGGGACTAAGAACAATAGATATTGATGAGTAAATAAATATTGTTCGAGAAAAATAAAACTCAGCTTATCGAACGAAACTTCTACCTTCCAACCATACGTCGCCGAACGCTTTTCCCGAAACAATCAGCCAAGCAACCGATATGAGATTCGACGTGACATGAGTAACCCAGGGCTCTATGCACCACGTTCTAGAAGACCCCACTGATACTTGGGAGAAGATTTATCGACAGGCGATTTGCCGGGTTAGAGATGTCTTTATCCCTCTTTGGGATTGGTTGCACTACAGCTGTCTTACAATTCAGTGGATATTGTACATCTGGATATGGTACATCTCTACATTATTGGGAGGTGCTTGAGCACGTTGGTTCCCGCGGATTTCTCTTCAGTTACTCCAAGTTCATCCGGAGATCCTTTGTCGAAACTAAGATGGTGTTAGCTTCTGCACTGGTGACGGTATTGTTCGCTATGAAATCCTCATTAACCTGGTAAAATAAACATCTTTTATCGCCAATGATTGATATCATTTCGAAGGTAGAGGTGATGAAGTAGGGCTCCGTTTTTCATGTCATGATTGAGGCGAAGGCTGTTATTCATCTTATTAATTCTAGACAGTTTTCAGTGTCGTTACCACCGCCAGAGGATCTTAGATTACGAAGAAATCTTCATCTAAAACGGCGCCCTCCGAATCAGTACTGGTTATTCGTAATAGGCGTTCATTGTCGGAGGTTCTTGGAAGTTTCAGATCCTGAATATCAATTTAATTATTTCTCCAAAATATTTTATTTGTTTACGCCAACATATTAGCGCTGTTGAAACTTAGGGCATGAATTATTTACTTATAGATATTGTGTAGTTTTTCTTGAGTCTTGAGTCTACTTTTCAGTTTGTTCAATGTGCCAATTGTCGCCTTTCGGTACACATTTGTGATATCCTGTCTCCGTTGGCCCGGTATCATACTGCACATTTAAGGTTTAAGGCGCTTGTCAACCTCGTCGTTTCACAGGTTCCAATTGGACAGTAGGAATTAAGCGCTCGAAGTGAATGCTCTTGTCAAGGAACTGGCAAAGCATGTCCAACGCATGAGATCCGGATAGAAGCCTCTCCTAGGATACGACTGCCTGTTGCAACTAACTTGACACTTTAATCGGTGCTCTCTAGAACCCACCAATGGACTAGTAGGCTTCCCATAGTGTTGGGAATGTTTTTTCCCCAACCATTATTTTTGGTGTTAAAATCGCCGGCCAAAATATAGAAATTTTCTAGAAATTTTAAGTGCATGTATCGAAAAAGTGTCTCGAGCTGCGAGATGAAAACAGCGTGTCGGCCTTGGTCTCTTCGAATTGTTTAGAAGAACTGTGCCGGATTTTGGGCTCCTGACTTAGCTGACAATAGGTTGAAAAATATGGCTCTTCCCTCAATTCTATTTAGAGAATAAAATTCACCGGCAGGATCTTTAAAGGACTTTCTACCTACGTTGACCCGGCAGAAGTGAGAGTAGATTCTGGCCACTCGTGTTGCCTGCTCATGGATCTGCTGGAGCTGGCCGATTTGCTCTTGGATGGCGAGTAGCCATCTCGACCTCCGGCGCCTTGGAAACAGGCATCGCAACTTTTTGAAGTTTTAGTACTTCTGCCCTTTGTTTTTGCTTGGAACTTAGTATACCCCTGATCGTTTGCAGGGTGACCTTTAACACGCGCTCGAGCTGCCCTCTGCTCGAGACGTTGTTTTGCCCAAGGCTGCAATTCGCAGTGCAGTTTTACACGGTGTGCCGGCGGGATGGATCGGGTCTGTAGCCTCTTCAGATTGCTGTTGGGTGTGAGTGGATCAGGAATGGATCCTCTCGTTTGGCCTGCGCCGTGGTGAACGGCTTAAGTCCCACGAACTTCGTCGCTTTCGAGGAAAATCATCTGCAACCTCTCGTTGTGGGTAAAGGAGAAAAATTCCGTCGTGCTCCCCTTTAATATGATCTCGACCCACCAATGACATGCTCTTTTAGGTATATGGTCTCGTGTAGGACTACGGTATGGGTAAACATAGGTGGCACCTTTTCCTTTGTTATTGCTGTTGTTTTTGCGACTGTTTTTAGGTGAATATTGTCTCCTCCTTTTCCTTTCTTTCAGCTTGATTGGTAGCTCACGCTCTTCGTCCTCAAGTTCTCTGCGCTCCAATTCCGTAGACGAAGTAGAAAGAGCCTCGAAAAAGTTCTCCCTACCCTTGGAGAAGTCCGTGTCCGACATCGAGTCCGTGGGACGAACCGGTGTTCTCCCGCCGTCTTCATACATTTTTTTCATGCTATAGGAAAGACGATAAAAATAGAATTTTTTCCCAAAAAGAAGTGATGACCATACTTTTAAAAATAGGTTCCTTCACCCCGTTCTTCTCTTGAAATCCTTCAGTATATCCCTCGGAATTCTTCCAAATATGAGAAGATTATATTAATAACTATTACGTGCCATTCCCCCTTTTCTGTTTGATGCTCTAAAAACTCACATCAAAAATTTTCCCCGTCTCTACTGGTGATCTATAATTTTGGTGACCAGAAGCTCAATTTCCTTACATGTATCGACGATCGTTTTTAGTCAATTCAGCACTCGTGGGGCGATGTTCTAAGGAACCTTTATTCAAAGAATTCTCGTAAAGGTATACTGGCTGAATTGTCATGCCAAGCGATGAGTAAATGAATTCATTTTATACCATAAATGGATTGTCTGAAGCTTACATTTATTATATATTATATTGTCTAACTTGCAGTGTTGCCAATGTGGGAAACTCGAAGTGGATCACCCAATAAAGAGCTGAAAGGCAATAAATTGAACAATTGCTTAGTTTTACTTAAGCTTTTATTTAAATGTAAGTAAAATTGAATAAATAATAATTAAAATACATGACTAATACAAATTATATTCTAAATATACAGACTTCGGAGGAGACTCCAAGGATTAAAGTTCTAAAGGTATACCACAGTTTAACAGGACTAGAATTTAAATTCCACAAGTGACGTACTTACAATCTAAGCTACTTGGAAAAAAAAAAATAAATAAATAAACCAATTGCACAACTTAAAAATACAAGTAAATTACAATCCGCCATTTGTATGCGAATATAAGGATCCACTGCCATTCGGACTAAATCCAGTAGACGTCGGCGGCGGTGATGATTCGTCACTTCGGCTACTATTGCTACCGCCATATTGTCCGCCGGTCCTTCCATTCATCTGATTCGAGCGCGGATCCTCGGGTGTCCAAACACGTGCGTACAATTTACTCCCTGGATATCTGTCACCCTTCCTATACCACGACAACGAGTGCGAGACGCCACCACCTGCCAAGAAGAAAGGAGAAAATATACAATTTCAATTAGAGTGTAAATAAAAGCCACGCCTCTTCAATCTATTGCATCCTCCGGCAGCCAAACATCCATTAGCAGGGACATTACAACCCCATTAGGATTAGATGAAAGGATTCGGCGGGCGACTGTAATGTGCGAAATGCTTATACAGCTGGAACGCCGCGCCGCACAGACAATCCCCGGTTTATTTGTTTACATTTTTCTCTCTCGCTGCATGTGTATCTCGGCGGAATGAGGGCTGAAGCAAACAATGAAAAAGGATGAGATACACTTAGCAGATAATAGAAATTAAACCCGGATGAGATGTGAATTTCCTCCCTTTGAATTTGGGACATTGTCGCAAGGAAACAATTTGCCAGCCCGCCCCCTCTCGCCGGCCCAGTGTCAAGTGGTTTTGCGGGTTAGCACTAGCGAACAACTTCAATTGCAATTGGTGTGAAAATTTGCCATACGTTCGTCGAGCTTTTCGTCCTTCATTGCACGAGCATGAGAGCGATGAAAATCCTCTGGTGACGGGGCACAATTGAAATAAGGTCCTCCTCCCTTCAAGGGATGGCGAGCGGAATACACGACGAGCAACGAACTCGTCGGCACACATCTGCTGGGGTGGAACGAATTTCCCACGGGGTGATTACTTTTTTGTTCAATACTTTGATGGACGAGGAATGACAAACGTATACGGATCCATAGGTACACGAGAACCTGGCGGCGTGAGGGATACAAATTGCAAAGGAAAGAGCATAATACAACGTCGGCGTCAATGATGGTGGTGGTAGTGAATTATCTTTGGTTGGAATTCACGTGATTTTGTTGTTGTTCCCGCACAAGGGCTCTTATTCGGTTTGGGGTTGGGGTTTATTATCTGAACAGTGAGTCGAATGTTGTGTTAGGTTTACCGATGTTTTTATTACGTTTACCCTCGGTTCGCCGTGTGCTTGGCGCTCGAAGATTATTTTGTCGCTTGATGAGCCGTTTATCGATTGTTAAACTATTTTATGAACAACGTTATGAATGTGATGTTTTTACTTCATTATCTTGCTTTGAGGATATTATGAAAGGAGGTAATTGGAAGTGGATATATCCAGCAGAATAATCGATGACTTTTTCTAGAACAAGAGGCGACTGTGAATAAATTGCCCTGGTTTATTGGCTTTAAATGATCCCACAAAAAGAAGTCTAAAGAGGCCGAGCAACTTCTCTTTTAACCAAAACAATGCGATTTTCAAATTTAGTTCCCAATAAATGGACAAGCCAAGGCTTGTGTGAGCGATGTCGACTTCCTGTTGAAATCAGAGATCCTCCCGACCCAGTTCATTAATTGAAAAGAATTGCCGATGTTGATGTAACGTTCTTCCTATACTCAATTTTCCAACCTCATTTTCGAAAAAGTACGGGCCAATGATGCCACCCACCCTTTCTATAACCTAAAAGGATCAAATTTGGTGGCAAAAAGTCTTGGCGATCAGCAACCATTTAACGTATTTGCTTCGTAATTGGCCTAAAGACCTAAATAGTTGTATAATGTTGGATTAATATTAAATGAAGTGCGACCTATAAAGTTCGGCGTAAAGTGCGTTGATATGAAATATGACCCGAACCGGTTTCTTCAAAATGCTTCACTATTGCACGAATCCTCGACCCACTAGGTTGATTATGCTGATTGAAAAATTCACAATTTTTTTACTTATATGTATATGTAGGTCTCCACAGAAAAATACGTTTGTGTATGGTAAAGGTCTTCATGACTAAAATTGCGAAAGACTGTATCAGTCAAAGAGATCAACCTTTGAAATCAGGTTCAGTCTTAATAACAAGATTGTTCAATAAGTTTTCTCGTTGGATAAGATGTAGCGTCTTTAAAAGTGGTCACACAAGTCTTGAAGATGATCCACTTGAAAGACATTTAAGGAGTGGATCAGCACTAGATCGTCGGTTACCTGAGGGAGATGTAGTAGACGACCTAGACATCTCATTAGGGTTACAGAGAGATGTGTGCAAAATGTTAGCATTCGCTAACAATGGAACGAAGACGCACTCGCATGCGACTTTCTAAACAGCTTTTGTAGCGTCTAGAAGGCCTTTTGTTCTTTTTTTTTTTTTTTTTTAATTTGGTGTTAGTGCTCCCAGATAACACAGAGCACTGTGACCAGTGTATGTCTATTTCGCCTTTTCTGAAGGAAATTTAATTCTCTTCTGAAGGGCCACTCCAAACAATTTGTTAGGTGTGCAACTAAGTTCTCGCTGTTTATCAAGAGATGGCTCCAGTAGAAAGTGCTGGTCGATTGTGACGTATCCAAAACGTCATGAATCAAGCTTAGACATATGATAAGCAAACCGCTTTGACACATTAGTGATTTTGGATGTGTGAAAATGTCTGATTTTGTGATAAATAATTTTTATTTGCGGAAAGTGTTGCTTTTCTTTTCATTCGAAGAAAACGGCGGCTGGAGCGCTTCGAGAACTCAAAAAAGTTTACGGAAATGCTGCCCTAAGTGAAACAACGTGCCGTGATTGTTTCCGTCGCTTCAAAGACTGTGATTTCGATGTTGACGACCGTTCGCGTGAAGGACGGGCAAAAACCTTCGGAGACGCTGAATTGGAGGCATTGCTTGATGAGGATCCATGCCAAACCCAAAAAGAGTTTGCTTCAGTATTAGGAATTACCCGCCAAGCCATGCGTTGGGAATGATTCAAAAGCAAGGAACTTGGGTTCCTTACGATTTGAAGCCAAGAGACGTCGAGCGTCGTTTTTTCACCTGTGAACATCTGCTCCAGTGGCAAAAAAGGAAGACTTTTCTCCATCGCATCGTTATGGGTTATGAAAAATAGATTCATTACAGCAACTCAAAGAAAAAAAATCATGGGGACATCATGGGGGGATCAAGGCTCGGCCGAATATTCACGCTGCGAAGGTTATGCTGTGTATTTGGTCTGATCAGGGCGGTGTTATTTATTATGAGCTGTTGAAACCAAACGAAACCATCACTGGGCAACGGTATCGAACTCAATGGATGCCATTAAGCCGAGCACTGCGCGAAAAGCGGACAGAATACGAGCTGAGGCACGAAAAAGTGATTCTACAGCATGAAAACGCCCGGCCTCACGATGCCGAACCCGTTGAAACTTACCTAGAAAGGTTCAAATGGGGAATCCTACCCCACCCGCCATATTCCCTAGATATTGCGTCGTCCGATTATCACTTGTTCCGTTCGATGGCACATGGTCCGGCTAATCAGCAGTTCCATTCATGTGAAGACATCTCAAAATGTTCTGCCAGAAAGATGGGAAAAAGCTATCGCTAGCGATGGGCAATACTTTGAATGAATCATTTGTAACCGTTTTTTTTCACAATAAGTTGCATTTTCATAAAAAACAGCGAGAACTTAGTTGCGCTCCTAATACGTCTAGGAAATCCACCTGAAAGCGGATATCAGACATGGCGAATACTCAGCAGTTGATGTGCGAGCACCGATTCGATTTGCTTGTGGATTACCTCCAAACTCGTAAAACAATAACCGCAGATTGTTTTGAGCCTTCATTGTTCATTTTTCATCAAGTTAAGGCACACTTGCTTACAACTCCACATTTATTCTACAACCTGGTAATTTCGAAGAGTGCCATTCATCCCTCGAGTGTTATAAGCCTAGTAACAAGTCTTATTATGATTCTGATATTGCTTCTGCCACGATAAAAGACTTGCACCCTTAGCCCAACTAAAGGATCTCCTAGCTTTTAAGGCAAGGTGGTTTTAAGTCTTCGAATCCAAACCCGAGGGACGACGAAGTAGAGGGCGGCCACACCTAAGGTGGCACTCACAGCTGGAAGAGGACCTCAAAATTTGATTTTGATTTGATTTTTGATTTTGATGGGGGCTCTACCACTATTTTATTGCGCTACATACTTAATTTAACTTACAATCTAGGAAACTAAGAAAGAGGACGATTGCGACGGAGTTTTAGACAAGGAGTGCTGATGTTAAAGTCGAAACAGTTTTTCGCATTAATATTCCGCAGGTTTCGGGAGAAAGGTTCATTTTAGCCATAGGAGGTACGAGAGGTGGGGAGATAGATGAGACGTGGATTTCGTGTATTACGAGGGCTAGTGTTGAAAAGATAGAGTTGTATAGGGTCGCGCAATCAAAGAAGAGCCGATGGATCAAAAAAATATCGGATATCCTTCTTCGTTCTTCCAGCGAGTTCAAATTAATAAGGTTTAGGCGGTGTTGATAGGGAGGCAGGATCAGAGGATTGTCCCAGGGTAAACCACCAAGAGCAAACCGGAGAAAACGACGTTGGATACTCTCGATTCTGAAAATGTGTGTATGATGGTAAAGAGACCACACTCTAGAGACATTCGAGTATAGGGCGAACAAAGGTTATTTAGAGAGATCGGGTTACGTAGGGATTGGAAAACTCTGTAGACCATCGTTTCACGAAACCGGGTGCAGAATTGGCCTTAAGAACTATATCGCTGATATGTGCAAAGAAATTGAGTTTCTGGTCGCATAATACGCCAAGATCGCGGATCACCTGAACGGTGGAAAGGGGTTGATTATGGAGAAAGTAGAGGCGGAGAGGATACGTTTGGGGGAGAAAGTAATAGACTGACACTTGGAAATGTAAAGCTCCAGACGTTTCTTGGAGCACCAGGTGGAAAAACTGTTGAAGTCCAATTAAATAAATGAAGAATCACGATCTGAGGAAATGATCTTGAAGATCTTAGCGTCGTCGGCGTATAGAGAGATGTGAGAATGTTTGATAACCATTTCGATAGGGTAACAAGAAGCGGACCTAAATGACTGCCTTGGGGAACACCGGAGGAGGCAAGGAAGGGGCCAGATAGGGCAGATCTAAAATTAACGCTGTATTAGCGATTTTACAGGTAAGAGGATATACACTTTAATAAGATGGGTTCAAAGCCAAGAAAAGACAGTTTGAAAGAGTATTAATCTGTGTGAAATTTTATCAAAGGCCTTACTGAAGTCAGTTGAGATGACATCGACTTCCTTCCCATTTTCTTAGGCTGAAACGGTGAATGATACGAATTTAATAGGGTGGTTATAAACCTACCTTTGAGGAAGCCGTGTTGTCTGGGGGAGATTAAGGATTTGCATTGAAAACTAAAATTATCATACAATATACTTTCGAAAATTGTGGGTATATGAGACAGTTTGGCGATGGGACGGTAGTTGATATTGTCATTCTTCGGACCCTTTTTATATATAGGTGTTATAAAAGAGGCTTTGGATATCCGGGGAAATTCACCTTGAGAAAGGGATAAGCTAAACATTTTTGAGAGAGGTAGTGAAAGGGAGGAGGAACATTTTTTCAAACATATAGCAGTGAGACCGTCGGAGCCAGGGGTGAATTCATCATTAAGTTGCTTTAATCTTTCTTCGATGATATCGGGGTCGATACTACGAGGGAGAAATGGTCCAAAGGTGGAGTTTGGTAAATAGTTGAAATAAGTAGGATCGGATGCAAAGGAATCATGGGTGAATGATTGATTGAAGAAGGTGGCAAAAGGTTGGCAATGTTATGAGGATCATTGGAAGTTTCATTATTGAAGGAGAGAGAGTTTGGGTAGCCATCAGATTTTTTTTCGTAGTTAACAAACTGAAAGCTAGACTTCGGATTATTTATAAGGTTGGTTTGCATCTCGACTAAGGAGTGTTGATAGAGAGAGTTATAAAGCTCTACAAAATGCAGGTAAGTACCGAAATAGTTAGAGAAGTCATTTGGGGATTGAGTACGAAGGAAAGTTGTCCATAGCTTGTTCCGTTTGTTTCTCAAAGAACGAAGCCTGCGATTATACCAAGGTGGGGAGGTGGAAGAGGTTTTATGTCGAGAAAAGGGTACGTAAAGGGGTTCTCCCTTCGGTGGGAGCTAGCGAAAAATCGGGCTAGATGGAGAGGCATGTTGGTTGAGGCCCGGCTGAGCGCCCGTTAAGAAGAAGAAGAAGTAGAAGGTTAACCTTGCATTCTTCCGTCAAATAAGCTTACATTCAACGGCCATTCAATAACATAGAAGTCTTCCGTAAAATACCTGGACATATATTTTGACACAAGATGGACATTTAACAAATATGTATATGTATTATGCGAGCGCAGTGGGTAGTGTGTCAAACTCTGACGTACGATCACTGAGTTCGGATCCCGATAACATCAACGCTATCAAATGTTAATTTCACGGCTCCTCTCCTTGGTGGGGTACTGGCAAAACCCCCCGTAGTATACTTGTCTTGAAAAAACTTCTTGGCGCTCACAGTTCGGAATCGGCATTAAACTGTAGGTCCCGTTCACTTGTGTGAAAAACAAATCGCAAACGACATAAGTGAATGAGACAAGTTTGGCTCTGGCTCTCCGTGAGCTGTAACTCCGTCTAAGAGAAGAAGAGATATATTATGGAAACGCCTTGTAAAGACCGAGTGCTTTCCAAAAAGCAATCAATGAAATTAGTAAGTATAAATTACACATTGCAGCGCTACAAGAAGCTCGACTTTTAAATGGAATAACCGCTATGGACGAGTTTATTTTCGTTTGGGGCGGAACAGGATTCTTCATCAGCAACAAAATTTTGCAGAACGTAACGAGAGCAGTATTTTACAACAACCTATATGTATATTATGGCTATAACTATGTACTTCTGAACGTACACTGTCCTACGGAAGATAACGATGAAAAGGTAAAGGATGCGTCTTATGAAATGATGGATGAAATATTTGACAATTTCTGATCCTTCAATGGGAAAATCGTACTCGGGGACTTTTACTTTAAAGAAGCGATATATAGGCCAGCAATAGGAGGACAAAGTCTCCATGTCTCATCAAACGACAACGACCGTGGGCAATAAGTTTCGCTAGTTCAAAAAATATGATCGTGAAAACTACAATATTCAAACAAGGGTACATCACTGGTTGGAGGAATGTGTAACCAAATTGATAATTTTCTTATAGAGAGAAGGAATCATATCAACGTACTAAATGTCAAATGTCAATCAAAATGTCAATCAAATGTCAATCATCGCCAAAATTAAAAGCCGAATCCAAAGACACAGCAATGTATAAAAATATTCAGGTTTAGAAAGGTAAACGACCCTCGTATGCAGCATTAATACCAGGACGAAACGATCAAAACGAACTTGGACACTAGAGACGAACCAAGTCAGATAGAAGCAGTATGGTCAACAATAAAAAAAAAGTGGTATGCGAGGTAGCGGAAAATAAACTTGGCTATTGCAAAGCCCCCAAAATAAACCTTGGTTCGACGAAAATAGTAAAGAGATCACGAAAAGAAGTCAGGCATCTTCTTCGGAGTAAAAAACAAAAATGGCAAAAGAAAAAGTTTGGTAAGCCTAAAGAAGAAGAAAGGACAAGTTAGAGTAAGAAACGTGTTATTTGAAGTATTGGAGAAATGTGAAGGATTAAAAAAGAAGATGCCTTGTTACCCCTTCTTTTTAATTTGGTGCTTGAATTCGTAATGAGAACACTTCAAGAAAATGAGAGGGGCATAACCCTTAAAGGAATCATATCCATTCAAGTTTACCCTGACTATCTGGGAGGTAGTAAGGGAATAATTAAGAGATACACAAAAAGACTAATAATGCCAGGAAAGCAAGTATGTATGTTTAAAAGTAAAGGAGAAAACCAAATGTGTGATCACTGGGCGACTAGAAACGATCCTGGGCTGGTTAAACGCTTAGATAGAGTTGACTAGTAACATAAAGATGGAATTAAATAAAAGACATGATACTTCAACAATTTTTGAACCAAATGGTAAGCTCTCAAACTCGGAATGACTTAAATAAAACGGTAAATAATCAACAGGAATAAGTGCCAGTGGTGTTGTAACGCATTCGACGTAGTCCGGATCATTTAATTGTATATTCTCAGTACTGTATCCATAGGTAATTAATATACGACTTTTTTTGAAATATGCTACACTAGGTGGTGAAGGTGTACTTGGATTAATCCATGTTAAATTTGAAATGGCCTGCGATGACGATCCAGCAATTCCACTAGCTCCGGATCTTGCTCCTGTATTTGGGCCACGCGATGATCCACTTTCTGTCGTATCCATTGGTACAGCTGCCGCAAGTCCTGTCGATGCTCTATGAGCAGTTTCAGTAACGTTACCAGTATCAGAACGACCAATAATATTTTCAAAGAATTTAATAGTATCAGGTGATAATTCGCTAGAATCTTCGCCTGTATCTGTACCTCCAACAGCCGAATCAGTACGGAGTAACTTGGTGGGGTCGGGGTCGGATCCGGTGTCGGCGGGACGTTTATTGATGCCACTTGGTCCAGGTTGATCGTCTTCTATTGGTATATCTTGCACAATGGAATTTGGATTATTTGATTGGTAATCGGCTTTTAATTGTTTATAATAATGACCGTGTGGTGCTCTATAGGCTTCGTATATTTGTTTAATTTCTACTCCCTTTTTAAATGCCTGGAAATTAACGTATCTGCTTTTGAATTCCGGTCTTGACCAAAGATCTGCTATATGTTTTTCACGTTGAGCAAATATTGTCTGCGCTAATGTTCTTGATTTACCACTCATGTTCGGGTAATGCACACCAAAAACACTTTCAACACCATATTTAATTCCAATTCCAATAAATCCAGCTAAATCTGCTACACGTCCAGTTTGTTTAAAATCCCGAATAAAACTACTAATAGCTTCGCGATCTGCTTCCCTTATATCCTCAGAAGAATTGGCTAATTCATATTCCAAATCGTGTACATATGCAACAAAATCTGCAGAATTAACAACTTCTTCTTCGTTGTATATATTATTTCCAGGACCAAGATAATTATATCCTGGCAGAGTTAATCCTTTTTTAGGCATTGCAAAGACAAACTGAATCAAACTAATTCATTTATATTAATATTATCTTTATTTATAATAATTGAATACGTGCAAGGTAAAAATTATAACACTGTCTTGCGACGACGTCGACGACGACAATCGGCAAACGGGGCGGTACGATCGGCCGAACGGCCATGATCATGTAACCATGCACCCGTTGGGTGCGTTATGGCGTGCTTCTTCGCACGTGCAATGTCAAAACCAAGCGAACCATGGAAGGAACACACTCCTAACAGAAGGCTTGGCGTAGGGTGGTCAACGAGGTTCTGAATCGTAATAATAATTATATTTGTTTTTGGTCCTTAGGTATACATCATGTTCCCGCGCAGCTATATTGAATTTTATCAGGATAAGTAGAATCCAACTCGTATTCTTTCGGTAAGGTCAATTGTGCATATCACCGCTTTAGTTGAGCGTGTGAGTGAATTGGACCTGTCCGGAAACACTTTGCACTACAAGCTGTTAAGGATATTGGTATATCGGTTGGCCGAGGTCTCTGGTAAAGCTTTGCTCTATTTGAGTTTGAAAAGGAAAGTTATTATCCTAAACTGAAGGAAGCTTTGACAGTCCATGCTAAGCAGGGTTTTAACGAATGACGAGGTATGGTCCCGCCGCCGTAATCTGTATAGAATAAGCACTGTGCTGTTAAGCGCAACTGTTAGCTTGTATGAGCTGTGACTATTGAGATCACAGAGGACTGAGAGTACGTACGTTAAAATAGGGATCAGTAGCGTCTTGACGAACATTGATCTGATACTAATTGGGAGACAATTTCCAATGTAGCATAATATACGCAAGACACCATAAACGCGACCTATCAAATTGTTGATGTGATTCCGGCATGTAAGCTGTTGAATAAAAATGACTCCTTAACTGACTTTTTAACAGTTGTCGATGTTGCTCCTGTTGGCTTGGATTGGTGGAAAGTTAGAATACTTAAGTCTAGAGTAGTACGATCTATGACAATAGCTTGGCTCTTGGTGGAGTTGAGCATAAGTTTGTTTGTTTTTTATGACCAACGTGTAACGCCGCTTAGATCTTCATTTAACGCGCAGTAGCATCTACCTTTAGGTGAAATGGGTTGCTGATGTATAATTGGACGCCGTATATATGTATCTTACAGTGTGAGAATGACAGGAATATTGGTATTAAACAGCGAGAACAGTAACAGCCCAAGGATAGACCCTTGACGGAGCCCCGTTTTGGTTTTCAGAAAAGTGGAGAAGTTATTGTTAGCATGTACAGCTTTGCTGCGATCTAATTCCTGATGAGTCTTAACGCTGAAGAATCCAAATTAATTTTTGAATTTTTTGAGAAGCATATCATGCGAGACAGTATTGAATGCCTAACAATACTAACGATATCACAAGGTCCTGATCAATTTCACAGCGAGAGTCTTCAAGGGTGAAAGAAGCTTATGTTGATTTGACTCTCGAATATTTCAAACATTCCTGTTTAAGAATACTCAAGCGCAAAGAACCTTCTTAATTTGGTCGCGAAGTATCGAAGCATGACATAAACGCCGATCGTTCACGGAAGCTTTGACAGTCCATGCTAAGCAGGGTTTTAACGAATGACGAGGTATGGTCCCGCCGCCGTAATCTGTATAGAATAATCACTGTGCTGTTAAGCGCAATTGTTAGCTTGTATGAGCTGTGACTATCGAGATCACAGAGGACTGGGAGTGCGTACGTTAAAATAGGGATCAGTAGCGTCTTGATGAACATTGATCTGATACTAATTGGGAGACAATTTCCAGTGTAGCATAATATACGCAAGACACCACAAACGCGACCTGTCAAATTGGTGATGTGATTCCGGCATGTAAGCTGTTGAATAAAAATGACTCCTTAACTGACTTTTTAACAGTTGTCGATGTTGCTCCTGTTGGCTTGGATTGGTGGAAAGTTACTTAAGTCTAGAGTAGTACGACCTATGACAATAGCTTGGCTCTTTATGCAGTTGAGCATAAGTTTGTTTTTCCAAATAAATTTTTGAATTTTTTGAGAAGCATATCATGCGAGACAGTATTGAATGCCTGACAATCCTAACGATATCCAAGGTCATCATCAATTTCACAGCGAGAGTCTTCAAGGGTGAAAGAAGCTTATGTTGATTTGAGAACGAGTTCAATTACTCTCGAATATTTCAAACATTGCTGTTTAAGAATACTCAAGCGCAAAGAACCTTCTTTATTTGGTCGCGAAGTATGGAAGCATGACATAAACGCCGATCGTTCAATTCAATTGCAAGGCTATCTCTGATGAACTTTTATTGAACTTTCCAGACATATAAATTCCATCTATCTTCACATAGAACTACGTAGCATTCCTATTTTTTTGGCAATAGTTACGACATTATTACCAAACGTCCAACGTGCTAGTCTGTCAAAAAATCGCTGTGAACCAAAGAGCGAATATGTTCTTTTCTTTTTTAAGACAAGATTGCTCAAGGAACATTTGAATCGATTTACGGGAATTCATGTGCATGTGAGTTCATGATGACCGTGAAGGCGATAAACGCACGCCGAAGCCGAAAATCTCGAGAAATGAAGGAAACTTTGGGAAATTCAGAAAAACGCTGGTAACTGGCATGTGGTCCATCGCATTCTTACCGAGGACTTAGAGATAGGAGAGTGAGTCTTTGTAAACATGAAATATGCCAAAGAAAGCATATTGCATTCATGCCAGTTACGATATACTGGCGATGAAATGTGGTGCTTTCAATACGTGTCACTCACTAAAAGGCAGATGGCGATATAGAATTTGTTCCATAAGGTCAGACTGTGAATGCTCAATATTATTGCGGAGTTCTGGAGAGATTATTTGAATTTGAACAAAATAGAAGAAAATTGGCAGCTGGTCTTTGTTGCGTGCCAAAAATTATGTCACAACAATTGTCCACCCATCATACTTGATCTAGCATTGTGCGACCTCTTGCTGTTACCCAAACTCAAACTAGACACTTCCTCAAGGCTTTTCCAGACCTCGGCTACCAGACATTCTTTTGACAAGTTAGCAAAGCTAAGTCGGTACCTATCTCTAATAGCAAGGGTAAAAGCATTCGTTAAGTAGAGGCCGCATGAACAGAAAGCTTACAAAAACTACGCTACTCAACCGTAAAATGTCTTTTCTTTAGTTACATGCAGACATGCAGTCTTCTGTAGTTGCATGTAACAATCTTCCAGACATCAAAATCCAATTTTTACTCAGCTGGGGAAACGATAATTGTTTCCAAATATTGTGAGGGATTCGACATAGAGCAGTCTGCATTACCACACGCTTAACGCCACCGTCGGGTATTAAATTCTTCCGCATCCACCGTATCCTTTTGATATTTCTCAACTGATTATCATATTTTCATTTTGATTGTCATAGGCTGAAGATAGTTCGATAACTAGCAGGAGCCGCAAACGTTTTTAAAGACGTTTGAGCATCACAAAATCGAACTTTCTATGAAGAAGGATTAATGGACGAAGGACCATTGGCCTTTAATTCGACAAAATCCGAAAAATTATGTGATGGAATCTAATATGCCTTCAAATAACATATAACATTTCTAAGTTTAATTATCAATCGTCACAATTGAGAGCGCCATTCATGAAAAGCTATTGAATCTCGTTCACACTTTTTAATACCACTGTACACGATCAAGGCTATATAGCTGCACTAGGAGCCACCAAAATACGTTAAATTGCCGTAAAATATAACAAAAAAGGTCTGTTTGAGGTGATTGTTTATCTTTCAGACGGGGAATATCAGGAAGTCATCCCTTATTCCTGATTTCCTTGTTTGTCTCCCCTGAATGTTACAAACTTTCCGTATATGTATAATACCAACGTTTCATATATTGAATATTGATCTCGTTCAAAAATGTCCCTCAATTCTCGGACTTAAAAGTTTTGTAATTGTTTATAATAATACGCTAGAAAGCATAGCAGAGTTCCCGCTGTGTAGGTTATTGAATAATAACAGTTCTACGCCCCATCATTACCTGCAACTAGACCATATTTCATGCACGCAACTTCCATTCGCAGACAAGAAAATCATTCAACTTGAACCACTTGCGGTCCGAGTTCTCACCCCTGCCACATTCTATAACATTTCATAATCATTGCTACGGTTGTACATCATCGTAATCAATCACTTGGCAATGGACAAAAGGATCATCCCACTCATCATACATTCCCGGTTGTTGAGAAATGATGCCATTATCCTTGATGCAATACGAAGGACGATGATTCCCTCTCATGCATGAGCAAATCGAAGCGTTTAGTTTTCGATTTAAATTTAATTCGAAAACACGCAAAAGTCCACCGAAACACGCAAAAAGGATCTTCATCAACTCTGTCACCGTGCCTGCCTACCCCTCTGACAGGCAACTGTATTTAATGTAGCCCGGCTGTCTGGAACTAATTGAGAATTTCACACTTTCCTTACCAATTGCCTGTCTAATGATTGGAAATGGATGAAATTCAGAATGTCTAGTGGTAACCGCAAGGATCGACAGTCATGCAGGGACTTGGAGATATGCATGCGCATGAATTAAGCCTGGTGTCATAAAAAAAGCGACGCATTCGTCAAGGTTTTCTCGGCTCATGATTCTCGGGGTTTAATCACAGGAAGGGGAATGAGCTGTTGGTCCTTTGCAACTCAGTGGAATGAATGATGGAAAGGATTAAGAGGCGATGCGGTGAATCAATCTACTATGGTAATGGTGGATGTTTTTTTAAGCTCATTGTTTGTCCAGCGGTTCATCAGCTGACAAAACAACTGCAGCCCTTGGGAGTTCCAATTTAAAGAAATAAATCGTTTTCAACTGGTCTGAACCATACTTACTTCTGTCCCTCAGGATGATTTTCTTTGGAATCTCCTTTTGGTAGTTCCTCTGCAACCCACTTAGCCCCGTTTCGTTGCCGTTCTTGTCCTTGCGCACCATCTCGCCCAGAAATGTTATGTAACTAATGGCCAACTTCAGTGTATCCACTTTACTTAGCCTCTTCTCATACGGCAACGTTGGAATATGTGACCTCAGCCCTTCGAAGGCTTCATTGATGCTCTGCATCCGGCGCCGTTCCCTCAAATTAGCCGCTTGCCTCTGCTGTGCTTGTTGCGAGGCGCATTTAATCCGCCTCGTCTTGATATGACGACTAAAAGAAAAACTACATACGATGGTTAGACAAATAACTATCACATCCCAGCCTACCTTTTCTCCTCGTTGTTCTCCTGGTCGCTATTGAAACCACTGTACACGTCGCTATCATCCGAACTATTCTCGTCGCCAAAAAAGAAATCGGAACTGGAAGTCGACCCGTTCGTCGCCTGGGATCCTTCAAAGAAATGCCGACCCATTGTCGAATCCAAGTCAAAGTTATCCATCGAATACATAGTAAAGCTATTATCGGTCCTATCGATTGATATGAATATATTGCTAGTCGTGCCTTCCTTATCGGGGAACCGGTACTAGATGATGATCGTTTGAGCGGGCATTATCGTGACATGGTATTGTTCCTTTGTTGACTGTCAAAACACTTGTGCGGTGTTGTTGATTCTATGTTGACAAACACTAGGTAATCAGTTAGTAGACCATGTTAAGCGATGACGTGTGCGGTGCACGTGTACGAGCCTCTTTGGGCGGCTAGTACTCATTTAGCGCTTGCCATTGATTTTCCGACGATGGTAAGGGTGCTTATCTGTGAAAGAGTCATGTTATCGAGTGAATTTGCTTGTTAGGGAGAATAAATATGTCAAGTGCTGTCTCCTAATAAATTTGTTACATATATTTTCTTTACAAGATAAGAACAGACAGCAAATAAATACAATATTATTGCATTGAACTTTTATTGAAAGTTGTTGGAAAGGAATTCTTTAACGCAAGGATAACCAATAGGCCCTAAGTTTTCGTTAATCACAAATATTATGTGATTTATTTTAATTATATACAAGTGAGAGGGATATACTTTTTATTTCCTTTTTCGAACAGTGATTTTCGAGAACAATATAAGGTATGTTCAAAAAGTAATAGGAATTCTGTAATTCCTTAGGTTGTGTTAGTTTGATTCACTTTAGTTTTGGTGCTGATAAATATGCCCGAAAATATTTGTACACTACTAGTAAGACCGCTTGAATCTGCTGCGGTTACGAAGTCGGTGCTCGCGTTGCACATCGCAGTCGAAGGTGTCGGAACACCAGGCGGCGACTCAAGGCCAGGTGGAGCATTGAAAAAAATCTTCCAAAACACCGGACCTTAGAAATAGGGTGTGGGATTTTGGAGAAGAGATCTTAGAGGTTAAGGATATCTATCTATCGACAAATGCACAGAAGATTTAAGTTGGACGAGCTAGATGGCGGGATGTTCCAATTGATAGTCGAGGGCCTTGGGTGTCACGTTATCAAAACCAATGCATCTCCAATTGAACAGTGTTTCTCCCGTTTCTCCTATTGTTCAGAAGCAAATGAATAAGGAAGTGGACGAGATGCTCAAAGCAGGGTCGTCTAGCCCATGGTCTTCGCCCATTTGGTTGATTAGGAATAAGGACGGGAAATATCGATTCTGCTTTGATTTTCGCAAACTCAACCGAGTTACTGAGCGCGACGCGTATCTCATTCCGTATGTTTCTGCGAGCTTGACAGTTCTTACTCAGGGGCAACCGGGTGAGGGAGAAGGAATATAGTATATATAGTAAGAGTAAGAGTAAAGTTACCTAAGTAGGACCTTAACTCGAACCGAGAGGAACTATTCCCCCACAGAACGGGAATGACTGGCGGTGTTATGGGCTGTTGAGAAGTTGCGCATTGGTCATCATTCTCTACTTTGGCTGAACAACTTGAAGGACCCACAGGATCGCCTAGCTCGGTGGGATGTCAAATTACAGCAGTATGACCTCAATATTATCCACCGCAGGGGCAAGGATCACCTAGTCCCCGACGCCTTGTCCAGGGTGAGCGACGAGTTAGCTTTAATCTCTGAGACCACATAGGATGCTTGGTATCTGAGGATATTAGATCTTGTTCGACGGGACAGGGGGAAATTTCAAGATTGGAGGGTCGACGTTAGTATGTTATTCCGACGTATATCAAGGAAGGGCAAGGCGGTATCCAGAAGACGATGTATAAACTGGTAAAAAGCTATTATTGGCCAAGGATGAGAGGCAGCATTGCGCGCCGGACTTGTGCAATCTGCCAGGTGGTGAAGCCTGATTTGCAAAAACCGGCATGGTTGATGGCTTTTCGTTGCAATGTAAGCAGACCTTGGGACATGTTATGCGTAGATTTTGTCGGGCCACTTCTTACGTCGATGGGGATATTCCTATATCTTGACCGTAGTAGACTATTTTTAAAAATTTTCCTTATTTTCCCAGTAAAGTATGTTAGCTACAGCTAAGCGAACTATTCTGGAAGAACAGATCTCGGTGTATGGGGCCCCCAAGTGGATTGTGTGTGACAATGGTGTTTAATTTAAGAGCAAGAAACTCTCCGACTTAGCGGAATCATATGCTGCTACCCTAAATTTCATGGCTTTTACCATCCACAAATCAACTCGGCGGGGCGTTATAATCAGACACTCAAGACAAAGCTTCGGGCTTACGATTTCGAAAACAATCGGAAATGGGATAAGCTTTTACCTAAAGTCGCATGTGCTATTTCGAACTCGACGCGCGAGGTCCTTAAGGCTACACTGTATTTTGTCTTATTCGGGAGAGAGATGCATGTCAGGAGAGACGAATCTCAACTTCCTGCCATGGACCTATGAGTTAGCCGACGTCAGCGGGGGAAAAAAAGGTCAGATTACTTGTGCGAGGGGTATTGTACATTTCGCGAGCCCGCGGAAGGGCAATCGCGTGGCACCCTTCTCAACACCTTAACTCAAGACGCAGCTGGCCTAGCCCCCTTTCGCACAAAAGCCAGCCCCCTTTTTTGTACGGTAACAACGTCAATAGTGAATAGCAAGAATTCACCTGTATTAAACCACTACATCACGCACTGCCTGTCTGAAGAAACAATTATTATAAACGAAAATAGAAGTAAGCGTTCTTAAGCTTGCGATCACCGACGTAGAACTTCGGTAGCAATAATTCATAATTTCTAAATACTACTCGTTCTCGAAATTCATCATAACAAAAACGCGATCCTTGGCTGACGTTCGGACATTGTCAAATCATAAACGCACTTTAATGATATTGAAAAACCCTCTACAAACGCTCATTAAATTAACAGATATTTTTGGATTTATTTTACTTACAAGCAATTCTACGAGACGCTAGAGTGAAGGAAATCTTTTTGGATCCACCTTCAAATAAACATATAATTACACGAATTAAAAAAAAAAAACATTTTTGAATCCTTCAATATGTCTTCAATATAGGCTGAATGATTTAATATATCATTATTGCATACGTTTGTAAACCTGCGAATGTATCGAAATCACTTTTTCGACTAGCTGCCTAAACTAACTCGATATGACTAGCTTTAACCGAATAATCAGACATTCTTTCTTACTGTACTTAAAATTATAATTTATTAGCATTATATTGTACCATCGTGTTCAGAATATGTCTCGCGTTTCAGTATTGATAAAGTTTCACTAACGCAGGTCGTCAGCAAACTACAAAACAATAGCCACCCTTAGAGAACGCTTTTACTCGAATGGAGAAGAGTCAGCAAGTGTAGTTATTATAGTCCTATCTAGGGTTCTTTTTTAAAATTAAGAGTTTGACTCGTAGACTTCTTTAGCAGAATAGATTTAGTAGATTCGGTGGTTGCGGACAACGTAGTCCATGCCATCATTTACTAGGTTAGGTTAGGTTAGAGAAGGGGAGTGTGATGGTTAGACATCACTTCCACTCGGAGGCCAAGAGGCCCATTGTGATTCCCTTCGTTTGTGTGGGTACACATAAAATTTACCTGTCCTATCACGTCGTGGCTGAAACCACTCCGTGCTCTTGATGAATCTTAGAAGATATTTATACAAAATACAAATAATATATCTGCATTAGCCACGTCCGCAATCTCTGTAAAGAATCTTCGGCCTAGCGACACTAGGCGTCGATTCTGGAGAGCTGGACAGTGGCAATGCAGATGTTGGATCGTCTCAGTTTCTTCCTCATCGCCGCAGCTCCGGCAGAGATCGCTGGATCCCGAGTCCCATTTCCGGAGCATTGCTCCAATGGGACAGTGTCCTGTGATCAATCCGACGAGCATACGGATCGAGTTACGGTCCAGCGCAAGGAGCTTCTTTGTTTTTTCCGACATTGAGCTCTGGCCACGATGATCTTGTCGTGTAGCTGTCGTTTCTTGTAAGCCAAGACGAGTTGGCCTCTTTGATGATTGTGTCGTTTATGATCCAGTATAATGCGCTGATCGGTGGTTGCAATGACGTGTCCGCTTTGCTGATGTCCATTTCAGACCCTTGCCTGGCCAGTTCGTCTGCTCTTTCGTTCCCTGCGATTGAGCTGTGGCCCGGAACCCAGCAGAGTTTAACTTTGTGGTGTCTGATGGACTTCAGTGAATCGCGACATTTCTTGACAGCCTTTGATCTCGTTATACAGGATTCTATTGACTTCAGTGCAGCCTGGCTGTCTACGAAGATGGTGATATCAGATGGTGGGATATCGGCTACCTGTAGGTGTTTGGCTGCTTTCTCTATTGTCAGGATTTCTGCTTGAAAAACGCTGCACAGATCAGGGAGTCTGAATGATTCCTGTTTGTGGAGGGTATCAGAGTAGAACCCGGCCCCAGTGCCTGTGTCCATTTTCGATCCGTTTGCCGTCATTTACTAAGAATTGATTTTTAATTAATTTATTTTATAATTATATTATCTATTAATAAATAAATCGGCTTTCGTCTATTGAACGTCTTCAGTGCAGAACAGTTGCCTTCTTAACAGCATTTGATTGAACCTGAACCGCTTCAGCTCATAGAGCACAGGATCCTCGTGAAAAAAGCGCCATTCTACAGCCGTTCTATAGTATTACGGGTTCTTACAAAATCTGAGGAAAGCTTCTGGAAAGATAAGTACATGCAGCTGTTGAGACTCCGTAACATTCTCGAATCAGTTTTATCAGGAAATATATGTATACTAGGGCGTCTCACGGCAATCTTATCGGCAACACATTAACATATTTTTTTATTGCAAATCAGTAATCTTCTTCTTCTTGGACGCGCTACATGTGAACCTGAGCCTAAACTAACAAGCGTATCCAGCTGGCGCCATCTTTTGCCAGTTGTTTCCAGTGCCGCACTCCCAGTTGGTTAAGGAGCCCTTCCATCTGTGTGCGCCACCCTAGATTCGGTCGTCCTCTGCTGCGTCTTTCCTCAGGGTTGGATTCGAAGACTCTTCGGGCCGGAACTGTGCTGTCCATTCGCTCTACAAGGCCTAGCCATCTTAGACGTTGGATCCGGAGTCATCGCACTAGGTCGCTGTAGAGCCTACAGTTCGTCTTTGTATTTTCTCCTCTACTCTCCGTTTATATAAATGGAACAATAGATTGAACGCAGAATTTTCCCCTCGAAGTGACCAAGGGCATCCTCATCCGTTTTCGTTAAGGTCCAAACCTCTGCGCCGCGCCGTAAAGGAAGACTGGGATGATCACTGATTTTTATAGTGCTAACTCGGTTTTTCGAGAGAGGGCTCTACTTCTCAATTGCTTGAACCCAAAGAATCTCTTGAACCCAAAGAATCAGCGGTTGGCAAGAGTAATTTTGTGATTGATTTCAGCGCTGGTGTTGTTGTCACAAAGTCCCTGACCACTTCAAATTTGTAGCCGTCAATTGTGACGTTCTGGCCCAGACATCCGTGCCAATATTTTTGAAAACAGCTAACGATGACGGTCGAGACTGGCATTTGTTGCCCCAACTTGCGGAGCTCACCCCTATAAGCACGTAGAGGCCGTGTTATAAAATAACTGAATATGCTCATTTACACCTTTTGAATTTTCAACAAAACAAAACCTTTCTATAACTTTGTTTATTTTTCCGTAGTACAAAAATGTTTTAACTACTTGCAAATCAAGTGTTCGCTTGTCCCTCTTACAAGCGTTTGATATTGTTGTGGAAACAAAATTCTATCGACTACCGCACTATTATGATAGACGAATCACAAAAGGTTAATCTATTACGTCTTTCGGTTCGTCATTTATCAAAAATAATTTTGAATTCAATTTTGGAGTCTATTTTTGATGTGAATAACCCTATGCTAGGGATGCAAGGCGATGCGCGGCTTGCAAATAATTGAGCTGAGCAAGATCTATTAAACCGTTTTATTGATTTTTTTTTTAAACTCATCACTTTCATTGATTCTGGTACTGTGCGTGGAGTGAATACTGATGGTGTCAAGTTTGGCATTTTTCCTTCAACAATATTTCTTGTTTTTTTTTGTTGATTTCAAAACTTTTAAGTCACTGTGGCCATGAGATTCGATTGTCATCAAGTTAGAACCAAAGAATTTTTTTGTGAGTTCTAATTCTTTTAAGGCGATCGGTGATTCCTTTTTTCCACCTGAAAGTTGATCTAAATCCAAGTAAAATTAATCTGAATGTGTGACATTGTATAGTCTTCTAAGTGCAAACTTTACATAATTGCTTTTTCTCTTGTAAACTTTAGTTTATTCGGATGGTGATACACATTTGAAGTTCTTCATTCTAACACAAATTTGGCCCTTTTAGCTCTCAGTTTTTTCGAGCTAATTTTTGCAATGAATGATTGAAACATTAACTTTTGTCAAGAAAGCCTTTATTCAAGTACATACATATTTACATACACCCGTGCAAGCTCAAGCTTCTTAACTTGCCTAGCCGAATTCTTGTCGATGCTTTTGAAGAGTCCATTAAGCGTTCGAAAACGCGACAAGGCTACATATGTTAGCCCAAGTGCTAATTCTGATTTGTCGATGTCCACTAGAGCTCTGGCAACTGAGTTGCCTTGACTTTTATGGACCCTAATTGCGTAAGCCAACTGAAGGAAACCGTTTCCTGATGCACGAGACGTTTCCTTTTTTGGATCCAGCTGTTTGTGGCGCTATTTTAATCAAGCCGTTGTAAAGAGTTGGTCCTTGATAGTTGTCAAATTTTACCAATATAGTACACATAGTGTTTGTACATAAAGGTGGTGTCACCATTACACAGACCTAGCTCGGTCCATAAGTTGTATTTCAACATTACTCGACAATTGCGGGCTAGCGTTAAGCATGCAGACAAACCATGGGCTTCATCAGCTGACTCGCGTAGAGCAGTGTCATTATTACGAACAGCTGTTATACATGCGACTGGCGAGTTAAGTTGGCGAAGCATATCTTGATTATATGAACATACATCATCTTTTTTGGCTATAATCCGAATAGCATCTTTAAATTCGTTGACGATTGATAAGTTGTTCACTAAAAATCTTGATTGCAGCAAACTGTAATCTACAGTGGACAGAGTGCCAGTAGCCATTCGCCCAAGAGTTTCTCGAAACGCCCGCTGTTCATTTCCTGATTGTCTCATGATCTCTGTTAATTCAAATACTTTTGTAAACTGCTCAAATAATAAGCATCCATGTACCGAAAGCTCATTGATGGGAACAGATGGTGCGAGGAGTGACCGATCGAGTACTGGAGGCAATTGATTAAAATCTCCAATAAGGTACAGAATGACATTACAAAAAGCTTCATTTTGACGATTAGGGTAGGTTTGTCTTAGTCGCGTATCAATTTGAACCAACAATCGGGATTCGCATATCGATGTCTCTTCAAGAATATAAACTTTAACAGCATTCATTGACTCCTGAAAACTGAGTTCCGAATCTCCAGCACGATCAGATAAGTTTCCAGGTGTACTGTTTGGCCGTGGATGTTGTTCACTGCAACACCGATTGTTGGCATTAGCAAAACACTGCAAAAAACCTCAGCGCTGTTCAATTGTTTAAACCATATGAGAAATTAGGAGAGACTTTGCAGTTTCTGCATCACCAACCTGTCGTTGAGGATGTGTAATAACTTTTCAGAATCAGACTAACATCATTAAATATTTTCGGCATTTCTTTTCATCAGTCGATGTATCCATGTTTCTGGAAATCTGTTAAACCACGTCGGATTCAACGACAACGCAATTTTTTTACAACTAGATGTCGCATGCCTATCTTTATTATTATGCAACACAAGTTGGAAGATGGAATGTTAGCGGAATCACTAGCTGCTCACCGTCGGTCTTCATTAATGGACTAGCCATACTAGCCATACTCCGCTATATAAACCTAATTGAACTGAACTGAACAATCAGTTGCTTCCCTTTTTGGCTAAGAACAGAAAGTCTTCATCCATTCAAATATCTTGCGCTTGTACGAGTATACGGCTCAGTTGAACAGGGATAGCTGTAAGTCTTTGTTGTTACATTCAAACGTTACATTTGACAAAGAAGATATGTAAGGGGCATCCCAAAATGATAGAGCCATCGAAAAGCTTGGAAGCACAGACAATAAATCAAAAGTACTAACAATAATAAAAATAAATAAAATAAGTCTAAGTCTAAGTCATGATTATCTAAAAAAACATACTTATTTTCTAAAATTCTTTCCAAATTTAATAGTGCACAGTGTTTAAAAGAATAAAATAATTTTGATGTCCCAAAATGATAGTGTCACTGGTTGTATCTATATTCTGCCCACAGTTAACGTTCGATGAATTTTCCTCAATTTTTTTTTTGAATTTTTAATTCATTCTTAATCGATTTTGCTTATAACTATTATTTAACGCTAGACAAAAATGTTTAAAACTAGCTTAATTATCCTTACAAATTTAAATATCTTACTGGCCCTTGGCGGACACTCTAAAACAAACAGTACAACTTAAACCTATGTCTTTCGACAATTATATGCAAACTTATAATATCTTAAGATAAGAAAATTTAATTTTATTAGAGAAAAAAACTTAGCACATGATCGCTTTTTTTGTATATAATAAAACTTAAGCCTACCTTAACCTATCTAAACCTAACTTATTCTAGCTTAATTAAAATATATACAGGGTGTCCCACGAGCAGTGTGCCAAAAAGCTATAGCGTGTAGGTCTGGTCAAGACAAGAAAAAAATCGTATGGGAGGGGGGGGTCTATTCCCCCCCGTTTAGCCGGGAGGGGAAATTTTCTAAAAAATTGACTTAATTTGGAAAAAAAAAATTATTAAAAATCAAAAATCAACAGTTACATCCACAATGCCGTGATATACTTTTTTGTAAAGCCAGGAACCTCTTCTTTCATCTTGTTTTTAAACGTTTTTAGGAAGGTTTTAAGGAACAGTTTTTGAGAAATTAATTTTCAAACTCAAAATTTTTAAAAAAAAATAAAAAAAAAAAATTTCGAACTATTTTTTTTCAAAATTGTATGTAATTAAGTACTAATTTTTTTCAAAAATTCAATTCTCTTATTAGTTTTTAGTTAAAAACAGAAAACCGGATGCAAAAATGTTTTGTAGTTTTCGAGAAATTAAAAAAAACCCGAACCATTTTTTTCTAAGAAAAATCTTTTTTTGGTTTTAACGCGGCTGGACTTGTAGGCAAATTAATGTATGAAACATTGACCTCTTTTTTATTATTTTTAAAAAATTTGGAGTTTTATTATAATAAATTTTCAATATGATCCCCATTTTTTAGAAGGCAAAGATTATATCTCCTTCTAATGGCTGCACATAAGTCTATGCTTGACAAATTTTCCTGCAATTTGACTTTCAGTTGTTCCAAAGATACTATTTCCACTTCGTAAACATAATTCTTCATGAATCCCCACACATAACAATCTAGAGGAGTTAAATCTGGTGATCTAGGTGGCCGTTCCGTGGGGCCCCTTCTTCCGATCCAACGGTCACTAAAATGATCATCCAGCCAGTTTCTAACCCATAAGCTCTAGTGTGCTGGTGCTCCATCTTGCTGGTAGATTAAATTATCTGCTATGGCCAAACATTACAGCTAAAGCGGTGTTGTGATTTATTTTGTTTTTTGTTGTGTGGATTGGTGCTACTCCAATGATGCAAATTGTGGAAGTTAGTAACCCCATCTCTGGTAAACTGTGCTTCATCCGTCCAGAATATCCTTGCAAAATAGTTTCGTTCAGTTTCATCTCGAAGCAGTAATGATCGACAAAACTCTGCTCTCAAAAACTTGTCGTTTGAGGTGAGTCCCTGAACTGGCCTAAAATGGTACGGGTGTAAGTTTTCGGTATGAAGCACTCTCCATACTCTAGATTTGGGCACTCCAAGCATAATAGCCATCCTCCTTGTACTAAGGGAGGGATTGCGTCGGACCAAATTCAAAATTCGGGTAGAACCCATCGGCGGCGGGCGGACCCAGACGAAATTCGCAGGTCAGTTTTCAGGCGTTATCAATGAAAAAAAAAGAATTAATCCAGGGTTATTCCAATAGTGTATCACTTTATAAAACTCCGAATTTTTTAAAAATAATAAAAAAGAGGTCAATGTTTCATACATTAATTTGCCTACAAGTCCAGCCGCGTTAAAACCAAAAAAAGATTTTTCTTAGAAAAAAATGGTTCGGGTTTTTTTTTAATTTCTCAAAAACTACAAGACATTTTTGCATCCGGTTTTCTGTTTTTAACTGAAAACTAATGAGAGCATTGAATTTTTGAAAAAAAATTACTACTTAATTACATACAATTTTGAAAAAAAATAGTTCGAAATTTTTTTTTTTAATTTTTTTTTCAAAATGTTGAGTTTGAAAATTAATTTCTCAAAAACTGTTCCTTGAAACAGCTTCGTTTAAAAACAAGATGAAAGAAGAGGTTTCTGGCTTTACAAAAAAGTATATCGCGGCATTGTGGTAGTAACTGTTGATTTTTAATAATTTTTTTTCCAAATTAAGTCAATTTTTTAGAAAATTGCCACTCCCGGCTAAACGGGGGGAAATAGACCCCCCCCTCCCATACGATTTTTTTCTTGTCTTGATTAGACCTACACGCTGTAGCTTTTTGGCACACTGCTCGTGGGACACCCTGAATATATATGTATGTATATAAATTATATACATAATACATATTTAATATACTGTATATTTGTTCAATTTTAATATAAATATTATATTTTTTTTTGTTTTTGTTTTTATTGTTTTTTTGTTTTAATTTTTGTTTTGCCATATACTACTACTACCTACCCTACCCTACCCTAGCCTATGTAAGCCTGCCATTGGTGTTAGGCAGGCCTTGCAACTCATTGCTCTTGCAACTTGGCTTCGAAATAGTTTGATCAGAAAGTTATCCACCCGTACAATCCTAGCCCTATTGTATAGGTCCTATCTAGCCCGAGACAAGTAACGAGACATTGTCTCTCAAACCCCCGAATCCTTTCCATTAAGCTGGCTCTCATATTGAACCAGGCGGGACATCCATAGGCAACCCTGGGCCTGATTAAGCAGATTACCTTCACTCTGGGATGAATTTGGCTGCTATGAAACAGCCATCTTGTCATAGGGAAAGCACCCCGGGCCCTTGCCAGACATATCATCTACATGTTTGTCAAAATGTAGATACTGTGTAGCACGATCCCAAGGTATCTGCATACACTTTGTCTCGCCAGTGGAAGCCAATTTTTTCTATTGTCCCGAGAGGCCCTAGACGGAGGCGTTCTGAACAATACAGATCGATGAATCCTCCTTTTTTTGAAATTGTGTCGTGGAACCTGTTTGGCATTGAGCTTGCTAATCTTTGGATTGTTTCCTTTTTAATTTTTTGCCAACTGTCCATAATTGCGTTCTTAAGCTCAAGATCATTATTAAATTGCCGTCGCCCAGCATACACCATCCTTGCTAATATGCCCCATAAGTTTTCGATTGGGTTTAAGTCTGGCGAGTGTATATATTCACCACGTGAATTGGAACATTATCCCGTTGAAATTCCATGAAATGTTGGCCCAGTCCTTCAAGAAATTGTATAAGGGTTTCCTCCAACGTGTCTTGGTATTTCTCCGCATTCATTCTCTTAGGAACAATTGCTAAATGGGATGTTTCATACCAATTAAAGGCGCCCCGCCCCATACCATTACACTACCTCCTCCATGCTGGTGTTTCAAGAAAGAAATTTCTCTTTTTCTTATATCATGCTATTAGTGTGCCCGTCCGTCCGGTCTGTCTAAATTTAACTTTTTTTCCTCACTCCACACAACTTTTCTCCATTCTTTATTAAAGGTGCTTTCGAACCCAGTCCAATCTGGTCGTCCTATGCTGTATAGCATTTCGTAGCCGACCGGGCGCCTTTACAAATCTGTGAACGGTGGACTTGGTGGCTTCTATTCCAGGACAAGCTGCAACACGTCAAATACTGTTTGTGGAATTAGACAATTCCTTTAAAATGCGCCTTTTCTGGTGATTAGTTAATATCGGTGGACGGCCTGATGGTTTTTGTCGGCCATAAAGAGTCCCCAATTTTTTAAAATTATGAATGAGGTGATGGAAATGATTTAATTTTGCCAATTTCACGCGTAGATTTGCCACTTTTCAATAATTCAATTATTATTTGACCTTTTTCGAATTCACTCAACGAATTTCCTCTTCCCATCTTGATAATGATAACTCAAACGCGAAATGATCGACACTGATCGAGAGCAAATCATCGCTATTCATACAGCCACGGAGTACACATTGTGAAACATATTAAAATTTACCGTTAGAGAAAGGAAACAGCTGCAGTCGGAGTTTGGCTCTATCTTTATGGGACACTAAATTTGTGTGGGTTTGCCCAAATGACTGCAAATATCAGTTAATACTTCGAAATAGTTGGAATTTTGAGTATATTTTATATTTTTGAATATGTTTCGAAGAACTGAGTAATTTTTTTTCGCGTTAACTTATAATAAAAACTTATTTAAGGCTAATCCTTAAAAAGGGAACGAGAATATGTTTTCCTCACAAATGAGGCTGATTCACCGAAAATGTGGATTTTCGAGCTAAACAAGGTTTATTTAAGGGAGGTTTTGCTTTTAGCCTTCAATTCCAAAAAAAACTGAGGCTAACGTGCGTCGTATAATCACAAAAAAGTACGGTTTCTACACGATACGTCCGTATCGTGAATAGTTTAAAAGCTACAAAGGGATGACGTAAAAGACAGGGAACGTCCCTAGTTTTGGCGATTTATTTTTCAATATAGTCTCCTTCTCGATGACCTCTGCATTCGACTGAAATGTCTGCCCGGCGAGTGACTTTTTCAAGTTTGGAAACAGAAAGAAGTCGGACGGGGCCAAATCTGGAGAATACGGTGGATGGGGCAGCAGTTCGTAGCCCAATTCGACCAATTTGGCCGTGGCGAGGGCGGAGGTGTGAGCCGGTGGGTTATCATGGTGGAAGAGCACTTTTTTCTTCGCCATGTGGGCCCGTTTTTTCTTCAATTCGGAGTCGAATCGGCCCAATAATTGGGCATGGTACAGCCCTGTGACCGTTTGCCCTTCTCCAGGTAGTCGATGTGGATCACATATTGTGAATCCCAGAAAACGGTGGCCATCACCTTTGAGGCCGATGGGACGGTCTTCGCTTTCTTCGGAGTACGTTCGCCGGGTGAAGTCCACTGTTTTCATTGTTCCTTGGTCTCTGGTGTGTACCAGTGGACCCATGTTTCGTCGACTGTCATGAAACGAAGCAGAAACTCCTTCGGATTGCGCTTAAACAGCGTTAAACACTGCTCTGAAGTGGTCTCCGGAGTGAGCAAACGCGGCACCCATTGCGCCGACAGCTTTCTCATGCGCAAAATTTCATTCAGGATATGACCCACGCGATCTTTGAAATGCCTACTGTCTCAGGTATCTCGCGCAACTTCAATCGGCGGTTTGCCAATACGAGATGGTGGATTTTTATCACGTTATTCTCCGTGGTAGCCGTTTTCCGGGCACCTGGACGTGGCTCATTAAAAACCGACGTGCGACCACGTTGAAATTCGTTAAACCAATTTTTGATGGTCGCCATCGAAGGAGAAGAGTCACCGTACACAGCATCCAAACGCTCTTTGATTTCGCTGCGCGATTTCCCTTCCAAAAGCAAGAATCGAATCACCGACCGATATTGCTCTTTTTCCATTATTCTAAAATCCGCGGATACTCCCGCTTCCACACGCGGTCAAAACAAAACTACGAGTCCGATCCGGCTGATATTTCGACAGTAGCCGTCTACTAAAATATACTACACGATATTAAGTTGCTCTTATCGGACCACCCTCGTACCTGCGTACTTGAAATGTTGACTGTGTCATTTGGCGAGTTTAATTTAAAACTACGAAAAAGTTGTGAGGGAGCGAACAAACAGAGCAAAGAAGTTGATCGTGTTTAACATGGCAAACACTAGCGTCGATCTCTGTCCGTGCTCAATCTAAGCTGACACACAACCTCCACGCGGTCTTTCCTGGACAGCTGGTGTGACATCCGCCGGGTACTTCCAACTTGGAGATTGTACTTAGGGTTAACATCCCTATCGCGGCAAACGAATCTTGTTAAGAAGCAACAACAAGCCTCGCATACGGACGGATACAATATTGACAACCCATATAAACGAAAAGATCTGGGAGTCTACACTTGGAATGTGCGGTCCCTTAATAAACCAGGTGCAGACAACCAACTGGAAAAAAAATCCTCGACCGCTACAAAGCAGATATAACCGCACTCCAAGTGCGATAGGATGAACCAGCCAAAAAAAGGATGAAAAACTGTGGTATTTATTACGGTAACTGTTACAGGGAAAATAAACAACGCCTCTTCGGATGCGGATTTGTGATTCGAGGAAGACTCCGATAAAAAGTCCTAAACTTCCGGTATGTAAGCGAACGCCTCATAACAGTCCGCATCAAAGGTATTCTTGGAAATATAAGCGTTATATGCGTTCATGCCTCTACGGAAGAAAAAGATGATCGACTCAAGGATGACTTCTATGATCTCCTGGACCGATCGTACGCCCAATGCCCCAGCTATGACACCAAAATTGTACCAGAGGACTTTAACGCAAAACTGGGCAAAAAAGACATATTTGAGACGATCATAAGCAAACATAGCCTACATAACACCACATCCGACAACGGACTCAGGCTACTACCTAGAAGGGCGTAACCTCCTGGCAGCAAGCACACGATTCCCACATCTCAACATCCATAAAGGAACTTGGTGGTCACCAGATCAGCCGACCATCAACCAGATTGATCACGTTGCCATCGACGCCAGACCCTCCTCCAGCATCCTAGATGTACGAACCTTCCGAAGAGCCATTCCAATCACAAACTTGTTGTGGCCAAGGTACGTATGGGGATATCAAGGATGCTACGGAGTCGAGCAAGACAGCAAGAGTTTGATGTCGGAAGGCTACAATCGTAGAAGCGGCTGGATATGAGTTGGAAGGGCGCATGCACCAGCTCATCTGTAAAATATGGTCGGAAGAAAGTATGCCCCACGAATGGAATCTCAACCTCGTTTGCCCAGTCCATAAGAAATGTGCCAACTATAGAGGAATAAGTCTCCTTAACATCGAGTACAAGATTTTCAGAGCCTGAACGCCTGAAAACCTTTATAGAGAAGTACCTCCCAGTCTGGTTTACGGCCGGGTAAATCTACAATAGACCAAATTTTCACACTGCGGCAGATCTGGAGAGGACCTAAGAGTTCGAAATCGACACCCATCACCGTCTCATCGTTCTTAAAGCCACGTATTACAATGTGCATGGAGACGAACTATAAAGAGCCATGTCTAGTTTTAAGATCCATGCCAACGTCATCAGATTGTGCAAGATAACAATGATGTCAAAAAAGGATTTAGACAAGGTGACGCACTGTCATGTTACTTTGTCAACATCGTGCTTGAAAAGATCATACGAAACTCACTTGTCAACATAAGAGGTACGATCCATTTCAAGTCTGCGCAATTGCTTGCGTACGCGGATGACATTGACATAATTAGGCGAACACAGCGAGACGTCAATGCTTCTGAAGCATTGCAGCAGAAGCGTCTATAATGGGTCTATCGGTAAACGAGGGTAAAACCAAATAAATGATGTCATCCAAAAAAGTCACACAAAACCGACATCTTGGCCATAACGTCACAATTGATGGCTTCGTGAGCAGCGACAACAACACCAAACGAAGAATTACTCTTGCCAACCGCTGCTTCTTTGGGATCAAAATGCAATTGAGAAGTAAAGCCCTCTCTCAAGGTATCATCAAAGTAGCACTATATAAATCACTACTCATGCCGGTCCTCCTTCGAGAGGAAAATTCTGCGTTCAATCTATGGTCCCGTTTATCTGAATGGAGAGGAGAAGAAGATACAACGACGAACTGTATGGGCTGAGCAGCGACATCGGCCTAGTGCGACGTCTCCGGATCCAACGTGTAAGATGGCTAGGCCATGTAGAGCGAATGGACAACACAGCTTTGGCCCGAAGAGTCTTCGAATCTAACTCTATCGAATCCGTCTTTTCGAACGGCGTTTCTTCACGAAAGAACTGCTGCTCCAGCTGCGAGAAAAAAGGTATTTGTGGCCGGTGTCGATAAGTGGATCCCTTACGATAATCCAAAGCAAAAAACAGCGAAGTTCTTGCTGTATATTTGGTAGGACCAGCTCGGGGTGGTGTACGAATATTGTGAGTTGTTGCAAAGGGATGAAAGTATTACAGGAGCTCGCTGCCGAACACAATTAATGGGTAGCCGGCGAGCATTGAATGAGAAATGGCCACAGCAAGAGCAAGGACAGTGTTCGACCACGTGTTGCTCAGATTGTTAAAATCTACTTGAAAACACTTAAATGAAACATCTGAGCCGCCGTATTCTCCAGATATCGCCCTTTTCAACTGCCACTTGATCAGTGACCATTGGTCTAGCTAAATAGAACTTCCGATCTGTCAATACCGGCAGTTTTTCCAACGCTTATTTGGAATGCTGCCAGGAAGATGGGCAGAAGTTTTAACTAGCGACGGACAATGCTTTCAGGAATCAATATGTAACCAGTTTTCGGAAATAAAGCATCAAATTTTGAAAAAAAAACGAGGATTCCCATTCGGACACCTGGTACCCACTTCCAGTTTATTTGACTTCGTTATGTGCGAGGAAAGAAACATTTTAAAACAGTTTGATTCACGAAACCTCGAACAATCTGCTTGTAAAAGGCAAAACAATCGGTCGTGACCGCTTAACACCGTTTTTCATTATCATACATAAGTACCATGGGAAAATTACGGACCAAACACCTGATGACATTGTACAAAACAAACACTTTTGATCATGTAGAGGATCGTCGTACAATATTTAGGAATTTTTTTTTTAATATGGGAGCCATAATTACGGAGCGGACATAGAATCACAGGTCTAATTAGGTAATAAAAATTGAGAATTCGCAAGGTATTTAGTCTAAAAAAAAAAACAAAAACTTACATATTTAATCGGTAAATATCCACTTGACCCTTATTTTTTTCAAATTCGGAATACAATTCACAAACAGTAAAAAATCCACTTCAGCTCTTTTTCACACTTTCCCGCCACGTGCCATACTACTTGGGACACCACTTTTAGTATGTTTGCACTAAAACACAACTTCCTTCCGGAAATGGCTCTTAACTTTCGTAAAAAAAACTGCGAACCAAAGCCTCGACGGCAGTAACAACTACCACGAAAAACACCGACGTTATCTGAGCAATCTAATTCGGAAAACGTGCTCTCAATTAGGACCGCGTGCAGATATTGTTCGTCGCGCACTAATCACTTCATCCGTCCCGGAAGACCACTGAACAATTGCTGTTGTGCCTAGTAATAGAGAACATGCCCTTCAACCTATAGAACTCGTATCATGGCATAATGATCGGTTGTGCTAGGAAACGAATAACAACCCTCGTCTTATCGCATATCAAAGGAAATCCACTTTCAATGGGGTTTGTTATTTTAGAGGGTTGATTGTGGTTTCTATCATGCTGCGCTTTCGAGGGGTTGCTGGGTTGTGGAAGGCGTGGCGATGTAAGGAAGTCTCAGCCAATGGTTAACGTTAGTTGAACCGCGCCAGCTCCACTCGATGGGGATGAATACTGGAGGTGATATGGAAAAGAGCTTTTCAGGCAGCCATTTTGCCGAATTGAAAGCTGGGAAAAGTTAAACTATTGTCTGATATACAAGGGATGATAAAATGGAACCTACTTTCTATGGAATCATTATTGCAATCAAATTAGATTTGTTTTCAACATCGGCTTGCTTCAAAAGGATCCGTTTTGATGTTGGATTATGTCGTTAAAATATATACAAGCTGTAAAACTTACATAAATGAAGGTGTGTTCGTGCCTATCTAGGATTGTCACACGTTTTAACTTTTTTTTTTCTTCAGCGATTTAAAAATTGGAAGGACTGAATCGTGACAGAAACATTTTCATTGAAAGGAAACACCAAGACAGGACGAAGAAACGACTTAAAATATATCGATTTTAAGCTTGTGGACTATCATCATAATGACATTTTCCATTGACATTGATTTGAATACTCTGTTTTAAACCTTTCTGAAACCCAGCTCGTTGAGCTTACCGATCTTTTTTTTTCTGGAGCGAGAACTTGAATTTGTTTTGCACCAAAGACTTTGAAATACACTACTTCACTGTGTACATCCCTTTTTAGACAACTAGGAAACTAAGAAAGAGGGCGATTGAGACGGAGATTTAGACAAGGAGAGCTGATGTTTGAGTCGAAACAGTTTTTCGCATTAACATTCCGCAGCATACGGGAGATAGGTTCATTGGAGTCATAGGTAGAAGAGACCTGGATTTCGTGTATTACGAGGGTTAATGTTAAAAAAGATAAATTTATAAAGGGTCGCGTAGTAGATGGTACCTGAGAGGAGTCGATGGATGAAAAGGATATCCTTCTTCGTTCTTCCAGCGAGATCAAATTAATAAGTTTTAGGCGGTCTTAATAGCTAGGTAGAATGAGAAGAATATCCCAGGGTAAGCCACAAAGAGCAAAATGGAGAAAACGACGTTGGATACTCTTGATTCTGGAAATGTGTTAATGATAGTAAGGAGACCACACTTGAGAGGCGTATTCAAGAGTAGGGCGAACAAAGGTTATATAGAGAGACTGAGTGACGTAGGGATTGAAAAACTCTTTAGACCATCGTTCACGAAGCTGAATGCAGAATTGGCCTTAAGAATTACTCGTATATGGTTGATATGTGCAACGAAATTGAGTTCCTAATTGCATAATACGCCAAGATTGCAGTTGGTAATGATATTCTGAGAAATTGATCTTGAAGATCTTAGCGTCGGCGGCGTATAGAGAGATGTGGGAATGTTTGATAACCATTTCGATATCGTCAATGGTAAGGGTAAAAAGAAGCAGACCTAAATGATTGCCTTGGGGGACACCGTAGGATGCAAGGAAGGGGCTAGAGAGGCCAGATCTAAAACCAACACTGTAGTAGCGATTTTCCAGGTAAGAGGATATCGCCTTTAATAAGATGAGTTCAAGCCAAGGTAAGGCAGTTTGAAGAGTATTAATCTGTGTCAAAATTTTATCAAAGGCCTTACCGAAGTCAGTTGAGATGACATCGACTTCCTTGCCATTTTCTAAGGTTGAAACGGTGAAGGATACGAATTTAATAAGATGGTTGCAGAACTGCATTTGAGAAAGCCGTGTTGTCTGGGGGGATTACAGACTTGCATTGAAAACATAAATTATCATAGAAAATACTTTCGAAGATATTGGATATATGAGACAGTTTGGCAATGGGACCGTAGTTTTTAATGCCATTCTTCGGACACTTTTTGTATTATAAAAGTATTATAAAAGAAGTTTTTAATATCCGGAGAAATTCACCTCGAGAAAGGCATATGCTGAAGATTTTTGAGAGAGGTAGAGAAAGGGAGGAGGAACATTTTTTTAAAAATATAGCAGGGAGGCCGTCGCGGTCAGGAGTGAATTCATCATTAAAGTGCTTTAATCTTTTTTCGATGATATCGGGGTTAACACTACGAGGGAGAAATGATCCAAAGGAGAAGTTTGGTGAATAGTTGACCTACATAAGTAGGATCGGATGCAAAGGAGTCATGGATGAAAGATTGATTGAAAAATGTGGCAAAAGGTTGGCGATGTTATGAGGATCATTGGAAGTTTCATCATTGAAGGAGAGAGAGTTTGGGTAGACACCAGATTTTCTTTTGAAGTTAATAAACTGAAAGAAGGACTTGGTATCATTTATAAGGTTGGTTTGCATCTCGACAAAGTATTATTGAGAGTTATAAAGCTCTATAAATTACAATATCTCAAAGTATTGATAGATGATTGTCACGGTCCACAGGATACCAGTTACCGAACTAATGGCACCGAGGAAATCAGCCAACACTGATAGGGCGCCAATGCGGAGATCACCGAACGCGTCCGCTGTGGAAATGTAGCGATTTAGTTCATGGATCATTGAGGTCTCGCGATGACCGTACATAACCAAGTGTTGTCCTTTCAATTGTTTAGCTTTAGCCGAGCTACCAGACACATCGATCCAAGTCTTGGAAAAGAAAGCAAACGATCCCAACATGAAGACAATGTACACAACAGAGAGACCACGAATGATTCGACCTGGTCGCAGTGGTTAATCAACAAATCGCCTTTTTCCTTTCTAGTTCATTAATTCGTCGGCGTCAACTCAGCGAGTTGGTCTCATTTAGTTTCGTTGTGTTTTCGTTGGAGATTAGTGGGAACATTGGGTAATTTATAAAATTTCCTGTGAATCGAATTTGTGCCAACTGACAGATAAATACATTAAACTGTAGGTCTCGTTCACTTGTATGAAAAATAACATAAGTGGATGAGAGAAGCTTGGCTCTGGCTCCCCGTGAGCTGTAACGCCATCTAAGAAGAACATGAATTCACAAAGCATGAAATTAAAACCCCTCAAGACCTTCCACGACGCTTTGCATGAATAACTTCAGAAAGTGAACCTTCGAAAAATCTTGCTTGAGGATCTTGTTTGTGGGTTCAATCAAATTAATCCAAAATCTTTGAATCCTTGAACAAAAACTCCAAAAATATTTAAAAATCAGAAGACTTGTAACCACATTTGGTTTCAGACATCGCTTTCTTCCTATATACTCGTAATAAACTTTTTCCTCTAGGAAGAATGAGTCTTCAGAATGGCGAAACTTCAGAGTACGTACTATGGGAGTAGATTGTCTTCTGCCACTATTGGTCGTAGTGCCCCTTTTTGCTAGCTTAGCATATAATATTAAGAAAAATAAAACATAAAAAATCAACCTGGGCAAGGGTCTACGAGCATATGTAAGCACAGTCTGCATAGCATCAGCCATGATCGATTAGTGTTGCAGCCGTTATGCGGCTACGGATGTTATGCACCCACCGTTGATGTGGAAAAAATTGGACGAGATCGTCAGAGTTTTGCCAACCAAGTATTCCTTAAGCTCCTTAAGAATCGCCGCTGTAGATTTTCAAAACTGCGGCAACAAAACGAAGCTTCTCGGCAAATAAGAAAGAACAAAAAAAGCGGGTGGTGTAAGCACTGAAGATCGAATATCTTATCCATGAATAAAATTATGATGCCAGGGCTATGAAGCACCAAGGGTAGCCTGCAGTCGATACTGCCTTTCCATACCTTTCATACCTTTGATGATTCTTTCAGCATGGACAAAGATGATCAAGAATTGCATTCTCCTGAGACGAAGTTGGCAAATCGCCTGCTAAGCCCTTTAAAATGGTTTGGGACCTGGTTAGCAGCATACCAGATCATAAATCAAACTTAACCGGAAAAATGTTGACCCCATCGAATGCCTAAGAGTTAAAAAGACGTATGAGAACCTTCGCCTCCTTTTTTCTTATGTTCTTGACAAATCAGACTCGGAAGTAAAACAAACACACAGTACAATGATCTTCATTGTTGATTCCGACCATACATAAATTTATTCAAAGCTGATATTGCACCCTAACTTGTTTCTTGTTCTGTCTTGCAACAGTCACATGGTCTATTTGAACTTGAAGTCTTCGTTCCGATTGAAACAAACCCGGTCCTCAGCATAAGCAATCTAAAATTATTTTCATTAAATTTTGACGTTTATCGCGAAGATGGCTTCGTTTACCAACAGGTCCTGGAAGTAATGAGTTCGTGTACTTCTAAAAAAAGAAAGGAAATACAAGTCTTTGAAATGCCTGATTACATTTTGAATTATATCCGCATCCGAAATTCTATTAAGAGACATTGGCAACGTTATAGGCTACCAGTCTATAGGTTATACCTTAAATATTACAATAAGCTTATTTCTAAGGAAATAGAAAAGCAACGGAATATTAATTGGAACTTAAAGCTATCTTCTCTATATAAAAGTTCCAAGCCCTTCTGGAATATTATGAAAGTTGTTAAAAATAAGAACAGAAGAATTCCAACACTTCAAGATTCCGGAAATGTGCATTTTACGGATGATGATCTTCTTTTCCTTTTTCCGGCGTTGTTATGGTCAGAAGTGTAGGACCATAACCTTCCCACTTAACTGCATTCCTACTGGTCCGCTTGTTGGGTCCGCCGGTTTGACCTCAGAAAGTAGCGGCAGGCTTCCCGGTTTGGGATTACTTCATTGCTGAGGCCAATTAAATGCTGGTGTTTTTGCTGTTTGCACCAATTGTTTTTCGGCCTGCCTGTTTTTTTTTTGTGACACGGGGATGCTCCAGATTTTTTTGTTTGATCTTACTCTTACAACACCGGTAATCTCCAGTCGTGTCAACCCACTGATTTGCATGTACACTTGTGGGGCAGTTTAATGGTGGTATATGTGTCCCTAGGCTCACCTTGGTGTTTTCTAAATTGCCTAGATGTGATTTTTGTTTACCTTTGTTTTTAGTCGCCTTTTACGACAAGCGAGAGGTATCGCTGCAGAGATATTCTTAACCCGTCCCTGCACGGAAAATTTTACTAATTATAAGGCTAATTTATTCTCCTCAACTTTTTTGAAAAATCATTTTGTTTCCCAACATTTAGACGACTCTGCTACCAACCAAATTGTTAGTGTAACTACTAATGCCATCAAAAACATAACTTGTAAAAAAAAGCAAGTCTCGCAACTCAGTTCTTCTACCGTAAAAAGTTGTGAGATCTATGTAATACCAAGTCGGTTAATTTATTCAGCCCCTACTTAAGGGACCTTCTGTCTTAAGTTATTACGTAATTAGCTAACCTAACAACATCTTATATTGACCATATTAATATTAAAAATCTTTTATGTTTTAAATAAATAGATTGACTTGTCCATCGCATGCATCTCACAAGTAATACATATTATATTAAATTAGATTGTTTAGTGCGATTGCCAAGTCAATCTATTGAGCTGTCGCATGTTAATAGTAAGTTCATCGTATACGAACAGTTCAATCCACAGATTCGGCATACTGAGGGAACCTAACAACTTGTTAGTTTCAGCAGTTGAGTGTTTTCAAAAGGTGACTTTTCTCTTACCGGCGGAAGCGGTAAAAGATCCCCGAAAAGTACAAGATGTTTTTTTCCAAACCACCCATTCTGATCATCGCTTGTGTCAAATATCTCAGACAAGCGTAAATGAATATATGTTAAAGTAACATTGGATATCATCGACACTTCGTCTATGATAAACAACACTACTTCTTTCAATCTGATCTCAGAACTTGGAGCACTTCATCGGAAAGTGGCTTGTACCTCGGTGTTTGCTTGTGTTCCACAGGCAGCTGCAATAGTCTGTGTATAGTCAATCCATTCACATTGAATGCAGCTATGCCTGTTGGAGCACTAACTGCCACTTTTTTGTTTAAATACATCTTAACCCAAACTTTCAGAGTTTTTATTAAAAAGCTCTTTCCAGTGCCACCAGTTCCACTCACAAAACAGCGTAAAACGTCAGCGTTATTATCAGTTGTGTTCATTTTATGTGTGATCATATCGAAGACTCTTTTTTGATCGGCATTAAGTTTTGTGATCATACTTTGAAGATCAGTCTTCTCTTCTTCTACCAGATTTATTCTGTGAAAGTCATCCATTGCGTTTGCAGCTTCCACAGCTTCAAAGTCTAAAGGGTTTTCAGGACCATCGTCATCATCAACAATTTCCCTTTCTTCGTTTATCTCAGCAACTTTAGATTTTATCATTTCACATACTTTTTGTATCTTATATCTTGACTCTATCATTGAATTACAATAATCGACTCCTTCTTTTAAATCTTCTTTCGCCAAATTAAAGGCCTCCGTGTAAGTATCACACCCCATTTTGAGTTCATCTAAGGAACGCCATGGCTTGAATAAAAGAAGTAAAGAGAAGAAGTATTTCTCTGGTACTTGTTCTCCGTCGTAGAAATAGTGATTGATCAAATATGGGTTATCTCTTCTTTTCAGGAACTTTTTACCGTCATTTATCTCGTAGCACTCGACTTTAAAGGAGACTGGGCGTGTTTTAACAATATCGTAATTTTGAGCGAAACTGTACAAGTTAGTAGTCTCCAACTCTTTAGGCCGTTTGGGATAGTGGTCATCAATCTAAGACTCGTAATAAATATCGGTGGACTCCGGTTCCAGCATCATCATATCAGATTTAGATTTAACGCGCCGGTTACGAAAGATGTTGACGTCCAGCCATCGAATTGTTGTGGTAGGATCTGTACCGTACAAATGAATACCAAGTAGAGTGTCACTGGCACTCTCTATTAGATAAAACTCTAAGGCCAATGTTAAACAGGCGGCTTATTAAAGGTTTTGTAGAGTTTATGTCTTGAAAGATATCAGCAACATGAGTTTTCTCGCTTTTGGTGGTATATTTTGCAAATGTAACTTTGTAATCCTATGTACTAGAAAACCCGTGGCCGGACACCGAACATACAATTTGTTTTAAAATTGATTTAATTATAAGTTCATCAAATGGTTATTAAATATATGTACATAATAAAGATATTTATTTTATATTCCGTCAAATACATGAACCACATTGACCACTAAACCCAATTCCCCAACCGCCAATTGATTGTTGCATTGCATATTTTTAGGAATTAATCGCCATCTAGATAAATTGAAAAAGGGTACATACAGACACTATCCTATTCTTCTTCTATCTGTTGGAGCACTCAGACACAAATACTGGTCCATTGTACTTGTTGGGGTCTTCTTCTATACACTATCCTATTAGTAATAATCCTATTAGTAATAATATTTGGTGTATCTAGAAAACTGGACCAAAATTGCAAAATATTTTAGTTTTTCCTTGATTTATACACTAAACACTAATTGTATTCTAAATTTCAAGCTTCTATGTCTACTAGAAGTGCCCTAGAGTTTTGATGATCGGTCAGTGAGTGAGTGAGTGAGTGAGTGAGTGAGTGACAGAATTAAGAAACTTTGACTAGTTATAATTCTTAAACTACTGGTTCAAATTTAATGAAATTTGAAATATACCGTGTCTATGCGATGCCTGCTTGGTTACTGAAAATTCAGGTTTCTAGTTTTATCCACAACGAAGTTATAGGGGGTCGAAAATGGCCCGAACTGCTTCGAGAAAAGGATGGTACGGCCGTGCCGCTTTTTTGCTCGACTTGGCGGGGGCACTGCCGTGCCCCCAGATAACTTTATTGCACAACCTATCGAAACACCTCGAGATTAACTTATATCTCAGCAGAGTGTTGAAGACATATTGTGTTCCTTATCACCAAAAAAAAACTGGTGGTATAGATAGTGTTAGAAACATGTGTTTAAAACAACTTCCCAAATCGGCTATTATCGGATACTTAACTGTTATTTTTATAGCCTATATTAAGATCCAATACTTTCCAAAAGCTTGGAAAATAGCTAAGGTGATACCTATTCCTAAACCAGGAAAGCCATCTAACAAACCAAACAGTTACAGACCGATTAGTCTGTTAAGTAGTATTAGTAAAGTGTTCGAGAAAATCATAAAGGCAAAATTAACCACAATTATTGAAGAAAATATTATAATATACTACTAAATGAGCAATGTGGTTTTAGAAGAAATCATAGTACATCCCATCAAGTACTTAGAGTGTGCCAACATATTAAAATGAACCGCTCCTTGGGTAAATCAATTGGTCTTGTTTTGCTGGACATTGAGAAAGCATTCGATTGTGTATGGCATTTGGGCCTTATCTATAAATTATTGATACTCCGTTTTCCCCCATATCTCAGACTTGTGCTAAGCTTTCTTTCCGATCGTACTTTCAGAGTTTTTGTTAATTATTGTTATTCTGCTTGTCACACTATTGTTGCTGGTGTGCCTCAAGGATCCGTTTTGGGACCAATTCTCTATAATATCTTTGTGTCTGATACCCCAAGACTTCCTTATTGTGAAGTAGCTATCTTTGCAGATGACACGCCAACATATTGTTCGCATGAGCTTAGCCTCAACATGGAGGAAAACTTACAACATGCGATTCAGTTATTGCTATTGCTTCAGCAGGAAACATAAAGCCTGCTTTCTCCCAAGCAACCAACTAATTGTCAATAATACATATCAACTGGGTTCCATCTGTAAGATATTTGGGCATTCAACTTGATACAAAACTCACATTTAAAGAACATATTACAAAAACTTTACATAAAATAAATATTGCGATAAACATGCTGTACCCTTTTATAAACAGGAAGTCTACACTGAAAAATACCAATAAAATTGTAATTTTTAAAGTAATTTTTCAATCAATCCTTCTATATGGTTGCCAAGTTTGGGGAAATTCGGCAAAATGCCATCTAAAAAAATTACAAGTTTCCCAAAATAAAATTCTTAAAATGATGCTAAATCTTCCTCCTTATCACTGAACGGCTGATCTTCACAGCAGAACAAAGATTGAATTAGTTCGTGATAGAATTTTAAAACTAACCACAAAGTTTCTCCATAATTGTGAGATCTCCGAAAACCCCCTTATAAGTCAGTTAAGTGTTTAATCATGTTTCCTTATACTCTGTTGTTAAAACCCACATCTATTCGAAAATACATTACTCATTTCTTACCTTGTTATTTATTATTTATTGTTGATTGCTTATTATTAATTATTTAAATATTATTTATTGTTTATTATTATTATTTTTTTTTTTTTTGATTTTTGCATTGAAGGTTTTTGTCGTTCCTTCAAAGGTTATTATCATTGTCAAACATTTGTTATCATAAATAATTGTTCAGTAGAAAGATATAATCGAAATATCATATCTCTGTATGTAAACTGTGTGGTGGCTCACCAAATGTAAATTATGATACAAAAATAAAATAATTTAATTTAATTAGTTGTACGATAATCACCCACTCAAGGTGTTACTGTGTGCTAAGTGGGATGCTGAGGGAATAACCCATTTTGAGCTGTTGAACTGTGAAGATTAAAGTTGGCGCCGGAGCAAACGAAGTCTGCGAAACTTTATTGATGGAAATAATTTCAGAATTCGGAATTTTTTTATTTGTAAAAGGTAAACATTTTTCTTCGTGACGGCATTAAGAGTTGCTAAGAGGTGGGAAGAAGCTTTGTCCAGTGAAGGAAAGAGTGTTCGTTGACGACTTAAGCAAGAGCTCCACTCAAGGCACGATGATTGGAAAAAGCGCTGGCGCAAAGGTATTCCGTCTTAAGGGTATTACTTTGAAAGGAACAAAATATATGTTGATGAATAAATAATTAAAAAGTCACTTTATTTTTTGAACCAACCTCGTATTAATTACTCTTTTACTTATTTATATCAAGATGTTCCCCGTATTATCCTTCAAATTTAATTGATATAAGAAATTTCGTGAATGTTGTTCCAAGGCAAAGAAGCCGCTATCGACTAAATATTGCAGTAGGGCAGGTCTTGGAAACTGTATACGAATTTTTACGATAGAATCCCCGCATTTCACATGCACAGTCGATATAATAATCCATCTATATTCAAAGCTTAAAAAACATATCTTGTTTTATCATTAAGCCGTTTGGAATATTAGATCCAAACGCAACAAATCCTCGTGGCAAACGTACACCTGCCCTATCAGCACTAAAAAGCAATTTTTGAAACTTGTCAATCAAAACACTTTTTACAAAGCCTTTAAAGCCACTTTAAATAAGTTTTAAATAAATCCTTGCATCCTCTGAATGAAAGTAAAAAAAAAAAAGTGAAAATAGGATCAAAACAGATTTACATCCTTTTCGCTTACAAAAGGACTTAACTCGATTGTCGTTTCCTTGTGCAATTGGTTAGCAATGATCCGCCTTTCTGAATTGGTTTACACGCTCGACAGAGCAACTCTTACACTCGATTCGGTTCAATTTTGGTCAAGGATTAACGTTTTTCCCTTTTCAACCCCTATCTCAGCGATTCAGAGATAGTTTGCCAAGAGGATCAGTAAAGGATATCTACGCCTATCTGTGTGTGCGGATCTTTAGGGTGTCATAAGCCCGTGATGTTGTAATTGAAAAATCACGAATGTAGGGAGGCAAGCGCGGTTTATTACAAATTTTCCTCTCTTCATTGTAAATTAATCAACTTAGCAATTGAATATGATGTCCTTGTATGCTTAAGAGGGTTGGATTTCTTTTTTGTCTGTTTTTTTAATATTAAATGCATTCCAGTGGAATTAATTTTGAAGCTGGTTTTGTGTGGTTCGAGCTGTCGAAGGTGAACCCTGATTATGAGTTGAAAATATATGTATATAATATATCGCTCATTGGTGCTCCGGGGATTGAATGTTTTGACGAAAATTAAGTGCTTTTTAAATACCACTCTGATTTATATCTCCTCATAGGAAATGACTGATAAGTTTTTTTCAAATGAGTGACATGAGTTTTATGCAGCCCCAGACATTCGCACTGGGCCTTTGTGCTATCAACTTAATTGTCACCTTCACCTCGTAGTATGAAATGCTTTATGTTCAACAGAAAAGTATATATTTAATCGCTATATGATATCGTCGGATGGGGGCATTTGCAGGATGTGTTGTTCAGAAAAAAGTACACGAGCACAATACTCGTATCGGCAGGCTGATGATTTGGGTGGCATCCTTGATAAGAAGTAAGAAGGTTAATCTATTCAATGTGAGAGAAAGCACTCAATGCAAAGGCGAATTATTTGCAGCTGTTATTGCTCAGATGGAATTAGCTCATGATAACCTTGAATGTATGACGACCAATCAATCGTCAATCGATTTGATCACATTGTGATATAATTCTTGGTGTCCAACCTTCCAAGGAGCGAATAATGGTTCGATTACCTTGCTGCAGCCAAAAGCTGAACTTTAAGCCACTGTCTCCAAAATATATTTTATTTGACGTCCAATGAAGTTCTAAAGTTTTATCAGTATGTTAAATGAAGAGACAGGGGCGAGACAATTGATGCTGAGATTATGCAAAATAACTTTCACAGAATGTAAAGGATCATCCAGTACGTGTTATTTTAAATTTCAAGTCATTGCTGAAGTATTAACATTCAGATGATATTGCGATATGTAAGTATTTCGAGGCAGGTTTTAATGACTTGCGCATGATCGAGCATTGTCATGGTGAGAATCACTCTGGCCTTCGTAGGGGCGAACTTTTATGATGTTTTCACTTGGTTTTAACTCCTGATATAGTATACCACAATTTGCTCTGTGATCTTCGATACATGAGTGTTTGGCTTGGCTATCGATTTTAATATACGGCCATTCTCAAAGCTGGTGAATGGTTTTCAAGTTCTCGTTGTGTTTGATATTATTTCGACTTAGTTATGTTCCAGTTTTGTATACTTAAAAGTTTTCACCGATCTCTGGCTTATCCGTTTCGACTTAATAAGTCCTATGCTGTACTTTTTTGATCATTTTCCCACGACTCCTGAGATCGGTTACCCAAACAAACTCATCTACCTTCAATTCTTCCAGTTCTTTTGCTCTGTGTCGTCTAATGTAATTTGATTTATATTTGTTTCTATAAATTTCTTCTTTTTTTTCAGGTTTCGGAAATCTTGTTTCTCAGAGAAATTTACATCCCAAAGTTGTTACGTAGTTTCCGTCCAAAAAGTAGCTCTACCGGGATTGTTTAATTAAAAAGTGGTGTATTTCGGTATGCTAGTAATGATAGCTCTACGTTTTCTCGATTTGTCTTCTTTATATTCTTAGATAACTTCACAGGCGCTTCCGCTGCTTCATTCGCCTGATGTATTTGTGTCTGAGTGCTAAAACAGATAGTAGAAGATTCCAACAAAAATAATTATATTGAGAATTAAACTCAATAAATGGGGGTGTTTGCCCCCACGAAAATTAAGCTTATTCCTGTCCACTTCCACAAATGAAAGCATTATTCTTACAAAGTAAGATTGAAATTGGTTCTACGATCGATGATTTGTTGGAGATGTATTTTCCAATGAATTTAACCATTCCAAGAAATCTTTGGACATCTTTCGTTGGTGCTGCCATTCCCTGAATAGCTTTTGTTTTCATTTCTCTAAGTTCTTCCTGAACTTTTACCTTCAGATGGATTGGTACAATTCTAGGAGTTGTTAACCACAGGGTCTGACTTTTCGACACATATGGTACGTAACGGCGCGGAGCCGTAATTTGGGAATACGTTTTTGAACCTACATATATGTAGCGGTTTTTCCTTTGTCAATGTTTTCTGACTGACCTTCTTTAGAGAGAGACTGCAATCTAATTGTAACCTAAGCTCAGGGCTTCATCTTTCATTCCTCAATAAAATAATATCATCGTGCAATGCTCCCCATTTGCAATGTTTAGAGAGAGCATGCAGTGATGAATTTTTCGCCTGTCCTATCGCCTTGCTTTCTTTTAAGAAATCTTGTGCGCTCATACTATAAATAAGATTTCTTTTTGGAATAAAATGGTATATATGAAGTAAAAATTTCTTCCGCGTTTTCTCTTATGCGATATATGTTATATAAGAATATTTACCTGAGATTGATAATTTGTCTCGTGAAATCCATAAGAGCTTTAATAATATAATAAGAAAGGGTTTTTCAATCAGGGAGGGTAGATATTGAAATGGAATCAAGTAAGCTGTGTGTGAGATATTAATAAAATTCTTCTTTTGTTTAAAAGGCCCGTCTGTGCCATTATGTATAAATATCACATCGTTCAAACGCCCTCCTTGGCTTCTTACGATGGCGTTGATTCGAGTGGTCCAATTTTAAGTGACTCATCCGTATAAACCCGAATAGAATTTCAGCGAAGGCCTGTTTTAAGGGCATCGGTCAATTTTAGTTTATTGGCATAGACTTGCGACTTTAGGAAACCCCACAAAAAAAAGTCTAACGCGGTTAAATCGCATGACCTTGGTGGATAATTCACGTCACCTCTGCGAATCGTATGCTCCATTTATTCTTTAAACAACTTTTTGGCTGTTTCGTCAATTACCGTGAGTGCCGTTGGCAGCATGCAATGATATCAATGTTATTCTCGTACTAAAATTCTTAAAGAAGATGGTGGCTTCCTTGTTGACACCTATTGGCTTTACTACTTTTTACAGGACTCAAGAATCAGGCGATTATTTGGTACGAGTGCGGAACAGTTTGAAGGTCTAGGTGCACAGTGCATGACGGCTTTTCATATGTAGGACGACATATTCGAATCAATTTTCTCAGGATTCTTGTAGAGCTCCAGATGATGAATGTTTTCGAATGAGAATAAAGACGGATGATAACAATAAAGATGGGCGCCGAATTTTGAAACAAGATATTGCATCTATTTCTGGGAATATATAGCGGATAGAATTGACATATCATTCGGGCGTGTTTGAATCTTCCTAGACTTGGCACATAAGAACTTCTAGTCATCTACTTCTTCTTCCGTGTTCTGTTTTCGTATTCCTCCTGCGCTACTCTAATCTTCCATTGCGGTACCTTCTCATATGACTCATCTGTTACATGTTTTCCTTACTCACTTTGGTCATCATACCATCGATTTCTGATTCAAGGAGGAGATAGCTTAAGGCGAAGATACCTCTCTGATGACATTGCAATCACAAACGTGATGACTTCAATGATTTTTTTTCATAACTCGTCTCAAAAACTTCGTGTGAAACGTAAGGTCTTCGAGCCGGAACTTTGAGGACAGAACTAGGTATATTTCATCAAATGAAAGGACCATATATAAAGATCATCAAGGAGTTCGCCAAACATCGTTTACAGCCAAATACTATACCGATTTGAGCTTAAAAACTTCTCCTATAAATCGATTTTATATAAATTCCGAATAATAATTGGGAACCGTTGTTGTAAAGCCTCACTTACCAGTTACCACACGTCTTACCATATACTAAGAGGGACTTTGGTTTCAATCTAAGGAATGAATCAGCAGTTCCTTGGGGACTTATTTTAAATTATATATAACTAGAGATATACGTCAGCTACCTTGTTGTGTGGTTGCTGGCCTGCGGTCGTCCTAGCGGATTTGATTGATTCAACAGGGGTACTTGCAAACTCTAGAGAGTATTGATTTCCTCTAAGGCGTGTGACTAAACAACTAAATAGATATGCCAATGACCCATTTTCCTTCATATAAGCTGGGAAATAATAAACCTACACATAAACCTTTAGTTAAGATTTATCCAATATACCTTACCGGGAAGTAAGTAAATTAATTTTTATTTTTTAATTAAGAAAAAACAGAAATGTTGAATCCTCTAAAAAGAAAATAAATGAAATCCCTTATTGCAATTTGGATTTCCAATTCAACTGACTACCCTCAATTTACATCTGTTCGACATTCTTGCCATCATCAACAGATCTATTCCGACCTTCTTATTTACACAGCTGCAAATTGATCACGACTGTATTCCGCTATCATCCTTGTATCCCTCTATTCACCTCTTCAAAATTTTAAATATAAAAGAAAAAAAACAAAATTGAAAAGAGCAACAAAAATAAAAACAAAACCGACTCACCCGGAGGGTGAAGGCACCCCTTGAAAATCACGGAAATTTATATTTTGACACCCTTGTATAATTAAGACCACCTAATGGTGGTCGTGATGGCAGTGATGCAATTACTAGACCAATCCAACGGTTGCAAGCGGGCTGTAAAAGTGCAAATATTTGATTTAAAAATATCCTTCTTGTATTCCGTCTCTAGTTTCGGGTGTGATGAGTCTTAGGACGTTTATGCCTTCATTCCGTGGATTTTTTAATGCTAAAAAATTATGCTGGTACAGATTTGTTGTTTGCTGAGGTATTTAGGTCTTGAGCAGATCGACGGTGACGACGGAAGTTGTTGATATTTCTGATTTCGATGTGATTTAATCCAAAACATATCATCAATCATGGTGCGGTATGTTGGGTGTCAGAATAAATGAGTAGGAGCTGGTGGAACATCTGTATTTAACCAACTATGTGCTGTTATTTTGTCTGTAACTCAGTAACGGCAAATTTGAATAACTCAGTTATAGCAAAGGGCCATAAAGCGATTGCTTCTGTGGATCTGTTACTTGGAATTCTGGATTTACTCGAAATGTACTTGATAACAATTGATGGTAATAGTAAAAAAAAAACATATTTTCTGTTTCGTTTTTCTTTGTGTCCGACCTGGGCATCTGTCGGCATTTTCTCATCATAACTTTTGTGAATTTTCAATGCTATCATATTTTTGTAATTTTTTGGCGTGAAAAAGTCAGTGACTTTCGAGTCTTACAAGCATCATTCATGGCAAATTTTGTTTTTGAAAAAATCTGGTGCAGAGGTACCTTAAGTGATTACAAAAAATTACCAAATATGCATAGATCAATATCATGTCCCGTATTGGCTGCGATCAGCTCCACGTGGCGCCGCGTGCAACTAAGCGAAACCATGGTAGTTGCTCATTGCTCATTACATTGAATGTAACACATAAGACACGACAAAGTGATTTTGCAGTAAGACCACACCTGGCTCAAAAAGTGTTTAGACATGACAGGATTACAGATACATGGGGAGGTGGAATAGGAATAGCAAACAGTCTCTTAGTTGCAATATTTTTGAAAAATCTTCCAAATTAGTCAGTGAGTTCTTATTTGCTGAAATCCATGATGGTTGCACAAAATGTCTGATTGCCTGCGCCTACATTTCTGATCATACTTGTTCTCATGAATCATTTTTTTCTGCGCTCTCTGAATTCTCAGCCAGGTAAGAAAACAACAAAACAACAATTACTGCTTAATGGTTCTCATTCAACTCAAATAAGGGACTTTATCTCTACGGTTGGGCTCGAGATTTTCAATCAAAAGTGTCCAACGAGATATGCAGAAGGATGCACTCCGAATCTGCCTGATTTTGCTATTTTTTCTGATCCTTTGTCCGTTATTTTGTTTGAATAGCCCTCACTTGATTGTGTTTCTGATCATGATCTACAGTTTTCTACTCAAAATATTCGGACTCTATTGTCCAACTAACTTTTTCTTTTAGAGACTTCCCACTTATCAATTATTTCTCTCACCCTGATGCTAAACTCAAATGTTTCCAAGAAAGGTAAAATAACAGATTTATTTAATCAAGTTTAAATCTTTTGCATCCAAACTAAGTACGTCTCTTCCTTCTAAAAAGCTGTGGAGTAACCTAAGGCACGTTGGGGTATCCAAAGCCAAGAGTGATTCCAATTGTGAAATTGATCTTGACACTCTTAATAAAAGCTTTCGCGAAAATACAGTGGACACAAGCTTTGATTTCTCGATAAACACTTCTTTGTCTCCTATACAAGGGATTGGTTTTGAGATTCAATCTGTTACGGAGGTGGATGTTATAGACTGTGTGGCAAATATTAATACCAACGCTGTTGGTGAGGATGGGGTCTCTCTGTGTTTCATTAAAAAATTCTGTCTCATTGCATATCTCATTTGACCCACATTATAAACCATTATATACCCAGATATTTTTTCCCCAAACAATGGAAAATAGCCAGAATTATACCAGTTGCAAAAAAACCTATCCCTGTGGCGCTGGAGGATTGCTCTTCAATATCTCCCTGATAAGTGTTTGCTGCATGGAGAACAATCTGGTTTTAGAACCCACCAAACCCAAAATATTGGAAAATATTAGTGAGATATATGATAATGGACATGACAAAGTGAACCTAAAAATTCTTTAAAAATAATTCATATCTACTGTTTTGTTTCTTATATTCCACCTTTATCGAATTATGAAATTTATGAGGCACATATTAAGAATATTACAAATATTGTCGAAACTACTGATGAAAATTGTTATTTTATGGTTTTTGGAGATTTTAATCTGCCCAATGTTGGATGGTTGTTCTCAAATGATGAAAAAAGATTGTTTGCTAGTAATGTTACAAAAGATTTTGAACATACTGTGATTGATGGCTTAATTGCTTTAAATATGTACCAAATTAATAATATTTCAAATTCCATTGGCCGTATTTTAGATCTAATATTTATTGATTGTAATCTTGAGGCTCAACTAAGTGAAGCAAGTTTTCATCTGTTAGATAATAGCATTCATCACAAACCACTTGAAATAACATTTAATTTTTCTGTATTAATTGAAGCCGGAGCATATAATACTGTTCAAACGTATGATTTTAAAAACGCTGACTATGACTCAATGAATATTTATTTAGAATCTGTTGATTGGCAACCAATTTTTGATTGCTCAAACTTAGAGCTTGCTTTTACTATGTTTCGGAACATATTGGATTATATGATATCGGTTCTTGTTCCTATTAAACAATTAAAACATTCAAAGAAACCAGTTTGGTTCAATAAAAGCCTATCCAGACTTAAAAACGTTATGAATAAATTACAAAAAAGGAGTAAAGTTTGTATCTCATTCCATGAACAATTTAGGCAAGTAAGAAAAGAGTACGAAATGTTGAGAAAATTTATTTATAAGCAATACATTCGTTCTCTGGAATCGAATATTAAAAATAACCCAAAAAGTTTTTGGTCATTTTTAAATACAAAGAGAAAATCACTTGGTATTCCATCTAACCTTGCTTACAATGGTGTTTCCTCAGATAATATAAATGTTATTTGCAACAGTTTCGCATCATTTTTTCAGTCCAATTTCATTGATTTAAATTTAAATTGTGATGAACTCAGTAGCTTTAATTCTGTCATTGAGGCTGGTCAATTGCACCTATCTGAAAGCGATGTGCTAACATTTTTGTCCTCTCTCGTAAATGATTCTTCTGCTGCACCGGATAATATACCACCGGTTCTTTTAAAAACTTGCAGATTTAAACTTGTAGCCCCTATGTGTTATATATTTAACTTGTCTTTAAATCAAGGTTTATTTTTAGATACGTGGAAATACTCGTTTATAACTCCTTTACATAAGTCTGGTTCTAAAGGGTTTGTAGAAAACTACAGACCTATCGCAAAACTTCAGTTGTTTCCTAAAGTATTTGAAGCAATAATTAAAGATAAATTATATAGCATAGTTAAGAACCATTTATCTGAACATCAACATGGGTTTATGGCCGGAAGATCGACGGCTACTAACTTATCGATTTTCACTAATTACTGTCTCACTAACATGGAAAAGCGATCTCAAATCGACACTATTTATACCGATTTTTCTAAAGCGTTCGATCGTGTGCAACACAATATTCTACTGAAGAAACTTGAGAACTTTGGTTTTCACTCTTCTCTTCTTAAGTGGATAAAGAGTTACTTAATAGGTCGAAAACAATTTGTCAAAATTGGCAATGTTTTATCTGAAGAAATTGTTAACCTCTCAGGTGTTCCTCAAGGCAGTCATCTTGGTCCGTTGCTTTTTATTATTTTTATAAATGATGTGCCAAATCTTCTTTCTCATTCAAAATGTCTCTTGTATGCCGATGACTTAAAAGTATTCAGCTGCATAAAATCTTTGTCTGATGCTAATTGTGTTCAAGCTGATCTTAATAAAATTCTTCAATGGAGTAAATTAAATGGGCTCCATTTTAACAATCATAAATGTAGTGTCGTTACTTATTCTAAGATCCAAAATCCTGTGTATTTCGAATACAAACTTGGTAACGATTCTTTACCAAGGTGTGACAACCAGAAAGATCTTGGAGTTATTTTCGACTCCAAAATTAGTTTTTCTCTTCATATCGATCATTTAATTTCAAGAGCTAACTCGATGCTGGGTTTTGTAATTCGTCATTCAAAATGTTTCGAAGATCCTTATACACTTAAAACCCTTTACATGAGTATTGTCAGACCACTGTTGGAGTATTGCAGCGTTATTTGGAACCCCTATACTAACTCAAGTATACAACGAATTGAAAAAATTCAGAAAAAATTTACTAGATTTGCCTTACGCAAAACCTTTGGGAATCTAAGTGTTCCATGTTATGAGAACAGATGTAGTCTTATTGACCTTAAACCTCTTGTTTCGAGAAGAAAGTTAAATTCCGTACTCTTTGCTTATGACGTTTTAAATTGTAACATCAATTGTCCGATGTTGTTATCAATGTTTAATATGTATGTACCTTGCCGCAGTCTGCGACCAAGAAATGGAGATTTTTTAAACGTTCCATACCATAGTACTAGTTATGCCAGGAGCAATCCAATTAATAATGCATGCATTGATTTTAATGAGTTTGATTATGCTATTGATTTCAATGTAAATAGGGAGAAAATTAAAAAAAAATTATTACGTTTGTTGTAAATTTTATTATATTTAATTTATCGAAAAAAAAAAAAAAATATATTGTAATAGTGTCATAACAATTTGCATTATATAATTTAGTCTTAGCTGTAGTCTTTATAAAGCTTGTAACTTGAAAGACGGTAAATAAATAAATAAAAAAATAAATAAATTCTTTGCTGGAAACTTAGGCAGAAATTTGGTCTTTCCGAATGAGCTTTTAAGCTTCTTTAAGGCTTTCTTTCAGACAGGTTTCAAAAAGTAGTTACTAAAAATACTTCCTCCGCTCTATTACCGGTGAAACAGGGTGTTCCTCAGGGATAAATTCTTTGTCCCATTTTATTTTCAATATTTATTAACGATGTCTGTGAACATACGAAAGTTCATCTATATGCAAACGACATTCAAGTTTACTTAGGAAAGCCACTGTCAAAAATTGATGAACATGTAGCCAATCTAAACGAGGACGTCTCTAGTATTTCCGCATGGTATTTCAAACGGGTTAATGCTCAGTTCAAAAAAGTCACAGGTTGAACCCATTCTAAAAGTGAAAAAAGTTAATCCTTAACACCATCCCCGATATCCTAATCTCTGGAAACAACTTTAATGTGATGCTTAATTTTATTAGTTTGGGTTTTGTTATCAATTCTAACCTGTCAGGATACGACCATACAAGCTATATCGTTCGAAAAATACATTTATGTCTCGTTAAATTATGGATCTCTGTGAGTGACACGGGTGAAGTACAAGACAACAGTTAGTAAAAACTCTTATATTACCCCTCAATATCTCACTTATTTAAAGTAATACATTATAGCAAGGGTATGTGTCTTCTTACATAGAATCATAATGAATATGACCGGTTTTTATATGTATATGATAAACTTAATTCTGCTCGATAAACCCGATCTCTGTGCATGATTCCGCGGCGCCACCACTATCTGAACTCCATTCGTTTATTTTCTATTTATGCCATTAAACTATGGAATTCTCTACCAGTTACTATTAGAATTATCTTACAAACTAGCACCCGTCCCAGCTTGCAAGCTCGTTTACGCTCCGGTACCTTCTTCAGCCCCAGTCTCATTCCCAGTCACCCCATGCTCCAAGAGCTACCTGGACAGCCGTGCACCACGTGTTCAACTCGGAGCCTGCTACACACCACAATCGTTTTTAAAGCAGAATCGGGTCAATGTAGGTTTTAGTTCGCTATCTCCTATGGGCTAATGTCCCCAACCTGCCACCATACGAAGATAGGCTTTAACTAATCGGGCCGTAGACTCTTAAAAAACATAAAGAAATAATAATGAAGTAGTTTATTCCCCAGAATTATGGGAGATGGTCTTCCTTTTTACCTATCCCCGTTGCCTCACCGAACTTACTATGCCCAAACTGAACCTATTAAAAGAATGCTGTAACTCACTAATATTGCACGTAGCAATTTCGATTTCAACACCACCCTGTCTTCAATCCGTAATCCCTTCTTACGGACCGATCTCACCTTATCGGAAGATGTTATAATTTTTGCAAAGGACGTCGTATGTCCATCATATTTGATATTTGTGAAATAGACAGCGCCTGAGAGCACAAATACCACTTAAGCGGCAACGTCAATAAGCAAAATCTTCGTTTCTGGGGCACTGTGTAGTAGGGAGTTCACGCGGGAGAAGTGATTGGGCCGTATTTTTTTAAGGACGCCATCAGCAATACGGTTATTGTTACTGGCTAACGCTGCAGGGCCATGATAAACGACTTCTTACTGCCGAAATTGAATGAGCGGGGCTTGTGAATATGTGGTCTCAACAAGACGATGCAACCGCACACACAGCACGAGCCACAATGGATATTGTGAAGGAAGCGTTTTCTGGTCGCGTAGTTTCCCGTTTTGCCGATTTTACATGGCCAGCAATATCGCCTGATTTAATCATCCCAGACTTCTTTATTTGGAGCTACTTGAACTCGCGGGCTTATATCAACAAGCCTCAGACAATCACTGCCTTTTCGAATATTCATGTTATCACCGGAAATCTTGTGGAAAGTCATGGGAAATGCGATAAAACGGGTAGAAATGTTGATACACGCGGCAGCCACTTGACGAATATCATTTTTTCAACTTAACAGGAAAAAATGTAAAGGTAAAGATTTCCATTAATCAACATTTTTATTTAGTAAGAAAATAATTCAAAAACAAAATTGGATGATTAATTTCGCGCCACCTTGTATTTATAATAGCATTTCTGTAAGAATTAATATCAAAATAAGATGTAGTTGCACTGCTGCCAACTGCAACAAGTTCAAGGCATTTATAAATAGAAATAATTATATCCACACTTTATTAATTGAGGGAATATTGATCAGTTATTGATCAGGTCGATTTGATCAGTTCATAAGTAAATTTATTTCTACTATCAATAGAGCTTCCAATTTTGCTATACCTTCAACTAAAACGTTTCAAAAGTCCTCATTCGTTCCTATATTCTGGGCCTTGTTCACGAAGGAGCTCTAAAAGAAGAAAGTAGCACGTCGACTGGTTTCCAAGGCGCGGGAAACAATATTTCTTTTCCAACGGTACAAAAAACTCAGATTCCTGCATTTATTTTGCACAAACTTAATAAAAAATAAAATTAAAATTAATCTTGACGAGGCATGGTCAACAATAAAAAATGTTGTTAAGGAAGCAGCAGAAAACGAATTTGCTCAACGGACAATGCGAGGAAAAAGTAAAAGCCCGAAGTGTTCTAAGACTTCAGGTCCTGGTAAATACTGAAGAGATCACGATAAACGACGATAAAAAACGACAATGGCAAATAAGAACTTTGCTAAAAGTCAGGAAGAATGTACGGGAAAGCACTCGAGAACAATGAAGGCAAGAATAAACGATGTACGAAAAGGACACGAGGATTCTTTCAAAAAATAAAAGATGAATTACCCTTATGGAATCTTACCTGCTCTAGCTCACACTGACAATCTGGACCTTCTGGAAGATAGTGAAGCAACAGTCAAGAAAAACGCGGAAAGTCTAAAAATGGCATGAAAGGAAGTAGGTTTAGAAGTAAAAGAAGAGAAAATCAAATATATGGTCACTGACCGACCAGGAGAGATCCAAACCTCGCACCTGACTGTACTCGACAAATCTTTGAAAAGGCGAACATATTCAAATATTTGGAAACCGCATTGAGTGTGATGACAAAAAGTTTGAAAAAAATGAAAGGTTGCATATTGACAGTACGTGTTTTTCCACATTGAAGGAACTGTTCATAACAACTCTCTTGTCACGCAAAATTTTGGTGGCATACGGATTAATAAGCTTGTAAATTTGGTCTCTGAAAAGGAAAAATTACACAATCACAAACTCGAGAAACTCTTTTCGGCCTTGAGCATTGTCCGAGTAAGGACAAGAGGAACAAATGAACAGCAGACGAACAATTAAATAAATAATAATCGAAAGCACGATGGAAAAAGACCACCAGCAAGGGTGCGCCATGTAGAGAGGACTATATAAGGATAGAGTGGACTTAACGAGATGGATCAAAACAGCGAAACTTGAAGGTAGCACACTTATGACAGAGAGGTTTGGCGAAGAGCTGTCAACAAGGCTATGAACTTACGAATTTTAAACGGCCGGTATTAATAATAATAAGAATACCTGTATTAATTAAAGTATTTTTCACCGCCCGCCACTACGTCAATGCATTTCTCATAAGAGGTCAGCTCATGCTCGGACCGGCCATTAGACATCGATCGGAAATAAATAATAATGTGAAGGGGCAATGTCTGAAGAAGACGGTGGGCGGAGTAGGACCCTTCATTTAAGCGTGTTCAGGTATGACTTAAGTGGTTTTGAGACTAGTTTTAAGGTACAGCATTTTCGTGCTGCAAAATCACTTCTCGTGTCTACTGGAGTATTTCGGCCACTATTCCTTCAATCCACTGCTCAATCGAATGCACAGGTTTGAGCACCCCATAGTACAATAAACCACAAATTTCAATATTTAGACATTAGCTTAAATCTCTAAATATTTGGCTTCACCATTGATGCTAATAACATCAGGCTTAACTAGTGAATCTCACCTCATGGGAATGTCAAATTATATCCACGTTTCATCGCCAGTGGCAATTCAATGCGAAAATTCCTTCCTATTCTGGTGTTGAAGCAGTCCTTCAGAGATGAAAAAACGCCTTTCACCTTCCCTTGGCTTCAATTTGTATGGGATGCAGTTTCCTTGCCTTTGTGTCATTCTTATGGCTTTAAGGCCATTTCCTCCCATTAAGAAGTCAACTTCCATCGATTCAGACAATTTTTAATGTGTTTTACATGGATTTTTATCTAACAGTTCTTCCTATTCTTTGTTTTCTAATTTTTACGGCAATCCAAGTTGTTCCTTGTGAATGGAAGTTTCTACCACATTTTCAATCGTTTCGATAAGAACTTTAAGCAATTCTCTATGAGAGCTTCCAGGGTCTGTGGCTTCAAAAAGGAGGAACTACCCAAAGAAGCGATCAAATAGGACTCTCTTGCTGGCCAGTGAAAATTGCCAAAACGAGGCATTTGACGATCCGGAAACGTATACTTCAAAATTACCATTTTCGGGCGAGCTCTTTAATTTTGGTGGGGGCACTAGCCCCATCTAATAAACTTAATTCAAGTTACAAGTGAATGAATTTCTTACAATTACCTTAAAAAGCTATGGGGTAGTTCTACGATTTAGGGAGGGTGGTTAACAAGGCGAAGCTTTTGGGAAGGAGTGTTGAGGTTAAAGTCAAAGCAATTAGTCGAGTTAACGCTTCGCAGCATACGGGAGATAGGTTCATTGGAGCCATAGGAAGTGCGGGACGTGAGTAGATAGAAGAGACGGGGATTACGTGTATTGCGAGGGTTAGAGTTGAAAAGGATAGAGTTGTGAAGGGCCACACAGTCTATGAAACCTGAGAGGAGACGATGGATGAAGAGGATGTCAGATATCCTTCGTCGTTCTTCCAGCGTGTTCAGGTTAATTAATTTAAGGCGGTCTTGGTAGGGATGTAGAATGAGAGGATTGTTCCAGGGCAGACCGCGAAGGGCGAAACGGAGAAAACGGCGTTGGATGCTCTCGATTCTGATAATGTGTGTGAGATGGTAAGGGGACCACACTTGAGAAGCATATTCGAGGAGAGGGCGAACAAAGGTTATGTATAGAGAACGGGTAACGGGATTGGAAAATTCCTTTGACCACCGTTTCACAAAGCCCAGAGCTGAGTTGGCCTTGAGAATTATTGATATGTGCAAGGAAATTAAGTTCCCGGTCGCATAGTACACCAAGATCACGAATCATCTGGACGGTGGAAAGGGGTTGATTATGAAGAAAGTAGACACGGGGAGGAAGTTTGATACGTTTGCGAGAGAAGGTTATTGATTGACATTTGGAGATGTTAAGATCCAGGCAGTTTTTCGAGCACCAAGTTAAGATCGGATTGAAGAAAAGAAGAGTCATGACCTGAAGAAATGGACTTGAAGATCTTGCTGTCGTCGGCGTACAGTGAGATGTAAGAATGTTTCATGACCATTTCGATATCGTTGATGGTAAGAATGAAGAACAGTGGGCCTAAGTGGCTACCCTGAGGAACTCCGGAAGAGGCTAGGAAGGGGGTAGAAAAGGCGGATCTAAAACGAACACTATAATAGCGTTTTTCCAGGTAGGAAGATATCCACCTTAATAAGATGGGTTCAAAGCCTAGGGTGGATAGTTTGAAGAGTATTAAATTGTGTGAGATTTTTTCAAAGGCCTTGCTGAAATCAGTTGAAATCGCGTCGACTTCACTACCGTTCTGTAATGCTGACAGGGTAAAGGAGACAAATTCAACTAGGTTCGTGGTTGTGGACCTACCTTTGAGGAAGCCGTGTTGTCTGGGGGAGACTAGAGACTTGCATTGGAAACTTAAGATTTCATACAAGATACTTTCGAACAGTTTTGGTATATACGAGAGCTTAGCGATAGGACGGTAATTGGAAATATCACCCCTTGGGCCTTTCTTATGTATAGGGGTTATATAGGAGGTTTTCCAAATTTGGGGGAACTCACCCTGAAGAAGGAATAAACAGAAGATTTTTGAGAGAAGAAGAGAGAGGGCGGAGGAGCATTTTATTAGAAATATGGTGGGAAGGCCATCGGGACCGGGAGTGAATTCTTCTTTGAGTTGATTTAAACGATTTTCGATGATATCGGGGTGGATGCTACGAGGGAGAAGTGGGCCGAGGGAGAAATTTGGTAAATAATTGAAATAGGCGGACTCAGGTACAAATGAGTCATCGGTGAAGGATTGTTTGAAAAATGAGGCAAAATAGTTAGCAATGACATGAGGGTCATTGGAAGTTTCATCATTGAGGGATAGGGAGGTTGGGTACCCGTCAGATTTTTTTTGTGATTAACAAACTGGAAAAAGGACTTGGGATTATTTATAAGGTTGGGTTGCGTCTCGACTAAATATCGTTGATATAGGAATTGATAGAGCTCGGTAAAGTGCAGGTAAGTACCGTAGAAATTGGAGAATTCAGTAGGGTTTTGAGTACGAATGAAGATTGCCCAGAGCTTATTACGTTTGTTTCTCAGATAGCGGAGTTTGCGATTATACCAGGCAGGGGAGGATGAAGAAGTTTTGTGACGGGAGAGGGGTACGTAAAGGGAGAAGGAGTTATAAATTTCCCTATAGAGAATAGAAATGGCATCGTTAACGGGGAGGTTGTCAAAATTAAGGTGAACAGTGCTAAGATATTCAGTGATTTGACAGAAGTTGGCTTTATGAAAGTCGTAAGAAAGTTTAGCTGTGTGAGAGGCATTAGGTAAAGGAGAATCGTGAAAGAACGTGAGAAGGAGGGGAGGGTGGCAGTTGTCGATGGTTGCTAAGTAGAGCGGGCTAAGTGAGACAGAGGAGTTGAAGGGATCGGTTGTGAAAATGAGGTCTAGTTGCCTACCCATGTAATTTGGAATGCCGCTGACTTGACTAAGGTATGAATCAGTTAAGCGATCCAAGAATAGGCATTTTTTAACAGAGGTGGGATTAGAGGTAATATACAAAACTGACAAAAAACTGACTTAATTTGGAAAAAAAATTATTAAAAATCAACAGTTACATCCACAATGCCACGATATACCTTTTTGTAAAGCCAGAAACCTCTCCTTTCACATTGATTTTAAATGAAGCTGTTTTAAGGAGTAGTTTTTGAGAAATTAATTTTCAAACTCAAAATTTTGAAAAAAAATTGAAAAAAAAAAAATTCGAACTATTTTTTTTCAAAGTTGTATGTAATTAAGTAGTAATTTTTTTTAAAAAAATCAATGCTCTCATTAGTTTTTAGTTAAAAGCAGAAAACCGGATGCAAAAATGTCTTGTAGTTTTTGAGAAATTAAAAAAAATAACCGAACCATTTTTTTCTAAGAAGAACCTTTTTTTTGGTTTTGACGCGGCTGGACTTGTAGACAAATTAATGTATGAAACATTGACCTCTTTTTTATTATTTTTAAAAAATTCGGAGTTTTATGAGGATACAATAAAGTGATACAGTATTGGAATAACCCTGGATTAATTCTTTTTTTTCATTGATAACGCCTGAAAACTGACCTGTGAATTTCGTCTGGGTCCGCCCGCCGCCGATGGGTTCTACCCGAATTTTGGATTTGGTCCGACGCAATCCCTCCCTTAGTACAAGGAGGATGGCTATTATGCTTGGAGTGCCCAAATCTAGAGTATGGAGAGTGCTTCATACCGAAAACTTACACCCGTACCATTTTAGGCCAGTTCAGGGACTCACCTCAAACGACAAGTTTTTGAGAGCAGAATTTTGTCGATCATTACTGCTTCGAGATGAAACTGAACGAAACTATTTTGCAAGGATATTAAGGATATTCTGGACGGATGAAGCACAGTTTACCAGAGATGGGGTTACTAACTTCCACAATTTGCATCATTGGAATAGCACCAATCCACACAACAAGAACCAAAATAAATCACAACACCGCTTTAGCTGTAATGTTTGGCTTGGTATTGTTGGACAAACTGTAATCGGGCCCCGGTTTTTGAATGCCGTTATTAATGGAGAATCATACCTGCAATTCCTACGAGACCTTTTGCCCGATTTGATGGACAACGTTCCTTTGGCCATAGCAGATAATTTAATCTACCAGCAAGATGGAGCACCAGCATACTAGAGCTTACGGGTTAGAAACTGGCTGAATGATCATTTTAGTGACCGTTGGATCGGAAGAAGGGGCCCCACGGAATGGCCACTTAGATCACCAGATTTAACTCCTCTAGATTTTTATGTGTGGGGATTCATGAAGAATTATGTTTACGAAGTGGAAATAGTATCGTTGGAACAACTGAAAGAACGGATTGAAGTCGCTGGAGTCAAATTGCAGGAAAATTTGTCAAGCATAGATATGTGCAGCCATTAGGAGAAGAAGGAGATATAATCTTTGCCTTCTAAAAAATGGGGATCATATTGAAAATTTATTATAATATAACCCCGAATTTTTTAAAAATAATAAAAAAGAGGTCAATGTTTCATACATTAATTTGTCTACAAGTCCAGCCGCGTCAAAACCAAAAAAAAGGTTCTTCTTAGAAAAAAATGGTTCGGTTTTTTTTTTTAAATTCTCAAAAACTACAAGACATTTTTGCATCCGGGTTTCTGTTTTTAACTAAAAACTAATAAGAGAATTGAATTTTTGGAGAAAAATTACTACTTAATTACACACAATTTCGAAAAAAAGTAGTTCGAAAAATTTTTTTTTAATTTTTTTTGCAAAATTTTGAGTTTGAAAATTAATTTCTCAAAAACTATTCCTTAAAACAGATTTGTTTAAAAACAGAATGAAAGAAAAGGTTTCTGGCTTTACAAAAAAGTATATCACGGCATTGTGGATGTAACTGTTGATTTTTAATATTTTTTTTTCCAAATTAAGTCAGTTTTTTAGAAAATTGCCCCTCCCGGCTAAACGGGGGGGAATAGAGCCCCCCCTCCTATACGATTTTTTTCTTGTCTTGACCAGACCAGACGCTCTAGCTTTTTGGCACACTGCTCGTGGGACACCCTGTAGAATGAATGGTCATCTGATGGAGTCCATTGGAGATGACTAAGGTTGAAGTCACCGAAGAGGAGGATTTCGTCCTCGGGATCCCGTAAATCAATTAAACTGTCAATTGTGTTAATAGCGAGTTCGTAGGACTCAGTGGTTTTTGGTTCAGTAGGCCGACTGAGATAATCGTCGCGATATACATTAAAGTTTGACGGAAACAATTCTAGATTATTTATGCTAGGGATAAGGTTTGTTTCCGTCAGGACGAAGACATCAAAAGGAAAGGCATGTGACTGTTGCAAGACTGTGTGAGTTTTTGAGCGTAGCCCCCTTACATTCTGATAGTAGAAGGTGAGTGGGACGTTTCGGCAGAGTGTGGAGGAGGTCGGGAGGGGGGAGGAAGTAAGAATGGTTCGTTTTTTGAATTTTGCTTAGTGCTACTAGGACGGTTGGTGAATTCTTTTACAAGTATATACTTAGGCCAGAAATTGGGGTTCAATAGAGCCTTTCCAACGTCGCGAGGGGCAAGTATTTTTAAAGAGGCAGATATCCGCTCCGGTAGGTTGTCAGCTGTTAGGCAATGACATCTGATGGCTTCGGTGCAAATACCATTGTACTTAATATAATTGATGATTTCATCTGGTTAGGTTCCGTATTCAAGGCGAGATAGGAATACTGCCAATGGTGGAGGGACAACTTTGAGGGCGCATGCTTGATTGGTTGTATGGTGATGCATAGTCCTATTATAACCACATGTCCTCCAGTTCCGGTTCATATATTTGAGGCAATAAAAACTCGTTTATCTTGGTACTGTATCGCTCACAAGTCACAGTATTACCCAGAAAGAAATTAGAAAATTCTTCTCGAATGACGTGTATTTAGATTTAGATCGTCCACTACATTGTTGAGATTCGAAGACGAACATATAATTCGCCAACAACGTGGCATGCCGACCAGACGTTGAGGGCTCATCTGCGACATTTTGAGTTGCAGCGAAGATATTCTCGTCAGAACGAGCGAGGTTTTCTGGCGCTTCTTCTGCAAAATTTAAAAAACGATGTTTTAAGGCCTATTCAGCACCAAAATTAGTTAGTAAAAGTGATGAAGAAAATTCCAATCTATCGATTTCAGGGTTACCACCACTATAGCCATATTACAATATATTAACCGGAAATGTATTAGTGCATGTTCCTAACTAGCTCATCATCAGATGCTTTACATAGTTTAGCGGGAAGTTCGTCAACTCTAGCAGCTTTATAAGACTTAAGTCTCGATATCGCTATATTAACCTTGGCTTGGTCGGGTGAACGGAATTCTCGTTCATCTTCGTCCATTATGAATGTTTCGTTCTGCATGATGGCGGCATTTTGACTATCATCGCCGTTACGCAGTCTGCAGAGTCTTTCCATAATCTCATCATCGACTCGTCCCTGCAGGCTTCCGCTTTTGCAGCTTGGCATGATAAATTCTGTGAGTTTCTGGTGATTTAAAAGGATTAAAAGATTCGATTGCTATCCAGTTGTATCGAATCTGACCCTTTTGGAGAAAATGATTGAGATTTTATCTGAGCCTTGAAAGCTTTTATAACATCCATTCCGGGGACCTACGATGAATCTGCCCCATTGGAATATAGTGGCTTAGTGTGACGTTTCACCACATTCGTGATACGTACGTTATTACTCGTAAAGTTTGGTTTAAGTTTTTGGGTTGTGTTTTTGTGTTTCAGCTATAAACAGCTAATACCTACCTAGGTATTAAAAGAGTCTAATACGTACTCTGAACAGATAGTTGAAAAAAACAAAAAACTAAAATATGATTTTCTACTAAAAAAATATATTACTATATGCATATGTACATAAGATTAACTGTAGGCATGAATAACTTTTATATAACGATCAATCAAGCTACTAAATATTTTGTACATTCGGTGGGGCTAGGAATATTATAATTTTTTCACGGCAAACACCGAGTACACATGAATAGGATCGACTTTCTCGGCGAAAGTATGTCCATTGTAGACAAGTTCCGTGTACGGAATTTTTACCACCGCCTCCATTCCGACCTTGTCTCCGATCAGTTGAGTAAACTTGGTTGTAAACACCGAACACACAGCTTTTGGCCTTTTGCCTCGAATATGTTCCGGAAAGTCATTGTCATTCAGGAGACCGTTTCCTAATTCCCGCGCAAAGTCGATGGAGTATGCTGTTAATGAGCGAGCGATGCCTCTTTTAGCGAATTCCGGTCGGGTGGAAAGGAATACTACTTCCATGCTACAGTCTACGTTGAGCTCCTTATACAGATCGTAGGTGTTTTCCATGCGATTGAGGTAGGTGCCGATATATGTCATTTCCGGCGATTTGAAGTTGTCGAAGACTTCATCCAAATTGCAATTGGACTTGGGTTCCTGAAAAATAAAATCAAATGGTATGGAATTCCAATCAGATATGTAAATTTTCTTACAAATATTTTGTTGATGCTGATGCCGGCAAGACATTTAGTGGGAATGTGCCAGGCTCCAAAGGAGACATTGTCCTTAATGATTGCCCGAAAAAGTTGCTCGAGCTCTGCTACTGCCAGCTTGCTCTCCATAAGGTTGGTTACCTTGCATATATTTTCGTTGTGGACAAAGTAGGTCAAGAAAAGCTGGAATTATATGAAAATAGAGGTTAATTTTGAAAGAGGTAGCCGAAGCTATTCATTTAATTAGTAAACCGTCAACGTCTGAGCTAGTATTAAGCCAATGCTCTTTTTTCCTATTTAAAGACAAATGTCAGCATATCTGTTTATGACATGCTCATTACCACGAAAATTATCATTCTTGCTTTAGAAATCAATAAACTTTTATGTACGAGTAGCAAACACACAAAGCTCGGAAGGATGAAGAAAGCAGCAGAACTTAGAAATGCCTTTATATTATACAAGAAATTGGTGCCAACTTTGTGACCGATCTGATATTGTATAGGAATGTATAACACTAGCCTAATTCCAAATTTCATAACTAGGTCATAATTGTTTTTTTTTCGGACAAAGCTAGGCACGATTTCTGCCGCCGGAGGAATCGTAAGAATCGGATTAGGATTAAGACGATATTTTCTCAAATTGTTGAACTCTGAAATGAAAGTTGTCCTTATATTCTGTTATGCTGACTATAAATAACTCTTTTGAAGGCATTTTCTTTTTCTTTGTGGAGCATGGAGTTTTGCACGTTCAAGAAACAAGGTGACCTGTTATTTTTCTCGAAAAATGTTTATTTACTCATCAATATCTACTTCGTCCCCATCACAGTAAACCTTCCTTAGAAATAACAAACTTGTGCTAGCGCTTTTTCCAAAACTCGAAGCACTTCTGATATGCCCTTTTTGGTATAGCCTTGAGCTCTTCCAGCGATGCGATCTCCGCAATCGTGTCAAAGATCCGTCCCTTCAGTTTTGGAAAGAGAAAAAAACCGTGACAATGTCAACGAATGTTAAGTCGAAAATCGAGTGTACTAAATTTGCGAAAGTAAAGAAGTCACCTTATTTTTTGAACAAACGAAAGCCCAAAGCGGTTGATAAAGAAGTGCTTTAAGGAGGAGGTGCTCATATACTGAGCGACAGTGTTAGAGCCTATGTTATGAAAGTGTTGTTATGAAAGTGAAACTTTACGTTACACTTTTCAAAAATAATTTTAGGTCTGATCCCGATCCCGAACATTTCACTCCAAATACAATAACGACCAACTAATAAGAAACAATAATCAGCTGTGAACAGCTGTGAATCTATCAAAACAACATCTTTGCAAAGTATTGTAGCAGAATTTTGTGAATAACTGTTTAACCGTTTAAAAGCACGTAAGACGCTGAAATATTAGACAGTCTTCGCTTAGGTAAATGATACGGCAATAGCTCACGTAGAGACCATAAAGTCGCAACAAGAATCATGTAAAGGAAGTAGGCCTTATTACTTACAATTCACGTGGCTAAGATAGAAATCAGGCACGCATCATTATGTACCACGACATTAGAATAAAATTTCAAAACACAGAATACAGAATTGGGTTTTCATTACGACGTGTCTAGATATGCAGCCACATATATTCGTATATGAGACGTAGGTACCAACCTTATATGTTTCTTTAGCAACCAACAATCTATAGAATTTCAAAATTTCAGTTGTTTAATGCCACTATCAACACATACTCTTGCTATGGAAATCAAGCCTTTAAATATAGATACATATCTTGAGACTATGTATTTCCTAAGCATATATGGAAACTCCCTTAACAACTCCTACATATGCCATCCATGTTGAATCTGATATCCCCCAAATCTACGTTAGAAATTTGAGGGCTAATGTTGACTCTATAAACAAAGAGATTTTGAGAATGAGAAATAAATTGCATAAGGAAGCATGACGATTATGTGCATGTTCAGTTTTTAAGTAGAGCACAATCTTGTACTGTAACACTGAGCTATCAACTGATCAAATAAGTCCCTTTGCAATCATAACGAGGTTGAAAATATTTACCATTTTGTCACGGTCTATCCGATTTTGTTAGAACTGCGTTACCTTTACAAGGGGCGATCCAAAAGTAATGATAATTGGTTATTTTTTGTCCGCATAAAAATATTTCTTGCCATTGGGTTAGCTTTATAAAGTCATATAAATACACCACGATAGCCAAGAGGTACATTCATTTAAATACGAATTATTGAAGGAAGAAAAGAGAAATTGGAGCTGTTATCAAGTACCTCCGCTTTAAAAAGCTGTCTATCATAGGCATATGTATATAGCGACTTGATGAAAACTTTGGGAGACTCTGCTCCCCCACATTCCACAATAGCACACTGAGCTAAGGAGTTTAAGCTGGCCAGAACATTCATTGAAGATGAACATCGCGAAAGACGTCCATCCATGTCCCTCACTGAAGATAATATGACGAAAGTCGAAGATGTTGTGTTGGCAGATCGAAGAGTCTGCCTATCAGGCATATACCTGAGGCTACATGGATCTCATATGGCAGTATTCAAAGAGTCCTCGCGAATGAATTTTAAATGAAAAACATCTCTGGGTACCGATAATGATAACCGACGATAAAAAAAAAATGGTGAATCTGGAGAAGTTTATGACAATGGACCATTTTAATGCTGAAACCAAAACACAATCGATATCTTGGAAGCAGGCCTCCTCATCGCCGAAGTCACTATTTCGGAATATTACTACGCAGACCTATTGATGGGATCGGAGAAGGGTTCATTAAAGAAAAAAGACGTGGAAAACTACAAGCTGGAGTGCTGTTTCATCAAGATAATGCACCGGATCACAAAGTCGCACTTGCGATGGCTGCCATCCAAGAAACGGGATTCGAACTGCTCGTACACCAGATCGTCCGATCTAGTTCCCAGTGACTTCTACCTCTCTCCACGGCTCAATGAATACTTCCGATGCAAAAAAAAATGAGAAGGTGGTAGTGAAGTTATGGCCGCCGTTGAGGCGTTTTGGAAGATTGAAGACAAGGAATTTTTTGACTAAAGTAATACTGGGTTTAGGTACTAAATATATTGACTTGTTAGAAAACTATGAAGAAAAACAAATAATTTTTTTAACTATAATTACTATTGTATGTTTATATTTCATTATCATTACTTTTGGATCACCCCTCGCACTTTTCCAAGGAATTTCTCACACTCGAGTAAACCAAGTATGTCCTAAAAAAGATGGAGGGATGGAATCTGCTTTTTCGGTTATGTAATCATGCAATGAGTTACTGTAATAGCTTTAATTTGCTGCTCTTTGTTAGTTGGTGTTAATACTAAGCAATGTTGCACACTCTTTTTTAATTTTTATTTTTGTGAATTCATTTTTATTTCATATTTCTTAGAACTGTCTTGTGCTGGAGAAAAATGTTTCAAACTAGCTTAAAAAACTTAGCCAACTTAAAGTACAAACAGAAATCTCGACATGGGGTCGTTATATCTTTTGCTCGAAGAAGAGTCGGCCAGATATGAAAACATAATTATTTGCGGCGATTTGAACAGTAATCTTCTAAAAAATAGACAACTATCCGATAACATGCTATCTTTAGACTTACATGCTGTAAATACTTCTGTTCCAACTCATTTCACAAACATTTCAAGTACCCTGTTAGATGTATTTTTTGTCAGCAGAACAAATAGTGTTCTCTTCTATGATCAGCTTTGTGCACCAGCTTTCTCTAAGCATGACTTGATATTCCTTACATACGACTTTTTAATCGACCACCGCTCTACACAAAGAACTTTCAGTTATAGAGATTTTAACAATATAGACAGATCGTCCTTAGAACGAGATATAAGAAATGTACCATGGTCCTCTATCTATCTCATGTGTTCTCCCAACGACCAAATCGAATTTTTACACAGCAACATTAACTTACTTTTTGAGACACATGTTCCACTAAAAACAAGAGAAGTTTACACTGCGCATAACACGTGGTTTTCAAGAGAAATAAAAGACTTGATGACAGAGCGTGATCAAACATACCGCCGCCGATGGAAACGTTTCCGATTGGATGTGCTTTACCAACACTACAAGAGCCTGCGAAACAGAGTTGTTCAGGTAATAAAGACAACCAAAAGACGGTTCTTTTCCAATCGTCTCAATAAGAACACAAATGGGAAAAAAGCTTGATGTGGTGGAAAGCTTCCTCTCCATAAAATCACACGCGGTCGGGTTCGTGGGTATCCATCCTGTTTTTGTTAAAGCTATCCTCCCTCTTTTATTACCGCACTTAAGGCATGCGATAAACACAATTCTGACTAGCGGAACTTTCCCAAGTCAGTGGAAAATGGCAAAAATCATTCCAATACCAAAAAACTCTACATGTGAAGAGTTTAGACCCAATTCTATTCTTCCTTTCTTGTCTAAAGTTTGTGAACGCATTATGCAAAAACAACTAAATGCATATATGTATTAATTCGGGTAATATGATAACTCAATTTCAATCAGGCTATCGACAAAACCACAGTTGTTTAACAGGCCTAATGAAAGTAATTGATGATATTAGAACAAGTCTAGATGGTAATGAAGTCACTTTTCTGGTGCTTTTGGACTTCTCTAAAGCCTTCGATATGGTGAATCATTCCGTGCTAATCAATAAACTACGAAACAACTTCAACCTATCTTCGTCTGCATTGAATCTTATATCCTCCTACCTCTCCGGTCGTAAACAAGCAGTATGTGTGGAAAATACGATGTCAGAATTGCTATCACTATCGACAGGAGTACCTCAAGGCTCCATCTTAGGACCTCTTTTATTTTCTATGTATATTAATGAAATTCCAAATATAGTTAATAATTCATCAACTCACATATACGCTGATGATGTGCAAGTATATCAAAGTTGTCCACTTGGACTTATTGATAACTGTGTCTGCAACATCAACCAGGATCTGGAGCAAATATATCAATGGTCGTTGAGAAACAGCTTGCTACTAAATCCAGGTAAATGCAAGTGTTTAGTAATTTCCAAAAGGATTCTGACACTTGACTACTTTCCATTGGTAATGCTAAACAATGCTCCATTAGAGTTTGTTAACATCTCCAAAAATTTGGGCGTAACGTTTAACAGAACCCTAACTTGGGATGACCACATTAACACTGTGGTGGGAAAAACATATGGCGTTCTTCGTTCTTTGTGGATATCACAACAATTTATCCCTATCAACACCCGATTGCTGCTCGCTAGAACTATCGCAATTCCTGTACTTCTATATTGTTGCTAAATTTTCCAGAACTGTGATGCCTGTAGCTTCAGGAAACTTAAGGTTGCATTTAATAGTATTACTCGATACGTTTATGGGCTCATAAGGCATGAGCATATATCACATCTGTCGAAAAACCTCCTCGGAATGACGCTGGAAAATTATATGAAATTCAGAGCACTGTCCTTCTTATTCAAAACACTACGACTGCGTGCACCACGGTATATTTACAATAAACTACAATTCTCAGTATCAGCTAGGTCCAATTGTTTAATTTTACCGAGATTTACTTGTTTGACATCTGAAAGGCAATTTTTTATCGCTACTGTGCGCCTGTGGAATTCACTCCCGCAATATCTAAGAGACCAAAACAGCACTATTACATTTAAAAAGGAATTGAAATCCTTTTTGACCAACCAAAGTAACTAAGTTCTCTTCTTTCCGCATTAACCTTCTTTTCGCTTACTCCTTTAACTTTATACTTCTTCCTTGTTTATCTTGTTTGTTTTTTTATCAAAATTGTCTATCTTATCAATACCATACATATATACATACATGTAATTATTTTAGAAGACGATATTTTATACAATTGTTATAATGTAAATCTATCACAAATTTAAAAGACAAGACAATGTCTTAATGTGGTATTATATAATGAAATGAAATAAATAAATAAAGTACCTTAATGGCCCTATACAGACACTCTAAAGTAAAAGGAACAACTGACAATGATATGACAAAAGAAATGAACAAATAAAGCTAAGAAAAATTTAACTCGTCTTTTTCCCTTTAAGCATATTTGTATCAGTTTGATCAATTTTTTGTAAATTCCCAGTTTTACAAGGATATGATGGTCCCTCGGGTCACTTCCAAAAACCAGCCATCACATCGAGTTGGCCTACGCCCAAATGGCGGCAGGTTCGGGAAAGACGGTACAAAAGCCCTAAGCCAGAAGAACAAAATCCGGCACAGTTCCTTCGAAATAATTCGAAGAGACCGACCCAACACTACTCAAGGCGGGGGAGTTGCAATCTTCATAAAAAATAATATAAAACATAAAATTATATATAGCGGTGAAGTGTGGAGGTTCCAGGTGCTATAAGTCTGCATTGTGTGCATTCCTCTCCGAAATGGACAAAAAAACATTTTAGTGACCTATGCACCTGAAGCACCTCAACCCAATATTTTTGTCGCAGAGCTCGAGACACTCTTTCGATCTCTGCGCTTGAACTCGGTAGAAAACTTTTACATTCTGGCCGACGATTTAAATGCCAAACATAGTGCTTGGAGAAATAACATTCCATTCCATTTGTGGGTTCTTCACAACATTGAATATAGAGTCAAGTAGCTCGCAACGGATGGTCCGTCGTATCCTAGGAGCGGCCCCTATTTGGTTCTCATGCTGATACGATATCGACTGAGACTGGCAAACTCGAACGAACGGTCTATTAACTGTCTACGGACCATTGTATACGATAGTGACCATTGCGGACTATGTGCCGTGATCACAGTGCCTGACGAGTTCGCGGAAATGGCCGAGTATGTCCAAACGCACCTCTAAGATTACAGTGGTCACGCTGGCCACGCTTTGTCAATTCTCTGACGAAAACGCTCACTTTGAGTGCCTCCTGTCCACCGTCCACTAGGAATCTGTCAAACTACAGGTATCTCAAACAAATGGTTAATATAATTAGGCAGACGATGGACAGTACAATACCACGCCAACGAAATAACGAAACTACAAACGTGTACCGAGACGCGACAATCGATGCACTGCACAGATAAAAAAGTAGACTCCTGACAATACTCAAACTCTTGTTTGGCGTTTTACCGACAGACAAAATTGGATAATCAATTTGGTTTCAGAGCGGGGCATGACACTATTCATGGCGCGTCGAAACTCGTTCAAAAAACCAATGCACGGGTGCCTGTCTGATTGACTTGGAAAAAGCTTTCGACACCGAGTGGTTAGAAGGACTTTACTATAAACTCATTCGGTTGGGCGGAAGGAGACCACTGCTATATATGATTTTTGACATGTTGACCGGTAGAAAGTTCGTTGTGAAGATTGCCAACGTGACTTCTACCCAAACATTTGAAATTAAAAATGGACTCTAACAGGGTGCGGAGAACTAACCAATCCTTTTTAGCATTTACTTCAGTGATCTGATACCTTCTCTTCATCATTCAATAGCCTACGCGGACGATTTAATTGCGTACAGGTCCAACGATCGACGTCATTGTCACACTCTTGCAGCGTGACTTCGAAAAAATTTAGCAGTATTGTGATGACTGGAAGTTGAAAATCAATTGCCAGAAATCAGAAACTATTTTGTTCAGAACACTTTTGTCTAGTGTCTCTCGAGACACTACAAAAAAATTGGCGCAGGTTCTTAATTTTGACGAGACAAAGTCTATATTTTGACAAATATGTAGAAGCTGCTCTGGCAAGGGCCCAGTGCGCTTTCGCTCTGACAAGATGGCTGTTTCATAGCAGCCAACTTGATTACAGAGTGAAGGTAATCTGCTGCATGGCCTTAATCAGGCAAATGATTGCCTATGGATGTGTCGTCTGGTTCAGTGTGAGAGCCAGCTTAATGGAAAGGAGAGACAATGTATCAGAACTTGTCTTGGGTTGATTCGGACACCCGAATCAGAGTACACGAAATTTTACCCGAACGAGGTCTAATACAATAGGGCTAGGATTGTACGGGTGGTTAACTTCCTGATCGAACTGATTCGAAGCCTTCTTGATCTTCGGGGCTTACTACCCCAAGGATTTATATCACGAGAGAGTGCGCCTTAACGGCTTTGTCACGCCAGAAGCATTCCTCTATCTAGATAGATGTGGGCTGATTCAGGATCGGCGATTCCTCTACGAACCCGATGAGGGGCTCCATGATCCCGGGCGCATCAGGTTCTGTAGATCGGTCTCACGCCGGGATCGAGGAGACGTAGTCCGCCAGCGTCAACGCCTTTGGTGGCTGTCAACGGACACTTCACTAGGTGAAGCCTTTTTAAGCCAAAGCTTGCCAAACAGCAGGCTTACATAGGCTAGGGTAGGGTAAGGTAGGTTAGGAAAAAACATTAAAAAAAAAAAATATTCTTGGTTCTTCTCGTTTTGGAAGATGTATAGCCAAGTGACGCCGTCGGCCTACAGATTCGTAGGAAACTCTTGATACTCCCATAGAGTCCCCAAATGCGGCAATTTCGCTTATTTAGGAAGCTGTTCAACCAAAAATGTGCTTCATCACTGAAGATCATTTTTTCACCAAAATGTTTGTCAGCATTTCAATTCTTATGTCAATTTTTGTTCGCCAATACTAGGAATCAAGAAGGTTGCTGCTTCACTCACTTGCTCGATCAGCAACCTAATCGGTTTCCTCAGAATTTCACGATGATTGAATTGGAAAGTCACATTATCTAGCGGTACAAAAGTTTGATAATAAACTGTCCAAATTCAGATAGGGGCACCAAGAAATCGTAAAAACAATAAACCAAGAATTGACAGTGAGGAAAATAAAAAATATGGAGCCTTGTTTCAGCCAAAAAAAAAATAAATAAATAAAAATGTATTCTCAAGTCCACATGGCATGGTGAAGCTTGAATTCCTACACCCTCGAGCTTCTAGCTTAAGAAGGGTGGAGATTACCTGAATCGGAGCGATGACCCATCTTCTTTGGTGGGTGAGCAACACAGTACCATAATCAAAGAGTATTTAGAGTTGCTGAATTAGGACCAGAATGATTAGGACATGATGTTTCAACAGGACGATGCTGTCGCACACGTAGTACGCGCGACAACAGACGTTATGAATGATCCGTTTTCGGGACAGACCTCTTACTTTGGAGTTCTTGATCTCGCGTCAGTCATGGACCTATGAAAACCTTAGAATTTGGAAACTCTCAAAAATAAAATACACCAAGAATGAGAGAACCTATCGTCCAAAGTCCGATTGAAAATGACGTAAAAAGTGCCCAAATTGTCATAAGCAATCGCAGCGTCTACTTCACCGATATCTTTAACGAGTTTTTGGGCCACACTGTGCAATCTCTGGCGCTTCCCAGCAATATTTCAGATGTACATATGAGGTCAATAACGTTTTTTTTATCGTTCGTGCACAACCCGAGCACATTAACAGCTTATAATTATCTCTCTAATTGTTTAAATGCTTTGGAAGTGTTAATCGTAGTAATCGTAGTAGATGCTTATCATTCAATGAGACAAACTGAATTGTAGGCATTAATTGTTTAACATGGGAACGTTGGGGGTGCTTTATTCTTTTAAATTCCGATGATTATGCGCCAAGTAATTAGTTATCGTTTTAGTAGCATGTCCATGTCAATTACGTTTTTGTGCAAGGCTTTGTAAATCAACGTCTAACACGGTTTCTAAGGAGTGTTATGAATACTCGTAATATGGAAGACCAATATAAAAATTTGACCAAATACTTAGCAGCTTCCTTTGCATTATAAATGCTATCTATGAACTTGTATAATGTTTCTGCTGGTTAGACTACCTCAGCAGCAAGCCATTATTAAACGCCGCTTCGTCACCATTTTTTCGATTCAAAGTCTACAGGTTTAGTCTCAAAGTTTTACAGGTTTACCCTGGAATTTCGCAATGCTTAGCTAAATGTCATCTATCAGTTCCTAGACGGTATTCACTAATGTACAGAACTTGAGGCTGCGATTCTAGGCTAGACTAGGATAAGAAAGCTTTAAAAAAAATGTCGCTTTGCGTTTGCCCCTAACCTAGCTTAAATTGTAAATTGCGTTCTCACTTTTATTCCGCGTCTACACCCGTTGGACATTGTACTTATTTTATAGTGACTTAAATTTTCTTATGAATACTTATATATGTATGTATGAAAAAATGATGGCACAATGAAAACGATTGCGCCAAGATTATAAAGATCAGTATCTCGCGCACCTGACTGTCAAGTTTTCAATCAAGCTGACTAACACAATTTCTCTCTGATTTTCGATTGAATTTTTTCCAGCCGATTTTATTGATCTAAAAGATAATAATATCTTGATAACCAACAACAAAGTTCTAGCAGGCAAATTTAATCATTTCTTCTCCTCTATAAGTACTAAAGTAGTCTTTGATAGTTTTGTTAACAATAGTAATAGTAATTATCTAGCTGATGAGATTTCCATTCCCCATAGTTTCGTCTTTGATCCCATATCATCGTTTGAATTATATAAAATTATATTGTCCTTGAAAAAGTCAATCTCGAAAACATCTGATGGCTTTTCTAACAATTTTATTAAAAAGATAGCTATAAACATCTGTGATATTTTATGTTTAATTTACAATAAAAATGTTGCATGTGGTATTTTCCCGGACTATTTAATACTTGCTGAAGTTACACCCTTGTTTAAGAAGGGAGATAGAACCTGTATTAATATTTATAGGCCTATTTCATCAGTATCAGTCTTCTCAAACATTTTTGAAAAAGCCCTAAATTTTTTAGTGAGAATCAATTTGGCTTTCGTTCAGGTTATTCTGCTGAAAACGCTCTTCTAAATTTTTGTTCCAGTATATATAGGTATAACAGCTTCGATAAGAGGAACCTAACTGCTGCGGTTTTTGTCGACATAACAAAAGCCTTCGACACGGTAGATCACAAGATACTTTTAGACAAACTCTATAGTGGTTTTAGAGGAAGTATATACAATTGACTTCGATCTTATTTATCCAACAGAGTGAAAAAGTCAAAATGAATGGTGTATTAAGTTTATAGAGCTTTGTATCTATAGGCGTTCCTCAGTGTTCGGCTCTTGGCCCTGTACTTTTTCTCATTTACATAAATTCGCTTTTTCTTCAAAATTATCGCAGCAAAGTTACTGCTTTTGTAGGCGATATGCCGTGCGCTTGTTAAAGTGATTCTGCTCTCAACTTTTCCGCTGACATTAATCATGATCTCGAAGTTCTTAATCACTGATTTAAAATGCAAAAATTAGTCATAAGCGACAAGATTAGAATTATGTTTTTTAGTCATGTGAGCAAGGAAGTAGACTACGGATCTTTCTATTTTCATGGTGCTAGCTGCGAAAGATTTAAGCACAGTGCTATTATTTGTACATCAGAGGTTCTCTCACAGACATTTTTTGAGCAACGTTCATGCTTTGACAAATGCTTTCATGCTGAAAAAATCTATGACTTCAAGTACCTTGGTGTTTTACTGGACTGGAAGATGGGTTGGTCTGCCCATTCGAATGCAATTAAGAATTATCTCATGGCTGCCACTAGGCAATTTTACTTTTTAAAATCATTTTGTTCATTGAAACTTCTTAAATGCATTTATTATGGCCTAGTGCATTCTAACAAGTATAACAAAATAACTCCTCTTCTGGTATCTCAAAAACATGTTATTCGTCTTATTTGCAACAAAAATCGGTGGTCACTTAGTCCTTTTTCGGGAAATGAAAATTCTACCAATAAAACACTTGTAAAGTAAAGTTCTAACATTTTTTTTTTCGCAAAATCAGACTATTTGCTAAATAGTTTCTTATAACTATACTTTTTTAATTTATGTATTTTTATCGTTATTTATTCGTTCATGTTGTTATAATGTTCGCTTTAAAAAAGTAAAATAAACTAAAACTAACTAATAAAAAAAAGGTTGTCCAGTGTGGCGCGACAAATCCGAATCAATGTTCCCGGGACCAACGTCCTGTAGAGCTCTTGACGATTAATGCTGTCGTGTGTGGCTTTAAAGTCGATAAAAAGGTGGTAAGTATCGACTTGAAATTCTTCGGTTTTTTTCCAATATCTGGCGTAATGTGAAGATCTAGTCTATAGTCGATTTGACAGACCGGAGTCCACATTGCTACTGGATAGGATCTTGCAGGCGACATTGAGCAGGGTAATGCCTCGATAGTTGGCGCAAGACAAGGGATCGCCTTTTTTGAATATGCGGCAGGTAGAGCCGGTATGCCAATCGCCGGGCATGTTTTGTTTCTCCCAAAATTGACAGATGATCTGGTGCATGATCTCTACCAGAACATCTCTACCAGTTTTAAATTGTTCCCCAATCTCTTCTAAACCAGATGGGGGATTAGTTCTTTGACTGGTGCTAGGTTTTCTTTTGACTCTATCACTCTCTCTTGGTCATGCCCACTAAGCAATTGTTGGCAGTTCTGCTTAAACCATTCACTATTTTCAGAGTCGGAGACAAGATTACCTTCAAAATTTCGAAGAGCCTGGGCGCCCGCTCTAAGGCCTGATGCAAGAAGCCCATTTCCATCTGAAACATTTTTGAGATGAAATTTTATCCACTCAAAATCAATACATGGTGCTTCAAGATGATGAGTTGTGATAAGAGAACATGTTTGTCCAACTGTTCTCGCCACAATAGACATTTCGAAGATTACCATTCGGTCTCGCTTATGACTGCTCGAGACTGATTGCTTTTTTTGAATTTTTTGAAGACGCGGCCTATCAGAACAAGCCACATATTCCGGGAGCTCTCAATAGAGCGCGAGATTTTATCGAATTCATCGGAGAAACGAGTGAAAGTGCGGTAAAGTGAGCTCTAATGGTCATCACAAATGGCGGCGCCGATTTGACCAATATGTTCTTCAAACAATAATGGAAAGAAAATTAACGGTTGAAAAAAATATTTAAAGGAAAGTTTGCAATTAGTTGTTCCATTTTAAAGATATAAAAAATTTACATGGGTTTTCGAGCCATTCTGTATAATAAAATAATGAAGTTCATATCCAACCGAAAGGGAGTCGTATGCCATAACCTATTAGCTAAAGCCTATTAAATAACTCATTATCCCAACAATACTTTGAAATGCAATTTGCAAAATGCAATTCTATCGCCAGTTTTACAGCGACGAGCGATTTATTAATTTGTTAACAGCGAAACATCGAGACCTGACGTTCACATTTTTTCAAATTGAACACAATTCGCCATAAAAGATAGTATTTCAACGGACAATAAACGATGTAAACGAAACTCATTTCATCGCTTTGTTGCGAATTCATCACGTGCTGGAACGTGCTTATGTAAAAATATTTTAACTATTTTTTGAAAGCAAACTCAGTGCCGTGATTACTCACATTATACTTATCTCCCACAAGCGCAAAGCTTTGAAGTTAAGAATTTAAGTTAAGAAATTAAGAAATAGTGGAACAACGGACACGCAATTTTTTGATAGGATAGTTATACCAGAATTGCATGATGAGCGAGTTTATTGAGCCAAGGATGTGACTAATTCGCAAAAACGTTCATATCAAGATCGTGATGCATTTAGCTTATAAGGTGAAAAGTAGCAAAGTAAGGTATTTGCCTTATTATGACTAGCCTTGGCCGGTTTTGCTATATTCGATTCCTATTGGGAGCTCCTGGAGTTATCGCTTGGGGAATTCAAAAGTGATTGAATAAAGACCCCGAATGTAGAGCTCCGGATTGCCTGACGTGTTTCTATTGAAAACTGAATTTGTATCGTAACTTGAGAAACTTTCGTGTTAAACGGATATTTTGATGTAAGTCTTAATAAGAGTTTACTTTCCCGTTTTACAAGATAGTCATATCCCTGTCTGCTTTCGACTTGCTGAAGTTATTGTATCGGTTTTGCGGGCGGGCAACCATCTTCGATTGAGGGCTTGGTGGACTAAGACAAATTTACTCAATAGGACCTTCTATCAATACTTAATGTGAACAACTGTGGATCTCATGTTTTTGTTTTGATCGGGGATAAGTCTGGTGAGTAAAGCCAATGAGGTAAAACTTCCAATGCCATCTAAGCCAGCTTCAGGAATGTTGATTAGAAGTAAAATAGGCGTTAGTTAACAGTAGGGCATCCATTTCTCTGGTTGTTTTACCTTTCCGAAGACTGGCGACGATTTTGGCGTTGAAACCTCGAACCATAGAGAAAGTAGCCGAAATTTTTTTATTATATTCTTCTCGTTATTTGGCTTATTTTCTGGTAAAAAATAGTCCTCGCCGAATTTGGTAAACGAAGCGTTCTCTTGCTACACTAACGTAAACCAAAATTATTGTTAATTTCCCAAGTAGCTACGATATTAATCGATCGTAAGTGTATCATCTCCTTGTAAGGTTAAGAATCCGGAAAAAGTTGCTGAAACTGATACAAGTATGCTTACAGAGGAACGAAGGAGAAGTTAAACTACGAAAACCATATCTGAAACGTTCGAGGTGCGTGAATGATTAAAACAAGGAGACGCCCTATCACCACTTCTTTTTAATTTGGTGCTGGATTACTTAATGGGGGAATAACCTTTTATGGACCGCTCTTGCTTACGCCGTCAATCTGTGCCTCCTGGGAGATAGTGAGGAAACAATTAAAAGAAACGCGGTAAGTTCAATAATGGTAGGAAAGAAAGTAAGTCACTTACCAGCTTGGATCGATCCAAACATCGTACCTGACTCGGTGGAAGTCTCTCAACACTCTGGATACACCAGTCATCAACAAATTAATTAGAATGACTATGAACGGTCGACCACAATTAAAGAAATTATTGAAATGTTAACCCATTAACTGGCGCCTTCCATAGATTTTTCTCGACTGTTTTAGGAAAGTTCGAAAATTTCGTTATTTTTTTTAACACGTCTCGTATTTCACGATGTTGATCGCCAGCGGGCTACTGACTCAAAACTATTGCGGTACAAGTTCCTAAAAATTCCCCAAATAAGGTTCCTCTCTGATATGTCTAAAACTAAATCACTACTACATGTTGTCAACCCAAGAGTCTTAATTTGCTCTATATTGTTAATAGGCTAAGCTTTGCATAAAATAAAGTTCGCAATAACGGATCTCAAAGCTAAGAAGAGCAATATTAAATGGGTACATACGTAAGTATGTATGTAAATATGGTCATCCATATCGGAGGTGGATATACGAAGCCCTTCCAAGTGTTAGCAAGGTGTTCGAGAAGGTGGTCCATAGAGCCCTGTCTAAATGGGTTGAGGACAATAAAATCATTACGGAGAACCAGTTCGGTTTCAGAACGGGGCATAACACTATTCATGCCGCATCGAAACTCGTGTCGGATATCCAGTGGAACAAATGCAAGAACCAATGCACGGATGCCCGTCTGATTGACTTGGAGAAAGCTTTCGACACCGTAGGTTAAGTAAACCACTGCTATATGTATATGATTTTTGACCGGTAGAAAGTTCGTTGTGAAAATTGCCAACGTGACTTCTACCCAAGCATTTGATATTAACAACGGACTGCAACAGGGTACGGTGAACTCGCCGATCCTTTTCAACATTTACTTCAGTGATTTGATAGCTTCTCTTCACCATTCAATTGCGTATGCGGACGATTTAATCGCGTACAGATCAGGTCCAACGATCGACGTCATTGTCACACTCTTGCAGCGTGACTTCGAAAAAATTCAGCAGTATTGTGATGACTGGAAATTGAAAATCAACTGCCAGAAATCAGAAACTATTTTGTTTAGAACGCCTTTGTCTAGGGCCTCTCGAGACACTAGAAAAAATTGGCGCAGGCTCTCAATTCTTGGACCGGACGGGCGTCCACTGGCGAAACAAAGTGTAGTCAGGTGCCTTGGAATCAGATAAGATCAGTATCTGTATTTTGACTAACATATAGATGCTGCTCTGGCGAGGGCCCGGGGTGCTTTCGCTCTCACAAGATGGCTGTTTCATAGCAGCCAACTTGATTCGTGAGTGAAGGTAACCTGCTACATGGCCTTAATCAGGCCCATGATTGCCTATGGATGTCCCGTGTGGCTCAATGTGAGAGCCAGCTTAATGGAAAGGATTAGGGTGTTTGAGAGACAATGTCTCAGAACTTGTCTCGGATTACATAGAACACCCGAATTTGTGTACACGAAATTTTATCCGAACGAGGTCCTATACAATAAGGCCAGTTTTGTACGGGTAGATAATTTTCTAATGAAACTGATCAAGGGTCACGTGTCGAGGGCAATGGCTTCGGTCAATAACCTGATCTCCGGGGCTTACTTCCCTAATTACATGTATCACGAAAAAGTGCGTCATATTTGGATCAATGTGGGCTGATCCAGGATGAATTGGCGGTTCCGCTAATCTTTCACGTCGCCCGTAAGTCCGTGGAGCGGTGACTCCTCTATGAACGTGATGTTGCGCTCCGAGAACCCAAGCGCCTCAGGTTAAGTAGATCAGTGTCGCACCAAGATCGGGGAGACGTCGTCTGACAGCATCAACGCTTTTGGTGGCTAGAGCGGACTGCGTAGTGGTTAACTTAATAGGTCAACCTCTTTAAGGCAAAGCTTGCCACATGCCAATGACAGGCTTACATAGACAAAGGTAGGTTAGATTAGAGTAGATAAGGCAGGCAGGTGGCAGGTAGGTTTAGTTTAGTTTTAGATTTAATTTTAAAAAATAAAAAACAAAAAAAAAACAACAAAACAATATGGAAAACAAAAAAAAATGGATATATTTTAGTTAAGGTAGGGTTAAGTTGTTCTTAGTTAAAAGTTTCCTTGTTAAAAAAAAATTATATGATTCCAAGTTTTTTTTAAATATCACTTTTCTTGGTCTAAGTTGATTATTTATTTTAATTATTACAAGTAAATCGTAAGGCCGAAAGGCATAGCCTTGAGTTGTTCTATTTGCTTTAGGTAGGTAAGGTATTTTATGTCAGTTGATATGTAAGCTAGTTTTAAGCATTTTTGTCTAGTATAAGTGAGTTCTAAAAATATAAAAACAAAAATGAATTTACAAAAAAACAAGAAAAAAGGATATACGAAGTGCTGCTATATGGGTGCGTAATCTTCTGCAAGTTTGATGAAAAGTCATGGGAAAACTGATTGTGGCTTATAATAATAAAAGGGGATAATGTTTCAAGATTATCAAAACTAATTTCCGGGTGCACCTTAAAAAGCACACTCTGCTGAAAATAATCAATAATCTTTCTTGGTTTGTCTTTAAATGTTTGAAATTGTCAATCTAATTACTTAATTACTTTATTTACGGTACAAAAGTTTTGGGAAGAAAAAAGTCGCAAGAGGCTAAGCAAGAATACTGGATGGCTAAAGCATGTTTGGGGAATTACTTTTCGTCAAAAAAAACTCGCACAAGCAATGATGAGTGAGCAGGTGCATTATTGTGATGCAACAATTTCGACGTTTTAATCAAATAACCATGTTTCAATTTCTTTGATGCTGATTCGATGATTCTCCATAAAAATTGTGCGGATATCGTCATTAACATCTTCTTGTTCTTCTTTTGTTGCTTCGAGAAGACTCTCCAAAAACCATAATCTACATTTAAGGTTAACGTACTGTAAAAAAACCATACAACAATAGACCAAGGAGGTACATTCCTTTGAATATGAACCGTCAAAGGGATAACATCAAAATGGAGAAAAACGAAGTAAGAGCTACTTAAAAAAACTGTCTGTCAAAGGCATACACAGAGACTTGGTGGAAATATTGGGGAACTCAGCTCCTCCATGTTCCACAGTAGCAGGTGGGTCAAGGAGTTTAAGCTGGACAGAAGATGAACATTAACATCGCGAAGGACGCCTATCAACGTCCCTCACTAAAGATAACGTAAAGGAAGCCGAAACTGTTGTGTTAGCAGATCGAAGAATGACCATCAGGCATATAGCTGGGATCACAGGGATCTCATATGGCAGCGTTTAAAGAATCCTTGCGAACGAATTGCATATCAAAAAGGTGCGCAAGGTACCGAAAATGTTAACAGACTAGCAAAATAAAAAACGAATCGACATTTCGAAAATGAATGTCGAGAGGTTCCAAGCAGATCAGGAAATGTTTTTATAACAATGGACGAAATTTGGATCCACTATTTTGATCCTGAAACTAAACTACAATCGAATCTCCTCACCAACGCCAAATTTTCAATTGTTGAATTTGTGGAATTCGGCGGGAATGTTATGGCATCCGTTTTTTGGGACGCTGAAGCAATAGTGACCGTATAGGGCAGTAAGGTATTAAGTCAGTTAAGTAATTTAAGCTAGTTTTAAGCATTTTTGCCTATAATTCTAAGACATATAAAATGAAAATTAATTAGCAAAAAGAAAAAAACGCTGAAAGAATAATTATGGTGGAATATTTAGAAAAGAGGGCCCTATTGTGGAATCTTACTACGCAGACCAAACAAGAAGACTGTGGAAGATTATTAAAGAAAATAGACGTGCCAAGCTGGAGTGCTGTTTTACCAAGACAAGGTACCGGCTTACCAGGCCACAGGTGGGATGGCTGCCATACACGAAACAGCATGAACACCCACCCTATTCGTAAAATCTAGCTCCCAGTAACTTCGATCTCTTTCCTTGGCTCATGAAATCCATCCGAGGAAAAAAAATCGATGACAATAGCTAAGGTCTGTCTGCTCTTGATGCATTTTGCGTCAAGATAAAGAATTTTTTTTGCTAAGGGAATCCTGTGCTTAGAAGAGAGATGGACTAAATATATTGACTTAGTATTGACTTTCTATCACATTTTTTGTCAACGAGTATAATATTATACAAGGTGGAGCAAAATTAATCATCCTATCGTAAAATCACATTTGGCATTTGTGAACTAGATAGTCGCAGTTCAGAAATAGTTAAGCACTGGAGCGCTATACTCCGCAAGATCGTGGAACAATTCTATCGAGTTTTTTGACCAATAATCGGTCGGCGGTGTTAGCGCAGGGTGAATTTCGACGTCGATTTCCTAATCGTGTCGCACCAACTGGGGAAACATTCCGGCGCTTAGCTACTCGAGTCGAACAGACTGGAACCATAGGAGACCATGCAGGGCGTGGCCGCCATCGGACTGGTCGTTCGGCCAAGAATATCGTGCCTGTGGCTGACGATGTCGTTGAGAATGAAGAAACATCAACCAGACGACGGACCTCGCAATCGGGCATCACCAGACGGATCTTACACCGTATTTTAGTGAAAGACTTATTGTTCCCATACAAAATGCAAACAATGCATCAGTTATTGCCTACTGACCGTCAGTCGCGTGTGAATTACTGCCAAGCCATCCTTAATCTCAACAACGAAGAGGAAGATTTTGTGTCGAAGTCATCATGAGAGACGACACTTAAGCTGTTACGTCAATAAGCAAAATCTTCGTTTCTGGGGCACTGAAAATCCACGTGTGATGCACGAGGAACCATTACATCCACTAAAAGCCACTGTGCGGTGCAGGGTTCACGCGGGAGGAGTGATTGGGCCGTATTTTTTTTGAGGACGCCACCGGCAATACGGTCACTGTCACTGTTTTTGTTGCACCGAACAAGACAGGGCAACCCCACACACAACACGAGCCACAATGGATATTGTGAGGGAAATGTTTCCTGGTCACGTAATCTTCTTCTTTGAGGCTACTTCAAATCGCGGGTTTGTACCAATAAGATAAGACAAGACAATCGCAACATTTTCGAATATTCGACGGGAATGCGAACAATTATCACCGGAAATCTTGTGCAAACTCATGGAAAATGCGATAAAACGATACAAATGTGTATCAACACTGGCGGCAGCTAACACCTAACAGAAAAAAGTCCAAATAAAAAAAAATTTTCATCACTCAAAATCATTTTTTTTATTTAGTAAAAACGTAATTCAAAAACAAAACAATTTCTTTAATTTTTCGCCACGTTGTATAGGTAAGATCCCCGTTTTTTATCTTCATTTTCAACCATTTTTTGAATCACATTATTTTGGATCACCCCCGTAAGTTCATTCTAATTCTTGTCTAACATGCCGGTAATCTTTTTGTAAAGCGATTTATCTTTGGGCTCAAAATACCCTCCAGTTTCGGCAATAACTTCCTCATTGTAGCAATCTACGAATTCTTGCAATTTTGCTATTGTTGCAATGGACTTGTGTCACGTTGGATTGTCTTGAGTGAAAGAACACTCTTTTCTTCTTCAATTAGAGTCGCTTTTCGCAATTTCTTTCTTCTAACGCATCAGTACAATATCCGTTATTGATGGTTCCCCCTTTCTCATGGCAGTTAATAAATAAAGAACCGTGCCCACCGTAAAATATGTAGGCATTTGCGTTTTTGGTTACTTTGGAAGGTTTTCATACTTTGCTGTCCAGTCTGGCGACTGGATTGTGGAGTGGAGTTATGGATGGATCGATATTTCTGCGTGAAAAACATTATTTTTATAGCGCTGAAACAGCTCCAAACAGGGCTCTAAATCGTAGACACGGAGTCGTTTTTGATAGACTGGGAACAAACGCACCTACCTATTTCGAACAGAGCTTACTCATGTTCCAATGCTCATTCAACATGCTAAATACGCTGCCTTCTAATATTTTCACTACATTTTCACACGATCAAAACTACACAATTAAGAACCCGAGGAATTTTATTCAACTCGAAGCCTGCCTAACACACCCTTACACAGACTAGCATAGATTAAAATAGGTTAAGGTAGGTTAGGGCAAAACAAACGACTTCATAAAATTAAAAATAAAAATAATAAAAAAAAAACAAAAAATAAATAAAATTGAAAAACACAAAAATGGCCGGTAATAATAATTATTCAATTGTGCCATTCGTTAAAAATCAAATAAGAGTTTGAAAAGTGAACAATCTCAATAAAATAATACGTCGATAAGATAAAGGCTCTTCGTTACAAGCAATATGTTGTATAAATAACATTTTCACTTCACATCGTTTTCAACCATTGATGACGTCGACAACTATCAATGAAGATTAATTGAGCACTTCTGCTCGTATTTATAAGGAACAATTAATTCGGCCACGAATCAACGACCCTTTTAAAAAATAATTAAAAAACACTGCACTCACCTCCAATGCCTGCTCATAGTACTCCTCCGTCAGCCGGATTATTTCGATTTCTCCTGCAAAAATATCCACAATTGTTTAACCCATTCACTTAAACCCAGAACAATGCTCGTTCGTCTATTACCATCACACAGAATCCGTGGGGCCGATCCCTCAAAACCATTTAGCGTTGTCATTGTCACCACTGATTACTGAATTAATTCCTCCTGGTACCACAAAACCACTGGCAGATACGACGACTTTTCCGACGAGAGCCACCCCAACGACTAAACGTTTTGATAACCTCGCAGTTTTGCATACAGCCGCTGTATCGCCGGCGAATTCAGCTTCGATCGCATTCTATTCACACTATCGAAACCTAAGGGGACTGCACCACAACAAGACAAATATTTTTGATTTTTATTTTGTATTCATTAATACGAAAGCATGATTTCGCAAAACAATTTGGTTTGTGTGTGCGAGGGGTGCTCGTTCTTCATACGCTCAGCGTATGAGTGTCTAAATCTAAATTAATAAACAGAATGATACGACCATTGTGCAAGCAATCAGTCGATAGACATACTTGAATCTACTCACGCAACACTTGATATAATAGATGCAACGAATCTACACTGATAGCGCAGAGCTTACGAGTATCCATCGGTCTTCGACACCAGCAGACTAATGTAAATAATGTAAAAAGACATTCGAGTACATGCGGACGAGCATTCTTTTGCGGAAGCACCTGCAAGATCAGCACGTGTGACAGCCATCACACATGGCACAATTTTGGATAAAGCGATTGAGGGTGAATTTAGTTGTCAACCGTACTTTGGACTTGTGAGATAGGCTTGGACGTCTGTTGTTGTAGGCAATTAAGTCAATTGGGGATTTTATTTTTAGTTGGCAAAGTGCTCTTGCGCCTTCTGGTCCGGCCTTACAGAAGGAACACAAAAAGTTAATAAAAACACTTTCAGTGCCAAGTAAATGTCTATATTAGTAAGACACTGGGACAAGCTAAAGCTGGAGACCATATATCAGAAAGTGCTAGATTGTGAAGCGCACCAGTTGTCGAAGTATGTACAAATGTCATTGCTTTGAATAAATTGCCAAATTTTGACTGCGTGAACTTGTTGGATAAATGAGGGTGAGAAGACGACCATTAAGTCAGCTTTGCTAATTCAGAATAGATTATTATTATTAATGTGATATTGTCGTGAGAACGAAGCCAAATGGTCCGAAAATAGCTAACCACCAAAATGGAGCTTACGCAACTATGTGTCTAAGAGTTATGTTCTCGTGTAGCCTTGTAACCTCAAAGGCGATTCGAGATTTTCATCTATTTTCCAATAGATGGCGCTAGCGGTGTGTGTTGGACAGTTTTCTTAGATGTTCTAGACGAATAAGCATCAATTTTGTTTTCGGTGGGTCGTATGATTATAAAAATTTAGGAGGCTTTTATTAATAAGAAATGTGTCTTAAATCGTTTCAATACTACAATAGTGGTGATTTTGACATGAAAGACAAGAAGCTTTGAGAGTTTAAAGACAAGGAATCTGTTTATCTCGCTTTGAAGAAAGCGAAGATAGTGTAATTGAATTCGTCCCTAAAACATCGAAACTTTTTTCTCTGCAAGAAATTGGTAAAAAAAGACGCTGACATTTCCACGCTCCCTTCCATTAACTTTAAATAAGAACTTCTGTTGGCGCATACGACGCTGATAGCCGCAGCAAAAGTAGCCAAAGCAACAGCAGAAGCAATACTAGGCAGATCAGTATGCGCGGGCTTAACTCCGCTACTGAAAATTTTTGATCGAGCGAGCAAATTTGTTGTTTTATCAACCTTGCTCTCGCTCCGCATGGCACTTTTCTAAACTTTACTTCGTTATTTCTCACTATTTTTCAATCAAACAATTTCATTTGATAATTTGTGGCTCATCTACAGACCTAGATCTATCGAATGACATGCTGCACACATGTGTGGTTATAGCCGATATCTACATTTAGTGCGTACAAGATTAGTCAGAAATCGTTTTCGGACCACTATATTCCCCGTACATGCACGCGCTAGGCCAAAAAGTGGGTGATTGCTCTCGCTCCGCTACGCTCCGCTCGATCAACAAAGAGCAGAAACAGCCCCAACCACAAAAACAACGTATAGCTAAGGAGTAGGTGCCTCCAGTCAATGTCTATAAAATTGAACACTCCTTTGGTGAACATTTTCATATCAAGAGACTGAACGAAGGTCGACCTTTATTCACTGCAAAAAAGTGAAGCAGCACAAGCATGTCAAGGAACTGCCCAGGATGTCGGCAATGAGGCTTTTTCACATACTCCAAAGGCGGTGAGGTTTCGCACAATTCTCTTTAAGGATGTAGATCTAAGTACCGAACCTGAGGCATTGCTGCAAACGCTAAACAAATTTAGATTGAGAGCCTCGTGTTCATGGAATATATCACAGTAAGGGCCAAAGGGGAGAAGTGGAAACTACTTTTCTTCTGATATAGTACAAACCCAATATCAAACTGGATAGCCTAAAAACCATCAATGTCATAGGCAGTCAGTTTGAAGAATGGGAAAAATTAAAGAGGAGCGGAAACATTTGACAATTTTGGTGGGGGCTATACCCCCCTTTTACGAAGGTGGTCCGATAAGTACTTAGCCTACAAAAGAAAAACAAAAATTTTGGAGAAGTGGCGATTTATTTTTCAATATAGTCCCCTTTTAGCTCGAGACACTTGACCCAGCGATGCTCCAACTTCTTTAACCCGTCTGAAAAATACGTTTTCTCGAGGTCTGCAAAGTAGGCCTCCGTGGCGGCGATGACCTCCTCATTCGACTGAAATTTCTGCCCGGCGAGTGACTTTTTCAAGTTTGGAAACAAAAAGAAGTCGCACGGGGCCAAATCCGGAGAATACGGTGGATGGGGCAGCAGTTTGTAGCCCAATTCGACCAATTTGGCCGTGGCGAGGGCGGAGGTGTGAGCTGGTGCGTTATCATGGTGGAAGAGGAGTCTTTTCTTCACCAAGTGGGGCCGTTTTTTCTTCAATTCGTCGTCGAATCGGCCCAATAATTTGGCATAGTACAGCCCTGTGACCGGTTTACCCTTCTCCAGGTAGTCGATGTGAATCACACCTTGTGAATCCCAGAAAACGGTGGCCATCACCTTTCCGGCCGATGGGACAGTCTTCGCCTTCTTCGGAAGCACGTTCGCCAGGTGAAGTCCACTGTTTCGACTGCTCCTTGGTCTCTGGTGTGTACCAGTGGATCCATGTTTCGTCTACTGTCACGAAACGACACAGAAACTCCTTCGGATTGCGCTTAAACAGCGTCAAACACTGCTCTGAAGTGGTCTCAGGGTTGCGCTTGTTGTCCGGAGTGAGCAAACGCGGCACCCATCGCACCGACAGCTTTCTCATGCCCAGCATTTCATGCAGGATATGACCCACGCGATCTTTTGAAATGCCTACTGTCTCAGCTATCTCGCGCACCTTCAATCGGCGGTCTTCCAATACGAGATCGTGGATTTTTGTCATGTTATCCTCCGTGGTAGCCGTTTTCGGGGCACCTTGACGTGGCTCATCAAAAACCGACGTGCGATCACGTTGAAACTCGTTAAACCAATTTTTGATGGTCGCCATCGAAGGAGAAGGGTCTTCGTACACAGCATCCAAACGCTCTTTGATTTCGCTGTTCGATTTCCCTTCCAAAAACAAGAATCGAATCACCGACCGATATTGCTCTTTTTTCATTTTTCTAAAATCCGCGGACATTCCCGTGTAATTTACCTTACAATCTAGGAAACTAAAAAAGAGGGCAATTGAGACGGAGTTTTAGACAAGGAGTGCTGATGTTAAAGTCGAAACAGTTTTTCGCATTAACATTCCGCAGCATACGGGGGATAGGTTCATTGGAGACGTAGGAGGTACGAGAGGTGGGTAGTTAGAAGAGACCTGGATTTCGTGTATTACGAGGGTTAGTGTTAAAAAAAATAAATTTATAAAGGGTCGCGTAGTAGATGGTACCTGAGAGGAGTCGATGGATGAAAAGGATGTCGGATATCCTTCTTCGTTCTTCCAGCGAGATCAAATTAATAAGTTGATAGCGAGGTAGGATGAGAAGAATATCCCAGGGTAAGCCACGAAGAGCAAAACGGAGAAAACGACGTTGGATACTCCGATTCTGGCAATGTGTGAATGATAGTAAGGAGACCATACTTGAGAGGCGTATTCGAGAATAGGGCAAACAAAGGTTATGTAGAGAGACCGAGTAACGTAGGGATTGGAAAACTCTTTAGACTATCGTTTCACGAAGCCGAGTGCAGAATTGGCCTTAAGAATTATATCGCTGATATGTGCAAGGAAATTGAGTTCCTGGTCGCATAATACACCAAAGATCATGGATAACCTGAACGGCAGAAAGGGGTTGATTATGGAGAAAGTAGAGACGGAGAGGAGGTTTGTTACGTTTGCGGGAGAAAGAAAGATTGACACTTTGAAATGTTAAGGTCGAGGCAGTTCTTGGAGCACCAGGTGGAAAAGCTGTTGAGGTCCGATTGAATAAGAGAAGAGTCATGTTCTGAGGAAATGATCTTAAAGAATTTAGCATCGTCGGCATATAGAGAGATATGGGAATATTTGATAACCATTTCAATATCGTTGATGGTAAGAATAAAAAGAAGCGGGCCTAAATGACTACCTTGGGGGACACCGGAGGAAGGAGGAAGCAAGGAAAGTGTTAGAGAGGGCAGATCTAAAGCGAACGCTGTAGTGGCGATTTTCCAGGTAAGAGGAAATCCACTTTAATAAGATGGGTTCAAAGCCAAAGGAAGACAGTTTGAAGAGTATTAATCCAAAAAAAAACAGTTCAGATAGCATCGACTTCCTTGCTATTTTCTAAGGCTGAAAGGGTGAAGGATACGAATTCAATAAGGTTTGTGATTGTAGACCTACCTTTTCGGAAGCCGTGTTGTCTGGGGAAGATTAAAGACTTGCATTGAAAACACAGGGGTGAATTCATCATTAAGTTGCCTTAATCTTTCTTCGATGATATCGGGGTCGACACTAATAGGGAGAAATGGTCCAAAGGAGAAGTTTGGTAAATAGTTGAAATAAGTAGGATCGGATGCAAAGGAATCATGGGTGAATGATTGATTGAAGAAGGTGGCAAAAAGATTGGCAATGTTATGAGGATCATTGGAAGTTTCATTATTGAAGGAGAGAGAGTTTGGGTAGCCATCAGATTTTTTTTCGTAGTTAACAAACTGAAAGCTAGACTTGGGATCATTTATAAGGTTGGTTTGCATCTTGACTAAGTAGTGTTGATAGATAGAGTTATAAAGCTCTACAAAATGCAGGTAAGTACCGAAATAGTTAGAGAAGCCATTTGGGGATTGAGTACCAAGGAAAGTTGTCCATAGCTTGTTCCGTTCGTTTCTTAAAGAACGGAGCCTGCGATTATACCAAGGTGCACCTCCCCAGGTTTTATTTCGAGAAAAGGGTACGTAAAGGAAGGTGGAATTAAATATTCCTTTGTAGAATATAGATATGGCATAATTTACGGTAAGGTTGTTGAAATTAAAAGGAGCACTATGGAGATATTCATTGATTTGACCGAAGTTGGCTTTGTGGAAATCGTGAGACATTCGAACAGTGAGGGGAGAGTTCTGTATAAGGGAGTTGTGAAAGTAGTCGACGGTGGTAGTAGTCGACGGTTGATAGGAACAGCGGACCAGCTGAAACTGAGGTATTAAAAGGGTCACTTGTGAAAATGAGGTCTAGTTGTCTGCCCATGTAATTTAAAATGCCGCTGACTTGGTTAAGGCTGGAATCAGCTAGGCGATCAGAGAAGAGACATTCTTTGGCTGCAGTGGGATTAGAGGCAATGTAAAACAATTGGTCGTCTGAAGAGATCAATTTAAGGTGAGGAAGGTTGAAGTCACCGAAAACTAGGATCTTGCTTGGGGATCTCGTAAATCAATTAAATGATCGACTGTTTAAATTATCAATTAAATTATCGAACTGCGAGATATAGCCTGGATGTGTTAAATGGGCAAAGAACCACAAAAACGAATACAATGTGACTCAAGGCAAGGTCGCTGACAGGGAGCAGCTCAAGTGCTTAGTAGGAGGATCGAGGACACAGGTACAAAAGCTCGTGTTTGTACCCAAAGCGGAGATGAGGTGGACCTGCGATCGATTTTGTTTGCTATACAAGGCCAAAGGAGACATTACCAATAGCAGGTCGTGGAGCAGACGACTCAAATTGTTCGAATCCATTCACGAATTTTCGAGGCATTCTCATCGCGTGGACTTGTTTACATCAAAACTACACCGACCTCGAGTAATGTGAAAATTGACACCATCGAGAGACTTAGCGAAGTTATACGTGCTCCCAAACACAACAGACAGAACAAATCAGCTGCTGAAACCCAGTGACTCTGATGTCGCATTTTGACTCTGGTGCTTCCACCACTCTTCAATCAAAAACATTACTGCCTGATCTATTTTACGTAAGTAATCTAGTTAGCTATTCCTACTCTAAATCTTATTTTAATTCAAATTATGTTTATTTGTTTTCTTTTTTCTCATGCACTGTATGTTTTTATGTCCTTATGTGCAAGATCGTGTTGTGATCATCGCTCACTGAATGCAGCTTCGTCTTCATTCTCCACTTAATTTCACCAATATAACTATGAACGGTGAACTATACGATACTAATGGTGACTCTCCAATGTGACATCCAACATCCAACATCTTTTAATAAGACTCGTCTGATGCTAAATGTTTTTTGTAAAAGGTATACTGGTCTTTCAGTCTATCATATCAATGCTCAAGGTCTGGTTAGACACTTTGATGAATTCAAAACTATCTTCGGTGGTGGCGAACTTGATGGGATTTGTGTATCAGAAACATGGCTCTACCCGGGTATAAGCAACGAAGCGATTGATATAAAAGGTTGCAAAATATATAGCGTAAAGAAATTTCAAATTTATCGAACGAGGCTCGCTGATTGGGGACTCTTAACCACAGGCTAGCAAAGTATTTATCAATAGAAGGCATGTATTCTGTTGATGAACAGGATCCTTTACATCAAAAATTAACAACCTTTTCGATGATCTCCATCTCAAGTCACACGCTTAACAACAGAAAGTGCGAATAGTTCACCCGCAATATTGAATGGCTTATCGAAGTCAGGGACAGAGCCTACAAAAGGTGGGAGGAATACAAAATACCTGAACTCCGTAATGAGTATAGACAAATCAGAAACAATGTTAACAGAGAAGTCAGAAATGCCAAAAGGATTTTTTTCACGTCCAAGTTTAAACCTAGCTTAAATAGCGCAATTCTGTAAAAGAACATAAGGGAATTAGGTTTCGGAAAGCAATAACCGTCTGTCTCAATGGAGGGTGGGATAGACCCTAACGACTTAAATGTAAAATTTGGACCTTTAATTCCGACGTGCAGTGCGATAGAGCTGCCGAAACGCACATATGTATATAATAAGACTGATAATGTAAAGGTTCTTCTTCCAAAGAGTATCCGAAAATGGAAGCGAATTCAAACATCTAAAAACCGTATTGACTGCCAAAAACGACATAAAGGTCGAAACAAATAAAAGTTTGCATATGGACGTCCCGTACTTCTTCAACTATTCAAAACAGCTTGTAAGTTCAAATAACTGTCAAAATAGTTTAAGTGGAGTCCTACGAACCAAGCATTTTTGTAGACCACTTGTCGATTCATCGGAAGAAGGCCAAATATAAATGAAAAAGAAGATTTTTCTTGAACATTTTCAAAGGTATAAGCAAAACCTAGACTCAGGAAGTTTCGAATGCGAATGTTATCAATATTAAGACTTCAAACGAGAATGTACATTTCTACGTCGAAAAGTTACAAAATTGTGAAATTACTTATAATAAATAAATTTCCTTCTTCTGCTACCTTTAGAGTCTTTAGAAGGCGAGTGGAAGCTTAACACCTCGACATCAGGAGGACTATCGGTCAAAATTAAAATGCCCGCCATAAGAAGCCTGTATTGAAGTCTGTGGACTTATGATCATAACTACCTTGCAATGAAACTGTTGAAGAGTTATTATTTATTTTGTGGACAGTCTCAGCACTCGTAGTCTGATCGCCGAGGCAACCACATGTGACATCTTTATAGTTCAATAAATTATTTATTATTATATTATATAATTTATTTATTATATTTGCTTGGGTCCGGAGTTTTAATCAGTTATCAGAAAAATCTATTCCTTTCGTCGTTGTTCGATATTCGTCGATTCATAAACAGAAACAATTAAAATTTCTACGATGGATATTGCTGGCATACATCAGGTTATCAGACCGATAGCTTGATTGGTGGGAGAGAAAATAAAAGTAAATGCGGCTTTCTTAGCACCGCCTACAAAATTTCATTTATTATTTGAAGTGCATATCTAAAGCGTTTAAGACGTAGACTACTGGAACTCTTTCTAGCGTAGCTCGACCAGGGCCCCTATCGCATTCAACATCTTCCAAGAAACATTTACCCCATTCGTTAGATCTAGTGCTCATAGCAGACATACCAAACGCAATAAAACTTTCCGAAATTAATAAATTCAGTAACGATCGTTGCCGGTATTCGATCCCCGTAGGATTGGTGTCAGAAATGACAACACTTTTGTTAACACTTTAATAAATTCAGTAATGAATTCGTTGCCGGTATTCGATCCCCGTAGGATTGGTGTCAGAAATGACAACACTGGCTGCGAAATTTAAGTTTTTGGGAGATTCCTACCAAGCTTAATCAGCGGGATTGCAACGTTATTGAAATGAATATGAACGGTCACTTAATCACAATCAAAGATGTTGGCATATTAACTAGAGCCTACCATAGGCTCTCCTCGACTTTATCCAATTCAATTTCAAATCTGGGGGCACGGCAGTGCCCCCGCCAAGTCGAGCAAAAAAGCGGCACGACCGTACCATCCTTTTCTCGAAGCAGTTCGGGCCATTTTCGACCCCCTATAACTTCGTTGTGGATAAAACTAGAAACCTGAATTTTCAGTAACCAAGCAGGCATCGCATAGACACGGTATATTTCAAATTTCATTAAATTTGAACCAGTAGTTTAAGAATTATAACTAGTCAAAGTTTCTTAATTCTGTCATCACTGACCGATCATCAAAACTCTAGGGCACTTCTAGCAGACATAGAAGCTTGAAATTTAGAATACAATTAGTGTTTAGTGTATAAATCAAGGAAAAACTAAAATATTTTGCAATTTTGGTCCAGTTTTCTAGATACACCAAATATTATTACTAATAGGATAGTGTCTGTATGTATCCTTTTTCAATTTATCTAGATGGCGATTAACTCCTAAAAATATGCAATGCAACAATCAATTGCCGGTTGGGGAATTGGGTTTAGTGGTCAATGTGGTTCATGTATTTGACGGAATATAAAATAAATATCTTTATTATGTACATATATTTAATAACCATTTGATGAACTTATAATTAAATCAATTTTAAAACAAATTGTATGTTCGGTGTCAGAGTTGGAGACTACTAACTTGTACAGGTTCGCTCAAAATTACGATATTGTTAAAACACGCCCAGTCTCCTCTAAAGTCGAGTGCTACGAGATAAATGACGGTAAAAAGTTCCTGAAAAGAAGAGATAACCCATATTTGATCAATCACTATTTCTACGACGGAGAACAAGTACCAGAGAAATACTTCTTCTCTTTACTTCTTTTATTCAAGCCATGGCGTTCCTTAGATGAACTCAAAATGGGGTGTGATACTTACACGGAGGCCTTTAATTTGGCGAAAGAAGATTTAAAAGAAGGAGTCGATTATGGTAATTCAATGATAGAGTCAAGATATAAGATACAAAAAGCATGTGAAATGATAGAATCTAAAGTTGCTGAGATAAACGAAGAAAGGGAAATTGTTGATGATGACGATGGTCCTGAAAACCCTTTAGACTTTGAAGCTGTGGAAGCTGCAAACGCAATGGATGACTTTCACAGAATCAATCTGGTAGAAGAAGAGCAGACTGATCTTCAAAGTATGATCGCAAAACTTAATGCCGATCAAAAAAGAGTCTTCGATATGATCACACATAAAATGGACACAACTGATAATAACGCTGACGTTTTACGCTGTTTTGTGAGTGGAACTGGTGGCACTGGAAAGAGCTTTTTAATAAAAAACTCTGAAAGTTTGGGTTAAGATGTATTTAAACAAAAAAGTGGCAGTTAGTGATCCAACAGGCATAGCTGCATTCAATGTGAACGGATTGACTATACACAGACTATTGTAGCTGCCTGTGGAACACAAGCAAACACCGAGGTACAAGCCACTTTCCGATGAAGTGCTCCAAGTTCTGAGATCAGATTTGGAAGAAGTAGTGTTGTTTATCATAGACGAAGTGTCGATGATATCCAATGTTACTTTAACATATATTCATTTACGCTTGTCTGAGATATTTGACACAAGCGATGATCAGAATGGGTGGTTTGGAAAAAAACATCTTGTACTTTTCGGGGATCTTTTACCGCTTCCGCCGGTAAGAGAAAAGTCACCTTTTGAAAACACTCAACTGCTGAAACTAACAAGTTGTTAGGTTCCCTCAGTATGCCGAATCTGTGGATTGAACTGTTCGTATACGATGAACTTACTATTAACATGCGACAGCTCAATGATTCTAACTTTGTTGAAATGCTAAATAGAATAAGATTAGGTGTGACTACACAAAAAGACCGCGACTTACTCTCGACTAGATTAATAACTCTAAAAACCAATTCAAATGAAAACAGATTGATTGAAATAATTGAACACCTCTCGAAACTTCCTGATGATACCGTTTGCTTATTACCTACAAAAAACATGTGTCAACAATTAAATACTGCAATGCTTAGATCTCTCCCACATCCCGAAATAAAACTTACAGCTGTAGATAGCATAGATTGCCTAGTCGGTTAATTACCAAGTCGGTTAATTTATTCAGCCCCTACTTAAGGGACCTTCTGTCTTAAGTTATTACGTAATTAGCTAACCTAACAACATCTTATAGTGACCATATTAATATTAAAAATCTTTTATGTTTTAAATAAATAGATTGACTTGGTAATCGCACTAAACAATCTAATTTAATATAATATGTATTACTTGTGAGATGCATGCGATGGACGATCCTTTCCTAGAGGAGAATATGTTCTGGACTTAGCCCTCATCGACATGAGATTCATTCTCGGTGACGCGACTCGCCATCTACGAAACTGCTTACGTGCGGTAGAATGCGATAGTGACCACTACGGACTAGCCGCTGTAATACATATTCTTAATGACTGAATGCTCCCGGAAGAACATAACCAAATGTACACGTTTGATTTTCAAAGAGCACACTGGTTAGTTTCTCAAGATCTTTAAAGCGTGAAATACTTCGTCAAGAAATTGGTCCACCAACGAACAGAAACATGACCAATGAAGAGATAAACGACTAACTACTCCAATTGAAGAACGCTATCAAACGAAAAATTGATCAAAGCATCCCTAAAGCTCAACCTCCGAACGATTTAACAACAAAATAATCTAACCCTACCATTAGAGTCTTACAAAAACATAAATCTATGCTATTGTCCAGACTAAAACAACTTTAGCGACAATTTACTCGTACTGACAGACGAGACCCGGAGATAAGAACACTGAAGTCGATGATCAAAAGTCTTCAACAATTAATCAAAGAAAATTATAGAATATCTATTAGTTTGCATTGGAACAAAAAAAAATCGGGCTATAAAACCCAGTGGCCAGAATATGTTCCCGAAAATAAATGAACTATTTAGAAGAAAAGATCATAACAATATTCCTTGTTTGCGAATCTCCCAGACAGACCAGGGACGACAGACACTAATCGGTGCAGGGTTGACTCCGACGAAGACTTTATTGTAATTGAGGATCCACAAGAGAAAGCTGATATAATCGGTTCATACTTCCAAAGAGTGTACATGGTGAATGACTCCGTTCATCCGAACCTCGATCTGAAAAATGAAGCACGGTGAAATCATATACATCTTCTCAATGAAATTGGTGTCTGGCGATCTGAGTGGTTTCACCACATTCAATGATGAAACCCAGCAAATGAAAATATCGCCAGCGAACGATCAATCCACCTGTTCGTGGAAAGAGATGATCTCATGTGCATCCTTGATTCAATGAAAAACAAAAAATCGTCAGGCATTGATGGGATTCCTAGCATAGTATTACGGCATATGCGCGAGGTAGCAGTCGATATATTAGTAACGCTTTTTAACAATATGCTGAATAATGCACATTATCCAGCACATTGGAAAATGGCGGTAGTCCACCCTATTGGCAAAAAGGGGAAGGACAAGAGCAAGCCAGCAAATCTTCAATAAGTTCAATAAGTTCACTTCCAAATATTAGCAAGGTTTTTGAGAAGGTAATCAAGAAAGCGCTACTAAAATGGATTGAGCATAATAAGGTTCTTCCGGAAAACCAGTTTGGTTTTAGGGCAGGACATGACACTATTAATGCTGCGTCGAAACTGGTGTCCGACATCCAATGGAATAAAAGCAAAAACCAATGCACAGGGGCCTGTTTGGTTGACCTTGAGAAGGCCTTCGACACCTTGTGGCTAGGTGGGCTTTTCTTAAAATTAGCCAGGCTCAATATGAACAAACCGCTGTTATATATGATATATGACATGTTAATAGACAAGAAGTTCACTGTAAAATATAGCAACGTTACTTCAAGCAAGACTTACCATATTTAAAACGGTTTACAACAGAGGGCAGTAAATTCTCCTCTGCTTTTTAACATTTACTCAAGTGATCTAGTTGGTTCCCTTAGTCACGCATGCAGATCGGGTAAAAAAATTAAAACCATCACTGCGCTCTTGCAATATGACTTCCATAAAATTAAAAGATACTGTGATGGTTGGAAATTAACAATCAATTTTCAAAAATCAGAAACGATTCTTTTCAGAACACCATTGAACAGGGCCTCTAGGGATACTAGGCGAAACTGGCGCTAACTGACCATCATTGGACAACAAGGGCAGCCATTGGCGACATGAAATGTAGTGAGATATCTTGGAATGTGGCTAGGTCAATATTTATATTTCAATAGACACATAGATGCTGTTCTTGCCAAAGCCAGGAAATCTTTTGCTTTTACGAGAAGATTGTTTCAAAGCAGTCTACTTGACGCTAGGATAAAAGTCATATGCTACATGGGTCTCATAAGGCCAATTGTCGCCTATGGTTTTCATGTGTGGTTCAATGTGGCTCCATTTGATATCGAAAAGCTTCGCTTATACGAAAGGCAGTGTCTTCGATGTTGCCTTGACTTATATCGAACACCAGAATCACAGTATGTCAAATACTATCCTAACAGGGTTCTGTACGATAAGGCTGGGTTGATTAGAATTGATAATTATCTTATTAAATTGACTCGGGGTCATATTGCAAGAACAATTATGAGCGATCTGATCTTTGCCTGATCTTTGGGGCTTTTACCACGAGAAGACAAGACTGTCGGGCCTTATCCCACCCGAAGCATTTATCTATTTAGATACTAAGGATGGTAATGGTATCCCTCTTCCCACGCCATATGAGGGACAGGCGACTCTTATACGACCCGGATGTCGGCGCTTGGTGCTTGCATTCACAATCCACTCATGAAAGTGAAATCAATCCATAGGCGGCACGTATAAAATAGCGCCAACACCGACCCTTACCTTAAAAGGGTACCATTAAAGGGATGAGATAAACATAAACAAACATCCCATCATTAATTATAGATTTAGAATATTTTAGGCTTAGGTTAAGTTTATTTATTTATCTAGTTAAGGTAGGTTAAGTTCAAAGTTAAGAAATGAATTATAGTGTCTAAGTTTTTTAATAATATTTTTTTAGAAATAAGCCATATGCACGTAAGCCAGACGGCAATAAATAAAAATTAAGTCGAAAGATGTTAAAATTAAGATTTAATAAGAATATGAAGTATACAGTTAAATTAGATTTAAGCATTTTGTCTACTAAGTAAGAATATAAATAATAGAATAAAATGCGATTAAAAAGAAAGAAAGAATGGCACATGGTCTGTCTGGCTGACCAACAGTTCCATTCATATGAAGATATCTAAAAATGGTTTGATTCATGGATAGCCTCAAAAGACGAACACTTTTACCGTGACGGTATGCGAGCTCTGCCAGAAAGATGGGAAAAAGTTATCGCTAGCGATTGGCAATACTTTGAATAATTCATTTTCACAATAAAGTTGCATTTTCATAAAAACAAACAGAGAGAACTTAGTTGCTTAGAATAAAAAAAAAACAAAAAAAATTAACATTGAAAAACAAAACGCAATTATTTCCCGAGTAATAAAATCGCAAAGACTAGAATGAACCATACGCGCAGAAGGAATGGATAGTTTACGACAGTCAGAAGAAAACTGAGTCGAAAACCCGTGGAAAAAGACCCCCAGGAAGGCCATGGCATAGATAGAAGAACAATATAAGGATGGACCTTGCGTCAGAACGGTGAAATATTGAATTGTTGAGCTTGCCATTTGCGGATTACTCGTATTTCAATATACGAGTATTTTTATATTGAAATTGGGTTACAAGAAGCCATGAAGGGCCAAGAACGAAGAATGAGGAAAAGGAGTTCGCTTTTTATGTCACGTTCACTTAGGTGTGTTAACCGTCAAAATTCAATGGAAAACTTCAGAAGGCTAAGACTGACTTAGCTTTAGTTCCTCCTCTACAGCAAGGAACATACTTTTGGCAGAGAGGCTTGGCGAAAAGTGTCAACGAGGCCCTGATCTGCCGAGTTTCATATGACCAATAAACAATTCAATTGTGCCATTCGTTTTTTCAGCTCACAACAAATGAAAACGAATGAAAATCATAAAAATCAAATAAAAGTTTAAAAAGTGAACAATGTCAATCAAATAGTACGTCGATATTCTATCTAGTTCTCGTGATAATCCATCTGTAATTGACTTGTTTGTAGCAAATGTTCCTGGTCTAATTTCTCAGCCACATGCTTTAAATGAGCTAAGCTCTGATCATTATCCAGTGTTCTGTAAGCTTCGTCGTTCGGGAATGAAAAAAGTACAATATTTTTCAGACATTACAAATGCGAATTGGGTACAAAAATATTTGTCATATATTTAACAACTTGGCAACGCGAGGTGTCATTTTCTGGCGGCTTGTTTTTCCAGCAGAGCATGCTATAAGAAAAGGGCAGCGAGCAAACAAGGTGAACAAGATAGTCGAGTTCACATCATCCAGGAGTCGGACACAACGCAGGAGGAACTGGCGGCACTTAATTCATTTTATGAAATAAACAATATACACACTGATGCGGCAAAGATAATGACGAGGCTAGTTGTGAACGGGATTACAGAAGAGTTTGAGGTGTATTCTGGAGCATCTTCTACAGTAATCTCTAGCCAAGAACTACGTACGTCATCACTTATACTCCAAACATGGTCTAAAGAAAAACTGAAAGTGCTGGGATCGACAAGGGTAACAGTTATGTATAAACACATTGAGCACAATCTACCGGTTATTGTTGTTGCAGGTGCGGAGTTTGTTGGGTCGCGACTGGTTTACTCCCTTGGGTATATCGATCCAGGGAGTGCACGGAATAGAAACGAGCGGAAATTGGAATGATATAAAGAACAGATATACAGCGGTGTTTAAGGAGGATTTAGGAGCATGTGTCGGACCACCAGTTAGCATTGAGTCTGCCTGGAGCGCCACCCATATTTTTAAAATATCGGCAGGTACCTTTTGCGTTAAGAAAACTGGTTGAAAATGAAATCAGTAAGTTGATGCAACAACAAATTCTCGAACCGGTTGAATTCTCACGCTGGGCCACGCCAATCGTTCCAGTACTTAAGAAGGATGGGTCGGTGAGAATTTGTGGTGATTATCGCAGTACAGTCAATTCAGTTCTAAAGGCTAACGCATACCCCTTACCATTGTATTCGGAGGTGATGGCTGGAATATCATCGGGAAGGGTGTTTACGAAGCTCGATTTACAACAGGCCTACCAACAATTAACTGTTGATGAAGCTACAGCTGAGCTACTAACATTAAACACCCATAAAGGCTTATATAAGGTAAAAAGGCTTCCTTTCGGCATATCAGCCGCCCGAGGAATTTTCCAAAGATTTATGGACAATTTGCTGTGTGGAATACCTGGAGTAAAGGTTTTTCTGGACGATATTATCGTGTCAGGGCAAGACGAGATGTCACATAATCAGAATCTTGAGAAAGTTTTGAATGAATTAGCAAAAGCAAATGTCACTGTGCGAAGAATGAAATGTGTATTCGGTAAACCCGAAATTGATTTTCTAGGATTTCATATATCCGGAGCGGAAATCGCACCAAGTAAATCTAAGGTTGAGGCCATTCAAAATGCACCGATTCCCCAGAACAAAGAGCTGCTTCAGTCATTTTTAGGCCTGTTAAATTTTTACAATAAGTTACTACCCAACAAAGCCACCAAGGCAGAGAAACTCCACCGGTTATTAGATAAGAATGTCAACTGGTGTTGGACGGAGGAACACACTCAAGTGTTCAAAGATTTAAAGACCTTGCTGCGATGTGACAGGGTACTAACCCATTATGATGAAACCAAGACTTTAGTGCTCTCATGCGATGCTTCGCCATACGGAGTAGGAGCTATATTAGCACATCGAGAAATGGGCGAGGTTGAGCGACCAATTGCATACGCTTTCCGAACACTGTCCCGCAGTGAACGCAAGATGCACAGATTGATAGAGAAGCGTTGGCTATCATCTTTGGGATGAAATATTTTCATCAATATATCGCTCAAAGACTCACATTATGATAAAGTCTTGCGATGGACTAGCAAGCTAGCCGCCAAAAATAGACCCAGTTTATCAATCCTTTTTCCAGAGAAGGACGGAATTATCAACCCAGAAGGGATGTATTCTGTGGGGGAGTCGTGTGGTTATACCACCCGCATTGCAGAAACAGATTTTGCAGTTACTACATGGCAATCACCCGGGCATGACTCTCATGAAAGCTTTAGCAAGGAGTTACGTGTGGTGGCCCCAGTTAAATCAACAGATCGAAGAAAAGGTGAGGATGTGCGAGCAGTGTAAACAGAATCGCCCGAGCCCACCCACCGCGACACGACAGCTCGTTAACCCGGAAACAAACCCCTGGTCAACACTTCATGTCTTACAAGGGCAAGGTGCTTTTAATCGTGGTGGATGCCATGTCCAAATGGTTGGAAGTAAAAATAGTATCGAGTCAAACATCAGAGGAGGTGGTGAGAAAGTTGCGGGAAATTTTCGCAGTTCACGATATTCCGAGGAGAGTAATATCGGATAATGCAGCGGCGTTCATTTCTGAGGAAGTGAGGGAGTTCTATACGAACAATGGGATAAAATTCCATACGATCGCACCTTACCATCCCTCCAGTAATGGCCAGGCCGAGAGAATGGTGGGATATACCAAAAGCTCATTAGCATCATTAACAGAAGGCGATATGCTGCTTAAATTGCATAGGTTTCTATTTAAACAGCATACAACACCACATACATCAACCGGTAGAACACCCGCGGAGTTATTAATGGGGCGAAAATTAAGAACAGCCTTCGACGTACTTCACCCGGATAATATAAATGATGGCATTGAGGTCATAGGCAAAGATGCAGGTAAGCCATTGAGATGTTTTAATATCGGAGATTTAGTGTTTATCCGGCCCCTTTGCTGACGATGGGGCCATTATAAGTGATGATCAGGCGTCCCTACAACGAGCACTTGATGTGGGGGTGGACATTTTTGAGGGACACGGGTATCGTATTAGTCCAAAGAAGACAGAGTATCTGTGCTGCCCGTTCTCTGACCCTCATCAGCCTATTCCAGACATTTACTTGAATGGAAGAGTGCTTCCCAAGTGTGAAAAGTTTAAATATCTGGGATCTATGATTAATAGAGAAGCAACTTGTGATGACGACATCAAACATCGCGTAAGCGTAGGGTGGATGAAGTGGCGGGAAAACTCCGCCATCTTCTGTGATCGAAAAATGCCCCCTAAGCTGAAAGGAAGGCTCTACACTTCAGTTGTACGTCCGGCGCTCACATACGGTTCACAATGCTGGACAATGCACAAAAAGTATGAGAGCAAATTAACGGCAACTGAGATGAAGATGCTTCGCATGACAGCGGGAGTAACAAAGCGTGGCAGAATTAGAAGTTCAAAGATCCGAGGAAGCCTCCACGTAAAAGAAACCATCACAAGAAATATAGAGCGCGACCGACTCAGTTGGTATTGCCATGTTCAAAGGAGAGATCCTTTGAACCCCGTCCAAAAGGCGTTATCAATCAACATTCCAATTTCAACACGCAAAAAAGGCAGGCCGAAAAACAATTGGTGCAAACAAATGCAAAAACACCAGCATTTGATTGGCCTCAGCGATGAAGTAATCCCAAACCGGGAAGCCTGCCGCTACTTTCCGAGGTCAAACCGGCGGGCCCCACAAGCGGACCAGTAGGAATGCAGTTAAGTGGGAAGGTTATGGTCCTACACTTCTGACCATAACGACGCCGGGATAAAAAGGAAAAGAAGAAGTGTTTATCCGGAACTATTCTTATGGACCAAAGTGGATAAAGGGAACAATTTTGGAAATAACTGGGCCAGTATCTTATGTCATTAAAACGACTGAAAACCAGATCGCTAGACGGCACGTTGATCAAATAATGAAACGAGTAGAAAATAAGGGGATATCTTTGAATGAGCCAAGAGATACAGTGAGTAACTTTTCGACACCTGACTTACAAATACTAGTAAGTGCAACCACGGAGGAAATACCAATATGTAAAGACCTCCATTCCCGCTCACCAATTTCTAATGCACATTCCCAAGGGGTCGCTAAAAACCAACAACAAATTCCGACCAACACCAAAGCAGCAATAGAAAAGCCGCGGGAAACCGCCGCAACTACCTATAATTCAACGACACCGAATGGGGAAGGTTTGCCGTTAGAGACACCACCACTATCCAGTAATCCCCAAGTTACCAGGTACGGCAGAACAGTGAAACAACCCTCGCGATTGGCCTTCTACGGGCGATCTAAAGGGGGAAGAATGTCACATATTTAACAACATGGCAACGCGAGGTGACCTTTGATCAATGGCAACTAGGATCACCCTGGAACTGTCATTTTCTGGCGGCTTGTTTTCCTGTCTGCGTATGCCGAATAAACAAAAACGAACACGTGTTAAAATGATCGAGAATAACCTAAGTAATAAAATGAATTAACTGTGGATTAAAATATGTTTTATTGACAATTCGGTATACAACAATATTTTCGAACCGTTCCCAATAACTTAGAAAGTATAACAGATCAACAGCAAGTTGACGATATTCTCCATCTATTCACTGAAAAGATTAATGCTTTAGCAAGCAATTGTATTCCTTGTGTTAAAATAAAATGTTCCTCTCTGAAATTACCAGCGCATATTTTGGAATTAATTAGAATTTTATTTTAGGAATTTGCACAGGAGAAAAAATTCAAGCTATCTTATTCACCAGAAAAATAAAACCTTGTTTTCTTCCATCTAGTCAGAATATCATCAACGGTCACGCAATATCATGGAAGTCAACTGTAAAATACTTGGGCATATATCTCGACCCAAGATTGACTTTCAAGAACCAACTCATGGATACACTTAAGAAAGTAAACATTGGAATACGTACATAAAGTCATTCCTTTCATTGGAATATAATAATTCATAAAAGTATATTTCAACCAATTTTGCTATACGGTTGCCAGGTCTGCAACTGCGCAAAATGCCACATTAAAAAGCTATAACAAATGCAAAATAAGATATTAAAAACGATGTTAAACCTTCCCTGTCATCACTCGACAATACAACTACACACTAGAGCTAATGTTGAATTGATCTCATTCAGGATATGCAAACTTTATGACAGTTTTATGACTAAATGTGACATGTCAGACTATCCTTTAATCAATCAGCCGAATTTGACATGATACATCACTTCGGTTTTTCGGCCACTTATGCAATATGATTATTTGTGTATTTATTTGTTTTATTTAATAATTTATGTTATTTATTTATTCGCTTATCTACATATTTATTTATTTATTTATTTATTACTTATTTATTTAGTTATTATTTATTTATTTATTTTTTTTTATTATCATTTATTTATTTTTATTAATTTATTTTATTATTTATTCTTATTTTATTATAATTATTATTTATTTATTTATATATGCATATGTATTTATGTATATACATATATATATTTTTTTTTTGCCCACTCTCATTTGAGGTTTTTGTTCATTTATTTTCCTCAACTTATGAATTGCTTTTTCCCCATCATTGTATATAATACTACTTATATAATGTTTCAGTAGAAAGACACGAATATATCACATCACGGTAAAATGACTGTGTAAATTGTGCGATAAACTTTTTGTAAATTTTAAATGAAATAAAATAACTATCTATCTATCTAAACGTTGATATGATAAAAGCTCTTCAGTACAAGCAATATGTTGACCATCAATGAAGATTAATTTAATGCTCCTGCTCGTTTTTGTAATGAACAATTAATTCGGCCACGATCAATGGCACTTTAAAAACAAAATTAAAAAACACCACTACACTCACCTCCAATGCCTGCTCATAGTACTCCTCCGTCAGCCGGATTATTTCGATTTCTCCTGCAAAATATCCACAATTATTTAACCCATTCACTTAAACACAGAACAATGCTCGTTCGTCTATTACCATCACACAGAATCCGTGGGGCCGATCCCTCAGAACCATTTAGCGTTGTCATTGTCACCACTGATTACTGTATTAATTCCTTCTAGTTCCATAAAACTACTAGCAGATACGACAACTTCTCCGACGAGAGCCACCCCAACGACTAAACGTTTTGATAACCTCTCACCGCCCCGAACGTACCGCCGGCGAATTCAGCTTCGATCGCATTCTATTCACACTATCGAAACCTATGGGGACTGCACCACAACAAGACAAATATCTTTGATTTTTATTTTGTATTCATTAATACGAAAGCATGATTTCGCAAAACAATTTGGTTTATGTGTGCGAGGGGTGCTCGTTCTTCATACGCTCATAAAATATAGTGTGCATGCGCACACTAATTTTAATCAAGTTAGCAAATTATACAATGAAAATGTTATACAACTAATTCAATGGAAACAATTGTTAAAATGGATAGTAAATGAAATATTATTCAAATATGTATAATCTCAAAGATCCCGCCGCCCCATAACGAAGTTTCAGCAATCTAGTAGTTACGCCAACTTTATATCGGTCGTTGTAGATTGCCGTTTTATGTTTTCAGCGTGACTACGCGAGCGTGACCATCTTTTCCCGAATGTCTCTCGACTACGTGGCCCAAAGGCCCATTTCCCAGGGGATAAGTCCTCTTCTTTAATTGCCACTAGGTCGTTGACTTGGGTTTGTTGCCATCGAGGTCGCTGCTGAAGTGAAGTCATGTATTCGAGATGCCATCGTTTCCAATAGCCTTGCACCTTTGCTTGGAGTTGTTGCCAGCAAGATAGACGGTTGATTAGCAATTCTAGCGACGGCTCCGGTACGGCAGAGTAGAACTCTCCTAGAAAAAAAATGAGCGGGTGTTAGCGGATCCAAGTCTTTGTCAGAGATTTGGCACAAGGGTAGCGAATTGAGGACGGCTTCGATTTGTGTTAACAACGTGTAATATTATTCAAATGTACGAGTATAAATATCTGTCACAATAACGCGGCGTAAATGTTAGACTTCACCCCGGCCAATACAGGAAATAGGTCAACCGACCAATTACTTCGAAACCGCCAGGATAAACGGAATTCACTTTTATAGCTGTTAGCTCCCCCAAGGCTATCATTTGAAGAATTTGATCGCCTATTAGACAATATCACAACGGACGCATGAGATAATTGTGCGAGACTTCAACGCTTGGTCCACAGAGTGGGGTAGCAGACACACGGACCAACGGGGAAGAGTCCTTGTGGAAACGTTTGCGCGTCTAGGTAACCGGACCCAAGTGAAGGACTCCCCCTTTCATAGCGATGTCTTTGAAGGGTTCCTAAAAAGTATGACCGTGGATAACGGGGCATCCGCGGTAGCGATCTCTAAGCAGTTGAAGCAAGCGCTAACTGTAGCATGTAACGCAGCGATGACCAGGAGGAAACCCAGCAAAAAGCAAAAAGGGCTCCCCATGCTACTGGTGGAACGCGGATATCCAGAGGCTAAGAGCAATTCGTCTCAGAGCGCGAAGGAATCCCAACGATCCAGAAACAGACCACACTTCCAAGAGCGGCTTCTCCAATTTAAGCTAGCGAGAGGTGAGCAAGCACGGTGTCTCAAAATACTCTGCGAGGAGGCCGATATAGATCCCTGGGTTAAAGCATACAGAATGGTTACCAAAAGGATGAGAAATAATAAGGGTCCGCCGATAACAAACCCTGAAATGCTCACCCAAATAGTAGAACGTTGAAAGAGTTCAACGGGATCAACCGCTTACTAGTAGCAACACGGCAAGGATCAGCACAGAGGAGAGCCCTCTAATTACTCTAGAAAAGCCAAACAAAGCTGTCTCTAAGGTGAAAAACAGCAAAACACCCGGACCTAATCCCAAATAAGACCTCAAAGCGGCGAATAAGGCCTGGCCAGACGCTTTCCAGGACACTTTGGGGAAAAGTCTACAAGAGGGACAAGGGAACGAATTATATATGGTAGGTTACTGGCGGTAGCGGAAGCTAATAGTGCACTGTCAAACAACCAGTTCAGCTTCAGAAAAGGACGATCAACGGTCGACGCCATAGAATCCGTGGTAAACCTGGCCGCAGATGCTATCCAAGGAAAGAGGTGGAGAGGGGGAGAGAAGGATGCAGTAGTTACGCTGGACGTTAAAAATGCTTTTCACTCAGCGAACTGGATGCACATACAAATGTCCCTAATTGCCATGGGTACCCCTCCCTATTTGCTGAAGATAGTCATGGACTATTTCAACAACAGGAGGATTAGATACTACATCGATAAGAGCTGGTAAGTGCCGGCCTGGAACTAGCGGCCCACCAAACGGAGGCTGTGCTTATAACCAGCCACAAGAAGGTGAAACATGCGAGCTTTTTAGTCGGCGATCAGACGATTAGGTCTAAGAAATCTGTGAAGTATCTAGGGGTTATGCGTGATAATAGGCTCTCCTTTAGGGAAGACATAAGGTATGCCAGCGAGAAGACATCATTCCCAAATGTAGGTGGTCCGGGATATGCGCGCAGAGTCTTACTCTCAAAGGTAGTCAGTTCAGTTATACTGTACGCTGCTCCGATATGGGCTGGTCCACTCGCAGGCAGACGACTGAAACGGATGATGACGTCAGTTTATAGACTTTGCGCAATAAGAACAATCAGCGGATTCAGGACCATGTCAGATGATGCAGCGTTCGTCATAGCAGGAATGCTACCCATCGGCATCCTGCCAGACGAGCTCATGAGGGTACACCGCAGGCTAACGTCTGACCGACAACACCCAACGGGCATAAATGATGGGATGTCTCCACAAAATGAAGATGGACGCACAAGCTCATTTCCGTTATCAAAATTTGGACATCAAGATGTCTGAACATGGCGGCTACAGAAAGTATCTGTATAAATTTGGACATGATTATTCTCCACTGTGAGGAGGACGCAGAACACGCAGTTTTGACTGTAGTCGTTTCGCGCAGGACAGGCAAGCGGTAAACTTACCAAACCCCGAAAACTTATACAAACGAAGCTACGTCAGGCCCAAGCAGAGAGAAGAGCACAAAAGCTCGCCGCCCGAAATACAGCATAAATCCTAACCAGCCCTGCGAAGCTCTGAAAAATGCAGAAGTATGGTTTAGTGCGTAGGCGCGTGGAAAAAGGAGAGCAATATCCTGCGAATCATGCATGCTGGTAGCCCGGGCTACCAGTGTCTTGATCAAAGATTCTACATCTCTTGGCGCGAAACCATAAAAAAAAAAAAAGACTTCACCTCGGCCTCCCACAAACCGCCGAAATGTGGTGCCGAAAGCGGAATGAAGTACCACGTAATTATATCGCGAGCCAGAGATTCTGCCACTATAGAGTTAAAGTTAGTCGATAGGACGAAATTGAACGAGCAGCTCCGCGATAGTTTGTGGCGTTGTGGGAGCATAGATGTGATGGCTTGCCCCGGTGTGCAACGAAACGTCGAAAGGCCAAGGTCAAGTTACTCACGAGTTCTACATGGATAGCTTTTCACACTAAGCACACAAATAGCGATATAAAGCCTTTTGGAAAGTGTAAATCTTCGTTTCGATTTTACCTTAAGCATTATAGGGCCCGCGTAGTCGGAAACACAGTCTACTTTGCTCGATTCGCGGGCGAGGAAGATTTCCCTTCAGTTGGGACGCTGTCTCTTTGCGTTGACGAAATTGACGAATTCATGGGTGATTTTACGCATTAAGTTACGGCAACCGAGTAGAATATTGGTTAAACAATTAGGAAGAAATTAACGGAGGGGTTAACATGGCGAAAAACAGTAAAGACTCACGAGCCTTTACCAGTGGGACGATGGAAATTAATAGACTTAGCGCTGAAGAACTTGCCTATGAACTCGCTGTTCGGGGGTAACTAACAATGTGGAGGAGGTAAGGAAGCTGTTGCGCGTGCCTCTCAAATTTTGTCTTGGCGGAATATCCTTTCAGCAAGCAGGAAGATTTCAACGCTGTTTCGGACAAACTCGAAGAGATTAGTAAGTTAGTTGAGGCCTTTCGCCGACAGGAGTACTCAGGAGAGTTTAAAAAGGTAGTCGCCAAATGCGAATGGGTTCTGAGGAGATTAGGTAGGACCGAGGTTACCACCCCAGATGAGAGGGCTTTCGTAGGTGACGCCAGGCAAAAAGTTGCACGTCTTCTGGCGCAACAGCCCGTTCGGATGGAGGAACAGGAGCCGCCGAGGAGATTTGATCTGAGCACGGTTCCATCGCAGGCCTCACAGTCGCCGGCACATTCAATACCTCTACCGGTAAGGCGAGTACCGATAATGAAATGGGGTTAGAATATTGGTTAAACAAGAAATAGGCAGGAACGGCTCTGGAACGTCTCTGGAACGGCTCTGGAACCAGGCTTAGCCTACGTGGGGGCCGGGAAACCGAGTCCGGGGCGAATGGAGGCTCTGCCACTCCAACCTAGTCCGAAACCCATATCATGTTTTCGATGCCGGCAAACGGGACACGTCCCAGAGCGTTGCCCCCCACCGGTGCGGTGCTATGGGTGCAATAGGGTAGGCGTAACCAGAAGGCAATGCCCACAATGTTCTCTCCCAGGGACGTCGAGAAACGGATCAGCAGCTCTAGACGTCTCCGCGACTCTAGACAAGCTTCGGAATGCCAAGTACTTGTCGACACTTGACATTAGGTCGGCGTATTGGCAGATACCATAGGCGGAGGCATCAAAGAAGTACACAGCATTCACTTTTCCCGGCAAAGGGCTGTATCAATTCCGTCGCAAGCCTTTTGGGCTGCATAACGCTCCAGCGACCTGGCAGCGTTTCATTGATACAGTCATTGGAGCTGACCTCGAACCAAACGTTTTTGTGTACATCGAAGATGTCACCATTGTGTCCGACAGATTTAAACGCCATCTAACCGTCCTGCAGGAAGTACTTCACCGCCTTGTAAAGGTCAGCCTTGTCCTGAGCAGAGAAAAGTGCGAGTTCTGTAAACTCGAACTGAAGTACCTGGCGCACGTCATAAACGGGAAGGGCTTACTGGTTACTACACTGGTGTTCCGCACCTTACTATCGTAGGTGATGAGGGACATCCGAAGTCGTATCCGCTGCTAAACGACTTGAGGAGGAGGGACGCCCAGTTTTACCCGAATAATCTGGTGTTGCGGAAGAATTTTCTTCTCTCGGATGCGGCGCTGTATTCCACGGCCAAACTAGCTCCAAAATATATAGGGCTGTTTAGGCTGAGGAAAAGGCTGTCCCCATGGACGTTCGAGCTAGAGGACTTAAATGGAAAGCTGGCAGGGGTATGCCATGCCAAAGACCTGAAGGTGTGTCGGAATCGGACTGACTTGGAGTAAGTCGAGGTTATATGTCTTACCGGACTCTTTAGGAAGAAAGGGGGCAATATTATGGTTTAGCCGGGTAAAGGCCTTCGCTAAGCCACGGACTGTGGACTCGAACCACAGAAAAAAAATAAATAAAGAAAAATACTGGGAAGGTTTGATCAGTTACGGTTTTGGCACTGATCTTCCCACTTGGCTTCGGGGTCTGAGACGTAGCGGCCATGCTTCCCAGCCGAGAACTAGAGTTCAAATCCTGATGAGGGCGCGAATGATCTTTTGTGTTTCTTTTGTTTTGTTAGGAGAGGTTTTTTTTTTGTTTTACGAATTTTTCAAGAAATTTCAAAGGATTTTTTTTATCCTATGTTCCTTTCCGCGTGTTGCACCTAGCCGTAAAGTGGTCCGATCCAGGAGCTAGCGGAGTGGGTGGATCGGATGATTTCATGAACGGCAGAGGAAAGGGTCAACTAGGAACTCGGGGAGTTTGAGCGTGGACGTCAAACGGAAAAGGCGGAAAGTTGGGCGCGGTATTGGTTCTTGGGTAGCTTTTTTTTTTGGGTTTGAAATTGGCGAACTATACATCAAATACGAGGATTTGACGATATATCTTGATAATGTCCGCGGTAAAAAACGAATCGATAATGACGAAACCGAATACAAACCGAGAATAAATTGCGTTACATTGGGGGACCAATAAGTAAGGAGTAATTTAGTGAGTTTCGTGATGTGTCTTTGTAAAACCGTCAAACACAACTCCCAATTTTATTGTGCTACCGTCCGGTTTCATCGAGGAATTTGGAGTAGCTTTCGAAGAGGTCACTGTCTTTACTAAATTTTCTTTCAATCGAAATTAGACACGAGAAGGCTCCGTTGAATGTATTGGAAAACTGCCTTCCTTGCGATGGTATATTTTGAGGAAATTATCCTGAATTTCCTTATTTTCTATAGACCAATTCAGATTGGAACCAATATCTTCAATTGCTCAAACTGATTGCAGAATGATGTCGATATCTACGATGGAATGAAACGAATTTACAATGGGAAGTGTCTGGATTGGTAATTTTCCGGCAAGAACGTAGCCAAATATAGTTTTTTGCGCGATTGGATATCCTTGGTTGCTATGCACTACATCGCCTTGTAATATTTCCCAAACTTTGTTTGCCCCTAACGAGATATCGACCGCTTTCGATTGATCGAAATAAGGATCAGCGAGATCCAAGCGAGACAAATGGTCCCAATCACCCACGGGAAACGAGTTGATTGGCGAATTGGTGGTTACTTACGTACTTAGATGGCGCTACAGTTCGGGGTGAACCAAGGCCTAAACAAGCAAGCCTCTCCAGCCGGGACGATCTTTGGCCAGCTGCTTCCAATGCCACATGCCCAGTTTTTGCTCTACCATTCATCTTAGACGTTGGATCCGTAGACGTCTAACTAGGCCGCTGTCGCTGTAGGGCCCGTACAGTTCTCGGTTGAATCTTCTCCTTCACTCTCCGTTTACACAAACGGGACCAAAGATTGCACGCAGAATTTTCCTCTCGAAACGCCCAAGAGCCTCTTCAGCCCTGTTTGATAACGTCCAAGCCTCAGCGCCATAGAGAAGGACCGGGATGATTAAGGTTTTGTAGATCAGATGTAGAGTGATACTTTAGTTTTTCGAGAGAGGGCACTACTACTCAATTGCCTCTTGAGCCCAAGCGGTTGGCAAGAGTTATTCTGCGTTTTATCTCAGCGCTGATGTCGTTGCTACTTGTCACAATCGAGCCAAGGTAGACGAAGTTCTTGACTACTTCAAAAATATAGCTGCCAAAGGTGACGTTCTGCAAGACGTCTTTGATCTTGTCCCCATTTACCCTTAGGCCCATTTTCGCCGCTTCTGCTTCAATGCTTGCAAACGCCTCATTGACGTCTCGCCTTCTTCTTCCTCTTCTTTTCCTTTTTCCGGCCTTGTTATGGTCAGAAGTGTAGGACCATAACCTTCCCACTTAACTGCATTCCTACTGGTCCGCTTGTGGGGTCCGCCGGTTTGACCTCAGAAAGTAGCGGCAGGCTTCCCGGTTTGGGATTACTTCATCGCTGAGGCCAATCAAATGCTGGTGTTTTTGTTTGCACCAATTGTTTTTCGGCCTGCCTTTTTTGCGTGTTGAAATTGGAACGTTGATTGATATCGCCTTTTGGACAGGGTTCAAAGGATCTCTCCTTTGAACATGGCAATACCAACTGAGTTGGTCGCGCTCTATCTTTCTTGTGATGGTTTCTTTTACGTGGAGGCTTCCTCGGATCAATAAAATATTACATGATTGCCACATAAAAACATTAAATATTAACGAAAGTGCTACCCAAAACTCCTTGTTCTTAGAAAGGACAAACGAGCTGGAAGTATATAACATCATAAAGAGCTTAGATGCAAATAAGGGTCCGGGCAATGACGGGATACGACCAAAAGACTTAAAAAATAACGCTCAACTGCTAGCACCCGTAATAACGAAATTAATAAACGCTAGTCTCGAGGAAACGACTATTCCAAAAGATTTGAAAGTATCCCTAGTTCGACCAGTGTACAAAAAAGGAGTAAAGTCTGATGTCAATAACTATCGGCCAATTGCAATCTTACCGGTTATCGAAAAAATCTTAGAAGAAATTGTAACTAGGAGATTGAAACAATTTTTTGACAAATATAAAATAATTGAACCGAGGCAGTATGGGTTTCAAAGAGGGAAAAAACATCAACCAACTTCTAGGTTATTTCGCTAGCACACTTAACCGAAGCTTAAGCAAAAATCATCATACCCTAGCTCTTTTTATTGATTTCAGTAAGGCCTTCGATACACTGTCACATGAAAGGATAATTCAAAGTCTAGAGAAAGCGGGAATTCGGGGACAATGTTTAGAATGGGTAAAAAATTATTTGAAATTTCGCACTTACCGCGTAAAAATTGGCAATACCTTAAGTGACGAAGTGGAAACCACGCATGGTGTACCTCAGGGCTCAAAACTGGGACCTCTCCTATATATAATATATGCCAACGGATTAATAAAATCTTTGAAAAAGAGTACAGTTTTCGCGTATGCAGATGACACGACAATCCTTGTGTCGCACAGAGATATCGATGCCGCTGTAAAAATTATGCAATCTGAACTAGATGTCATTATAAGATGGTCACACGATAATGGGCTCACAATTAATGCGGAGAAAACAAAAATAATGCACATAAAACCACCCCATTTTCTGTATCATGACATCCGAATTAAATTTCATAATACCCAATGCCTCCATACTAACGCCAGCGATACACATAATGACAAATGCGAAACCTTCATTGAGGTGGTTAACAGTTTTAAGTACCTCGGTATAATAGTTGACCACAATCTCAAATGGCACCAACATATCGAGCAACTTCAACGAAAACTTCGCAAAACCTCATACATGCTGCAACACTTAAGTTACTGCTGCAATTATGATGTCCTAAAACAGGCATACCTCGCGTTAAGTGAATCCTACATCCGTCATGGAATTACAGCATGGGGAACATCCACATATTGCAATAAACTTCAAACAAGCCAAAACTATTTGCTTAAAATTCTGGCAAGAAAGAAAAATATCAACTACCACATGAGCAGTGCAACGATAAGCAACCAACTCGAGCTCTTAGACCTCGAAGGTATATTTAAATCAAGTGTGATTAACGAATTTTATAACGACAATAGCTTCAGAACAGAAATCGACCATACGTACAACACCCGAAGAAATACAGAAGGAAGATACAAAACCGTCAAATTCTATAACAACTATGGCAAATATTCATTCCCCTCACTAATTCCAATGATCCTGAATGAGCTGCCAACAAATCTTCTATACATTCGCCATATTCCAAAAAGAAAAACATTAATAAAAAAATATTTTATTCACAAAACACATTGTTAAGAAATCTATAAAGAAGCTGCTCCATCCATGTGTATTTCTTGTATAGTTTCCTTAATCCCTGTTTGAATCCCAATGTATATCGTTTAAATACTGATTCACATAAATAACATTTGTAATTGAATGCATTTTCAAAACTTGTAACAAAAATTTGTACATAACAATGAATTTACCAAAATTCCTGCAGACAAGCCAAAGGGCTTCGCAGGATTATTATGTATCTTAACGTTTGTTAACTGTTACTGAAGTCAATAAAAAATGAATGAATGAAAAAAAAAATCTTTGAACTTCTAATTCTGTCACGCTTTGTTACTCCCGCTGTCATGGGAAGCATCTTCATCTCAGCTGCCGTTAATTTGCTCTCATACTTTTTGTGCATTGTCCAGCATTGTGAACCGTATGTGAGCGCCGGACGTACAACTGAAGTGTAGAGGATTCCTTTCAGCTTAGGGGGCATTTTTCGATCACAGAAGATGGCGGAGTTTTCCCGCCACTTCATCGACCCTACGCTTACGCGATGTTTGATGTCGTCATCACAAGTTGCTTCTCTATTAATCATAGATCCCAGATATTTAAACTTTTCACACTTGGGAAGCACTCTTCCATTCAAGTAAATGTCTGGAATAGGCTGATGAGGGTCAGAGAACGGGCAGCACAGATACTCTGTCTTCTTTGAACTAATACGATACCCGTGTCCCTCAAAAATGTCCACCCAGACATCAAGTGCTCGTTGTAGGGACGCCTGATCATCACTTATAATGGCTCCATCGTCAGCAAAGAATAGCTGGTGCACATTGGGGTCCGTCACTTTTCCTTCAAGCAAGCAATCAAGGACTGCTATAAAGAGCAGTGGGCTGAGGACGCTCCCTTGGTGTACACCGACTTTGATTGCGAACTCTTCGGTGACTCCTGCGGTGCATCTTACTCTTGTCATTGCTCTCTTGTACATGTCCATGATCACTCGTACGTAGGTTTCTGGAACTCCTTTTTGTCTTAGCGCTACCCATAAAAGATCTCTTGGTTGCCGGTCAAAGGCCTTCTCGAAATCAACCAACACCATATGCAAGTCCTTTGAAGAATCACGATGCTTTTCCACCATGACCCTTATACTTTGGATTGCATCTGTTGTTGATTTACCCGAGACAAACCCGCACTGGTCACCAGATAGTCGTATTATTTTCCGCAGTCGGCTATCTAATACCCGTTCAACGATCTTCATGGTGTGCGACATCAGCTTGACAGAACGGCAGTTATCACAATTTCGCGTATCACCCTTTCCTTTGTGCAAAGGAAGAAGATAGCTTTCCCTCCATTGATTAGGCATAGTGTCGCCTCTCATAAGTTTGGAGATAAGAACCATGAGCCATCTAGACCCGATGTTTCCCATCTTTTTCCAGCACTCAGAGGGTATCTCGTCCGGCTCAACAGCTTTTATTTTCTTGGAGTTTTTAACCGCGTACCGGGGCGGCTCTTGGAAAGTACACTCGGGGGAACTGTTCGTTCAGAAGTTCCTCGCAATACTGTCGCCATCTGTGGAGAATTTTTTCGTCTTCCACAAGGAGTTGGCCTTCAGCATTGTTAATAAACTTTGGGAAACGAATCTCCTGAGCATTTCTTCTTCTCTGTGTGGCTTTGTCGAAGCTCCTCGGTAGCCTGGTTCCTGTCAGACGCGGAAGACGATATTTCTTCCAACTCCTGATAGAGGCCTTCCATGCTTTTCGTTTTGAATTCGGCGCACTTTTTCTTCGCGATACCTTTGCAATATCTATATACCTTTTCACGGCGAGCTTTTTCCTCTCTATTAGTAGAAGAGCACTTTGACCAAGCTTGGAAAGCCTTCTATAACTGCTTTGGCTTCGTCTGTACACCACCAGGTTTCTTTTGCGTGTTGGCAGGGGCCTTTAGATGTTCCGAGCAGTGATTTGGCTTTCTCCAGGCCAGATTGTTGTAGGGAATCCCACATGTCTTGTGCTCTGCACTCCTCATTACCGACCTCATCGATAGAGGTAGTTTTTCATGTTGGTAATAAAAGCTTCGCCTTTTCCTTTGTCCAGCTTATACCACTTGATTCTCTCAGACACCTTCGTTTGCTGCTTTGACTTCTTTCTCGCATCCATAAAAAATTCAGTCAGGAGGAGACGGTGTTGAGGGGCGATCGCGTCTCACAGGACAACTTTACAATTTTTAACTCGTGGCTTCATGAAACTGGATACCAAATGATAGTCTATTTGAGTTTCATTTCCGCCGCTGCTATAAGTGATCAGGTGCCGGCTCTGTTTGACAAACATGGTATTTAGCACTATAAGACCGTACCACTTGCACATGTTTATCGCTTGTCTTCCCGACATGTCCGTTTAAATTTCGCCAACAAACAAAAGCTCTTCCTTTGGGATGATTTTGACAAGGTTGTGGAAATCTAGCCAGAATGCATCTTTTTCTTTTTGTTCGCATCCTACTTGAGGGGCATATGCGCTTACGATGTTCCACACCTCACCATGCATCACCAATTTGACAGCCATCAAACGGTCACTGGACTTTGAAATGGTTAAGACGTTGCCAAGTAGCTCTGCCGCAAGGATGATGGCGATTCCGTTTTTTCCTTGTTCCAATCCATAGTAAAACATCTTGTAGGCTTTTGTTTTAACGTCCAAGAAACGTGCCCGATTACCGGTGTTTCGCCATTTCGTCTCTTGTACGCACAGGATGTCTACTCGCCTTCTAACCATAATTTCTTCAAGCTCATAGCTGCGACCACTCATGCTTCCAACGTTCCAACTCGCGACTCTTAAGTGTGGCTTACGCCGTTGCATTACTTTGCTATCCCCCGGAAATCCTATAGCTCTGACCCGATCATTGTTGCTCGTCCCAGGATCACGACCATTAGTAGTGCCTGCCGGGATAGTGCTTTTCCTTTTAGCGTTCTTTTCCATAATGCTACGGTTTGACCGTTTTCTTACTTCTCCGTCCTATTTTGACACGGGCATGCTCCAGATTTTTTTTTTTTGTTTGATCTTGCTCTTACAACACCGGTGATCTCCAGTCGTGTCAACCCACTGATTTGCAGGCACTCTTGTGGGGCAGTTTAATGGTGGTATATGTGTCCCTAGGCTCACCTTGGTGTTTTCTAAATTGCCTTGATGTGATTTTTGTTTACCTTTGTTTTAGTCGCCTTTTACGACAAGCGAGGGGTATCGCTGCAGGTATATTCTCAACCCGTCCCTGCACAGGTCAGTGATTTTGAATTTATAAACAAAAAAAATTTCGAAAAAAAAGTGGCAGAAGGAGAGAAGGACGTAATAAAGATAGCCCTAGGTTAAGTCGACCAAGAAAAAGAGTAATGCGCCATGAACTTAAGGACGATGAAGTAAAAGCGTTAAGTGCGTTTGTGAAATTGAATGCGTCTCTAGAAATGGAAAAAGATCTTAAAAAATACTTTAGAATTATAGATTTTTTCTTGTTTTTGCAACTATTGCAACATTAGTGAAGTGTAAAACGTGTGCTGGTGAAATATCTTTTCAATCCTGCAAGAAAGAAGTAAATTATAGATTTGCATTTTTAATGCGAGTTTTACTGCTTCTGACCCTCATGCAAGAAATGGGAAACACTTCAGGACCAAGTGCTCATGAATGGACGCACGCAACAGACGATTTACGGATCAGCAGAGCGGATGAATGAATCCAGCGTAGACAGGAGCAAAAAGATGCCTTAGACGTCATGATTCTATGTAAGTATTTTATAAGAAAATTCAATTTTTTTAAGTTATTTTCATTTTCAAAACTTTAAATCGATTTTGCCAAACATGTAATTTTAAAAGTCGGTGACCACCATTCCAAAAAAAAAATCCATCATTCTTACAATAACAAATGGGTCGATTTTATTGTGAGAAAATCGACATTTCAACTTTAAAATGATGCTAAAAATTTAAAAATTGATAAAAATAAAAAAACTCGGCGTCAATTGAGAGAGAAACTAATTAACTATTCAAAACAATTTGTTTTTTATTTTGATTTCAGATGATCCAATGCTGAGGAATCGCGGTCACCGCAAAACAATTTTTTTTCGAGGCACCAATAAATCCGTTATTTCTTTACATTTGTGTACCATTTTTTTTTAATTTTCTTCAAATGTTGTATTATAAAATACTAATTTTCAAAATAAATCTATAATACGATATGTTTTAAAAAAAAATTTTGAAAATCCCCTTTTTTCAACGAGAGAGTTGTTGACGAGAATAACACAATCTTCTGGGTAAAAAAACGGAAAAGCACTGCTAACGGTATCTTGTGCTCCTGCCTGCGAATAATAAGAACACAGTAATTTAAGTCAAATTATTACAACGTTCGTTATATCGGACAGCAATCGTTCGCTATTCAGAGATGTTAATGTAAATCTAAAAAGCGTTATATGTAGTTGTAGTTGTTAGTTACATGTCGCGACCTATCGTAACGTTTTTCTAAAATTTCCCAAGCCTGGTCGTGAGTAGCATCACACACTGGCAAATTGTTGAGAAGACTAAGCGCTTCATTTCTAAGTGACATTTAAGAATATGAAATTTTTGTATGGGGGTGAAATTAGTTTTATTGTGAACTGCGGTCTCAAACATATCGCGAAACGTAGGCCTATCCTGAAAGTTACCCGAGAAGGGTTCTATGCGAGGTATTGGAAGAAAACTATCTGGCACTTGCGACAACGCTGATTTGTTCAAGGCTTCAATTAGAATCTACTGTTGATCAGCGAGACGGCCAACAACATCGGCTAACAACGGCGAAGATGATGCCCCTAGAAAAGTCCTCCAACAATGCTGGAAACGAAAACTGTTTTTTTAATCAAACTACAATACCAATTTATTATCACGAATGTTTGATGTGTTCCTGGCTGTGGTCGAGATCCAAATGGCCGAGAAATTAGTCCACAGACAACTCTACCAAGGAATCGATTCACTTGTCGTGCCATGCATCTACAATGGTATTTGAATACATATTGTAAGTACATAATTGCCTTGAGTAACATTAATGTGACTAAGTAAGTAGAGAAAAAATAAAATATAGTGTGCATGCACAACGTTAAGCAAGTTAGCAAATTATACAATGCAAATATTCGACAACTAATTCAATGGGAACAATTGTTAAAATGGATAATAAATGAAATATTATTCAAATATGTATAATCTTAAACACGAACAATGTACGAGCAATCAGTCGATGGACATACTTAAATCCACGCACGCAACACTTGACATAATAGATACAACGAATCTACACTGATAGCGCAGAGCTACCGAGTATCTATGGGTCTTCGACACCAGCAGACTAATGTAACTAATCTAAAAAGACATTCGAGTACATGCGTACGAGCAGTCTTTTCCGGAAGCACCTGCAAGATTAGCACGAGTGCTTCCATCACACATGGCACAATTTTGGATAAAGCAATTGAGGGTGAATTTAGTTGTCAACTGTACTTTGGACTTGTGAGATCCGCTTGGACGTCTGTTGTAGGCAATTAAGGCAATTGGGCATTTTATTTTTAGTTGGCAAAGTGCTCTTGCGCCTGCTGGTCCGGCCTTACGGAAGGAACACAAAAAGTTAATGAAAACACTTTGAGTGCCAAGTAAATGTCTATATTAGTAAGACATTGGGACAAGCTAAAGCTGGAGACCATACATCAGAAAGTGCTAGCTTGTCAAGGGCACCAGCTGTCCAAGTATCTCTTTGTGTACACATGTCATTGCTTTGAACAAATTGCCAAATTTTGACTGCATGAACTTGTCGGATAAATGAGTGTGAGAAGACAACCATTAAATCAACTTTGCTAATTCAGAATAGATTATTATTATTAATGTCATATTGTCATGCGAACCAAGTCAAATGGTCCGAAAATAGCTAACCACCAAAATGGAGCTTTCGCAACTCGGTGTCGAATCGTTATTTTCTCATTATACATATATGGCAAGCCTTGTAGCCTCAAAAGCGATTCGAGTTTTTCACCCATTTTCCAATAGATGGCGCTAGCGGTATGTGTTGGACAATTTCCTTAGGTGTTCGAGGAAAATAAGCATAGATTTTGCTTTTCAGTGGGTCGTATGATTACAGAAATTTACGACGAGGCTTTTATTAATAAGAAATGTGTCTTAAATGGTTTCAATGCTACAACAGTAGTGATTTCGACATGAAAAACAAAAGGCTTTGAGAGTTTAGAGACGAAGAATTGGAGACATTAATTAATCAAGATGCATACAGTTTCTCCGTTTATCTCGCTTTGATAAAAGTGTTAGCGAAGACAATTTAATTGAACTCGTCGCTAAAAAATCGAAACCTTTTTCTCTGCCAGAAATTGATCAAAAAAGACGGTGATATTTCCTTCCATCAACTTTAAATTAGGACTTACTGTTGGCCAAAGTTGCCAAAGCAACAGCAGAAACTGCCTCAACCACAAAAACAATGTATAGCTATGGAGAAGGCGCCTCCAATCAATGCCTATAAAATTTAACTATGTAACTACCCCATTGGTGAACATTTTTATGTTAAAAGTCAGAACGAAGATCAGGCTCAATTCACTGCAAGACAGTGAAGTAGCACAAGCATGTCAAGGAACTGCCCAGGATGTCGGCAATGAGGTTTTTTTCACAGTAACATGGAAGCAAGCAGTTTGCCATGACCATTGAACAACGAGGTCCTTCCTGTAAGTTCCATGTCGATAACACCAGCAACGATAAAGCCCTCTCCAAAGGCAGCGTCACGTTAGCAGAATATTCGTAGTGGAAAGAAAAAAGGAAAGACAAGGATACTCACAGACACTCCTGAACAAGATGCTATCATATCTACAATTGTCAAAAAGTCTATTCCAAAAAAAAAAAAACGAAAAGCTGTTAAAAATAGAATTTTAGATGAATCTTCTGATGATGTTGAGAATATTCTGTTTCCAATGGTTCCTCGAATGCCAAAAGAAAGGCAGGTTAAATTCAAAACACCCATTCCATCAACAGATAACGACGAAGACTTCAGCGTAGTTTTTGTAAGAATTTAATGCCGATTTTGTTTTTTTTTTTCAATAATTTTTAATATTCTTTTCTTAAAGCTATCTTGCGCGTTAGACAAAAATGATTAAATTAGCTTAACTAACGTATAAATACCTTACTGGCCCTATACGAACACTTTAAAGTAAACAGAAACAGTTTTTGTTTTAGAAACTAAAAATAACTAAACCTACCCGCCACCTACCCTAAAAATAGGTAGGTACTATTGTAGTTTACTACAATAACCTATGTAAGCCTGCCATTGGTATTTGCCGGGCTTTGCCTTGAAGAGGCTGGCCTATTAAAATTTACCACTAACGTAGTCCGCCCCAACCAGCAAAAACGTTGATGCTGTCGGATGACGACTTCTCGATCTCGGTGTGAATTCGACCTATTGAACCTGAGGCGCTCGGGCTCGCGGAACGCGGCGTCACGTTCGTAGAGGAACTGTCGTTCCACGGAATTGCGGTCCACGTGTAAGATTAGCGGTACCGCCAATCTATATTGGATCAGACCACATTGATCTAAATAGAGGAATATCTCTGGTGGGACAAAGCCGTTAAGGCGTACCTTCTCGTGGTACAGGTAGTTGGGGTAGTAAGCCCCGAAGATCAGGTTATTGACCGAAGTCATTGCTCTTGCAAGGTGGCTTCGAATCAGCTTGATCAGAAAATTATCTATCCGTACAATCCTTGCCCTATTGTATAGGACCTCGTTCGGGTAAAAGTTCGTGTACTCAAATTCGGCAGTCCTATATAGCCCGAGTCAAGTCCTAAAACATTGTCTCTCAAACACCCAAATCCTTTCCATTAAGCTGGCTCTCACATTGAACCAAACGAGACATCCATAGGCAACCATGCTATGGGCCTGATTAAGGCCATATAGCAGATTACCCTCACTCTGAAATTAAGTTGGCTGCAATGAAACAGCCATTTTGTCAGAACTGGGGCCCTTGCCAGAGCAGCATCTACATGTTTATCAAAATATAGATACTGATCCAGCATGATCCCAAGGTATCTGACTACACTTTGTCTCGCCAGTGGATGCTCGTCCGGCCCAAAGATAGAGAACCTGCGCCAATTTTTTCTAGTGTCCCGAGAGGCCCTAGACAAACGCGTTCTGAACAATTTAGATTCTGATTTCTGGAAGTTGATTTTCAACTTATACGGTGTCGAAGGCGTTTTCCAAGTCAATCAGACAGACACCCGTGCATTGGTCCTTGCATTTATTCCATTGGATATCCGATACGAGTTTCGACGCGGCATGGACAGTATTATGCCCCGCTCTGAAACCGAATTGGTTATCCGGAATGGTTTTATTGTCCTCAGCCCATCTAGACAGGGCTCTATGGACCACCTTCTCAAAGACCTTGCTGATACTCGGAAGGAGACTTATCGACCGGAGATTTGCCGGGTTAGAGGTGTCTTTACCCCTCTTGGCTATTGGTTGCACCACCGCACCGCATTTTGAAGGTAGAAGTGATGAAGTAGGATTATGTTTTAAAGGTCGCGGTTTGGGCGAATGTTGTCATTCACCGTATACACTTCCTGGAATACAGCTCCCACTGTCGCCACCTTCTTCAGAGGATCCTCGATCACGAAGAAATCATCATCCAAACGGCGCTCTTTGGATCGATGCTGACTGTTCGTAGCAAGCGTTCATTACCTGACGTTCTCGGAAGCTTAAGATCCTGAATGTCATTCTGATTGTTTCTCCAAAATATTTTATTTGTTTGCGGGAACATACTCGCGCTGTTGGATTTTACAGCACGAATTCTGTTGTTCCAATGCCAACTTACAGATATTCTGTAATTCTCTCTGATCAATCAGTGACTTCAGTGTCCTGACCTCCTAGTTGTGTCTGTCGGTGAACCGCCTGTATAAGAGTTTGAGTCTTCTCAGGAGTCTACTTTTTTGTCTGTTCAGTGCTTCGATTGTCGCGTTTCGGTCTACGTTTGTGGTATCGTGATGTCGTTGGCGTGTTATCGTACTGTTCATTGATGATATCGTCCATTTGTTTGAGGTACCCGTCAGTCTCATAGTTTGACAGGTTCCTATTGGACGGTGGAAAGGAGGTGCTCGAAGTGAGCGTTCTCGTCCGGTAATTGGCAAAGCATCGCCAGCGCGCCCTACTGTAATCGTAGGGGTGCGTTTGAACATACTCTGCCATTTCCACGAATTCGTCTGGTAATTTGATTACGGCACATAGTCCGCAATGGTCATTCTCGTATGCAATGCTCCGTAGATAGTTAATTCGTTCGTGTGTACCAGTCTCAGTAGAGAGTCTATCAGCATGAGATCCAGATAGGAGCCGCTCCTAGCATACGGCGGACTATCCGTTGCGAATATCTTGAGTCTGTACTCTATGCTCTGCAGAACCCACCAATGGCTTTGTAGGCTCCCCCTAGTGTTGGGAATGTTATTTCCTAAATCAGTATGTTTGGCATTTAGATCACCCGCCAAAATGTAGAAGTTTTCTACCGAGTTTAAGCGTAGAGTTCGAAAAAGTGTCTCGAGCTCTTCGATGAAAACATTAGGTTGAGGTGCTTCTTTTTCTTCCTTTTTTGTAACAAATTGTCAGTTTTAGAATATATTTATTTTTCCAACTAATAAAATCTAACTTAAATTTATTGCTGTCCATGAAACATGCTATTTAATGTGTGCAAGGTACACTTGCAAGCTTTGAAAACCATGTCCACTTATTCAGGTCCTGAAAAAAATTAACAACCCTTTTGATAAATTTAATAAAGATTCTAAAAAGAATAGTTAATAGGCTATAGTTTCCAGGGATCATCTCTGTGTTGAAATAATAAGGTGAGCAGTAAACACAATTTTTCTCAGTGTTTAGTATTGACTTTATTATGACGAAAGCATTTTCGATGTTTGACATTGGAATATTTTGTATTTCCATATCCTTGCCAATTTGTTTTTGCTCTACTGTGTTGATCTGTGTTTATTAGTGAGATGTTTTGTTTCAATTTGCTTTTTTATTCTTCAATTTCCTTCATAAGAGTTTGTGATGTAATGTTAATTTCTTCGTATTTGCTTGTTGTGAACTCTACTGCTTTAGCAAAATCTTTTAACAATGCTTTTATTTCACTAGGTTTTCTTTTACAATGCTTCTATTGTGCTGTGCATCGACATGGTGGAACTTGTTTTGGAAGATTCAGTTGTCCTTGATCTCTTCGCGAATTGAGTGCCATTTTGTGGTGGCATTTTGACATTCTTCGGTTTGACTTTTTTGATATAGAACTGCACAAAAAATGTATATAGCCATTACCGGTTGAATAGTTTATGAACTCACGGTCAAGCGGTAACAGATCTTCATCTAGTGCAACGATTGCTCATCTTACTCAATAGAAAGGAATAACTTTTGTGCAAAAAAAAAACACACAATCACTCTTGAAATAAAGAACGTTTTATTGTTTTCTTATTGCTTTTTAATTTTTTTGTAACACTATTCCTCCCACAGAAATTCAATTTTAAGAGCTGTGAATTCGCAATTATCAAAGCAACTACCAAATGAGTAAAGCACTAGATTCGAACAAAATCGGAATTATAGTTTTTCTTGACTATTCCAAAGTCTTTAATTGTATTAGCCATTAAATATTGCTATCTAAATTAAAAAAAAAATCTTTGGTTTCAACACTGTATGTACCACGTATCCAGGTAGTTTAAATGAACCAAGGAATATCAAATCCTATTTTTGTAAACTCTGGGGTACCGCAAGGTTCTGTGTTGGGTCCCTTAGTAGTTTCAATGTTCATAAATGGTCTTCGAGACTCCATTGTAAATTATAAAGTCCACATGTACGCGGTTGATGTGTAGTGAACCCATCCTAACAAAAACACTAATCAAAACAAACGTAAACATTCCCACAAGTCACGTAACCCAAATGCGACACCATCAATACACTAAAGAGTACGATAACGTAACACCATATGACACCATAAACTAAAATTCATTAATTGTCACTGCAATCAAAAGTGGACGACACGCGTGCTGATACTAGAGAATCAAAGGTAGAAAGGAACACAAAGTATTTATCAAATGATTCACTGCTAATTGACACCGGCCTTGCGCTGATGAGCGTAAAGAATTGGATCATTCATATGTAAGTCTATAGTTACAGTACTATGTGCAATAGAGTAGGGTCATTGGCAAGCAAACTAATCACGATCGACATGCATTGAAATTGCCAATAAAATTTTATATAAATAGGGCAAGAAATGTTAAATAAAATCAGATTCGACTTGACTATCTAACCAGTCGTTTCTCTGGCATTCGTGCCGTATCCCCAAACCTATCCCAGACAGAACATTTATGGCATTCGTGCCCTGCCTCGTAGTTGCCTAGGTCGCTCCCTACCCGGTCGTACGTAGACATTACATAAACATTACAGATGCTTTTATCGTTATCTAACTGTGTCTGTCCATAGAGACCAAGGTAGTCTCTATATTCATTACCAATAAGAACCAAATGCCGTTTAGTTAGAAGTTTGTTCTATGTATTCTTGTCTCGACTTTAATTGTAAACGTAAATGAATGTAACTTTTAATGACTGTACTCAGTTTATTCATGATATCCCAAGATAAGGATCTGTGGCCCATGTAAGGCTTCCCCAAGAAATCCAGTAAGAACAACCTAATCCCATTTATCTTTACTAATACATAATTACACATATTAGATGAGCCATAAAAAATTATGAGCAATTGGTCTCGAAATTTTGATATTCCTACCATATAGTCAAGAAGATGGGATTGAACTGACCCCTCTAGGAGAGGCTTCTGTGATGTAGAGCTAAGAGATTCGACACCCACCACGTCGGCCCCAAGGGTGCGCCACCGTGCGCGAGCGAAGACGGGACAGTCGCAGAGAAAGTGTTCTGCTGTGTCATCCTCCTCGCAACATGCAGTCTCACTACCAGTTAATGATGGCCTTCACATGCCTATTAGACATGGTTAGGTCAATCACTTTTTGTCGTCACAAAGGTTGGTTGAGAGCCAACATTTTTGATGATAGGGTGAAGCGAAAGATTGAAGTTTAAAAGATGGTCTCCTCTACGGTTGCATTTGCTGTTGCCCCAAACAGTATTTTGAGCATTGGCATCACAACAGATGGTGAGTCCAATCCTTCTAGCCTCACAGTACTCTACGAATTCAGAAACGGCCTTAGGTGGCGGGGGCAGTACCGAGTCGTAGGGGAAGTAAGCAGATGCCACGACGAAGTGTTGAATTTCTCCGTGCGCTTTGTAGCTAACTTTCGCAGCCACCAGGTCTTGTCCACAGAATTGACCAAGTTTGGTTGCCAATTGTCTAATCCGTTTTAAATTGCTGTCCAATCCCACAACCAGAGTGAAGCCCTCTTTTTTCAGAGAGCCCTTTTTCTCTTTGTAGGAATAGACGGTCCAGGCCCTCGTGTCGAGGCCCGGGTTCTGCGCACGTAGTCGCGTCAGCACTTTCGCTTGTTTCCAGGTTTTCCCGGAATCCAGCAAATGGTGCGCGTTAATTTTGGGAGACTAACTACCTGAGAGGTAGTAGTTCCCAGGGGAGGTATTTTCGGCACCATGGGGGGTGGTAGTGGTGCAATGGTAATCATCACCGACTGTTAAGCGGAAGGTCTGTAGTTCAAGTCTGACCATAGCCAAGAAAAATTCCTATACGGAAAAAACCCATGCAACAACACCAGTTGTGAATGAGAGATGATCAAAAAATGCTGACGAAGGCATAACACTCGCAGTATAAGATCACTTCAAAATTCATACTCTGCGTGTGCATTTCCAATATAAGATCTTAATGGCATGGAATAAAGTTACTGTAAAACTACAATCAACGCGACAAATTCAGTCGAATCTCTCGAATCCCAAGACAACCACCCCCGGAGAGTAGTGAACGAACATCTTCGACACAAACCATCTGCACCCCGTCCAGGTTGTGTGACAAACATCAAAAGAGCGTAACTCTTGAACCTGCACGAATTATAAAAAAAAAAAAAAAAAAAAAAAAAATGCTCCTGATCCAGGCAGATGTCTGCTGTGAGGTACATCTCACCACGAAGGTACCATTCATCAAAGCAGACCTCTCAGCCTGAATACAGAAACCTGTTGCTGAAGCTAGCACCAGTAGATGATCCTCGCAGTGTTGGCAATCTGCGCTGGTCATTCTGCTGTCAATGCCAGCTTTCCCTATCCTGACCTTTTCAGAGGAGACGGCTACCTCTTTGTAGGAGAGGTAGCTACCTCCTTTCCAGAGGGAAGGGTTTTGTTGTGTGAAGTGCTCGCCTCCGAGGAGCAGTCTTTGGTCCTCTCCGTCTTCAGATTTTTGCTTTGAATTTTATTGATCGCCGCATCTACCTTCGGACTCCGATTACCCGCCGTCACGTCCGAGGAGGTGACATCATGTTCTCTCTCCCCAGCAAAGTTGTCCCCGGCGGCCTGTTCCCTTCCGACGCCGCTTTGGAACAGATCTGCCAGCTTGAGGCTTGTTGGGATCCAAAACCGCTTTGCCTTCTGCGATCAGAGTTTGTCTGTCAGTATCATCGCCTTTTTCGGCGGTGGCGCCGGCCATAACAGGACCCTGAACACCTGGGGATTTGACTTTTGCTTTGCCTCCTGCAGCAGCCTTTACTAGCCACCGACACTTTCTGCTCTGAGCGCCGCCAAGAAGTGCGGGGGCTGTAGATGAGAGGGCCGAATGGGTTTCGGTAGGGGATACCCCCGCCGATCTAATCCTCTTGACTGCTTCAGAACAGAGGTTCGCCTTCAACCTTCATTCCTTCGGCTGTGGCATCCTCTTTGCACGATTCTGGAGCTACAGTCGGTGTCGCCTCTGTTGGTTGCACCACTCAAGCTCAATCCAACCAGGTGGTCGGACAATGAGCCCCAGGAGTCGGTGTCGTTCCGGGCTGCCGGAAAGTCGAGATGAGCGGTGGGACCTCCAGAATCCTAGCTCTTGCAGTCAGGGAGATCGCGGGTGAATTTCCGCTATTGCGGGTGCCACCTTAACCCCTCCGCTCCGACAAGAGCGAAGGGGCTCAGATAAGGTTACTTCCCTAACAAATGGAAAGTTGCAAAGATAACCCCAATCTTAAAACTTGGCAAAGCTCTCAACTTACCCTGTAGCTACAGGCCGATGAGCCCACTAAGCTCTCTCAGTAAATGCCTAGAGAGACTAATCAAACATAAGGTGATGTCTTTTGTTGAAAGAAATGAGATTTTACCTGAAGAGCAATTTGGATGTAGGGCATACCATAGCACCACCCACCGAGTGCATCGTATAACAACACACATAAAAAGGAAACTAGCAGTTGGAGAACGCACTGGCATGGTATTACTAGATGTTGATACCGTTTGGCACAATGGCTTGTTACACAAGCTTTTAATTTTAAATTTCCCCTTGTATCTCATTAAACCCATTCAGTCATTTCTTTCATACCGCAGTCTATGAGCCAAGTTCTCTCGGACAATCAACTTATTAATGCAAGAGTCTCCCAAGGATCTGTCCTTGGTCCGATATTATACAATATATATACATCCGACTTTCCCATCCTGGTAAACTGTAATGAAGCCCTATTTCCTGATGATACATACGAATATATCTATTCCTCAGATGCAATTGGTTTCAATTCACGTTGAGGTGTTAAGCAAAAGAGTAGTTGATCCTTATAATATCAGGAAGCCATCTGCAGTCAATTCTGATTACTGAGACTGAGGAAATGCCAGAATTCTTTCTGCAATTTTTTCTGTAGTGTATGTCTATGATAGTTCCAACGACTGTTATTGTGTGGCTAAAAGATCTCCACAATTTTGTTGTTAATGAAGAATTCTATTCCAAGATTCTGGATATTCGTACCGCTGCGTGCTCTTCCACCATGGTAACGCACCGGCCCACACCCCGTGCGACTTTTTTTTGTTTCCAAACTTGAAAAAGTCACTCGCCGGGCAGAAATTTCAGTCGAATGAGAAGGTCATCGCCGCCACGGAGGCCTACTTTGCAGACCTAGAGAAAATGTATTTTTCAGACGGGTTAAAAAAGTTGGAGCATCGCTGGGTCAAGTGTATCGAGCTAAAAGGAGACTATATCGAAAAATAAATCGCCATTTCTGTAAAACTTTTGTTTTTCTTTTGTAGGCTAAGTATTGTACTTATCGGACCACCCTCGTATGCCCATAACTAGAGAATTTACTCATTTGAAAAAAATATTATTGTTGTTGTTGCTGCAATTGGCAGCGTCACTATGTGATGCTTGGAGAGAGTGACTATGACGAAACATTTTCTTTTGCAAATTCCCTTAGTGAGTGCAAGGGGGTTATCCAACCTAAATTGTATTGAAAAGTTGTATTGAAACGCCACGTCGAACATGTTTGATGATGTGATGGAGTTGATGAGGGAGCTTTGGTGTTATGAGAGCTTTATGTTGGGGAATTTTTAAGAAGCTTTTGCCGTGGTCAATTCCATGTCAAAGAGACTTTGTTTTTATTTTCCAGAAATTTATTGAAACTAAGTTCTCGCTGTTTATCAAGAGGTGGCTCCAGTAATAAGTGCGCCGATTGTGACGTATCCAAAACATTATGAACCAAGCCTAGACATCTTCATTTGCGGGATGTGTTGCCTTTCTTCTTTCATTCTGCTGCTCTAAGTGAAACAACGTGCCATGATTGGTTTCGTTGCTTCAAAGACGGTGATTTCGATGTTGATGACCGTTCGCGTGAAGGATGGCCAAAAACCTTCGAAGACGCAGAACTGGAGACATTGCTTGATGAGGATCCATGCCAAACGCAAAAAGAGCTTGCTTCAGTATTAGGAGTTACTCGCCAAGCGATTTGAATTGAAGTCAAGAGACGTTGAGCCTGTGAACAGCTGCTCCAGCGACAAAAAGGAAAGGGTTTTCTCCATCGCATCGTTACGGGTGACGAAAAATGGGTTCATTACAACAACCCAAAGAGAAAAAAATCATGGGGATGGTTATCGGTCATCGGTTATGGTTATGCTGTGAATTTGGTGGGATCAGTGGGGTGTTATTTATTATGAGCTGTTGAAACCAAACGAAACCATGACTGGGAAACGGCACCGAGCTGAATTGACGCGATTGAGCCGAGCACTGCGCGAAAAGCGGCCACAATACGAGCAGAGGCATGAAAAAGTGATTATACAACATGACAACGCTCGGCCTCACGTTGCCCGTTAAAATCTACTTAGAAACGCTCAAATGGGGAGTCCTAATGCAACCGCCATATTCCCCAGATATTGCGCCGTCCGATTATTACTTGTTCCGTTCGATGGCACATGGTCTGGCTGATCAGCAGTTTCATTCACATGAAGACATCTCAAAATGGCTTGATTCGTGGATAGCCTCAAAAGACGAATACTTCTACCGTGACGGTATGCGAGCTCTGCCAGAAAGATGGCAAAAAGCTATCGCCAGCGATGGGCAATACTTTTAATGATTCATTTGTAACCGTTTTTTTCACAATAAAGTTGCATTTTCATCAAAAAAACAGCGAGAACTTAGTTCTCTTAGAATTATCATTTGAAGAGCATAATGGAACAGCAGATTGTATTATCTATTGCAGTTTGCACACTTTTTGACAAGTTCATTGTCATATTCACTTATTTTGTGAGAACTGGCGTAATTAGCGCGCAGAGACTTACAGTTTCTTTTGAATGCTGATGGAATCGCTGATACAGGCTGCCCAAAAATGTCCTGAAAATGAGCGTTAGGAATTAACCTAGCAAGATTAAAATAGCAAGGTCATCTTAATCAAAATCCATCCGTGACAATAACTCAGATAATTCAAAATTGCAGGCAATTAGGCGATTATTATTGCCTTATTATCCCAAGCTGATTTTAAACAAGAAGGAATTAGCTCGCCGGAAGCCAAGCTACGATTCCAGATCTTCTATTTTCAATTATGCAAACTTTTACCTGGATCTGTCCTGACGGACAGACAAAAAAGCCTTTGCATAAGTCTTCCCTACCATAGCTTTGCAAGGTAGAAGAAAGAAGTTTGAAAGAGATTTGCCTTTCTTTATAATTTGCTGTGAAATCTCTGCAATTTATTCGTTTTTCTCAACTATGGGTTGTTGCATTCTCGCGCAAAAGTAATGCCTTCTTCAGTAAATTATGTTCATCCATAAATCCGCTCACCTGAGTACAAAATGTAAACAAAATACGAGAGGTGATTCAAAAGTAATGGTAATGGAAATAAAATAGTTAAGAAAGGATTTATTTGTCTACATAGTTTCCTAAGAAATCAATACATTTAGACCATATTTTTCTAAGCCCAGGATTCGCTAAGAAATAAATTCTTTGCCTTGACCCCATTTGATTAGAGATCCCTGTGTTCCCAATTATGTATATGCCTGATGGTCACTCTTCGATCTGCCAACACAATTTTTTTCGCGTATCTTCAATGACCGACGTCACTTCGATTCGGGATTTTTATCTTCGGTGGATGTTCTGCTCAGCTTGAACTCCTTGGCTGTATGCATTTGGTAGTTTTTTCAAGCAGACTTACTTTTGGATCAACTATGTACGTTCCTTGTACCCGTAGTACTATAGAATGGCGGGAATGTCGTTATAAAACATCGAAAACAGTAAAGGCCCCCGGCTGGATGCCGGGAAATGTGTTAAAATGTCGCGGATGGTTAGGTTTCATAAAGTCTGAGCTAAATGCATTACATCCAATTGCAAGGTTAGGTTTAAGCAATTCCTCTTCATTGACTCTAAAATAGCCAAAGTTCTCGGTCAAATTGGAACTAATATTAGAGCCTCGTTATCGTCACTGGCTGCTGTTATAAAAGCAAAATGACGGCGAAATTAGTTAATAGTAAAGTAAAAATTAACTCTGTTTGTGGTAAACCTTTATCTGGTTTAAGTAGTTGTCATATTGTTCTTGTCGCCTGTACTTTCGTTTCAAGATTGGTAGCATTTTCTGGTACAAGTTCCTTTGAAGCACGATGTGATAACTACCTGACTGGCAAATGAGTTGTCCGGAAACATCTCCGAAACATGCCACCGCCACTGTCTGACGGAGTTGTGATTAGGCCGTATTGATTAGGTCATATTGATCGATTTAAAATCTCCATAGCTCATGCCTTTTGGAGATGTTTGCAAATCGAGAGAATTACATTTAATTGACTTCTGAACTACCTAACCCGCACTCATTTTTACAAAGAAAGAATCAAAAGCATGCGACACGTAAAGTGTAAATAAACTATATTTGAAAATTTGCGTCTCAAGTGCACAAAAATGTATAAAAAGACGTAATAAATCCTCCTTTTTATAGAAGGTATATTACTTGATCGCCGAATTCATGCATCGGTCCAATGCGTTCACTGTAGGGCTTGCCATTGAACGTGAATCGACTATGCGGGACCCGATTGAGCACCTTGAAATTGTTCACTCGTCCAACCTTCTGCGAGAAATTCGAAGTGAATAGTGCTGTAACAGCTTGCACTTTTTTGTCCCGCAAATGCTCCGGAAGTCGTTCGAGTCCAATTCCTTTGTTAAGCTCCTTAGCCAGTTCAATAGTGTATTTGCCAAGAGCCGATGCCAATCCCTTCCGTCCGTGCTCGGGTAACGTGACAAGGAACATCAACTCCAAAACGCAATCCAAATTGTACATGGCAAAGGCATCTACTTCGTTATCCATGTCGATCATATAGTTCATCAAATTAACGGCATTCGGAGATTTACATTTGTCTCGGAATTCAATAAAGAATGGAACTTCACGGGTCTTGTCATCAAACTAAAAGTGAAATGATGTTAGAGAAAATTTGAATGGAAGACTTTTGATGCTTACCTGAATCTTATTGAATGAAGCGGCGACTATCTTCTGTGTCGGAACGTGCCTAATAACCAGGGATGCTTGATCTTCACTTGAAATGCGGCACAACTCACGGAGTTCCTCACGTGCCAGACCATTTTCAGGCAAGTTAATTTCGGTCCCAATGCATACGCATTCGTTTTGGAAGAAGGGATCGAGGATCTAAAATATATAGAAAAAAAAATTAAAAAATGATTTAAAAAGAGTGTGCGTCGGCCGGGAATCGAACCCGGATCAACTGCTTGGAAGGCAACTATGCTAACCATTACACCACCGACGCCCACGGATATAGTGTTTTTAACGCCATACTTAGGTGTGAGTCACTCAAAATGAAAAGTCATAAGTAAATGTGTTTTTGGCGCCAATGATTTTGTTTTTATAATTACAATGATACGAGTAGAAGTGGAGCGATTCCCATATACTACATATGTACACATATATCGTAGGTGGAGTTTGGGAATACTAAATGTCTTAATTTCTATCCTGCCAGGGAATTCATCGCGCAGCATCGTTCGTACGGTTCTTAAGGATGACGAATCGTGACGTTATGGATAGCGACAGTGTTTCCACTTCTTTGGAAATATACGAAGTGGACCAAGGGAAAACACGAGTCTCAAATGAGTACAGAAATTTCGAATTACAGCTTCCCCCATAAATCAGTCATGCCTGGGCTGGAGTAGAACTTCAAAAACGGGAGTTCCGTATTTTTCTGAAACCCCAGAGATGCAATGATAACTGTTATTGCATATCAGTAAATGATATCCAAGTGTTTGGTATTACCACATATAAAATGCGATTTGTTAAGTGCTTGGGTTTTAATAGTTAAAAAAAAAAAAAAAAAAAAAAAAAAAATTAATCTGATTATGAGTTGATAAACCAATGCCTGCCATTTACTCTCCAATGATTATTTAGTATAACTAATGACAAGAATTAAGTTTTATGTGGTTCATACCGAGAGTTCTATTTTGAGTCACTTTTTCGAGCATATTGGCTGGTATCTGGTAGTGTTGTGTTCCAAGACTGCAATTTTCGTTGCACCAAACAGTGCATTTCTTCGGCTGCATTGGCTCATGTATTGTCTGAGTTTGCTTATCGGACAAAATACATTAGATTTCTTTATTAACAAGACAATTTGTCGATTAAAAAGCGGAAGAAGCTCCAGCCCACACACCTAAAATTCGACACTGTAGCAGGTTGATCGGCTTCGGTTCTTGCATCAGCCGTATTTTGTAAAGTCTTAGCCCAACATCCTTGTATAAAATCTTCCACGAAATCGACTAACACAATCCTTATTGCTGCCACAAACTGACAAATTACGATTTTTATTAATACTGGCGAACACAGCAGCAATATTTTCCTCTATAAGTACTCATTTGCAATAGAGTGATTTGCAATTGATGTGAAAATTGGTCACAATGGCTTGAATGGCTTAGGTCAATTATGACGACAACCGTGAAATTGTCGAAATGGGCAAAAAGTATTTTTCACAGAGCACGAATTTTGATAATAAAATTCAAATATTTATAGACCTTGTTCGGATACAAGCGTTTTTGCGATGAAATGGCAATAGTTAATATTGTGTATGTTTAATGTTGACATATACCACGAGTCATACGTGAGCTTAAATATAATGAGCTAAAAACCCAAAGATAAAAACAATCACCTTTCACTACAATGTCCATGAAAATTGCTAGCTTATACTGCTTAAAAAGTAATAAATTTCTCAAGGGGTCGCACGTATGAAGTCATCTCCGTGGATTTACCCTTGAGCTAGGAGTCTTGTGAATTCAAAAGTGGGCTGATTGTTAGAAACTCGCAAATTTATAGGTCGAGTACTCGCTCGAACTTCTGGAGCAAAATGTATTATGGACTATTGGTGGGAAAATCCTTGGATGACTGTCAACCTAGGAAATAAAAACCATATGACTCTGATGATTTGGGTGGAGAGATCCTGCTAACGGCCAAATAGACGTTATCCTCAGTGAAAATTGTATTGATTTGTTCCGAGGATCTTTCCTACATATGTAAATTACTAGAAGAAAAAAAACTTAAAGATATGAACATTTCTCGTTATTTCAAGTTTTCTTGAACTGATCAAACTCCAAAATCAACCAGACTTGAAAGGAAATATCGCTGCTGAAAATCCAGCCTCAGTCCGGTCCAGAAATAGCCTCTTTTTTTGCAATAGCATTCAGTGGGTTATAATAATTAATTTTGTTTTATTATTACCAGTCATATGGAATTCGGAAGTTGAGAGCCCCCTTAGCCACCTTTCACCAAGCCTGGCTATCATGTGTTTTGGTTTCCTGTTCCATTTCTTCTAGGTCCATCCTGTCCTCCCATCTAAGCTGCGGCCTTCTCGGGGGCCTTTTTTCTAAGGGCTTTTCACTCATTATTCTTTTGAGTATTCGTTCACTGTCCATCCGTTCTGCCCTGTCCAACTAGGTCTATGCGATTTTCGCCTGTTTCATCGATCATAAATTCTCCTTAAAATCTTGTTTTCCGAGACCCACAATATATTTTCCTTCTTTGTTTGCTCACCTTTTAGTCAAAAGACAAATTTCACCTTCGCAAGTTGATACTGGCATTATTATGTTTTCCTAAATACGAATTTTGACATTATGGGACCAGCCAATTTTGACGTTGTTTTGAGTAATAGTTTATTGTTGTAATGATGTGAGGGTGTCACCTCTGCCATTATTTTTTTGGAGCAGAGATCCGTTAGGAACTCAGTCGCCTCCTACGACTGACTTTCCGAGCCATGGGTATATTCTCAACTCTATTACGAAGGGGGAGAGCATGTGTAGGTTTGTGGAAATATAGATACTAGTCTAACCAGATCCCAAGGTAACTGACTCCGTTTGTTTTGCCGGCCATTTTTTTTCTATTGTCCCGAGGGACCCTATAAAAAGACGCTCTGAATGAAGTGGATCAAATAGATTGAGTTGATTTTCAATTTCCAGTGATCGCAATACTGCCGAATCCTTTCTAATGCTGCAAGGGAATGAAAATGACGGCCTGGTCTGTACGCGATTAAATCGTCTCCGTACGCTATGAAGTGGCGAATTGACCGGCCCCTGGTGCAATCCTAAGATAGTTACTTAGAATTTAAAGATTTTTAGTCGTTAACCTAAGTCCGAACCTCCATCGATTGTCGCGTTTCGATGGACGTTCGTGATATTATGATGCCATGGGTGTGGTAACGAACTGTTGATCGTCTGTTTAATGGTTTGGTGAATGTTGCTCTAAGTGAATAGATCTATCAAGGGGGTGCCGTCTTTGCGGATTTACAGTTGATGTAAGAGGTTTGTCGTAACAAATGCCTATAGTTGCAATACGGCGAGTTTTGTCAGCGTCTTGCTGAGGAGAAACACCTCAAAATACAAACCCAAAATAATAAGCCTACTAAAGAATTCCAGAAAGGGTATTCAAAAGTGGTTTCTCCTTTATGGTTTTTTGTTTTTATCACCCGAAGCCACGAAGCTAAACCTGGAGTCCCCCGGATTACGTAGCTGAAAGGATTTAATTTTTTTTTTGCAGCTGCCCGACCATAACCAAGATCAGGTACCAAGTACTTTACAACGACCGAACGTCCTTGGCCCACAACTTTGTATAAGATAAAGACAAAGAGTACGTGTATTACTAAACTTTGGACGAAATATTCAACAATTTCCCATCCTCTCGAAAATTGTACTCGGGGATTTCAAACCGAAACCAGATGAGATCAGCTCGCCGGGAGTCAAGCTACAATTCCAAGTATTCTACCTTTGCAGGTTTCTAAAATCGATCGCTATGAGGTCAGAATCATGTACTCTAGAGGGTGGGCCATCTAGTGTTTTTTTTTTTTTTTAATCATAGATTATTTCGACACTGACAACTGTTTCCCGCTCAATCTTGACAGAGAGTCATTATCATACCTCCGCGGATGAGTATGCTTGAATAACGTTCGAAAATATTGAAAACTTATTTCCAAAGTGAGTGCTGTATAGCCCAAACATTGCGTTTTTTAAAAAGAAGTTTTGGCTGAAATGAAGCACCGCCCGCGAATGCTGTACGCAAATTTGTGCACAAAGTTCATGAAACTGGTATGGCAGTGGACAACACTCATGGTCTCCGTCGTCGTACGGTGCGCACAGATGAGAATGTGGCTGTTGTGACCGAGAGTGTGAGACTCAATTCACGAACATCAACTCGCCATCGATCTCAACAGCTCAACATTTCACGCACTAGCCTGAGGAGAATTCTGTGCAAAGATCTCGGATTATTCGCTTACAAGATCCAATTGACTCAGCAATTGAAGGCGCGAGTTACGGCGGCTTCCTCCCATTCCGTCGCCCCCTAACCTACCAACAAACACACAACACACTGTCCTCCCCGTGACCCCACTATAGCGATGACCATCCACAGGAATAATGCATATGCACCAGCAGACATTCACCGTGGGAGCATTCAAATACAAAGTATAGCTTATCTTGTGATTGCACAGGTGAAAACATGATCTTGCTTAGCTAGCGTCTGTTCTGGACATTTGACCCAATTCCACATATACAAGCTCATGGGATCACCTTTGCAAAGTAGGTTTCATGTTAAAAGAAAATTGTAAAGAAGTTCAGTTCAGTTTTGTATCCCAAACTCTAAGCAACCAAATAAAATTAATTATATCATTTTTTTATAATCCCGACTTTTAGACTCATATAAGATTGAGCCTTAGAGCAGCTTGAACGATTTTGGACGCAAAATCATCTTTTCTGGCGAGGCACATTTTCATCTCGGCGGCTACGATTTTCTTCTTCTTCTTTTCCTTTTTTCCGGCGTCGTTATGGTCAGAAGTGTAGGACCATAACCTTCCCACTTAACTGCATTCCTACTGGTCCGCTTGTGGGGTCCGCCGGTTTGACCTCAGAAAGTAGCGGCAGGCTTCCCGATTTGGGATTACTTCATCGCTGAGGCCATTTGTTTTTCGGCCTGCCTTTTTTGCGTGTTGAAATTGGAACGTTGATTGATATCGCCTTTTGGACGGGGTTCAAAGGATCTCTCCTTTGAACATGGCAATACCAACTGAGTCGGTCGCGCTCTATCTTTCTTGTGATGGTTTCTTTTACGTCGAGGCTTCCTCGGATCTTTGAACTTCTAATTCTGTCACGCTCTGTTACTCCCGCTGTCATGCGAAGCATCTACATCTCAGCTGCCGTTAATTTGGTCTCATATTTTTTGTGCATTGTCCAGCATTGTGAACCGTATGTGAGCGCCGGACGTACAACTGAAGTGTAGAGCCTTCCTTTCAGCTTAGGGGCCATTTTTCGATCACAGAAGATGGCGGAGTTTTCCCGCCACTTCATCGCTTACGCGATGGTTGATGTCGTCATCACAAGTTGCTTCTTTATTAATCATAGATCCCAGATATTTAAACTTTTCACACTTGGGAAGCACTCTTCCATTCAAGTAAATGTCTGGAATAGGCTGATGAAGGTCAGAGAACGGGCAGCACAGATACTCTGTCTTCTTTGAACTAATACGATACCCGTGCCCCTCAAAAATATCCACCCACACATCAAGTGCTCGTTGTAGGGACGCCTGATCATTAGTTATAATGGCTCCATCGTCAGCAAAGAATAGCTGGTGCACAAAGCATCACGATGCTTTTCCATCATGACCCTTATACTTTGGATTGCATCTGTCGTTGATTTACCCGAGACAAACCCGCACTGGTCATCAGATAGTCGTATTATTTTCCGCAATCGGCTGTCTAATACCCGTTCAACGATCTTCATGGTTGCGACATCAGCTTGACAGAACGGCAGTTATCACAATTTCGCGTATCACCCTTTCCTTTGTGCAAAGGAAGAAGATAGCTTTCCCTCCATTGATTAGGCATAGTGTCGCCTATCACAAGTTTGGAGATAAGAACCATGAGCCATCTAGACCCGATGTCTCCCATCTTTTTCCAGAACTCAGAGGGTATCCCGTCCGGCCCAACAGCTTTTCTTTTCTTTGAGTTTTTAACCGCGTACCGAACTTCTTCGACTGTGATGTCGGATATTTCGGCATGATTCGGGGCGGCTTTTGGAAAGTACACTCGGGGAAACTGTTCGTTCAGAAGTTCCTCGCAATACTGTCGCCATCTGTGGAGAATTTTTTCGTCTTCCACAAGGAGTTGGCCTTCAGCATTGTTAATAAACTTTGGGAAACGAATCTCCTGAGCATTTCTTCTTCTCTGGGCGGCTATCTTAAAGATATTTGCTCCTTTGTTCAAATTGTTTTGTCGAAGCTCCTGGGTAGCCTGGTTCCTGTCAGACGCGGAAGACGATATTTCTTCCAACTCCTGATAGAGGCCTTCCATGCTTTTCGCTTTGAATTCGGCGCACTTTTTCTTCGCGATACCTTTTCACGGCTAGCTTTTTCCTCTCTATTAGTAGAAGAGCACTTTGACCACGCTTGGAAAGCCATTTTCTTTTCGTGTATCACTGCTTTGGCTTCATCTGTCCACCACCAGGTTTCTTTTGCGTGTTGGCAGGGGCCTTTAGATGTTCCGAGCAGTGATTTGGCTTTCTCCAGGCCAGATTGTTGTAGGGAATCCCACATGTCTTGTGCTCTGCACTCCTCATTACCGACCTCATCGATAATGGAAGAGAGGTAGTTTTTCATGTTGGTAATAAAAGCTTCGCCTTTTCCTTTATCCAGCTTATACCACTTGATTCTCTCAGACACCTTCGTTTGCTGCTTCGACTTCTTACTCGCCTCCATAAAAAATTCAGTCAGGAGGAGACGGTGTTGAGGGGCGATCGCGTCTCCCAGGATCACTTTGCAATCTTTAACTCGCGGCTTCATGAAACTGGATACCAAATGATAGTCTATTTGAGTTTCATTTCCGCCGCTGCTATAAGTGATCAGGTGCCGGCTTTGTTTGACGAACATGGTATTTAGCACTATAAGACCGCACATGTTTATCGCTTGTTTTCCCGACATGTCCGTTTAAATTTCGCCAACAAACAAAAGCTCTTCCTTTGGAATGATTTTGACAAGGTTGTGGAAATCTAGCCAGAATGCATCTTTTTCTTTTTGTTCGCATCCTACTTGAGGGGCATATGCGCTTACGATGTTCCACACCTCACCATGCATCACCAATTTGAGAGCCATCAAACGGTCACTGGACTTTGAAATGGTTAAGACGTTGCCAAATAGCTCTGCCGCAAGGATGATGGCGATTCGGTTTTTTCCTTGTTCCAATCCATAGTAAAACATCTTGTAGGCTTTTGTTTTAACGTCCAAGAAACGTGCCCGATTACCGGTGTTTCGCCATTTCGTCTCTTGTACGCACAGGATGTCTACTCGCCTTCTAACCATCATTTCTTCAAGCTCATAGCTGCGACCACTCATGCTTCCAACGTTCCAACTCGCGACTCTTAAGTGTGGCTTACGCCGTTGCATTACTTTGCTATCCCTCGGAAATCCTATAGCTCTGACCCGATCATTGCTGCTCGTCCCAGGATCACGACCATTAGTAGTGCCTGGCGGGATAGTGCTTTTCCTTTTAGCGTTCTTTTCCATAATGCTACGGTTTGACCGTTTTCTTACTTCTCCCTCCTTTTTTGACACGGGCATGCTCCAGATTTTTTTTTTTTTGTTTGATCTTACTCTTACAAGACCGGTGATCTCCAGTCGTGTCAACCCACTGATTTGCATGTACACTTGTGGGGCAGCTTAATGGTGGTATATGTGTCCCTAGGCTCACCTTGGTGTTCTCCAAACTGTCCAGATGTGATCCTTGTTTACCTTTGTTTTAGTCGCCTTTTACGACAAGCGAGAGGTATCGCTGCAGGGATATTCTTAACCCGTTCCTGCACAGGGCATCTCGGCGGCTACGATAACAAACAAATTTACTGCATCTGGAAAACCCGCACGTTATTGTCGAGAAGCCAATGCATCAGCCATCTTGGCTTTGGACTTTTTTTCGTGGGGAACCATGAAGGACTGATGTTATGCCAACAATCCGGAAACGATTCAAGCACTTAAGGCCAATATCATCCAAGCAATCCGTAAGCTACTGAAAGCATCAACAAGGGTTGGAAAATTGGGATGACAGAATAGGCTACTGCGAAGCCAGCCGAGGCAGCCAATTGAACGACATTGTATTTCATAATTAATGGGAATACTTATTCTTACTAATAAAGCCATAATTTTGTTTATTTTATTGCATTTTTAAAAAGAAACTTGTATTTGGCCCACCCTATACATATAACACAGCCAAGTTTCAGACTCATAGCTACTCGCAAGTTTGGATTGATATACGAGTATACGCGCAGACGGATAGACGGATAAGCAGGAAAGCCCTTACATAAGTCTTCCCTATACCAACTTTGCAAGGTAGAAGACTAAAAAGGAAAAGGAGCGATATACTCGTACTCCTACATGTTAACAATAGGAGAAGAACGTTTTCAATTAATAACTTGTTAGAAGGTCTTGTTAAATATTCTCTTAAAGAAACTGTCATCATCCCTATGGAGATAGTCGAAGACTACCAATATGGCTTCAGGAGGAATCGCACGAAGAGTGACGAGATTTTCCTTACATGACATCTTTTAAAAAATAAATAAAAACTCCAAGAAACAATATAGCAACTATTCGTACTAACAAGGAACCACATTGACTGCCTAACGCGTGCTCCTTTGTGATCAAGGAACTATTCAAGACAATTCTTTTGCCCATTTTTATAAAACTATATGATACTGAGACACCTTCCGAATGTGAATTTTGACCTCTGACTAATACGGAGGGAAATATATTTCGGGTATTGAAAACAAGATCTTAAGCAGAATCTATGATGGAAAACAGGACGAAAAAACAGGCGCATGGAAAAACTTAACAATCGAGGAACAATCAAGGAACTTTATTTGACTCTAAGCATTTTGAGTAATAAAATCACGAAAACTGAAGAATACGTATAGTGGACAATGGACGAAGATTCAACAGAATAATGAGTGGAAAAGTGTAGAAAAAAGCCCGCCAGGAAGGCCGCACCGATGGGATAGGATGGACCTAAAAGAACACAACAGTGACAGACAGGCTTGGTGAAGAGTTGTCAAAGAGGAATTCAATGATGGATTCGTGGCCTCCTTGATGGCGATCCCTGCCGATTATTGACCCTGAACTCAAAGAGTAAACTTAGGCTGAAACACACATAATTTTTGTTTGGACTAATGTTAACCATGCTCTGTCGCAAACAGCTTGCAGAGATTTATTTCGACGCTTCACAAAAAAAAATCATTACAGGTAGATGACACAACAGTTTCGAAATGTTTGAAAACATTAGGAATGATTTAGAAGCAAGGACATTGGGTGCCGTACCAGTTGAAGCTGAGAGATGTCCGAAAGATGTTTTTTTTTTTCACGTGTGTACTGCTAATTGAACATCAAAAAAGATTTTTGAATTGTGTCGTGACAGGCAATGATACTGTGCGATAATCTTAAGCATCGACACCATCGTCCACAAAAGCAAATTACCATAGTTTAAAAGGTTCATAGTGGAAGGTGAGATCAGTGTGGTGAAGTGTATATGAGTATTATTTGATCACAAAAATTAACGCTTTGTATTATAACAGTCCAAAAAGCATAGTGTGTTTCACCTTCAACCTCCTCCTACTCCTCCTATTTCTTCAGCTTGATCTAAATATATAGCTTCTTGTTCGAGGGATGCCACATTAATAAGGTGGCATAATGTGGTAATACTTCGAAGAAGCAAAAAAGAACAGAACTACTTAGGTGTAGGAAAAAAGAAAAACAGGTGACCTTAGTATTCCGTATCTCGCGTCGTGTACAGTGCCGTTCGAAAAATAACTTCATATCTTATAATGAGGATATGTTTTCTTATGCGGTTTCAATTGTTTCATGATACATTTAGAGTGTTCAAATTTTTCACACGCGGCTACAGGTGCAAAGTTCTTAGACCGAAAAGTGAGGTTTTTAGGTACCTACCTCATTTTTAGGGATTAAGGAAAAATGCTTTAGTGATGCAGCGTTTTTGTTTTTTTATTGCTTCTCAGAAACATTCTCTATTTAATTAGCACTTTATTGGACCTCCTCTTGCTTTTATTACAGCTGCACATCGGCGAGACATTGCTCAGATAGGTTTTTCCGTGTGGAAACAGGTATGGTGTTCCAGGTCCGATTAGTATTTTTTTTAGGTTTTCAATTGACTCTGAACGCTTCTTCGCAACCTTAAGTTTCATTATTGAACAGATATTCTGAATTGCATTGTTCTTGGTTATTTAAAAGCTTGATATTAGTCTTTCATATTAAAAAAAAATACAAATTCATACTTACAATTTTGGCTGTATGGCAATGAGCATTGTCCTGTTGAAAAATGAATCTGCAAGTATTGCCAAAAAGCTCTAGCGCAGAGGGCTCTAATACATTACATTTTCCAGAATCCGCAGGTAAACTTCTGCAGTAACTTTCGATGCTAGGAAGACCATTCTATCTTTTTCTTCAGAAAAGCATCCCCAGACCATCACACCTTCAGTTTTAGGGGACATTCATAAGATGCATTTAGAGCACGTAAGTATCCTCCCATCTCTGACATGCAGCTTAAGCTTTGATTCGTCGGAAAAGATAACATTGTTTCACATGCCTTGAGTCCAATTAAGATGCTCTTGAGCCGTTTTTCTCTGACTCTTTTTGGAAAATCTGGCTTCAGTACCTGCTTGAGTGTCCAGTTTTCACTAGCCTTTTGAAGAACTCACTAAGCTTGAAGAATTTATTTTTCTTATAGCTCGACAAATATGGCCTTTAAGATCCAACGCAGTCTTGAACCTCTTGAGCGCCAAGAAACGATCTTCCACTGGGTTCGTCTTTTCTGGCCTCCCTGACCTTTTTTTCTGCTTGTAGTCTCCGATCTCACAATATTTTTTTTAAATTCCATGCCACATTTTGTTGAGCAACATTTAATCTTCTAGAATTTCATGTGTTGTGACATTGAGACCTGACAGACACAGAATATTAGCTTTGCAGTTTGAACTGATTTTTCCCTTTTTTTTCATTAAATTACTTCGGTTCGTTTCGGACTGCTATCACGAACTAAATGCACCTCTTATACATAAAAACATCAACTCTTGAACGACATTTTGCCACCTGTTGCAAAAAACCTCCTAGCTCTCATTATTTCCAAGAACTGCGCCCGAAAAGGGTAATAAAATGTTTGGCCAACATCTTTCGAACGGCACTATAGGTCCTGTATATATCAGACGTACACTACCCGGCGTTGGAAAGGTGAGGTTTCATATTAAAGAAATTTCTGTTACAGTTTCGTGATTTGTTGACTGAGTCCTGAAGGAGCACGCGTAAAGTTTTTATTTCGTAAAAATGAAAACGCAAACCAGGCACCTAAAAATGTGGATAGTGCTTATGGTTCTGGTACCATAACAGCTAATCATGCTCAGTTTAGATTTCGTCGATTCTGTTCTTCCGCTGATTTCGGTGTCACGGATTCATCAAGCTCTGGAAGGCTAATTGTTGAAAATGTCGATAAAATCATGGGAAACGTCGGGTCGAAACGTTATGTTAGTATCGTTTTGAATGCTCAGGATCTAAATATTTAAATAAGGCTTGAACAAAAAAGCTCGATAACGAATTTCCATTTGGGAGTCGCTGCTGAATCATAACAAAATCGACCCATTTCTGAAGCGGATAGTAGTTGATGATAAAAAATGGATCACTTACGAGAACTTCAGATGAAAACGGGCGTGTGGTCGAATTGCCAGGAAGGTTTCGCTGTATGTTTGCAGGGAATCTACTATGAGCTTCTTCACTATGGCAAAATTCTTGATTCGAACCTGTATTGTCAACAGTTGAGCCGTTTGAAGGAAGCAATTGCTTTGAAGCGGCTAGCGTAGGCCAATAGGAGAGGAATTGTGTTTCATCAGGATATGACCCAGCCACACGATAGTGACTCGCCAGAAGCCATTGCAGCTCAGTTTTGATATGCATTAACCTTATTCCATACTTGGCACAAAGTAATCATCTGACGAACGATTTTTTGCTGGTGAGAAATTCGCCTCAAAGGGGTCTTGTGAAAAACGTTTGTTCGTGTTTTTTGCCATTAGGAACGAGAGTTTACATGAGAAGGCATAGTGGAATCACCTTCAAAATGACAACAACCGATCGAATAACACCGAATAACGCTAAAATAATGCATTTATGTATTTTTAATACACCTAATACATTAATAAATTTAGTTCAGTTCTTATAATACTCAGTTGCATGAACAGCCCGATGAAGCGAATGAATGAAGCCTCCAGCAGATTGACTTTAAACGGCTCTTACGCTATGTTAGCCTCATTATCGTGAACAAGTAAATCTATTATTTTCGATTCAGAAATATTTCAGCGGGTCACGAATTCATTAACCTCTTTTTCTCTATATTCCCCTGTATGAGATCGTGCAAACTATTTTATCGCCAGTACGACATGTACATTTAGGAGATAACCAATACGCTGTTAAGCAAACAAAGCTTGTGAAATGTTTGCTTCAATTTTTAGTACTCGGCCAGGAACAATTCTTCCAGATATATAATTCGGAAATGGAGTTTTATAGCGTGAAAGTGCTTTTGCAAACAGCTGTATAAAACCTTCAAGTCCTACATCAGACAGCGGACTATTGTAAAGGGTCCGCCAAATAATTTTTTTTTTGAAAATGCTATAAAAAAAACGACTGAATATTTTCTCAAATTTCTTTTTTTATTTGAAAATACAATCCTTCCGGTTAATAATGGAAAATAATTTCATTCAAATGGCTGCCTCGGCTGGCCATGCAGTAGCCTACACGATCGGTCCAATTTTCAAGCACATTATCGATTGTGTGCAGCTGTATTTCACCAATGGCTTCACGAATATTGTCCTTTAAAGCGTCAATTGTCTCTGGCTTGTCGGCGTAACACTTATCTTTGACGGCACCGCACAAATAATAGTCCAACGGTGTCAAATCGCAGCTCCGAGGTGGCCAAACGACATCAGCTCTGCGGCTGATAATGCGATCTTCAAAAACAGGGCGCAAAACATCGAGTGTAGCTTCGGCTGTGTGGCACGTAGCGCCGTCCTGTTGAAACCAAATGTTGCCAATATCCTCCTCTTCAATTTTTGTGAACAAAAATTCGTTCAACATGGCCCGATAACGATCGCCATTGACTGTAACGGCCACTCCTTGCTCATTTTCGAAGAAAAATGGCCCAATTATGCCTCTGGACCAAAATCCGCACCAAACAGTGGCTCGTTTTGGGTGCACCGGCTTTTCAATGTATGCGTGCGGGTTTTCTGTGCCCCAAATGCGACAATTTTGCTTGTTTACATACCCGCCAAGCGCCAAGATCAAAATGAGCTTCATCTGAAAAGATGATTTTTTTGGCAAAATCGGCATCTTCTGTAAGTCGATCGCAGGCCCACTTAGCGAAGCGAAAACGCATTGGATGGTCAGTTGGCTTCAACTCCTGAACCAATTGGACTTTGTATGGCGTCATATCAAGGTCTTTATGCAAAATTCGTCTCAATGATGTCTCAATGTTCAATTGTTGAATGTTCAATTGTTGAGAACGACGGTGAATTGATGTTGATGGCGCTTCACGCACACTTTCTGCCGCAGCAGCAATATTCTCGGGTGTACGCACCTTTTTTTTGGCTTTTCACGCTTTGGTTTATCGATGAGGATGCCAGTATCTTTCACTTTTTTTACAAAATAACGAACATACGGAGCTGACGGTGCTTCTCTTCTTCCAAAATCCGTACGCAATTTTCGCACACATTCTGCAACAAAGTAATGTCGCAATATTTCCCAGCGTTGTTCAAGCGTATACACAACCATATTCATTCAGCGGAAGGATAAAACTAATTATCTGTCAAATCAGACATGAGCTAAGTGTTACCATTCACGAAATAAGCACTACTTGAAAAAAAAAACGTTAGATGGCGGACCCTTTAGCATTCATCGAACAGAACTCTTTAATGCGATGGCAGAATTCGGGATCCCGGGAAAAACTCATCCATTTGTGTCGCACCACGCTTGAAAATAACGCGATGCACCGTGCATTTTGGTTCAAGAACCTCAGAACAGTTCGACACCTGTACCGGAATTCGGCAAGGCGATGCGCTGTCGTGTGACTTCTTCAATCTGGTTCTCGAACAGTTAATGCGGAGGGCAGGTGTTAACACGGAAGACACTATCTTCTACAAGTTGGTCCAACTCTTGGGATACGATCATCGTGTGTTCTCAACGTGCTGTTGTAGAAGCCTTTAGAGCGATTGAAGAACAGCCGAAACGAGCTGGTCTGAAGGTACATGAGGATAAAATCGAGTACATGCTGTCTAGCAAAAACCGATCCATTACCCTCTAACAATCGACAGCTTCAACTTCGAGATAGTTAAGGAGTTTGTCTACCTCAGGGCAAACGTGAACTCCACAAACGACATCACAGTGGATATCCGGTGCAGAATCACCCTTGGCAACCGCTGCTATTACGGTCTATTAAAACAGTTAGGGTCGAAACTCGAAGGACCAATCATTTTGCTCTAGAAATAACATACTTATTCTGCCAGTCTTGTTATATGGTGCCGAAAGTTGGACGATAAGCATGACCACAGGGCTGATTCTGGGATCCTTCGAAAGAAAAATTTTGCGCCAAATAATCGGTTTTATTTGCGAGGAAGGCTGATGAAAGAAAAGACACAACCACGAACTGTACAAGAATGTAGATGTAGTACGTAAAGAAAAGATCTGCCGACTACACTAGCTCGGTCACATTAGGCGCATGAGTACCAACGCTCCAGCTAAGAGGGTCTTCGAATCCGAGCCTCCTGATTCGAGAAGGAAAGAAATAAAGAACTTCAACGGGTCGGTGGCCTGAGAAGCAAGTGTTGGATAGCGCTGTACCTACAAACCTTCATCGCTGAAATCTCTTTTTAGAAAAGAAGCATCATCCTCCTCGTTAAAATAAAGTGAAGAAAAAACTAAACTAAAAAATAATAAATCCAATAACTGACACTGAATAATTAAAAGCTGGATGCGATGTTTCGATGAACCGCCAATTTAAATCATTTGATTTACTCCAAGAAATCGACTGCTGAGCGATGTGCAGAAAATTAGAAATCTCGTTGAATTTCAAGGGGAAAAGCCTTGAGCCTGGAATATTGCCAGAAAAGTTAAGGTCGTAAAACAGAACACTTTAAGGATCAAGTGAAGTCGAACTTCTCTAACCATTAATTTTTCGTCTTTGATAAACTGCTTCATAAGTTGCTTCAATGGACCAATAATACGGTGTGAATTCGTTTTTGGGATTTTGTTTTTTTTTGCTGTTCATAAAAAATCACCCAAATGCCCACAGTGTTGTCTAATGATTTCTGGAATATTGCACCACACTATAATGTGCTAATTTTTACACTAAAAAAAACATTGCGTTAAACCGGAAAACCCGTGAACTTTTTATGACATTATTACTGCGAAAAATGACTTGATCTTACGAAACCAGTTGGATCACCCCATGAGCAAGTATATGATATAGTTTAACCGCAACATTTTGCATGAGATATAAACATGAGTGACGAGAATACTTACAGCAATCGCCTCTTTGACGTCTTCATCTTCCAAACTGATCACTTCGTACTCGCCTTCATACCAGATCATCAAAGATCAACAAAGTTAAAAAATAGAAAACAACAAATCAGCCGGCACGAAATGTAAGCAAAGAGTGATAAATACCCACCATTACACAAGGTTCCCCAAACTCTCGGCTTATTCGGCATTACAGATAACCACACACCACACACAGACTAATAATTATATAATAAAAATTACACAAATCTCGGCATTCAACCTGACAACTCGAGCTACCAACAACGATTAGATCGAAAGTTAGACTAAACACCGATCGAATCGACTGTATCTTTTTATGTGTCTTATTTGATTACCCGACTTGTCATTTCTGACCGATTAGTGTGCCAGCGCTTCTAGACGTTCGTGTCAGACTGTTATCATCCGTTATTCCAGCAATCAATCGGTCGATTATGATTAAAAATTGAATGGTCTACGAGTAATGTAGGAAACAAGTGCGTGCAGTGGCGTCTAGTGATTTGTTCGGACGTAGAACAACTGCAGGTTGTGTTGGATACGCGGAAGGTGGGCTCGTTGTACAGCTTACAATATTGACAAACCGGTTCGTGCTATTACTAATAATTGAGGTAATTTTAAAAATTTCGCAAACAACCTTGAACTGCACATGCACGAGAGTTGGAATTGGAAGTGCTGGCAGTCAATTGGGTAGTTAGCATGTTGATACCTATTGTTGACAAAGTTTGGTTCGGAATTGTGCGAAGAGCAATATCGAGAAGCAATTATTGTTGTACCCGCTTGAGATAAATAAAAAATGAGGTTTTATCAAAATAAACACCTTTGATAAGCAAACGAGCTTTCGTATCGTAGCTAAATAGCCAGTTGATTTAGGAGTGCTTTTAGTAAGAATCTGAAAAAGCTTTAAGGTTATATTTCACGTCGTATTCATAGGCCCATATATCTGAAATATGTTCATTGTTTCTACTCGGAATTGTACGTTAAACACGTATTGATAAAATAAAATTGCTTTTTTTCTAGCACAGGGTAAAACGACCGGCGTATTTGGAAATGAGTCCAATTTGTAGTTCCGAAAGTAAATTTAAACAGAACAACATTTATGACTTAGATTTTGTTCAAATTTTAGTATATTGTCGAGATCGTGCCATTAGGACTTAGCGACCCTTGGAGGATCTAAGGCTGAACGAGAGCCTGTTTCCGCTCATATAGGTCCCGGGCTACGTAGCTTCCAATCGGAGAAAGTTTCTTGATGCCCGCGATCACCAGGTCTCGGAAGAGGAGATTTGGTCTCCCTTGCCTTCTCGAACAAGGTGGCTGAGAATGAAATACTCTCTTTGCTGAAGGGCGATCGTCCATGCGTTCGATGTGGCCGAGCCAATGCGATCGAAGAATTTTTGCCTTGCAGACTTCGTCCACATCATTATACAGCCCGTCGAGTTCGCGGTTGTGTCTCCTCCTCCATTCGCCTCCCTCGTAGACAGGACCATATATCCGACGGAGAATTTTTCTTTCAAAAGAGCCCAGAATCATTTCTGCTTTCTTACTTATAGTCCAACATTGAGTAATTTTGGACTTTCTTGTTAGGAGTTTTGACCCAAGATGCTTTGACAAACTAAAGAAGCACCGTTGCCCAGGTTAACATTAGTCTACCTCGGACAAACTCCTTAACTACCTCAAAATTATATCTGCCTATGGTTACGTTCTGTCCAATACGGTGTTCCACGGAACGGTTCTTGGTCGACAGCTTATATTTTGTTAGTTTTGTTAGTAAAGTCAATGGGCCTGCGCACAAGAGAGTAATTTTATCAGGAGGAAAACTGGTGTAATGCTCTGCTCTAAGCGCACACAGAATGAATTACTCCAACTGAAAAAGATGTATATGTGAACCTCGTTTCATTGGGTTAGTGTTTCCATCTTTCTGACATTTCATTTGACGGAGATATTTCGCAAGAGACGTCTCCTCTTTTGTCCACGCACTTAAAATGTCCATTTGGTTTATACAGTGTTCACTGCTTGAAGGGCGAATTACGATTGAGACACAACACGAGACAAAAAACGTGCCGACTGGAAAAGTAAAGAGTTGTGTATGTATTAATTTTGCGCTGTCTTCAACCACTCGATACGCGGTTAAAGATTTTACTCCGTTTCATGCTTCACACTTCAGTTCCTTCTGCCATAAAATCAATTTTCAGCCGGTTGGATTACTCCCGTGTACGCAGGCCCAACGAGCATATCACTTTTGAAGCAACGAGGCCTGCCTTTTCTTCAATTGTCGTGAATACCTCTACAAAGGCGCGCTGGGAGCTTGCAGTGATGTCAGTGTCGTGCGCGTATCCCGGCAGTTGGACGCTCTTGAAAAAAATAGTGCCTATCTCGCTATCCTTTCAAGGTCTAAGTTGAAGAAATCACACGACAGAGCACCTCCTTGCCAAAGTCCGGTACATATTTGGAAAGGTTTCGCGAGTCTTCCAGTGTGGCGCGACATATCCGAACTAATTTTCCCAGGAATCGTCCTGTAGAACTTTTGACGATGAATGTTGTCGTATGCGGCTTTAAAGTCGATAAAAATATGGTGAGTATCGACTTGGAACTCATCGATTTTTTCCAGGATCTTGTGTAATGTGAAGATCTGGTCAATAGTCGATTGCCAGGTCGAATCCACACTGTCTACGTGTCTATTAGTATGGTGCCATACGGCTTAAGACGTTCACATAGTACACCGGATAGGATCTTGTAGGCGACGTTGAGCAGGGTTATGCCTCGATAGTTGACTAAAGACATAGGATCGTCTTTTATTGTTTATATGGCGAGTCACTTGACAGATAACCTGGTGCATGATCTCTACCAGAACATCACTGCCAGTTTAAAGAGCTCAGCCTGAAGACCATCTGGACCAGCAGCTTTGTTGGATTTCAGTTTATTTACAGCTGAACTGACTTCTCCTAAATTGAATGGGGGATTAGTTCTTCGACCGGCGCTGGGTTTTTTTCTGATCCTATCACTCTCTCTTGGTCATGCCCTCTAAGCCGCTGTCGGAAGTTCTGCTTAAATCATTCACTAGTCGAGTGGCAAGATTACATTCATAATTTCGAAGAGTTCGTTCTAAAGCCGGATGCAAGAGATTTGGCTTTTTTATAGAAGGCTCTGGCCTTTTGTCTATTCCGGCCCTCTTTGATATCCTTGGTTCAAGCCCTCCCTTGCCAATACGAATGAAATGTAATATCATTCGAATGTCCTTTACGGACATTTTTGTTGGACTCGGATTCTGATCAAAAAATTTGCGATGAATTTTCGACGCATATCGGGCGTTAACTCGGCCAAAACTTGGCGAATATACGTTTTCAAATCGTCAAGAGGTTACGGATTGTGTGCATAAACATGATCTTTTGTTATTAGATGGCGATTAGCCGTGATGGGCTGAATTCGATAGATTTAGTAGAAGATAAGCCTTAAGACTTCTGTAACAGAGTCAAAGTCTCTATTCATTTTATTACATTTTTGTCTATTGCTAAGATGGATGTCTACCATAATTTGCTCGCGGAAACGTGCCTACTACGAAATTACTCTTTTCGTAGCATGTTTTCACTATTTTAGCAGATTCAGCGACCATTAAGCAATTCATATTATCAAATGGTGAACCTTTGGCTAAACATATACAATTTCGTATGGTAGTTTGGTTTAACAAATATGATTACATAAAAGGGAAATGCCAAATCTAAATCACAAAGTGGATCATCCTACATAATAGAATTCTCCTACAGAATGTGCCACCTACTTGGTATATTTTTTTTTCTTTTCAAATTAAATATAAACCTATGTTGAAGTGGCATAAACCATTACCGTTTTCTACGAGAACGGTTTTTGTTCCTGCGTAAAAGGGGACACCTTGCTCTTTACAGGGATGTAAAGGATGTTTTGCTTATCAGGTTTAAAGTTGAGAATCCACCTCTTTCCTCAGTTTGAAGCTAAAAGTATTGTCCATCGCTATCTATAAATTCTGGGTTAGAAAGACTGAACGTCTTTTGAAACGGTCCACGAATCGACCTAACTTTCGATCCTAAGTCAGTGATTGGGACTGGTGGTAGTTAGAAAATGTCGGCGAGTACCCATTTCATTATTTCCAGGTGGGTGATATCATCTACATATCGCATTATATATATGTATTCGGTAGTATGCTCCTGCGATGGATTTATTGCATTATTACAACTCATAACATACAATGCCGAGGTCGACCCACAGCATGAGCGTCGATCCATGGATGCTTGGCCTTATCGTTGCTTGGTCGATCCATGGCCATGGCGCCTCCACGATCTTCTTTGCTTTGGATCATCGTAATGGATTCACAACGTTCCATCCGATGTTTTGAATGACGCATCAAAAGTTCCTCTCAACTTGGACGTTTCGTTGAAATATTTCCTTTGATTGCAGCATGAAGGAAGGAAGGAAGTAATGATGTGTGTTTTCGAGCATAACTTCGTGACCTCACACACATGGCCGATTTCTAGGTATTTTTCTAGACATTCAACGTAATCCTTTTGATAACTTGAGTTTTTTTTGTAAACGTCCCTTTATTGCATGAATCTCTGCAGTGCCTTACTGTTGACGGTCCTAGCACTGGATGAACATTGACTTTCAAGGGAAGAACGATTTCGCATCGATCATTTGCTACTCGCTTGATATTCCTTAGGAAGTAAGTGTACTCCCGGGCAAATGTCGACACCGGAGGTTACCAGAGTCTGCAGGGAGCAATTGAGCGAAAGACTCTACGGCATGCCGACGTCGAACACAAATGCCAAGAGTATTGCTGCTCAGCCATTTAGGAAGTAGCCTAGAGCACCTTAGGCTAACTACCACCCCGGACAAGAAACCCTGGTAAAACCAGGGCAGCGCAAGGGGAGTACTGAGCAAGAAGAAGGGAGGAGTAAAAACTACTGCGACAAAAGAAAAGAATCTTCGCGGCCTCCCAGCTCCCAGGGATAAGCACAAAATTCGAGCCTTTTATAAGAAAGTCAAGGGCCTTGCGGGAGGTTTCAAGAAAGGCACTCAGGCTCTTCGAAACTGCAAGGGTAATCTTGTCACCCCGCAGGGAACAGTGGATGCAGCATTTCCAGCATCTGCTTAACGAGCATTACCAAGAGAGAGTGGTAGGAACCGAGAAAATCCCAACTCCAGCCGCTGAAGTAGTCCAGATGGCTTGCCATCAGAGCTCTTTAAGGCTGGCGGCGATGTTCTGGTAGGGAGCATGTACCAGATCATTACGACCGGAATATTAGCTCTAATTGCCCCATCCACAAAAAAGGCGATACCACCTCTTGCAAGAACTATAGAAGTATATCCCTGCTAAATGCCGCATACAAGATCCTGTCCAGCGCATTGTGTGAACGTCTAAAGTTATTTTACAACGCATTAATCTCCAACTACCAGTGCGGCTTCCGGCCCGGCAAATCGACTATAGACCAAATTTTCACACTTCGACAAATCCTGGAAAAGATCAACGAGTTTCAAATCTATGCACACCATCTCTTCATCGATTTCAAAGCCGCATACGACAGCGTTCATCGTAAAAAATTGTTTGATGCGATGGCCGAATTCGGGATCCCGGGAAAAACTGATCCGGTTGTGTAGCGCCACGCGAAAAAATACGCGATGCACCGCGCAGCTCGGTTCTAAGACCTCTAAACCGTTTGAAACATGCACCGGATTTCGACACCACAGTGGAGATTCGGTATTGGATCAAAATTCCCCACTCGAAGAACCAAAGTCATGCCTAACAAAACGCTGGCCAAAACAAAAGCACAACGGATTTTGGATTCTTTCGAAAGAAAAATTTTTCTATTTTTGAACAAATGGAGGAAAAGACATTACCGCGAAGTCTACGAGCTGTACAAAGATGTGGATGTAGTCCGGAAGGTAAAGATCCGTCAACTAAACTGGCTCGGGAACATCAAGCGCATGAACATCAATGCCCCAGCCAAGAGGGTCTTCGACTCCGAGAGGGTCTTCTGGTTCGAGAAGAAGAGGAAGACCGAACTTCCGGTATAAAGACCAAGTAATCGCCGATGTTAGACCGTCAAGGATGGAAATCAGCCATAGCCCGAGCTCAGATCGTCCATGGATCGCTGGCTTGTTAAGTAAGTAAGTAAGTAGCAGTCAATATCGTCGGACTAGGTCCATTTAGCACTAAAACACCATTTTGACGCCAGATATCGTTTTGATCTGAATAGAAATTATAAAGTATTCAAAAACTCTCTTTGGCTAGGCTAAGGTTGGCGACCTAATAGCTTTTATTCGACATAATTCATTCCTTAACATACACAATGGTGTGTAGAAGGCTTAGAAAAATCGGCTTCTTACAGGTACAGGCCAACAACTAAGCGTTTTCAAGAACGATTTTCAAATTTCGTCTACGTGGATTCTTTAGAAAGCGGCTTGCGATTCCAATCATGAAGAAGATTCACAACTTTCAGAATGACACACACCACCTTTATGTCGACTTTACACCTCTATGCATGTAAGAATGACTGTAGAGACGAGCTATATATGTTATGCTTTGACACCCCTGCCAAATTTCTCTGACTGCCTAAAAAAGGTGTTCAGACAGGGCACGCATTGTTATATCATTTCTTCGACATCATCCTTGAAAAGGGCGGGCAGTTCCAAATATATCGAAGTAATCCGAGTAACGCCAATATCTTGGCCAGAATGTCGCCTTTGACACCTACAATTTTAAAGTAGTCACGACACTAACACTGAGATCAAACCTAGAACAACTCTAGCCGACCGCTGCTTCTTTTGGGGGCAAGAGGATTAACCAAGAGTACAGCGCGGGCGGTACAGCGACATCGACTACGGATGCAATGCCTGGTTGGATCATATAGAACGAATAAGCACCACACGGCCTGATATATTGCACTGCATCTAAGGTGGCGCACACAGCTAGAAAGAAATATCAAACAAATGGATGTGCGACACTAGAGGCCACTGGCTAAAGATCGCGTTGGCTAGTCTCGTTAGTTGAGGCTCAGGTTCACCCTAGGTAACTTAGTTACTGAAAGTGAGCGCTCAAGCCTAGGAACCTCAACTCACCATCGATTTCAGCAACTGATCATTAGGCTGAGAAGAACTCTGAGGGCGATATGATATTCGAATCCCGTAACAGCTAAGTCTCGATATTTCTACTTAGTCAGTACCCAGCTCCTCGTGTAGAATATTTATGTAAAAAAAGTTTCTCAAAACTCGGCCATAATATAGTACGTATGAGCAGAGTTGCCGTTAGACTTTGGGGCACCCTGGAGCTTCTTAAGATTGATGTTATGCAGACAATCTTAAAATGATTGTTGGTTGTTCGTGAAATAGGACCTCGCCTCAGACTACGGGCAATGTACTCAAAAACTGGGTGGACAGGACATGATAAGCCAGGCGGGTCAGCAGTTTGAATGACAGCGATCAGACTAATCCAGCTAATTTTAATATGATGCATTTCCGGTTCAATAACTGGTTGTATTCACGCTGTAAATATAGATACCACAGGTGTCATGAAATTAAACCACAAGAGTCATAAGGAACAGCGATATTCGGGATTACAAGCTCTTCAGATAAAAAAGGAAAAATCATATAAAAACAAAGCTCTGCGGCATCGTATCAACTAGACTAATAGGCTTTACCCAACTTATGAAGATAAGCATGCGTGTTCCGTTATAAAAACATAGCCAAGTTGTTTTTTTTCAAATCGCCTTTGGACTTAAACTCGTCTTGAATCTGACAGTTCATACGTCATATAATTAGTTTAAAAAAGAATTGAGGAGAAATAGATCCCTTTATCACGCAGAAAAAGTCAAAATGTTTATTTAAGGGAAATATGTATATTGTATTTTCAGCACATTTTAGAAATATATATCCGCATTGTCTGCATAGAAAAATCGCACTCAGCGGACACGCTCCGTGTCGAATGACAGCTGAAGTCTCCACCCACCGAATCGACCCACACACATGACAATCAGCAGTTTTGTTTACTTGTCAAAGAATTTTCACAATTCGCAAATCGCTGCAAGTTGCATTAAACAAAAGTTTTTTTTCTACTTTTCTAATCCGACATCGGCACGGGAAAATAGCTTGAGCGACGCCTTATGCAATACTCCATCTCGCCATCGACATAGTGCAATGCAAGTTTAAGTGAATTACATGAAAATCTCTCCAATTACACGAGTTGGAGTGGTATCGTAAGACACGGTACGCGGGACCACCGCCGTTTCCATGGAGCTGGCCAGAATAAACACTTTGAACATTTGGCGATAGAAAACTATTTGTGATCGAACGAGCGAGAGAGTAATCACTGCAACAATGTTCATATTGAGCAAATTATTGTCGATGTTTTACATTTATTTGCGGCCTTTGATTAAGTGGTTGCTACACACGTTTACGCGGCTCTGTGAGCTGCAGCGGATATGCTATGGTGCTATAGAGGGCGCCGAACGGACTAAGCAAGTGGAGCGGTCGTTGCTGCTAACCAGAAGCAAAGCTATTCAGAATACAATGAGGATATTCGATGACAATATTGGGCAGTGCACCGATGAAGAGTTTACGTTCTTTGTGCATCGCTTGATAATCATTGTGATGCAGGAGAAAGGCATAAAACCAGAGGTCCATCCGGACTTTGCTAGTTTACTTAGTCAGTGTGTGGTACAGATATGGGGCTATAAGAGGCTGATGGTAGTGGTTGAAACAGTACGGTCAGAGGCGTACGATGCAGACAATCCAAGCCACGAGGCGAAATTGCTGCGTCTATGGGCTAAACTTATGCCTTACGATAATCTCGAGTCGAGAGTGACTAAGCAGTGGCAGCATATTGGATTTCAGGTAAGTCAATGATGACGAAATCTTAGTAGCATCCTGATTTTGTCTACGTTGCAGGGTGAGGATCCGAAAACCGACTTTCGCGGCATGGGCATGCTTGGTCTGGAGAATCTGCTTTTCTTCGCCACCGAATTTAATGGCATGGCGCGGCGTTTACTTATGCATTCGTTGCATCCAACTCTTGGATACACCTTTGCCATTGTTGGCATCAATATCACGTGGATGGCGTTCCGTATGCTCAGGTCAGGTGTGGCGAAGACCCATTTTTACAACGTTACACCCGTGGTACCCAACATCAATCATTTTCACAAATTCTATTGCTACCTGTTCTACGAGTTCGATCAATTCTGGATGCAATCCGAGCCGCGGAGCATAATGGATTTTTCACAAATCCATCAGTTCTACGAGGCGCAGATCCTTATGTATCTCGAGGATGATGCTACAGTCTTTAAAACGGATCGCTTGGTTCAAGATGTTTAGATGTGCAATCGCGAGTCGTAGTCAATGTATGTCGTAGTGTGTGTCGTATTTTGATGGAATCCCTCTGTTTCCAAATTTAATTCCCCAATTGCTTGTGTGACATGACCCATTACCATGATGTGTGTGTTTATGTGCAAATAAAGGCGCAAAGAATGTGACTAAATGTGTGATTTGTTTATTTGTAATTAACCCACGTGGGTGGTGAGTCATTTTTTGTAAGGGATTGGGTTGGTTACGTGAGTTTGGTGAATAGAGAGCTCATATGGTGAGTGTCGACAACGGGTGTTCAGTTGTCAGGATGGCCGAGCGGTCTAAGGCGCCAGACTCAAGAGTAATCTTGCCTATCGCTGATAGGTGCTGAGCGTTCTGGTCCTCTCTGAGGGCGTGGGTTCGAATCCCACTTCTGACAAATTTTTTTTTCCCTTTTTGCTTTTACTGGTTTCATAGTACACTGTGTTTTCAAGAGGTGATGCTAGTAGCAATTGCCGGAAACTACTTCTATTGGTTCTTGTATCCGCTGGGATTGAATTAGCAGACACGCAATAAAATCTGTACCATGACCCTGGTGAAAACAGCGTCGCTATTGAAGAAATCATTAGCATTAAAGTTTCAGAAACCACATGAGCGATGATTATCATGATGATTATAAAGCAATAAAATAGCGTTGAAGTGACAAAAAGAATACTTACGAGGGATGGTAGGAAAGTTCTTGACGTGACAAGGAACTGCGATTTTCAGTCCAAAAATTATTTTATTTTTTTATATAATTTCCCTCAACTTCAACACACTTGGTCGAGGGTTACTTCAGCATCAATATTCCTTCGCGGAAGTGAGAGTCTGAAAGTCTGTGAAAATATTGATCTACCCCCGCGGCCATCTCAGCTTCGTCATTGAATGTGAAGCGCTTCCCAGAAATAAATTTCTTCAAGTTTAATTTCGATAACAGCATTCTGAGCTTGGCTCGGGCCCTCTCATTTCCCTCTATGTTGCTGTATCCTAGAACCCAAGGGAACGTGATATCAGTCTAGCCGCCTACTCGTTGACTTTCTTTCTTGCATTGATCGACCAGTTTAGAGAAGGTGGTAGCAGACGAAAGAGCTTTGATATCGACTTGGCTGTCGCTGTGTAATTAAGGCGGGCTTGAAAGATGCGAGTGATCGGGGAGACTGAATGTGTCGAGAATAGTTTCGATCCTAGATCGTGCTGCAGCTTGGAGCTATCAGTGAAATTCAGAAGTTGGAATTACGCGACTGCACTGCACGCATTCCATTCATCTCTGGAAGGAAAGGGGGAGTGCACCACACTATTGAAGTCAAGGGAAGCGGGGTCATATTCGTTGGCAGAAGTGACAGAGCTCTGCCGTGGCCATACGGTCTTAAGTCTGATGTTGCCGTGAAGGTCCAAGGGCGAGTTAGAAACAGTTGGTGATGGCGCTGCTCAGGTTATGAACGGCATCCTCCACCAATTGATTTGTTTTGAGTTTAGGCAGGGCTTGAGTGAATTGCTCAAGCTCCTCTCTGAATCGGACCCAGTCCGTCTTTCTCGGATTCCGCTTGGGCTGTTTCTCCTCTTATACATATGTCGCCGGATCCTGATGGCATCATCCTTTTCATGCTACAAACATGCAAGTAGGTGTGAGTCAGGAGTTCCAAGAATTCCATAGCTTCGGACAGAATCTTACTCAGTTTTTAAAATTTTTATTTCTGTCCAGGATTGAGCTTTGACCATTCTGATGACCTTTTTGTAAATCTTAAGGCAGTCCTTGTATGGCTTCCAGAACTTATGCCTGTAGCAGATATTGAAAATGATCCTGGTCATATTTCTGATTTTTGATAAGTACTCTTTTCAATAGGGTGTACATACATATATGCACCCTTGTGTATAATGTTTTTTCCTTCAATGTAATGGAAAGCGCATATGTTTTTGATCCTGATTCAGCAAGTGCGTCCCCATGGTGCGCAGAGCTTTCTCATTCCTAACCCAGTGATGCAACCAATCCCCAAGAGGGGTAAGGACACCTCTAACCCTGCACATTTCCGGTCGATAAGTTTCCTTTCGAGTATCAGCAAGGTCTTCGAGAAGGTGGTCTATACAGTGGCGTAGCTAGCATGGGTGCCACCTGGGGCGGTAATTATGGTGTCACCCCCAGAATGAAAAACAGTAAAATAAATGAAATTCCGCTATTCCATATATTATGACTTTTTTATTTAAATTCAAATAAAAAATGAAAAAAAGGAGAACAAAAATGTATACACATTATAGGCATAAAAAAAGCAGAATAAAAATTAACATACATATACACATTGTATAAAAAAAAACAGAACATACATTTACATAATATACACATTATAATACAGTAAAGTCTCGGAAAAGTTAAGTCGCGAAAAAGTTAAGTAGTGTTCAGTCACCACGGGAGACTCTAAAAAGTTAAGTTCTGACTTAACTTTTTCAAATCATTTTTGTTTTCATCTCAATTTCACATTTCCGCTTCCTAGAACGTCGCTCGCGTGGTACGTACAGTATGAGAAACCCATACTCGTACACCCCCATTATAAACAGAAGAACGTATTTTTCCCTGTAACTCTAAGGAAATATTTTACAGAAACCCACAATAATCAGTTGAAACATTTTGACTTAAGAAAAAAAAAAAAAAAAAACACCAACTTCATTTGCATTGGTTTTGTATAAGTAAATATTCTGTGTTTAAAATTGGGATGTGCGAATATGAGTTTTGCATTCTGTTTTTGTAGCAAAACTATCATGAAACACAAAAGTAGTCGGGATTTACCGATATAGATTTCTTAAGGCCCCGGCCCATAGAATCCGTCAATCCGTCACTCTGTTGATTTCAACTGAGTGAAAAGTAGAATATACACATTCTTATGGGAGGTGGCCCATAGCCGACGGATGTATGAACTTCAACGGACAAAGTAGAGCTACTTTCTACTTTTCGCTCAGTTTTAAAGGGTCCGCCATCTAACTTAAACATAACATCAAGTAGTGCTTATTTCGTGAATGGTAACACTTAGCTCATGTCTGATTTGACAGATAATTAGTTTTATCCTTCCGCTGAACGAATATGGTTGTGTATACGCTTGAACAACGCTGGGAAATATTGCGACATTACTTTGAAAATCCGATGCCGATTTTGCCAAAAAAATCATCTTTTCAGATGAAGCTCATTTTGATCTTGGCGGGTATGTAAACAAGCAAAATTGTCGCATTTGGGGCACAGAAAACCCGCACGCATACATTGAAAAGCCGGTGCACCCAAAACGAGCCACTGTTTGGTGCGGATTTTGGTCCAGAGGCATATTTGGGCCATTTTTCTTCGAAAATGAGCAAGGAGTGGCCGTTTCTGTCAATGGCGATCGTTATCGGGCCATGTTGAACGAATTTTTGTTCACAAAAATTGAAGAGGAGGATATTGGCAACATTTGGTTTCAACAGGACAGCGCTACGTGCCACACAGCCGAAGCTACACTCGATGTTTTGCGCCCTGTTTTTGAAGATCGCATTATCAGCCGCAGAGCTGATGTCGTTTGGCCACCTCGGAGCTGCGATTTGACACCGTTGGACTATTATTTGTGGGGTGCCGTCAAAGATAAGTGTTACGCCGACAAGCCAGAGACAATTGACGCTTTAAAGGACAATATTCGTGAAGCCATTGGTGAAATACAGCTGCACACAATCGATAATGTGCTTAAAAATTGGACCGATCGTGTAGGCTACTGCATGGCCAACCGAGGCAGCCATTTGAATGAAATTATTTTCCATTATTAACCGGAAGGATTGTACTTTCAAATAAAAAAAGAAATTGAGAAAATATTCAGTAGTTTGTTTTATAGCATTTTCAACAAAAAAAAAAAAATTATTTGGCGGACCCTTTATATTTTTTTTTACTTTACGTACATACACATATGCATATATGTGCATAGTATCAGTGTCTTGAAAAAGTTAAGAATTCGGAAAAGTTAAGTACCTCAAAAACAAACTACTTAACTTTTTCGAGACTCTACTGTACTTGTAGAAACTTAAAACGTCTTCTTCCTAGCTTTTACAGCAGAAAATTCGTTGATAGCGTCATCAAAATTTATTTGCTGGGTCGCCTCATGTTCAATAGTTAAAATTCCCAGATTGTTGAGCATCTTTTCCGTTATTGTTGCCCGCAAGTAGTTTTTAATTAATTTTAACTTACTAAAACTTCTTTTACATGATGCAACTGATACACATATTGTCATAAACATTTTTAATGCGACAATGAGATTCGGAAGAGATTCTGCAAAGCCCCATTCAACGATAAATTTCATAAAGTCTAAAGATAACCAATTAGATGTTGTCACTTTAGACGCTTTCAAATGACTTCTCAACCTTGGTATCTCTGAGAGAAGTTCTGACTCTGAAACCTCAACATAAACACTAGCAAATTTTGAAACAGCTATTTTCAAATCATCAATGTTTGCTAAAAGCAAAGTATTCGCCTGTACAACTTGAAGCCACCTCCTTAATAGACTCTGTTCTTGTTCGGAGTTCAGTGATGAATCGATCAAGGCACTCGAACATGTCTTTCCGTAGTTCAGCGCTCAGTGAAAGTCCTGCATCGGTTGCCAACTCACCAGCCATTCGCTTTTTACGACGAATTCTTCTGTCTGTTGACATGTCGTATTTCTCCGATGTTTTCATACCAAGGTTAATTGCGTCTTCTACGATTTTCGCCCGATTTTCTTCAACGTAAATGCGAAGGGCTTCTATTTTTTTAGCCAAGTGATCAACACTTAATCCCTTAGCTTGTAGTGCAATCTGAGTACAATTTATTTCTTTAAGGACATTATTCCAAAAGAAGAGAAAAGAAAGAAATGCGAAATCAGACATTGCAGATTTTAGGTTCTGTGCAGCACCTCTGGTTTCTACATTTTCTCTCGCATCACACAACTCTTCAACTGCAGCGAAGATTTCATCAAAATGTTCGGCCAAAACTTTCACTACAGCATAATGAGCACTCCAACGCGTTGTTGAAAGTCTTTTCACGGTTGATTTGCTGTGCTTAAGAAGCACTTCCCAGCGATGAGTGGAAGCAGAAAAAAATGTAAAAGTGGTCTCTACTGTTCCAAAAAATGTTACACAAGATAAATATATTTTGAGCAAATGAATGTTGGCCACATAAATTAATTGAATGATCTATACATCCAAAGAAAATTGCTTTGTTGTTTTTTTCTTTAATAATAGCTTGCACTCCCCCATGTCATAACCCTGAGAACGACACATCATAATATCTAAACCGTCGTTTTCAAGATTCTTAAGAATTTCTTCACTTAAATCCGCAGCTTTTTTTCCATGTAAAAGAAAAAATCCCAGGAATGCTTATTTGATTTCTACTTTTCTATTATCAATTTTAACATAACGGATCACTTCAGACATCTGATCAATATGTGAAATATCAGGTGTACTATCAAACATAATTCCAAAATATTTAGCTGATTTGATTTCATTGACAATTCTGCATTTGACTTGCTTCGCTAAGATATTAATGAATTCGTTTTGTATTTGTGGCGATAAATATGAGACTTTTTGTGATTTTCCTTGCTCCAAATTCAAGATGTGCTCTTTCAACACAACATCGTACTTTGACATAAGACTGACTAGTTCTAAGAAATTACCTTTATTTGAAGAGTCTTGTCCTTCATCATGTCCACGGAATGCTAAGTTTTGTTTAGCCAGAAACAATGTTATGTCTAATAATCTAGATAAAAGGTGCCTGTTTTTCAGCATCCATTAATTGCAAGACTGAGTCATCTATTGTTTTATGTAATTTTAAACCCATTTCAAAAAATTTCCACTTCTCAACATTTTCTATGTGTTCATTTGAAGTCTCATGATCCGGTACTTTGGGGTTCAGTTTCCACCATTTCTGAAATCCATTCATGAATGCTGTTTTTGTATCAACATTATTGGTGGCAGCAAATGAACGACAGCAAAAGCAGTACAGGCTATTATTTATAGGAGAATATACCATCCATGATCTTCTGAATCTTTCCCCGTTAGGCAAAACTTTGTAAAACCATTCTTCTGTAAGATGACGAACATAACCTTTTATTTTTACCCCTGGTCTGGATACAGTACAGTGGTGAATCGTCCCTCCCGGTTTTGGAAATGTTCAAATCCTTTTTTGATGATTTCAATTCGAACTTTATCAGGAACGGGTATACTCCAATGTGAGATATCTTTCATGTTCTGAAGTTCATCCGTGTAGGAATTCTCTTCAATACTTGATTCGTAATCAGTACCATTGCTGTCATTTTGAGTATTTTCGTTTGATTCGACTTCTTGAATTTTCAACACTGATTCTGTTTCTTGGCTGTTGCTTTCTGTAGATGAGCTTGTATTTTCGGAATCATTCTCTTGATCAACGTGACTGTCATTTGCTTTTGACGAACTTTGGCTGTCGTCCATTTTTTTAACATATTTGAAAATGGATCCAGACATGCTCCGCAGAACGTTCATTTTAGCCTGTTTGGATTTTCTCTGCTGACCACCACTCTTTCTTTTTGTTATATGAACTCCTCGAGGCATATTTCTTTTGTTTTGTACGCGTATTCTCAAAAATATATTGACCATGTATGTAGGTATGCTTCGTCGATGTATTCTAAATATTTTTATATAAATATGTATATACTTATTAAAATTAGAGTTTTATTATATATTACTAATAAATCAGGTCCAAATAATCAAAAACTTATTCTATATTTTATTCATATTTGTATATTCATCCCTTTTTATACCCTGTAAACGATGCCTTAGGTTATTATTCTATCTTATTCAAATAAAAATATATTCAATAACAATAATTATAGTAATAACATAGTAAAAATAGTGAATAATGTTTAAATAATTTGGATCTGATTAATCCCATCCAAACATAGAAATCTAATTAAAACAAAAAGGCAAACCTGATAACGATAGTGTACATTCATTACATACATTCATAAATGTTAACTACTAATACAATTAATTATTTACTTCAAACAATAGATACATATTTTAAATTTAGTTATATGTGTTTCCGACAAAAACAAAAAATAAATTTAAGCTTATTTTATAAAAATCTTATCTATGCAATGAACTTACCTTGTTTTTTACAATATAAATTTTTCTTAATATATTTTCTTTACCAGCTATTTCAATTTTTACAAGACATTATTTAAATAAAATATCTTAAAGCACAGAATAAATAGTATACAGAAGTCGCATCTCGGCCTGCGATGATTTTTCACTTTAAGGTGCGGGCGAAACAACTGAAGGGAAGATTAAGCAACGAGAGAGCAAGCATGATCAGAGAGTAACAACCAGAGAGCAGCCACGATCAGAGAGAATCAACGAGAGAGCAATCTTAAAATGTTTAAGTGTGTGTGTGTATTGTGTTGCTATCCAACGTCGTGAATGCACGTGGTGTTGACAAAATTTTGTTTCAAGTTTTAGATTTCTATATTTAGTTTACTTCAGTTGAAAGTTGCGCTTGGTATTCGTACGCCTACTTTTTCGATGTAAACTAAAAGGGCCGGGTAACACCAATTAACGTTATTATATTATTTGGGATTTTTGTGCAAATTTCAATCTGATATATGTAGGGAAGAATAACCCAAAAACTTTAGTGCGACAGGATTTTAAGTTTGCGGGCTTTAGTTGCGGTGTGGCATTTTTGCATTTGGATTTTATCAAGTTTTTTATACCAACAGTTTGTGGTTGTGTGTCAAAAATATTGCTAAACACTGTAATATGTTTCTTGTTAATTTCCAAGAAAATTTGTGAAGGAGCAACGAGGTTACCAAAATATTTAAGAGAATTGTAATTTTTATGAAATATGAAAAGTTCACTAGGAACTGTTAATACTTCGTCTTCTTTTCTCAATATAGAAACACAAATATCGCAGTTAATTTTCGGTATCATTTTGTAGACGATATAATCTATGAAGTATCTTAAAGACGCCAAATCGATACTAAATTCCGAACAATTCTAAAAGTCATCATTTAATACGAAATCATCAATGATTTCTATGTTAATATCTATTTCAGAGTTTTCGTTTCGACTGAGTTCTTCATTATTTGTATCAGCTAAGTCCATATTTGACAAAATATTTGAAAGCGTTTCAAATGTGGTATCACTCAGCTCTTCACAGTTACTATAAGAACTCAACTGCACTATATTTGCAGACATTAAGCGTGCTAATAAAGTGTTTATATCAGCAACTGAGGGGTTAATATTATTTCCACCCTTTTGTCTTAGAACCGAGAACATATTTTCGAGCTTATCTTGGTTTAATGCTCTTGTCATTAAAAAAAATATTTGGGATTTTTTTTGAAATAACTCGTCTACTAATTGTAATACAGCGTTCAAGGTAAATTTCATTCCATCTAAAAAAAATACTTTTTTCTTTTTGTCAACAAATGAGATTTCATTGAGGTATTCAAGGAAGAATTTTATATATTCGTGTGATGGACTGTTAAGTTGAACTGCAGACTTATAACAATTCTTTGAAGATAGCGAACCACTATTTAGGCAGTCAAATATTTTGTCAATATTTCCTATGAAGCATGCCGTAGATAAACAAACTTCTTTTGAGCAACTTTTAAAGCCTACTGTCTCAATAACAGTTTTAATTGCTGCTTGAACAGTCCTACTAAAAATTTGGGTGGCTAGTTTTACTTTCATTTTTTCGAAAGAGTTCGGAAATATGTGCTGGCTTGTAAGTTTAAGACACATTTTTGTATTAGATTTGCACTCCATTTCCCATAGTTCCTTAACTACTTTAAAACTAGCAACTCCATTTGGTGTTGTAAGGTCACATTGAAGCCAACCATTTCTTAATGATTTGATTAGATGTGGAAAATCATATACACAGAAAGTTTTACTACCATTATACATAAAATAGGATTTTTCTAAAGTAGCTCCCAATTCCAAGAAACACTTCCTGTTAGAGGACCCTTGGTCACAAATTACAACTTTAACTATGATGCCAAAACTGTTCAAAATTGCTAAATTTCCTAATATTATCTTTTTTAGTAAATCGGCAGAAAGTCCATTTTTTGAAACAAAGTAATTAAATGTAAGCGCCCAGTTGGAAAACATTGATTTAATCATAAAAACGCACAATTGTTTACCAATCTGGTTCGTTCTTTCAAACCCCTTTTCCTCAAATCCATCCACTAAATCTAATTTGGAATTGTATCGCAATTCCCTTCTAACGCCATTTCATCCATCAGCAGAATCATATTATTCTTTTCGTACTGGTTCAAATCTAAGCACTTCTTTTTTATTAACTCTAAACCGTTATTTTTAAAACCTGGTTGTATGGAATTTACAGGGGTCCATCGATAAACAGTAGAGATATGTGGCAAATTTAGATGTAATTTATTCTTCAAAAATTGGTACGTTGACTGTGAGACATAATAAATGTTTTGAACCAAATCTTTTACATCTTGCTTATATTCTTTAGGTCGTGGACTAAGAAGAAGTTTGCAAAATGTTTTTGACTCCTTGCTTATTTGAAAAGAGTCGATGGTTTGAAATACGCTTGATTTTGTTGCTATTTGTTTGCGGCTACCATGTCGTAATATTTTTTTCTGTAAAAATTAGCTGATTTCAGATATTTTTCACAGTCATTACAACATCCATCTACGGAGTCACTTGTTCGGCTCTTTTTAGCTGGACAATCAAGCTCCAACGACTTGTAATCTTCCTCAATAACTTCTAAGTTAAATACCGGAACAGCTCCGAATTTCAACTTTTTTTTACCAATGTCAGAACTTGAGAAGTGATTGGCGCAAATCAACAATTTTTTTGTGTAATCTTTTGTTGGAATATTACATTTTTCTCGCCAAATTTGACCCATAGCTGAGTCATAGGGAGGAAACTTAAACATTCTTATCTTTTCACCATATCGCCTAGATTTACCGCATGTTTTTATGCAGCATCGAATGCCGGACTTTTGGAAAATTTTACCAACAGCCGGTACAGAATCCATTTTTCCTATTCAAAATCGTATGACAACTCCTCAGCAATCAATATATAATAATAAGTCCAAAGAATAATCCAAATCGTATGCAAAGTTGTCAACAATTATAAAAGCAACATTTCAAAATCAAAAATAGAGTTAAATATCAAAATACAAAGTAAAAATGGAGTCGATATACCCATAAGCGCAGGAATACACAACCATACGCATGAAAGTACAATTCCCAAGTGATTTCGAATCCAATCCACACAATCGAAAACAAGAGAAGCAATATAACACCATGCAAGCTTACGATAGAAGAAGCTATCAATGCATACTATCAATGAAGCTATCACGCACACACACTTGCATACACATCGTAAGCTGCTTTGCTCTCGTAAAAACAAAACCACCGAAAACGCACATGCTACTCTCTTTCGCTCGCACCAGCTTCTCAATTTTTTGTATACTCTCTTGCATGTTCTCATGCTTGTACTCTCTGTTCAATAGGGTGCCAATATTGGAACCCTAGAACAAAATTTGCTTTGTATGAGATGCAACTTCTGCATACTATTTATTCTGTGCTTAAAGTGAACCACAACTCACGAATGATTATACGAAATGACACAGGCAACCTCAGGGCCCACGGATATAAGAACTTCAATAACAAATGCAAAACAATGTGCACGTGCACTAAAAAACCAAAATAATAAAAAGAACTCCAAGAGCTAGATGATAGAAATCGCATTAAAAAAAACAGATCTTAACAACCAACCAAATAGAGCAAAACAAAAAAACAAGTAAGTCAATCGTTGACGGCGACCGACGGGACGATGGAAAGGATTTAAAAAAAAAAACAAATAAGAGCATGTCGGGGAAAAATAGCGGTTTCTATTGCCTACCAAAAAGACTACCTATTGCAGCCGCGATTCACAACATCTTCATGATATCATATCCTCATATACATATGTATGTAGAGTAGAGCATGCTTTTCACAACCGCAGTGTAAAGTTCGGGGAAAAATAACCGTATCTAAGAACGATCCGAGAATTACTTTTCTTGTCGACACATTTGCGTGTGGGACCAACCAAATAAAGCAAAAACAAAAAACGAGTAAGTCAATCGTTGAGGACGACACGTCGATGGACTTTATTTACAAAAGAAAAAAACTGGTAGGTAGGCAGGTTAGGTACAATGTCGCAATTTTTTTTTAATACTCTGCGATCTATAAGGCCATAGTATATGTATATACTACTTGGTAGTTTTGTAATGTAATTACAATAATATATGTATGTCCGCCGAACGAGGTCCTATACAATAGGCCAGGATTGTACAGATAGATAATTTTCTGATCAAACTGAATCAAAGCCACGTTGCAAGAGCAATGACTTCGGTTAATAGCCTGATCTTCCAATTCTGATTCAGAATGATCTACATACATATATCACGAGAGAGTGCGCCTTAACGGCTTTGTATCGCCAGAAGCATTCCTCTATTTAGATAGATGTGGGCTGATCCAGGATAGATTGGCGGTACGGCTAATCTTCCACGTGGGTCACTATTCCGTGGAACGGCGATTCCTCTATGAACCCGATCGCGCTCCGTGAGCCCGAGCGTCTCAGGTTCTGTAGATCGATGTCACGCCAAGATCGGAGAAACTCTTCTGGCAGCATGAACGCTTTTGGTGGCTGGAGAGAACTCCGTCAACGTACACTTGACTAGGTGAAGCCTTTTCACGGCAAAGCCTGCCAAACACCGGTAGCAGGCTTACATAGGCTAGGATAGAGTAAGGTAGGGTAGTGTAGGTAAGAGTAAATTATGGCTAAATATAAAAATAAAAAAATAAAAAAAAAATAAATGAAATAAAAAAAAATAAAAAAGTATTACAGAATCAAAAATTAAAAAAAAGGTATATACATAGAGAAAATTTATTAAGTATATCGATGGCCGCCCTCGTACGTCAGCAGTAGTTGAAAACGTTCAAGTTCAAGAAATATCTTACAATTTTTTATAAACGTGTGTCCGTGAAATTTGTTTCAAAATGCTTAATTTTGACCAAAAGAACCCCGCTCAGTAGATGTTAATTTCGTGTATGATCCAGATTTTTTGAAAAGGGTCTTCACTAGTAAGGAAACATGGGCATATGATTATGAGATCAAAACCAAAGCTCAATCATCCCAATAAAAACAATTAGAAGACCGAGAAAAACGCGACTAAAATTCACCTTATTTTCTGAACTATTGAATACTTCTTCTTCTTCTTTTCCTTTTTTCCGGCGTTGTTATGGTCAGAAGTGTAGGACCATAACCTTCCCACTTAACTGCATTCCCACTGGTCCGCTTGTGGGGTCCGCCGGTTTGACCTCAGAAAGTAGCGGCAGGCTTCCCGGTTTGGGATTACTTAATCGCTGGTGTTTTTGCATTTGTTTGCACCAATTGTTTTTCAGCCTGCCCTTTTTTTTTTTTTTTTTTTTGTGACACGGGCATGCTCCATATTTTTGTTTTGTTTGTTCTTACTCTTACAACACCGGTGATTTCCAGTCGTGTCAACCCACTGATTTGCATGTACACTTGTGGGGCAGTTTAATGGTGGTACATGTGTCCCTAGGCTCACATTGGTGTTTTCTAAATTGCCTAGATGTGATTTTTGTTTACCTTTGTTTTAGTCGCCTTTTACGACAAGCAAGAGGTATCGCTGCAGGGAAATTCTTATCCCGTCCCTGCACGGAGATCTGAACTATTTCATACTAACGTAACATATAACATGATGAAGAGAACTATTTAAATAAAAATCGTAGATTAAAATGTCACCTTTCATTTAGTGACACATATTTTTTTTCCGAACGAATATTTGTAAATTCTAAAACATGCGCATTTAATCAACTTTTATAGAAGACAACCGGGTTTCGCTGTCTTCAGATTATATTCAATTCAAGCTGCAAAATAAAACGACTTGCAGTGCTGATTTAATAACTTGTCCGTTTATTGCTTTAGTAAATTGAGTACACATCTTATCTTAACATTTGCTGTCATACCATTATATGCATGTAACTCTTACAATAAGCAACTAAATGTCTTCTCACGTATTTCTCTGTTTTGTTTTTATTTGAACCTCGCACACAAAGTGTGGAGCTTCAAATTCCTTAAATATATAAATTAAGCGCAACTACATTGATACGAAATAAAAAAGGGAAAAGTAATCACAAAAAGTTAAATAGGTTCCCTGGTGCAATCAATCTCTATCCGTTGGGGACTAAAGGATTAGAGATAGTTGCAATTAACCTTATGTAAAAATAAAAAACAAAAAAAACATCTCGCGACCACTTGGCGGTTCCAAGAATTCCTTTCATCTTTACTACTATATATTTGTATCTTACCTTAAAGTACGTACACATACATAATAATTAAATCTTAAGCGTTAGACGGTCTTAGAGTACGAGCTGCTCATTTACAAACAGAATTCATTAAACTTAGATGAGACCCCAACAAAAAAATTACTCTTTGTATGTCTTTTTGAGCTATGATCCTATTAAGTACTCGCCCAACTGAAGCTTAACAGAAAGGTTATGTTTTAGGTTGGTTCTCATTACAATAGAAGAGCAACTTTATTATTAATGCTTAATATACCTTTGATAGTTTATATTACTAAAGTAAAGTACAAAATGAAAACGTAAAATTGTGTTTAATTAGTGAAGTTTGAGTAAAGCGGGGAAGCAGGGTAGGCTGGAGTCCCTACAAATATTATTTTAACCTTATTGTAGCATCAAACGACTTCGATAATATGCTCAAGTGCATACCAACCACGGGTGACGATATTAGAAATTAACTTCCGATAACGATTTCCATATAGGGCTATGCAGGGATGGCTTACCTGGAAATTACAAACTTAGTTAAGACTGTATGAAGTAGTGTACAAATGAATCAAAGACTGATTTGAATTGCTAGAAAATGCTTGATTTTGCAAAACTGCGATAATGAGGGGGTGGTAAGCAGCCATCATGGCTCTCGACTCGCGACGCATACTAGGCTCCAACTAGAGATCAATAACTAAATAGCTCTATACTGCGCATTGGGGCCCAATGTTATAGAGGTAGCAGACCATTCTATTGTGCCATTTTATGTGATGAAAAAAACGAGCCCTAAAAGAAGAGCTCAGGAACGCACGGGCAGGGAAAGGCCTTGATGATCAAAAACCGGCTTATTATAACTAGGTAAGTATAAGGTCTGCGTAGACATTTATAAGAAAAAAAAAAGAGCCGTCAAACCGGAAAACCAGAAGCTTAAAGCTCAAGAAAATAAAGTCTTAATGAAGGATTTTACAGATTCTGTAATGAATCGAACGAGATCTCTGTTCCTTTTCTTGCGAGGTGTAAAGCACTGATCCAAAATATATAGAAAATCTTGAGTAAGTGCTTAATTTTAGTCTAATCTCTTTCCCAAAATCATAAAAGAAAGCGGATTCACGCCAGAGCTTTGAATCTGGTTCTACGAGTAATAAAAGTGACATGGTTGGAAGATAGTCCACGAACCAAGGACCCCCAAGAAGCTCACGTTAGAGGTCATATTTCTCCCGCTTAGAGCCTACGATCGCGTTACACTAGGCCTTCCATAGCAACAAATCAAGAGGCTTCTTTTAAAGGCTTAGTTATACCATAAATGTATAACTCTGTTAGAATGAGGCTTCTTGGCATGTTTCTTGCTGTTTTTTCGATTCAAAACGTTAACAATATAAAGTGAGTATTGCTTTTCGGTGGATATAAATAGCTTCATCAATCTCAGCCAGTCGCAAGAGACGGTTGGTGATGCAGGGCAAGTTTTTGATTAGGAGCTTATCGATACCCAATATACTTTTATGTTTTCTCGGACAGTAAATCATCGACACTTTTCTGAATGGAGGTTTTGCCGTTTCAATCATATTGCCCATACGAATAGAGAAGCTTCTCAAGGCGTAATCGAATCAGAAGAAGAGATTCTAATTATAGTGATCCCAAGGTAGAGTCTACCCAAAACCACTTTGATATACAGCCGGAAAAATCATGAGACCAACGAAGAGGTACCATCCTAACCAAAGCAACCAGAACTTGTATAGAATAAAAACAATTATTTTCAAAAAAAAATATTGAAGACTTCTTGTTGTCCAAACTCCATGCCTTGAAAAGCGATTGCTCAAGGTTTACAAATCAAAGAGAACGAAAGTGTTCCTTACAAAAGTACCTTCTATATTTCGGAAGGCTTTTCCAGTAGATAAGGCTGGTAAAGAAGTCACTTGTGTGAAAAACAAATCGCGCACAAGAAGCTTGGCTCTGTCTCGTAATGAGCTTAACGCCATCTAATAATAATAATATAAAGAAGTTGAGAACGAAGACATGTAGGCGAGTGCCCGAATCGCGCCGTACTCCTGATACTTTCACTAGTAACTACCCGTGATGGCGCTAGTGCAAGGTCGACAAATTTAACTCTGGATGCATATAGGGTGCCAGCGCCTATAAACTAAAAGTTGATATTTTCATAGGTTGAGATAAGGCAGCTTCTTTTAGATGTCGGTAGCGATTTGGAGAAGAATACAAAAAATATGATGGGGAGACGATTTTGAATAGGACCATGAAATTTTCAGAAGTGAGGGTGAAGAAGATGAAAATTCAGAAGAACGGCCTCATTTAGGAGTCGCATTGGTGTGGGACCACACAGACTACGTTATCAAGTGGTCAGACAGCAGCGAGAAACATTGTTCTAAAACTGCCGGGTTGCAAAATTGCGGATAAATTTGTTACATATGGGATTGAAGCATGGAATCTTCTCTTTGATAACGTTGTAGCAGAGGCTTTGATAAGAAATACTAACATCGAGATCAGGAAACAATGGCAAATTTCGACTCCAACTCCAGCTCTAACGAAGAAGAAATTCTTGCCCTTTTTGACTATTCTACATTGCTGAAATGCAAAAGGAAGACAGATGAAGCACACGTGACATTTGGGCATTAAAGAGCTCGCCCGTTTCCAGGTCATAATGGGGGATAAACGGGTTTGAACTTTTGATGAATTGTATCCGATTCAATGACAGGAAAATGAGAAATGCTCTGGTCTCAGTAAAGTGAATTTGGGAACAATTTATTTCAAATTCTCGTCACGAGCACTGATGACGAACAAATGAGCATGAGTTCGTGAGTGATTGTCCATTAAGAATTTATATTCCTTGGAAGCTAAATAAGTGCGGTTTCAGGGTTTCCTTACGTTAGGAAAGAATTGCGAACATCAAATGATCCCATTTCGCTATAATTACTTCGGAAAATAGGTGAAAGTATTCATGGTACAGGAAGAATTTTGACCATGGACTACGGGTTCGTACCAAATTAGTAATGCTTGCATGGCATAATCTGTGGCATAGTCGGAACTTTCCGAAAAAAACAAAGTCGAACTACCACCATCCGTCTTACCGAGTCGAAAAAAAAAGAAAAGAAGAACTCTATTCGCGTTTCGCCTTTAAGGAGGAAATGACTTAAAGGAAAAGGAGTCCTGCTGGTGAAAAACTCAAAAATGGTCTGTGAGGTATGTTTATGGTATACTTGACCAGGCCGATATAAATTCAAAGGTTCTTCATTCCCTCGGCAACAATTAAGAATCGTAAGCGGAGAAACTATCCGTATAAGTTAGTCTCTTGCAAAACCATATATGCAAAACCGATTGGGATAAATAACATTTTGTGGAGGATGACATGGAGTATCGCGAAGATAATTCCCTTAGAGAGAGACAACAAAAATAATTCAAAAGCTGGGGAGACGCTCCTTATACCCTAGGGACCGGGATAAGTCATCAAAAATGACGTGCTAATGGCATATGTATTTGTCCCGACCACCGTTGCCTTTACCGGCAAAAATTGAGTACCAAGAGTTATTTTTTTTTCTTGGATTTTTGAAGCATCTTTATATCGCACCACACCAGATCATCCTGTAAGGAAAGATATATGCTTTCTAGGTTTACGGCTGTTCATTGGGATTTTACTTCAAAGAGGCATGGGAGAAATCAGAAATGAAAAAAATCAAAGTTGATAGTTGATGATTCCCCAAATTATGGTCAAACACATAAGAAAGCTCCTTACGATATGTTCAGGGAAAGCGAGTGACGACGACTAGAACCCATATTCGAGTTTTGGAGCCTAGGTTATATAGAACTCACCTAGTGGAGTAGTATACATATGTTGAAAAGATGGTTATTGTCGAGATCAGCAGAGCATTAGGGTAAATGCCACTTTCGACGTTGGTCATTAGAACTGTAGTGACGAGAGTATCCTAAATAGAACTATAGCCGCTGAATAGAAATATTCCAAAAATTGTGCCACACTTCTGCCATTGACGTCGATTCAACGGGATGCCACAGTACATTAAGCGAGGTTTGACCGACAAATTCTATGTACGGACACTCCCATTCAGAAAGTCAGTTCTTAATTATTCACATTGGTGCTTTAAACGCATTGAAGCAACAGCGCGCATTTGCCGTGAAGGCTTACTTTACTAAAGGTCGCTCCATCATCGGCTTAGTGAACATTCATCATCATTATCATATTGCGTCCTAAGCTTGTGTTCAGGCCGACAGTCAGTTGTTGCGGTGGTAAACAATATCGAGAAAAGTTGAGGTATGGAAGAACCCAAGTTTTGGGAGATGCACTGCGAGGACATCTAAAAAGTTAGTAAGACTGTGGGTCTATAAGGCAAATTCTTTATGAAAACCACCACTTCCGTTCTTATAAGCTGGCAGCGACGTAAGATCTCACTGAAAACGATTTCGCTGCTAGGCAACATGCATGTGTTTCTTGAAACTTTCATTCGATGTAGTACCTTGGGACCTTGGGATATACTGAACGTTTCAGGCACCTGAGCACAGAATTTTGCTAATGAATAGTCCAAGTTGAACAAAAAATCAGAATTCGGTTGATGGTGGGTGCGGCCTATAGACAGCGCAACTTATTCAATATGTAGGATTCTAAACGCAAACTTTTAATGTTATTTTGAGTGTAATAGCAATGATAATTGTCATATTTTTTTAATTGACAGAGAACTTCATTAACGTCGCACCATGTGTTATTTTGCGAATCTAGCGGAAATAAAAATAAAAAAAATAAAAAAAACACTTAAGAGTCGCGAGTTGGAACGTTGGAAGCATTATGAGCTTATACGGAATCGCCATCATCCTTGCGGAATAGCTACTTGGCAACGTCTTAACCATTTCAAAGTCCAGTGACCGTTTGATGGCTCTCAAATTGGTGATGCATGGTGAGGTGTGGAACATCGTAAGCGCATATGCCCCACAACCTTGTCAAAATCATCCCAAAGGAAGAGCTTTTGTTTGTTGGGGGAGATTTAAACGGACATGTCGGGAAGACAAGCGAAAACTATGAAGACTACCACGGAGGGCTGGGATACGGCACCAGGAACTCTTCAGGTCAATCCTAAACATGTGCAATATCCTAAACATGTGCAAGTCGTACGGTCTTATAGTGCTAAATACCATGTTAGTCAAACAAAGCCGGCACCTGATCACTTATAGCAGCGGCGGAAATGAAACTCAAATAGACTATCATTTGGTATCCAGAAGCCACGAGTTAAAGATTGCAAAGTGATCCTGGGAGACGCGATCGCCCCTCAACACCGTCTCCACCTGACTGAATTTTTTATGGAGGCGAGTAAGAAGTCAAAGCAGCAAACGAAGGTGTCTGAGAGAATCAAGTGGTATAAGCTGGATAAAGGAAAAGGCGAAGCTTTTATTACCAACATGAAAAACTACCTTTCTTCCATTATCGATGAGGTCGGTAATGAGGAGTGCAGAGCACAAGACATGTGGGATTCCCTACAACAATCTGGCCTGGAGAAAGCCAAATCACTGCTCGGAACATCTAAAGGCCCCTGCCAACACGCAAAAGAAACCTGGTGGTGGACAGACGAAGCCAAAGCAGTGATACGCGAAAAGAAAATGGCTTTCCAAGCTTGCTCAAAGTGCTCTTCTACTAATAGAGAGGAAAAATCTCGCCGTGAAAAGGTATATAGATATTGCAAAGGTATCACGAAGAAAAAGTGCGCCGAATTCAAAGCGAAAAGCATGGAAGGCCTCTATCAGGAGTTGGAAGAAATATCGTCTTCCGCGTCTGACAGGAACCAGGCTACCGAGGAGCTTCGACAAAGCCACCCAGAGAAGAAGAAATGCTCAGGAGATTCGTTTCCCAAAGTTTATTAACAATGCTGAAGGCCAACTCCTTGTGGAAGACGAACAAATTCTCCACAGATGGCGACAGTATTGCGAGGAACTTCTGAACGAACAGTTTCCCCGAGTGTCCTTTCCAAGAGCCGCCCCGAATCATGCCGAAATATCCGACATCACAGTCGAAGAAGTTCGGTACGCGGTTAAAAACTCCAAGAAAAGAAAAGCTGTTGGGCCGGACGGGATACCCTCTGAGTTCTGGAAAAAGATGGGAGACATCGGGTCTAGATGGCTTATGGTTCTTATCTCCAAACTTATGAGAGGCGACACTATGCCTAATCAATGGAGGGAAAGCTATCTTCTCCCTTAGCACAAAGGAAAGGGTGATACGCGAAATTGTGATAACTACCGTTCTGTCAAGCTGATGTCGCACACCATGTAGATCGTTGAACGGGTATTAGATAGCCGACTGCGAAAAATAATACGACTATCTGATGACCAGTGCGGGTTTGTCTCGGGTAAATCAACAACAGATGCAATCCAAAGTATAAGGGTAATGATGGAAAAGCATCGTGATTCTTCAAAGGACTTTCATATGGTGTTGGTTGATTTCGAGCAGGCCTTTGACCGGCAACCAAGAGATCTTTTATCGGTAGCGCTAAGACAAAAAGGAGTTCCAGAAACCTACGTACGAGTGATCATGGACATGTACAAGAGAGCAACGACAAGAGTAAGATGCACCGCAGGAGTCACCGAAGAGTTCGCAATCAAAGTCGGTGTACACCAAGGGTGCGTCCTCAGCCCACTGCTCTTTATAGCAGTCCTTGATTGCTTGCTTGAAGGAAAAGTGACGGACCCCAATGTGCACCAACTTTTCTTTGCTGACGATGGAGCTATTATAGGTGATGATCAGGCGTCCCTACAACGAGCACTGGGTGGACATTTTTGAGGGACACGCTATGGTAAAACGCAGACCTACCTTGCCAACCGCTGCTTCTTTGGGCTCAAAAAGCAATTGAGAAGAAGAGCCCGCGTAGATCAAGGTTGCGCTATACTAAACCTCAATCATCCCGGTCTCCCTCTACGGCGCCTGGCCTGGACTCAAAAACGTTTGTTTCGCGAATAAAATTCTGCGTTTAATCTACTGTCCCGTTTGTATAAACAGAGTTTGGAGGAGAAGATCCAACGAAGAACTAAACGGGCTGTACAGCGACATCGGCCCAGTACGATGCCTTCGGATACAGCGTCTAAGACGGCTGGGCCATGTAGAGCGCATGGACAACGCAGCTCCGGTCCAAAGAGTCTTCGAATCCAACCAGGAGGGACGACACAGCAGAGGACGACCGCATCTAGGGTGGCACACACAGGTGGAAAGGGACCTTAACCAACTGGGAATACGGCACTGGAGACAGCTAACCAAAGACCGTGCTGGATGGAGACGCTTATTGGTTCACCCCGGACTGAAGCGCCACCAAAGAAGAAAGAGCCTATGTGCGCCGTCATGACGTGCTTAGTATATTTAAATGTTCTTTAATTAAAAGCCGATCAACGACAGTCAAGTTGATCGTGGATAAGGTCTTTGAATACGAAATGAGGTAAAAAAAATAATAAATGGATAGCTCAACACGGAACAAAGGCATCTCTCCACCCTTTTAGCCTAATATTTAAACCCTATGGGACGGGTGAACGAAATCTAAATGAGATGCGAAGTTTTTAACAACCTCAAACCAAAGTGTATTTGATCAGAAACCAGAATGAGACCTCGTACTTTAAATGGCCGCTGACGTTTGCCTACAAGCTGTACCGATCACGTGGGCAATGGCTTCCACGGACCTTGTTATAACTCCCCGAGTGTATGGCGAGAATACATTCAATACGTTTAAAAGAAGTCGACCACGTCAAAATTAAAAAAGCTCACACGTATTCACGGATAGAAGCTTGTTTGTAACGAGTTGGGTCGCTGGGAACCTGGGCATCAATGTAAACAATTTGGTTTCGTGGAGAAAGACGTACGAAAGTCGGAGGTCTCATTCTGGTTTCTGGTATTGATGAGATCGAATAGATTTCTAAGTCGGCTGTCACATGCAGCCTCACGAATCCCGACTCACATAAGAGTAAAAGAGAAAGGAAGTGAGTGCGAATGAGATGGAACATGCAATTTGAATTTTGACGTTTCTCCATCCCTTTGTTCGCTAATTTTAATTTTCATTTCATTTTCGTCGCCTGTTGAGTGAACATCGGTGTGCACTATGAGAATCTCCCCTTTATCCCATTGGTACACCAACAAAATGAAAAAATAAATGGAGAACCGTCAAGGCGCTCGCCTCACGAATAGAAATCAAAAGAGGAAATTAAAAAAAAAACCTGTGAAGTCGTGAGGCTGCTTGTGATAACCGACCAAGCGTTTCTATGAGACAACCTTTCTACCGCCCCTCTCCCGCTCCTCAGCAGCACACCCCTACATCTATAGCTGGTTCTTATAACTGTAAGCTGTTTTTCTTCATAATTTTTTTATTGGTTTTTCGTTATCTAGTCTGTGTGTTCTGAACTGGATACAAGTTTTAATAAATATGGCAACATTGCATATAAAGTTAAGAAATTTTTTTGTTTTTTTTCATTTTGTTTGGTTGTCTACGATGTTTTTGTTCTAGATTTTCTATATTCTACCAGCGTGGGTGGTAGCTCATGAAGCAATGGTATGGAAATCACCTTCAATCAGCAGCAGCTAACGATATTTATAATTTATTCCGAATGGGATCTGGTAGCAGGCGTTGGAGGTTTTTTTTTTTTTTATTTAAAACATTCCTTGAAAGAGTTTGGTTAGAAATCAAAACCGTTAGCTCCGACTGGCTGCGCCCGGTTCGTTATCTGTGTTCGACGTATGCGCTAGAGGGGCTAACGCGATTGGTCGCGTGTTGTGAACTGGACGAATGCTCTTCAGTTGTGTTGTGCCCTTGAAGCGAACATTCACCTCACCGACCATGCTCAGCGGATGCATTTCCTCGATTTTTATACCGATTTCTTGGTGATTCGGTAATGGAGATTTCTGCCCTGAGCTGGTACTACTGGAGGTGGCTGATGGCTGTGGACTAATGGGCGTGCCGACACCACTGTCGACTTCAATGGGACTTTTGATGTTGCTTACGACGCGATCAACGTGAGTGGGTAGCTTCAGGTCGTTGTACTTGTTGTTATCAGCAGATGGTATGGGGGAATTGTCGATCAGGCGATTGGGTCGTGGTTGCGAGTTGGGTTGGTTTTGTGCGGGTATGAAAGCGCGCTGCTGGCGCAGGTGTTCGTATGTGTTTTCGAAGAAGGGAGTCTTCTTCTTAACTGGCGATCCTTCTTCGCGTTCGTTGAGCTCCTCGAGCACTTTCAGCGGGAAGCCCAGGTGACTGTTGACAGAAACGGACTTGCCGATTTTGCGCTCGCTGAAGATGGGCTTTCGACGTTGCTTGTCGATGTCTTCGAGTTGCTGGAGAATACGACGTACATCGCTGGGGAGGTCCAGATCAATGTTGCGCTCGACAACCTGGCCGACGAAGCGACCAAGAGTTTGGATTGTTAGCTCGAGCGTTTGAACCTGAGACTGGAGTGACGAGATCTGATTCTGCTGCGAGGCCCGCGTCTTTTCCAGTTGAGCAATGCTGGACTGGGCGAACTAGAAACAAAGAAAAACGACATAAGACCTGGCGAAAAGGCAAACGGGAGGGATTAGTTTACCTGCAACTGCGTTTCAAGATGCTGACTCTGAGCCTTTTCTCGATTGAGCATCTCCAAATGGTGATTTGTGGTTGTGATTTCCTCCTGGAGCACGTTGTATTCAACCTTATATTCGGTCAATTGTTTACTCAAGTCCATGGTAAACACCTGGAGACGAGAAAATATGAATCACACTGAGACCCCCAGGCTACGCGTACTCACCATCCTCATAACTTCATCCATCATTTCCGCTGTTATCTTCGGCACAACGTTCTTCAAATAGTCCATTATCTCCTCAAATCCATCCCGGGCCAATAGCTCATCCTTATGTACGCTAAGCAGAGCGAGGGCGAACTTGAATATCACATCGGACGATTCCAGGAAGAGCAAATCATAGATCCGCGCCACGAAGCCCAATGGAAATTGCGAACTGAACACGGTGAGTATCCACGGAGCGGCATAGAGAGTTGGCGAAACATCATTGTTATCCAACCACTCGTACAGGTCCGGCAAGTGATCCTTGACCAAACGTGACAGTTGATACAGTTGCAATTGGAATTTCTTCATGTCTGGCAAGTATTTGGTGCGCATCTGACGACGGAACATGAGATGTTTCAGCAACTGGAACGCGTCTGCTTCATCACACTAAGAAAAACATGATTAGTCCCTGGATCATGTCGATTAGAAGAGAAACTCACATGCAAGAGGAGAACCCCACAGATGAACCCAAGCCCCTGGCAATAGCCGAGTTCGGGATCGAGGATCGAGTAGGCCTTCAGCAAATTGAATAAAGACAGCTGCCCGACGCCTAATGGGTCCTTGTAATATTTATGATTCGGGAACGTTCGACCCAAATCAATGAAGATCGCATGCTGATGTTCGGTCAAGTTCTTCAGCAGCGTGTGATAGGGTGTGTTGAAGTTCGGAAACCTCTTTGTATCAACAGGTGCGGTATTCATGGAATGCTGCTCGGCGAGGAACGTCCAGACGTCGCCGCGTTTCGATCGTGGCACACCGGTCTTGATCGCTTGTAGGAGAACTCGAGGATCTTTTTTGTTCGTGATCTTTACCGAATCGCGTTCGATGATCATCTCCCAGCGTTCGGTCAGTTGTTTGTCGCATGGCATGATCTCGTCATAGTCGAGCTTGATTCGCTTGAGTTCATGCTCGTTTTGACGAGCTTGTAGCATGGCATTCTCCGTTTCCATGCGATTGAGAAGGATCGTTTGACGGATGGCTGTGCGCCAGAGCTCGCGGAGTTCCTCCTTGGTTCGCTTCCCAGTTTTTGGTTCTAGAATAAGAGGGAGAGAGAATAAGTCTACTGCTATGACCTGTGGACGTAATTTACTTACGGATCACTCGCATGGGAGACAAGAACTCGCCTTGAGGGATGCCGTCCATGCCTTTGGATGGTGTCACGACGCTGTTGAGGATCGCCTGTCGCCACGATCCCTGGTGAGTCGAACTTTCCTTAGGACTGTTGCCGACCTTTATAAATCTTTAACGAAAAGAAGTCGATCAAGAGAGGTTCGCATGACTACTTCTATGAGACTTACATGTCCATCATGGGCGATTTGAGTTGCTCAGCGTTCGGTCTATTTGGGCTCGTCGAGCCAAATGTGTTTGACCGTGATCGAAAGCCTTCCGGTGGGGATTCGCTGGGCTCTTCGCGTGCTTCCTTGATATGGGCATCTCGCAAATGCTGGACATTTATGTCATCCTTGCTAGCCTTTCGTTTCAGCAGATGATCAAACGAGCTCGTCAACGAACGTTTTGCCTTCATGAAGATCGTGCTTCCGCCCAGATATTGGTTCAGAAACTCTGATCGATTTTCAGCGGTATCGTGGACGTGCCTTTGCTGACGGGATTCGCAGTGTGCCCGAAGGAGCATCATGAGAAATTGATTCTGTTCCCCCAAACTCGAGCTTGTCTTCTCCGAGCCATAGTACTTCGCCCAGATTATGTCTTGCTCATCATCGGTCAGTGACTCGATGCGACGGAATATCATGTTCTGGGTCTTCTTCTCGCTTAGACCTTCAACGTCGGTACAGAGTTTGTGATACCACAGCATAGGGCAGTGTTCGCATGAGAACACTTGACTAGCTTCCTTCTTCTTCTGCTCCGAGCAGGTTATGAACGCCTGGGAGATGGCAGCGACGATATCGTCGCACACATGATCTGATTGACATTTGAAGACGTATCCAATATAACCGTCGTTATTACCCTCGCGACAGATGATTCCGAAATGATCAGCGTTCTTATTACCCTGAGCGCAGCTAGCAACGTCTTTGAAATCCTTGTAGAGCAGGACCTGTTTGCGATCGGGCGAAATCAATCGGAGATCTGATCGACCAACCAGGAACACCATTGTGCGATTCTGTTCGACATATGGTGGTATGCAGCCGTACGATGCAGAACGATCCCTTGCCTTGGGCACGCTGAAAGAGGACATCAAAAAATTACTTTAAGAATCGAGCTTTATGAAGCTTATAAAGCGCACACATAATAATAAAAAAAAAACGTTAAAAAGCTAGTGAGCTAGCGGGGAACAAAACAAAATTTCATGCAAAAGTCAGGACACACAGCTACAACTACAACACTCCATGGTTACTCACATCTCCAGAGGCTGGTGCTGTGCGGTCGTCGAAGCTGGAGCCGTTAAAGGAGGCGTTGGATGCTTAACAACTACAATATTCCCACCACCAACCACAACCACTTCACCATCGTTCTCATTACTCTTACCACTAGACATAGTAGTTAGACAAGAAGTCGTTTTAATCTAAACCACTATTGAATTGGAGGGAACTTACTCTTTTTGGACTGGAAGGACTAGCTGACTGTGTCCCCGCAACAGACGTTTCGGCGACTTGTTCTCCTTGTTATCCTCTTCAACTTTCTTCTTCCCGCCATCTGAGTTTTCCGCTTCAGTATCCGTAGTAGCAGTAGCTGCATTGACATTAGTTGATTCACTTTTCACCGAACCCTCGTCCGATGCACCTTCGGAATCGGCCTCGCTGCCGCCCTGTTCCTCTTTGGGTACATCAAATGATCCCTCGTTACTAGTGAGCGACATCTTTCTACTCGTGCCCATTTGCACGAGGCGGGATCTTTGAGCATCGTACGCTTTAAATTTTGGCAAAGCATCGTCGATAAACGTGAATGGGACACGTTTGTGCGAAACTCGGATCTTGCCAACATACATCACCTCAAAGAAGTGCGTGTGATTGGGAGAGATGTCGCCTAGCAGCGAGAGATTAGCTTGAGCCGATGTGCTCGTTGGAATGTGAACCTAGAAATAAAAATTTCATTTTCAATTCACCTAAAGGATGGGGTCTATAGTTCGGTACTTACTGTCCCTGCTGAGTTGCTCAGACCGTGTGTGTAGCTCTTTGAAGATGTCATTTTGGATGACACCAGATTTGGACTAGAATCATGCTGAGCATTGCGCACAGCTTCGGAGAGTTTCAGATTAGTTGCCGGCGTTGAATGTAATCCGTTTCCGAGGGCCTTTTGGAGGCTTAAGTCGCTACCGGAACCTGACGAAGCGACTAGGGTCTGTGGTATACTGCCGACCGAGCCGCCTAATGTGTGTGCCGGGTCACGCATTTGTTGCATGAGCTCCGCCATCTAGAAACGAATGAAAATTATTAAAACGTGCACGAAGAAGAAATAGGGTATGGAGTGCTGGACAAGTTTTGGCAACCAACATAGCATTCAAAGTTAAAAGCAAAGGTCCAAAGATGCAAGACATTTTATTTTGTTAGAAAAGCTAGGTGGGAGGGTGACACAAAAAAACAAAAAACAATTTCGTAGTTATTGGCAAGGGAATCAGCTTAGGTTAGGTTAAAAGGTTATAGCCTTATAGTAAAACGAGACTAAAGCCCCTTGTTTTCGATACCTGTTACTCGTTAAATCGAGAGTCTAATTTTCCATCGATCCAGGCAAAAAGTCCGCGAACAAAGTCGAATCTCTACCAGCTCTAATGTTCTCCATTTCTTCAAACTCGGAATGAATCTCAGCGATCCAGGCCAAGATGAATTCCACAAGCGAGAGGCACTATTTCAGAAAGAAGGCAAGCTCAGAATACGTCCAAGAGCTTTGCGATGAAGTAATCCCCGATCCCTAGAGGGAGGCATGTAGTCTAGTGATAAAGAAGATGAAAGGAGTAGGCCTCTGCAAATTCTCTTCTATCCTGTGCATCACTAAGAGGCTGCCCAGTACTGAACTCATCTTGGAATTCATACTTAAGAAACTGGTCGATACCGAGCCTACCGAACATAGGTCAGTCAAAGCGCCCATCCGATAGAACCGCCATTCTTTGGGCTTAGATGAAAATCGAAATTGAAAACTGCACTTCTACCAAAGAGCATTAAGCCAGTCAGGGAATCTTCTATGCATTGGCCAATATGCTTGCTGACTTAAAAAGTATGTTCAAGAAATGACGGGAATTTTATTTGTGCAGGTTTTTTGGGTTCTTTCAGTTGACTTTTTAGTAGCTCAGTTGATAAGCATGTCGAAAAAGTATTTGTCCATTGCTAGACAAGCCGATTGCTTAGTCTGTGGTCAGCTATCACAGAGTTTGCATGTGCCTTGGTACGATCGGTGATTAATTATATCTTCACAGAATAAATCAAGGAATTTGCATACAATTTCGCCATAGAAATGTAAAGAAATTTTAGAAATAATGAACAGAGCTTTTGGCGAGTCCGTTTTGAAGAAGTTTAACAAGTCTGCTGTGCTCTGAACATCCTCGCACCCAAAAATCAGAGAAGCTCCTAAGGACGTTTATACATATATCAGTTGGCTCTTGGCATAAAAAGAAAACCGAACTGATGACAGATTCGGAGGAAGAATATCTCCTCTGCTCACCAGTACAAGAAATGGAGACAGAATTAACAGAGCCATCTCCATGCACTACAACTGCACTCCCGTCCATAAAACATGGCGGCAAAAGGACCAGATTAAAGGCCTATCAGGTGAGCTGCTCTACGACTCCACTAATGAAAAAAGACCTAGAGCCTGCATAATGGTGAATAAAACCAATAAAGCCATTCCTATTCCAGAATACACAGACAAGGACATGACAGCTGCCATCATACAGCTACCCACTGAGGAAGGCAGGTCAGATGCTGTAATTTACTCAGTCTACCTTGCGGGCGACTCCACTGATCAACTCAACTTCTTACCACTGCAGGGACTCCTCGACTACTGTGGAAGATGTCAACAAATCATCATATTCTGTGACGCCAACGCCCACCACACAGCATGGGAAAGCTCGGGCATTAGTAGAAGAGGTGAGTACCTTTTAGAATTCATTTTCAAAAACAATCTAGAAACTCTAAACCATGGAAATAACCCTACTTCGATAAACAGAATCAGGGAAGAAGTCTTAGATCTCACCCTAACCACCCCATTCATAGGCAATTCGATTCAGAATTGGCATGTCTCGACAGAAACATCGAAGTCGAATCATCGACAGATTCGTTTTGACATCTAAACACAAGCTAAAACACCCAAAACATCCAGACAACCGAGAGCGACAGACTGGGACACTTAAAACACCTAAAACTCGAGCAATCGATCAGAAACTGTCAAAATAGCATCAGAGACATAGACAGTCCAGAACTTAGCTGTGACAGCCTCAATGCTACAATCATATCTGCCTACCACAACGCTTGCTCAGAAAAAGTTGAGATAGGCAACCGCACCACACCATGGTAATAAACTCTCCAAGCTAAGAGCATTGACCAAAATACGGTTCAATAAAGCCAAGCTCAATGGAGACTGCACATCATACCGCGCCTAGCTCACCAACTACAATCAAGAGATCAGAAGAGCTAAAAGAGACTCATGTAAAAAGTTCTGCAGCAGTCTCTCAGACATGCGAAGCAGTGCTCGCATCCACAGAATTCTCGCCAAAACGCCCACCAATCAAATTGGTCTGTTGAAGAAAGCGGCACAAACGGATGGCATATATGCGGAATATAGTCCACACACTAAACACTAAAAATATTAACAAATACACACTTCCCAGACTCCAACATCATACCCTCCACTCTCCTAGTATACCTTCACATATCAGGGCAACCAGACCCAACAGGAAGCACTGCAAGAGATCAAGGGCAATTTTTCATGAAGGAAGTATAAAATGGGCCATAAATTCCTTTGACCCATTCAAATCTCCTGGAAAAGATAATATTCTCCCAGCTCTCCTTCAGAAAGGAAGTGCGCAAATCACCCCCATGTTAATTAACATCTTCAGGACCAGCTATGCGTGGGGGTTATATACCGACAAGCTGGAACGAGGTAAGGGTAAAATTTATCCCTGAAGCAAACCGCAGACCTACCCTACCTGCCCAAGTCATACCGACCAATAAGCCTTACCACATTTTTCCTAAGAACAATGGGAAAAATACTGGATAAACATATAAGAGACGGTCCTCTCAAAAGATCACCGCTTCACAACAAACAATATGTCTACCAGCCTGGGAAATCAACCACGCATGCTCTACAGGAACTAACAGCTCGGATCAATAAATCCCTAAGCGAAAAAGAAATTGCGATAGGTTGCTTTCTTGATATTGAGGGTGCCTTTGACAATACCGATCACGCCAAATACAACGCTGTATCCTTAGCACAGGGGTAGAAAATACCACACGCAGATGGATTCAACACCTGCTTAGTAACGGGAAAATAAACACCTCACTAGGCAATGATAAAATCAGTGTAGAAACCAGGAAAGGCTGCCCTCAAGGCGGGGTTCTCTCACCCCTCCTGTGGTCCTTCGCAGTCAATGAACTGATTAGCTTGCTCAGCAACAATGGCTTCTATGTCCAAGGCTATGCTGATGACATTGTGATCCTAATTAGACGAAAATTCGAAGACACAATCTTGGAACTCCTTCAAAGGAGGCACTCAAACTTGTTGCGAACTGGTGCATAAAAGTTGGACTAAATGTCAACCCTAAAAAAAGCACCATACTCGCTTTCACCAAAAGAAGAAGTAGGTGAAGTTGGTGAAGAGTTCTCCAAAGAAGCCAAAATTCTAGATGTAACACTAGACGAAAAGCTCAACTCTCACATCACAAAGACCATTGAGAAAGCCAGGATCTCTCTATGGACCAGCAAAAGGCTCACTGGAAAAACTTGGGGCGTTAATCCCAAGATATCTCGCTGGCTATATACGAGGGTGGTCCGATAAGTACTTAGCCTCACCACCAGATGACGCCAGTATCGCAAGAGCAACTTACTGTCGTGTAGTACATTCTAGTAGACGGCTACTGTCGAATCGGACTCGTAGTTTTGTATTGACCGCTTGTGGAAGCGGGAGTGTCCGCGGATTTTAGAAAAGTGGAAAAGGAGCAATATCGGTCGGTGATTCGATTCTCGTTTTTGGAAGGGAAATCGCGCAGCGAAATCAAAGATCGTTTGGATGCTGTGTGACTCTTCTCCTTCGATGGCGACCATCAAAAATTGGTTTAACGAGTTTCTACGTGGTCGCACGTCGGTTTTTGATGAGCTATATCCAGGTGCCCCGAAAACGGCTATCACGGAGGATAACGTGACAAAAATCCACGATCTCGTACTGGCAGACCGCCGATTGAAGGTGCGCGAGATAGCTGAGATAGTAGACATTTCAAAAGATCGCGTGGGTCACATCCTGCATGAAATTTTGGGCATGAGAAAGCTGTCGGCGCGATGGGTGCCACGTTTGCTCACTCCGGACAACAAGCGCAACCGTGAGACCACTTTAGAGCAGTGTTTGACGCTGTTTAAGCGCAATCCGAAGGAATTTCTGCGTCGTTTCGTGACAGTCGAGGAAACATGGATCCACTTGTACACACCAGAGACCAAGGAACAGTCGAACCAGTGGACTTCACCCGGAGAACGTGCTCCGAAGAAGGCGAAGACTGTACCATCGTCCGGAAAGGTGATGGCCACCGTTTTCTGGGATTCACAAGGTGTGATCCACATCGACTACCTGGAGAAGGGCAAAACGGTCACAGGGTTGTACTAAGCCAAATTATCGGGCCGATTCGACGCCGAATTGAAGAAAAAGTAAGTAAGTACTTATCGGACCACCCTCGTATATTCAACTACACACCCCGGATCTAGCGTCAAAGCTTTAATTATAAATGTTGTTAACCAATCCGTCTATAGAGCTCTGAGCTCAAAACCTATTAGGAATTGCAATGATCCTGTATAGAAAAGGCACCTTTCTCAAATAGCTTCCTCCTTTCTCCTGAGGAAGTTATTCCTAATTCTACAGGATAAACATTAGCAAGGCTTAGGACAGCCTCGGCTTACGTGACACAATAGATTTTTCTGATCGCCTAGCCCTGCTTGCTAACTATAGTAAAAGCCTGTTTATAAAAAAAGACCGAGCTCCAGACATTTTGAAAAAACCCCCACAAAACAGAATTGGGAGCGAGAGTCGGAGATATATGGGGTGCTAGCAATGAATGTATACCCACCGAAGGAAAGAAAAGAAAATCTGACGTAAATTATCGGGGCGTAAGCCTCCTTAACATTGCCCATAAATTTGAATAACTACGCCGCGCCGTCCTAGGTAAATCCTGGGGCCTGAAAAATCGACCATTAATCAGACGGGAAGCATATCGTTTTATAAAAGTCGCGAATAAGCTCATCGAAACTGTCAAGTTCACCCAAATTTACGCGCAAATTTCCAACAACATTTTGAAAAAGATTGTGCGTGACTTGGGCGTGAGTTTACAGTTTAATAACTTGCATATACAGAAGTAGATGTCGTAGAGTTTAGGCAAATTCAGGGAACTGTCGAAGCAAAAAGGGTATACGAGTGAGGACTTGTTTTGCTCTTGTCTTACGCTGTGAACCAGTTGGTCAAAATGTCTCGATAGACTTTGTTAAAGACTTTATCTACTTGGGCTCTCAACTCAATGTCACCATCTCCATTGGCGCGGAGATCACACGGGAAATGACTCCTGCTCGTCCATCTTTCTTTGGATTAAGGAGGGGTTCAATAAGACCATCATCAATCATCATCACAGTCGTGCGCTATGGCGCAGAAACATGAACTCAAATTAAAGCGGTTTGGTCGGTTCAAGAGGTCATGACCCTGTCGGCATTGAAGACGAATGTTATGTATAACACATGGAACGCAATGCTTTAGTTCTGAGAGTATTTGAATTCATGCTGAAGAACGACGCAAGAGGGGTAGAAATATGTGCAATTGCTGAAGTCTGGATAACTTGGTTAGCGGAGTATATTGATTGAGGCCTTTGCCCGAATGGGACTCGAAGGCAACCTAAGTAAGTAAATAAGATTAAGTAGCCGCATCTTAGAAAAGATGGTTAAGAGAACACTGACAAATCCACAAGGAAATTGGGTATATAACTATGCTGCGGGATTACCAGAAGGGTCGGTCGGAAAAGGGGAAGATTAACAGCACGTGGAGCCGGAAGCTTGTTCTTCCAACCAGAATATAAAAAAAGCGAGTAATGGCCAAGTCCTACTACCACCGACCGAAAATATTTGGACAAATTGAAAACGATGTTCAAATGAGGGTAAAAACACAGAGCATGCAAGGCTCCATAGATAAGTATTAAATGGGCAGGAGGTCAGTGTTGTCACAGTATCAGGCATACGAGAGTGAACGTATAATGAGTTTCGCAGGGATAGTGCAGTAAACAGTCCGTATTTGCTCAAGAATCCCCTTACGATGTAAGAGCCATGAGTATGCCGAAAAGACATTCAATGGTTCTATTCCATGGACCCAGAGATCGGTTCTAAATCTATTTGATTTCCATGTAGAGTAGATTCCGTCCTTGCTTTCTTATAATCAAATAACATTTCCTAGACTATTACGCTCTAATAACAGATTTGCTTTTTTTATCGTTGACCCATCACGTCTAAGGACAAACTGATGTAATATGGTATATTTTAACTCAGCCGAAGGGGAAATCTGAGCACAGGCCGTCTAATACATAATCATTCCGATCCTTAAATCATTTTTTTTGTAAATGATCCAACTACGATTTGAAAAGCGTCATAAAAAGACTTGGCACACCTCGATTTGATGTCCCATCTAAGTAGTCATCCGTCCGAAAGTACAAATATGTGCTGTAATTCCGGCACCAGGCCATCTGATCAGCCAAGAAAACGCCAAAGAGTGCAATGAGCTACTCTTTGTGTGTCGGACAAATGCAGAAAATGAAGAACCATATGTCGTGCATACGCCTTGCGAGTGGCGTTCGTTATAGTGCCATTAGGGAAATTATCACTCATTGACCAAGTGATCGGCATTCAATTGGTAAGTGTGTCGCACGAGCATTCCTAGTGCCATCGCAACGACCACAATTGATTCGAACCATTTGCAATTGATTAAATCATACCACAACATTACGACGCTGACACCAGAATCATCATAAATTGCCACCAGACAGGGTAGCGTCAGTTGCTTTGTGCGAAGACATCTCATTCCTGTGTTCCCTGATTCATATTGCAATTTGGCATCGATACAAAACCTAAAAGAGACGATTCTGTCTTTGAAGTCTATCTTTTAGAGAAAGTTATATTTTGATCATCGCGACGAGTCACGTTGCGAACAGCTGATTGTATATGCAGCGATCAACAGCAGCAGAGTGCCAGTGACGAAAGCTGTGGACGTATGCATCACGGAGGAACGGCGATTTGTTGATTCGAATCTGTCTGAGCTGTCAATGTCACTGGGAGATGGCCATTGTTTCAACAGTTTGAGACTAGTTGATTGGAGTTTAATTGAAGGGCGGGAAGGTTGCTTGGGAATATTCTAGTCTGGGAGCATATGACGCAGGACTTATGTAACGTTTATTCAGTGCATTTGTTTACCAGTGCACTTGACTGCGTCGATAGTTTGGCGCTTGACTGGTGAGGTAATGTCGGTAATGACGGTCTGCGAATATGATGACATAGGTTTTTCGATCTAATTTAATCTTCTTTGTCCGAAAATTGTACTTTAGCCTCCGTTACGATCAGTTCGTATGCCTGGTATTGATGAAAAAGGATCCGAAAATAAATCTGAGCTCCTGGCAAGGAAGCCGTGTCACTTCCTATATCACAATATGTGCAGTCACATGTCTGAGGATGACTTATGCTAATTAAAGCGATTAGTCTAACTTTGAACGACATTGGCATATGCATAGACAGAGTTAACGCAATGCACTTAGTGGACTTTGCACGTTAAAAGAACTTGGACAAGTATTTGTGTGATAATTGAATGACATTCCTGAATTCATTCCAAGGGAACGAGTTAATCACAAGAACTTAAACGATTTTGCGGCGTTTTTATTATGTCTGACGATCAATTATGATATTTTCTGGTGGACTATTAGTTTCCTTTCAAAGATGATCAAGTCTTAGAAAATGTAAAATGGCTCATTGACTGGCATATTTAAGAAAAGGTCGTATGAGCGTGGTCTAAAAAGTTTCCCGGCTCAACGTGAAGATGGCATCAATCGTTAACAAAAAGCCTGGAACTTTTCAAATCCGGCTAACTCCGTAAATAATTATTTTCCAAAGAAAGGGACGAGTACTATTTACGAGTATATCGTTTAAAGAGATGGCAGCATCAGTGTAGACTAACTGAGAGACTGTGTAGGAAGATACAAATAAATTTGAAGAAAAAACATTTCAGACCACGCATAAAGCTAAAATGATCATGGAGCGCATGGATTTTCAAATTCGTTTGATCTTTTGAATGATGCCATAGTAAATCCAAGAGGAAATTGGCATTTAGCGAATAAACAAAGAGTTTATTTACCACTCACCGTAAGAATAGTAATTAATGAACCAACTTCTAAGATGAGGCGTGGCGAAAAGACTAAAATCTTTAGTAATGCTGGGTGTTATGGCCGCGATTTTCCGATAGTTTTCGATAGCAAAAAGTGCAAAAATCGATCGTGATCTGCCTTCCGTCTATCTACACGTACCTATATACAGTGGCAAGAAAACTACACGGAAGTTATGTTACAACGGTTATGCTATCAAAACGAGTAAGCTAATAGCCATTTGACAAATATTTTTTGGCTGATTTATTCAATTGAAAATTAATAAAAAAAAAGCTTATTCAAAACGAAAGAAAATTCCAATCGATGTTGAAAATAGTGTCGCAAAATTTATTGCAAAAGAATTATTCCTGTCGTAAAATTGCTGGACATTAAAAATTAAAACCTTTAAGGTCGACTAAGAATCATTTCTGATGGCAAATAGTACATTCCATATCCAAAAATGCTATAAAAGCTATAAAGAGCTATAAAGAGTAGATTTGGCTCTCTCAAATAAAAATGTTCAACGACGCTTGAAATCCTATAAGGAAACCGAAAACTGGACTACAGATGACTGAAAACGGGTTATTTGGAGTGATGAAACAAAAGTTAACCAATAAAAAGTAAGCCAGTAGGTATTACTGCTTAGGAAAGTCGATATGAGTAATGTTCGTGGGCTAAGAGTGAATCTCTTTGCTGTATACGTCCACCTTTCTCATTACAAACCAACTATTTTGGCACCAAGTAAAACACAAGTGGGCGAAAATATTGACTTTTCGGATTTCAGCCTGCCCCGGAATAACTTGGTGTCATTATTATTTCTATACCGCAATCTTGCCATTTATGTCCGTAGGGTTGTAGCTTACCAACTTCAACCACAATATGGCTACTATTCAATTTCATGTGGTTAAAATTCCATGTCCGTAAGCATTTAATTCAATACTGTTTCATTTACATAAGTCCAAACCAGGACAGTGACTCGACTTTTACCGAGTTCGATGCGTTGTGCAACTCCATTACAAGAATTGTATCAAACCTAAGCAAGAATTGTATCGTATCAAACCTAAAGCAAATGCGTGGTATGACTTGAGCTGTAAAGAGGTTATCAGACTGAGAGAGCTGAGTTTCCGGACTTACAAAGCCAACCCCTCTAAGGAAAACTGAAAAAAGTTTAATCGAGCCAGAGATGACTGTAGTGCATTGATTCGACGTGTCAAATACTCCCATGACCAAAAGTTGAGGCAAAACTTTTGGTCATTTGTAAAAATCGCAAAGAATTCTGCCTCGTCCTCAATCCCTATGCTCATTTACAATCACATTCCAGCTGCCAGCTCTTAAGACAAAGCCAATCCTGTAACCCCACATTTTGCAGCCAGCTCAATGTTCTTAGATTGTATATTGTCTCCGCCTGTACTTGAAAGCATAGAAACTTCCATGGGACACATCCACTTTCGCACTCGTACAGTTGCAAGAGTACTTAGGAATCACAAATCTGGCCATGATGGTATTCCCCTTTCTGAAGAGGTGTTTTTCTGGTTTTGCCAGCGTAAAACAACTGCGTAAATTTTTCCATCTTTCCTACTCTTCTGGTCTCTGTCCGAGTAGATGGAAAACAGCATCTTCGTCTCCCACCTCTCACCGATCCAAAGCACTAACATCCCTTCTTTCTAAGGTCATGGAAACGCTGATAAATCGTTAGCTTACGAAACATCTTGAATCACGGATTCTTTTTAATGACCGGCAGTACGGTTTCCGCAGCAATAGGTCCACTGGTGATTTGATGGCACATCTCACCGAAAAGTGGAATTAATCTTTGCACCATTTCGGTGAAAGCAAGATTGTTCCGCTCGATATTTCAAAAGCATTTGATAGAGTTTGACATCAGGCTCTTTCGCCGAAAAAGCGTGTTTATGGTATTGATGAGTCTCTTCTGCTAAGGATTAGAAATTACCTTTCGGGCCGTTCAATTCCAGTTGTTTTGGACGGTTTCAAGTCTGTTATTCACCAAATAAACGCTGGTCTTCCCCAGGGATCTGTTATATCATCGACACTTTTTCCCTTTTTTATAAATGATCTCCTTCGCTAATGACAGTACTCTTAGCAATTTATATTCGTTCCAAGACGCACGTCCATGCTCTTCGGCCGTAGAACTGGAACGGCAGCGTATGTTTAGCACATTAAATTCCGACCTTGAAAGCATAATTAAATGGGATATGAACAAAAGAGTGGAATTGAATGCTTCCAAAACACTATGCTTTCTATTGTCACTCAAGCCAACCATCAATATTCAGCCATTATCCTTGAATGGCGCTTGTGTCGATGAAACCGAAAGAATTTCTATCCTTGGTATGTGTGTTAATAAAACTCTTAGTTGGAATGACAACATTTTCGAGATCGTTAAGAACACTGCGAAATGTCTAGATTTTCTCAAACGATGCAAGAAATATTTCACCCCCTCTAATCTGGCTTCAATTTACAAGCCCTACATCCGTCTCTAGATTAAGTACAACGCTCATATCTGGTCTGGTACTCCCTGCATCTGATAGATAGAATACAAAAGCGAGCGATTAAAGTCAACAACAATATCGCCAAGTCGATCTCCTCTCTCTCTCTCTCTGTATCGTTATTTTAACGAACAATACTCAAGTGAGCTAGCCAGTTGCATTCCTCCTCTCTAAGAATTTAACCGCATTACACACCCGGAATGCTCTTCAGTTTACCTTCAAACCTGTCTTCGGACGCACATTCGAAGTAGCCGAATAACACGAATGTGGAATGCTCTTCCCAGCTCAACTTTTCCCATTCATTACAATCCACAAACTTTCAATCTTACAATACTCTATACTTTCGGCCAATGCTGGGTCATAACATTTAAGGGTAGACATAACCCCTAATGCACGGGTCACTTATAAAAAAAAACAGGTGAAAGAGACCTCGTCTTGCTGTTAAATCCAGACAGTGAATTTTATGGTATTTTAAACTGTGTTCAATGCGCTAATTGATTTTAAGAGGGACATTCGTAACCGAAGGTTAGAAAAATAAGCCAAGTTAGGAGCAATTTCGAGCTTTTTTCAGCTTTCTAGAGCTGTGCGTCTACAGATTTCATACCTTAGAGGAGTACAATATGATGAACGAATAATTCGTGCGCTTCAGGCCATAAAAGTCTTTAACAGGACAAAATAAACATATCTTAGGCCCCTCTGAAATCAGTCGGGTATGGAGGTTTTTAAGTAAATAACTATAATTTAGTTTTGCTGAGCCAATAAAACGGAATTTTATTGAGTAAGATTGAGTAAGAGGATCTTATATGAAAAGCGCTTTAGTTAACAATGATTCGTATGGATATATGATATGTACCATATTTGTTGCCAAGTATAGAAAATGCATTATTATAAGAAGAAATAAAAAGAGCCTGATTAGGGTCTGAGCTCGGAACAGTTCCCATGGAATAGTGTCCCAATATGATCTACTGACCAACAGTAAATCATTGGTCTCCGAGCGATTTAAGTAAGGATAGCAAACCGTATTCGTGAACGGAGGATAAATTATTAAAGCGTCTTTGATATATACGAATACTTTTATTATATCTAAAGCCTAAAAGGAATTTATGAGAAAGAGCAGCATTTGGGCAAATATTGGGGCTTATATAAGGAAATAACAAAAATTCCAAATTAGTTCTGTAACATCTAAAAACAAAGTATTCACGACACGATCCCAAGGACGAAACAGAATACAGGAACGCTATTGATTGCGGGTAAAAATCTAGCAAGTATGCATGTTAACATGTTCGAGAATCGACAAGAGAGAGCGAGTTTAAGCCGCACTTTTCACTCTATTCGAGGTAATCCCGACCCTGACGAAATTTTGGATCGGCGATCTGAGAATAACGTTTTCACCGGATTCGATAATGAGCTCCCGCGAAGCCTGTTCTCACTTAAAAATAAGAAATTAAAGAGGAACTCAATAATGCCCTGAATAATGTCCATTATTCGGCACATTGGTAAACGGTTGTCGTTCATCCCTTAATGCGGTAAGGCTTGCTAATCTTCGGTTAACTAGTTTACTAGTTTTCGTCAAGTTTGCTTCTGAGTCAAGTTTTTGAAAAAAAGTTGATTCCGGACAACCAGTTTGCTTTAGGCCGAGACATGGTACTATTCACGCTGTGTCAAAACTGGTTTCCGACATTTAATGAAGTAAGGCAATGCGTCAGTGTACGGGCGCTTGTCTGGTCAACTATGAATAGACCTTCGGCATAATACGGTTAGAAGGTCTGTTCTATTTGTTCACCAGACTGGGCGTGCCAAAACACCTGTTATACATGAATTATGTAATGACCATGGGAAAGAAGCTTGTCATTAAATGTGGCAGGGTTACTTCCAGCAAGGTCTTTGATATTAAAAGCATTTTCCATAAGAGAGTGGAGTTTAAAGATCACTTCCAAAAATCAGAAACGATACCGTTTACGACTCCTAAACCTAAAAGGACGTCAGAAGGAATTGACATACATTTACGGCAAGAGGATCAGTCGTTAGTGGTGAAAAACGTGGTTATACTCGTATATTTTGGCATAGATATGTAGATGCTTGTTTTGCTGGGGTTAGGAAGGCTCTCGGTCAAGATCTTATACTACGTGATCCCAATAAGGCATATCATCGCTTATGTTTGTCCTGTGTGGTTTAATGAAGCGCATCTTATATGGAACAGATTTGTGTGATTGAAAGGCAATATCTTAAGGCTGGTTTCGGTTTACACGGGACACCAACTAGAGATATCATGAGACTGCTCTCATAACACTCTCACGTTTGACAGTTTTAAGGAGCTCACCCGTTAAAGTAACGCTATGGAGAATCGGCAGCATGCTGACTTAATCAAATAACACACCGACTAGGGAAGTGCAATCTAGGATAGTAAAGCACAGCCAGTAAGACCCTCCTTAGCTTTTACGCTGGTTTAAGGGATCTTGTGATATAGGTGATCCCGACGACTGATTGAAACTTTTAGTCTTCTACCTTGAAAAGCTGGGGTAAGGAAGACTTATGCTAAGACTTTCCATCGTTCCATCTGATCGTACGCATATATCAAACTAAACTTGCCGAGTATCTATGAGTCTGTAACTTGGCTGTGTTATAAAGTACATTATTTTGAGCTCATAGAGACTGGGTTTAGAACCCTAGCGATTGTGGTTACTAATATCCCGGTAAAGCTTTGCAAAATTTAAGGTAGAAGACCTGGAATTGTAATTTGGCTTCCGGCGAGCCGATCCCATTTTGTTTAGCTTCGATGAGATCTCGGGTATGCAGAATGAGCATGACGGTGAAGATCAATCGCTGAAAGTAGCAATCAGGAAGGCGAACACTAGAGTTGAAACCCTCTAATAATAACCAAACAAAGAATAGGTTTGAAAAAAATGGATTAAGGTTTAAAAAAATCTTTCTAGAAACGTGATTACTAAATAAGTTTGGAAAAATAAAATTGGCCACACAATAAGATACCATAGTAATTAAGATGACAGCTTTTTTAAAATCATCATCCTTTAGCGAACTTTCGCATGAGGGTGAAAGAGCAGGTTTTAGGACCCGGAAATACTGTTTACCATTAAGCATATATGCTGAGTGATCTCAGCGCAAATTAAGACTAGGAAGACCCGATCCTCAAACACGAGATGTGAATGTTCAGCTTTTTAAATATCTATAATATTGCTGACTTGACCACCTTTGAAGCGATAAAAAGTTTCCCAATCAGTTCATAGTTTTAACTGACAGGCGACGAACATCCAACGAGATCGATCACCATATTCCGAAACCCCTTCAATTTGCATAAAGCCAACAGGGCCATGTGAAAAGCTCAAATCAGAAATTCTAAGTAGTAGTCAAGCACTCCAGCGTTAGAAGATGAGAAATACCACGACCCCAGTGAGTATCAGTTACTTATTCACCCACCGAAATTACTAGCCATAATAGGCCGGAGCCCGCCGGAACAATATCTTGTCACCTCACGGCATTGATTCAACTCCGCATGCTAATGTTTATTAGTTTTAACCTTGTCAACACCGACAAACAACAGAGAGCCTAACCTCCCATCTGACATGGTTTATTTGCTTAATCTCCACATTAACTCATCGTCAACATCAAATACAAGTAATATTCGGGAATTGTGTAAACCGATAAACTGGTAAATATTTACTTTAAAAATCCACCGACCTTCAGAATCTATTAAGAATGGAACGTTCGACGATAGAGCACGACAATCCAACGTTGTCTTCAGAACTCGTTAATGTCAACAACACATGACCTAGCATACGAAGAAATCATTCCGAAGACCACCAGCCCATTAATCGCTTATTCTAATTAAAGCTTCAAACCTACTGCCTCATTCTCGAACGCCACTTAAAACTCGACCCCCATGTTTGTCCACTTAATCGGAAAGGCGGATAGTACCAGTATAAACAATTCATGAATTAATTGAAGCCCAACGTTTGCCCGGCTCGAAGGGTAATTATGAAGTTTATCGAGGAAATGCCCTAAGCGAATGAGGAATATGATCTCTCAACTCCTGCCCACGCACTTGGAAGCGACTATTGTGTATGAATATTAGAAACCACTTTTGGGGTTTCGGGGAGTAAACAAACCATTTGAGGTTTGGATGAGATGTTAATCAAACATGCGAATAACGTGTTTCTGGGAGAATGGTAGCTGAATTCATGACTTCGGGGTGGAAGAAAGTTCTGATTCCGGCGTATGGTTTTGATTTCTAGAAGGTGCAGACGTAGTTATGGGATAGTAAAAATCTAATTAAATTTGATCGGTCTTCATTTGATTAACGTAATTCGGAGAGTGGAAGTCTAACATTAACCAAGTTTTCGAAGCAAAATTTTAGAAAATAGTCAAAAAAATTTAAATCCATTCCAAGCAAATTAATTATGGCAGTCTCTAAGAGATGCCACTAGGATTCGTTACCCCACCTTAGGTCAAGAAATGCTTTAAGGCTTGAAACGTGAAGATGAAAATGGTGGCTACGGTACTATTTATCGCACTTCGTTTATACATATACGTATGTACGAACATGAATGGGGGCTTTTCAGAGTAACGCCAATACGTGACTTATCGATACGATTTGTCTTTATACATTGTAAAGGGTGGTTTTTTAGAGGTTTAGTTTTTGAACTGGCAACACTCTTTCTACAGATTGTCAATTTGACAGTTGAAAGTTGATTTGTGGTTAGTACGTTTTGCCATTTTACGGCGAAAAGGTTAACGCCAGAACAACACATGCAAATTGTGCCAACGTATTTTGAAAAACATCGTTCGGTTCGTCAAACTTATCATGCTCTACGTCGACATAATCGTCCACCTGAGCAAGTTATTCGGAACACGATGAATCGTTTTCGACCCCGTACACTTTAGTGTATAATACACATTCCCAAAGGAGACAAACAGTGCGAGGAGGAGAAGTTATTGCCGTTGTGGAGCGCAGTGTTAAGCGGCATCCGAATAAGTCACAAGCTACTTTGTAGAAAATTTTATGGAAAGGCCGAAAATATGATTCAGCTTGTCCTCATTTTGAAAGCAAAATTTTGTTCTCCGATGACGCCTATTTAGAGTGGAGAAAATCCAGAAGCCTTTGTCGAGAAAACCTTACCACCATTAAAACTCACTTTCACCTTTAGATTACTTCCTTTGGGCGTAGTCTATGCCGATAAGCCAGAGGCATTGGATGATATGGAGGTCAACATTCGCTTTGTTATTGCTGATATGCGGCTCCTGTTGCTCAATAAAGTTGTCGAAAATTGAACTTGGAAAATTGTCTTGGCGTGCATGTGCCCAAAATCATATTTAAACAGTAATGGCCTAAAATTATCTACTAAATTAAGCTAATATCATAGACATTAACTTTATCTTCAAGTGTTTTATTTCATATTGAATTCTTATAGCTCTAAAAAAACACCCATAACTTCACAGCTAAGTAGGCATTTCGCAGTGCGCTTCTAGAAAGTCAAGAGCAATAAAGGAAATCTAAGAAATGAGGATATCATATGTTCTCCAGACACCTTCACTAGTCCATTCCAATGACAAGGAGACTACTTATAATATATTTGTCTCGTTTAATGAAGAGAGACCACTAAAGGGTTTTCCAAAAAGGACTTGACAACTTTTTTTTTTAAATAAAACGCAAACCATTTGAGATATTTCAAAAACTTTATTATCGGCTTGAAGTACAATCAAAACATTTATGAACGGAACTCGACTTCGTTCATATGGCCACCGCGAGCACGTTTGCAGTGGTCGATTCGTTGGACCCAATTTTCGATGACTCGGTCACACATTTCGGCCGAAACGGCCGCTATTTCGCGTTCAATGTTGGCTCTGAGTTCTTCCAACATCGTCGGCTTGTTGGCATAAACCAATGACTTAACGTAGCCCCAAAAGAAAATAGTCTAGAGGCGTTAAATCGCACAAACGAGGCGGCCAATCGACTGGCCCATTTCTTGAGATAACACGCCCATCAAACTTACTCTTCAATAAATCGATTGTAATCTGTGCTGTGTGGCTTGTGGCACCATCCTGTTGAAACCACATGTCGTCCAAGTCCATATCTTCCAATTCGGGCCAAAAATAATCGGTAATCATGGCGCGATAACGCTGGCCATTCACAGTAACGTGACGATCGTTATAGTCGACGAAAAAATATGGCCGCCGGCATGCAAACCGGACCAAACAGTTATTTATTGTGGATGAAGTGGTGATTCATGAAGCACATGTGGATTTTCACCACAATATAGTGGATTTTTCACAATAACGCATATTTTGCTTATTGACGAACCCATCGAGCCAAAAATGAACTACGTCACTGAAGATGATTTTGCGATGAAATTCATCATCTTGGCGCATCTTCTCCAGAGCCCAATCAGAGAACGTACGTCGCTTCAAATGGTCCATCGGCTTCAATTCTTGAGTCAGCTTGATCTTGTATGGGTGTAAACCAAGATCCTTACGCAAAATACGCCAAATTGTTGTCTGAGCGATGCCCAATTCTTGAGAACGCCGTGGAATTGACTGATTTGGATCGTTTTCTACGGACGCCTGAACGGCAGCGATATTTTTGACACTTCGACCAACCCATGGTCTCACTGACACGGCAACATCACACAACGAATATGTAGACTCCAATTTTTGCACTAAGTTTGTTATTGCCTGTGTACTAGGGCGAGAATTACGACCGAAAATTGGAGTTAACGCTATTAAAGTTGCGGTCACCGACTCCGAATTTCGGTAGAAAATTTTTATAATTTGCAGACGTTGCTCGTTCGTGTACATTACCATGATGCAAATGTTGAGTTTACTGAATAAATTGACAATGACAGTTCGATGATTAGTGAAAAGGTGCGTTCACAAATTAAATTCAAAGTTGTCAAGTCCCCATTGGAAACCCTGTATAATACAGGGCAAAGATATTCGGCACAGTCAGCCCTAAAGGTACCTCACCAAAAGCGAGTGAAGATGGGACAGTTACAGACCGAATGTTCTGTCGTGCCGTTCACTTCAACACTTGCATCACAGGGGTCGTCGGATTTGAGAGGATTCAATGAACGCCCATTCCAGAGAATCGACCACTATGCACCATCGTGAGACCGCTTAGCCAGACATGGCTCACTGGGAAACACCCACATCAATGACCAATGTTCTAAGGACCAACATTGTTCTCATCTACCAATGTTTCATCCACGCCGTGTTGTCGCCAAGTTACATTATCGGAAACCCATCCAATATCGATGAAAGGCAGCACGAGAATCATTTTATATTTTTGGACAGAGTTTCCTTGCTGCCAATACTTAATATCAGTCCATCTACGATTCACCCTGAAGTCGATCTAAAAACCCCACCCCAAGCTGAATAGGGCCCATTTGGCTCGTTCTCCCATATTCCATTCGATCCATAGATTTTAGTCTCCATATCGCTTATTGTCTTTAGAAAGTACTTGCTTTGATATAAATGTCATCCCACCAGCAACAATAAACTCAGAATCACACATCATCATTCCGAAGCTAAGAATTGGCACACTCTTCCATGAAGCAAAGGCCCGCCACAAATGCTTCCGCCAAAAGAAAATTCGGTGCCAAAAGAAAAGTCTTGTAGAACAAAGCAAGTACAAATAGCCTCCCCCCCCGCCCCCGCCCGCTCGTATAACCACTCATCTTCTTTTGATTGCTTTCCAAATTCTATACTCCATATTCCATTCATTTGTTACACTCCCCGTGGGAGTATATCATAGCCATCCTCCCACCATACAAATCACTCACATCTATCTATCTACTGCATGAATACAATACACTAATTGAAGATAGATTCGTGAATATGATATAGTATTCCCCAGTCTGGGAGTAAATTTACTGCGAAGTGCTGGAACGTGAAGCGTGTGTATCGTCGAAGACATAAATTCTCAAGTTTTCCTTTGAATTTTCGAACGTTCCCGATGAAGTGAAATCTTATTGCGAAATAAAACGATACCAAAGCAAAATTGGAATTAAATTTATATTCCCAAGTGAGGGCCTCGAGCAAGTGACATTTGGAGAAACTACGAGTTCACGGCTTGTCGCATGGATACGACGTCACGTTTTCATATCAAAATGCCACGACACACGCGTGTGTGTTTTGCGGTGAATTATTCAATTCAAATTACTGGCGTTCTGATTATTTCCAATTGATTTTATACCAGGAACTCGAGGTAAAGAATGCTTTTGACATATTAAACGACATGACCGCAGTCTTTACATAGAATACTTTGAAGGTTTCAAGTTCTCCGTAACATTTAGGAAATTGATAAATATACGAGTGCATATAAAAATTCGTTTTGTTTCCGGAGTACTCAGCCTCTATGTGAATTAGTAGATTAAACATCAATCTAGAATCCAGGAAGATACCCTAATCCCAATGGCCCAAAATAGGTTATATTTAAAGTTCTGATCACTTTGTGGACATTGGCACTAGAAATAAAAACTACGCCAGTTATAAGTCTGCTAATTCAACGCTTGCCTAGTTAAGACGTTTTCCCGAGCCTTGGAAGCCTTAACGACTAGTCCTAGCGTCGGCGGGAAGAGGATAATCCAAATGCAACATCTTACAATACCTATGCTCAATTTGAAAAATTCTTTAGCTAAGCACTGTAACTGTCTGGACGCAATAAACGCTACATTAACAAGAATACCGCCGTTATAGAGGGCAGGAGCTGGAAATGTACTTTTTCGTTATAACAAAAGGGATAGGAACGAAGGGACCGAAACACAGGACTATCCGCAAAATAATAAGCAGTCTTATGAAGAATCTGACAGCGTGCCACAAGATTCGCTCTTAGGTCCCTTGCTTTTTAATTAGAAGAGAGTGCCAATTATCAGTTTTGTAGATTCCAGACGGCAGTAATTGACGCAAAAATGTTTTCAGTAACAAGGCAATTGCATTTGTGCGTCGATGGTGCTAACCATTTTCTAATTCACCGATTATAATATGAGAGCAGTGTTTGTTAGAAATAGAAGAACTTGCGAAATGGTAACCTTGAAGTATAGGGTGAACCAAGTTTAGAAATGTTCGTTTAACTAGACACACATTTTTGAGATACCAACGCTGAGCTTTATTCGTATATGACAATTATGAATGAATGCAGGCGATCGTGCAAAGATCAGAATTATCGGTAACTTTTAAAGAATAAGTGCAATTTTAATATGGATAGTAAAGAGTGGGCTATCTAGTCCACTTATTTATTGCCACTGACAGCTGTTTCCCGCTCGAAATCTTGACAGAAAGTCAGTATCATACCTCCGCGGATGAGTCGCTTTATGCTTGAACAACGTTGGGAAATATTAAAAAGCTATTTCCAAAGTGAGTGCTGTGTAGCCCAAAAGTGCGTTTTTTTTAAAAGGTCGTCGTCGTACGGCGCGCGCACAGATGAGAATTGGCTGCTGTGGCCGAGAGTGTTAGACTCAATTCACGAACATCAACTCGCCGTCGATCTCAATAGCTCAACACTTCACGCACTAGACAAGATCCAATTGACTCAGCAATTTCGCTATCATCCGTTTCGTTATCGCTTCGCAGTTTGGGCCTTTAGACCAGCTTGAATTAGACAACGATTTTGGGTGAAAAATCATCTTTTCTGAGGAGGCGCGTTTTAATGTCGGAAAACCAGCACGATATTGTCGAGAAGCCAATGCACCCACAGAGAGTGATAGTTTTGTGCGGATTGTGGGTGGTGGCGTTGTTGGACCATTTTTCTTCGAAAATGAGGCTGGGAACAACGTATCGGTTAACGGCGGGCGTTATAGAGCCATGTTAACCGACTTTTTTCTCACTGAAATTGAAGACATGCACTTGGACGACTTCCGGTTGATGCGGGATGGCGCGCCACGCCACACAGCCCATGCCATAATCGATCTTTTGCGCACCAAATTCCCAAATCGTGTTATCAGACTTGGCGATGTCAGTTGGCCGCTTCGTACCCGCGATTTATTGCATTTGTTTATTTTATTGCATTTTTAAAAAAACATTGTATTTGGCCCACCTTAGGTCCACCGCTAGGTTTTTGGCATAGTCCATAGTCTTCAAATAATCTCACAGAAAGTTTAGCACGCAATAAATCGATTGTTTAAAAGTTTGTGGGGCGATAACGCCACCCTGGCAAACCAGAGATCGTCCAGACTTAATTTATTCATTTTTGGAAAATAGTAGTCGGTTAACATGCTGCAATAACGCTCTTCATTCACTGCAACCATCTCTCATTGTCGAAGGAGTATGGGCCAATGATGCTCTCAACCCATAATTCGCACCTCAGTTTTTCAGGTCCCATCGATCGAAAAATTTGGTTCGTCAGAAAATTTAAATTTTATGACAAATTGTGTTATAAAATTAAAGCAATTGGCGAAGTCGTAGATGATATAAGGCCTTAAATGGTTGTATAATTGGAATTTATGGCAATGTAACTAAAGACAACCTTTAAACTTTGACTTCAGCGACGAATTGTGGTGCCTGGATGGCTTCAAATATCTGCGTTAAAAGACTCTAATTGACATCTGACAGAGTGGCTCACTCTCAATAATACCACAACTTGTTCCAAAAAAGGTGAAAGTCAAAACGTTGTCATTTGGTCTCCGACTCCAAAAGTGCAATATGAATTGAATGTTACACTGTAGCTGGTACGAGGTTTGTTCAAAAAATATTGTGACTTTTAGAATGTCGTCAGCCGACTTCCGATTTTGGATTTTTGTTTTGTTATGTTGGTACATATGTTACCCCCTAACATATGTTGAAATTTACCGCCATTTTGGACATTTAGTTTGTTTTTCACAGATCAAGGTTAGACCACGTGCAGGGACGGGTTAAGAATATCCCTGCAGCGATACCTATCGCTTGTCGTAAAAGGCGACTAAACAAAGGTAAACAAAAATCACATCTAGGCAAATTAGAAAACACCAAGGTGAGCCTAGGGACACATATACCACCATTAAACTGCCCCACAAGTGTGCATGCAAATCAGTGGGTTGACACGACTGGAGATCACCGGTGTTGTAAGAGTAAGATCATTCAAAAAAAAAAAAAAAAAAATCTGGAGCATGCCGTGTCAAAAAGGAAGGGAAGAAAGAAAACGGTCAAACCGTAGCATTATGGAAAAGAACGCTAAAAGGAAAAGCACTACCCCGCCAGGCACTACTAATGGTCGTGATCCTGGGACGAGCAGCAATGCTCGGGTCAGAGCTATAGGATTTCCGGGGGATAGCAAAGTAATGCAACGGCGTAAGCCACATTTAAGAGTCGCGAGTTGGAACGTTGGAAGCATGAGTGGGCGCAGCTATGAGCTTGAAGAAATGATGGTTAGAAGGCGAGTAGACATCCTGTGCGTACAAGAGACGAAATGGCGAAACACCGGTAATCGGGCACGTTTCTTGGACGTTAAAACAAAAGCCTACAAGATGTTTTACTATGGATTGGAACAAGGAAAAAACGGAATCGCCATCATCTTTGCGGCAGAGTTACTTGGCAACGTCTTAACCATTTCAAAGTCCAGTGACCGTTTGATGGCTCTCAAATTGGTGATGCATGGTGAGGTGTGGAACATCGTAAGCGCATATGCCCCTCAAGTAGGATGCGAACAAAAAGAAAAAGATGCATTCTGGCTAGATTTCCACAACCTTGTCAAAATCATCCCAAAGGAAGAGCTTTTGTTTGTTGGGGGAGATTTAAACGGACATGTCGGGAGGACAAGCGAAGACTATGAAGGCTACCACGGAGGGCTGGGATACGGCACCAGGAACTCTTCAGGTGAAGATATCCTAAACATGTGCAAGTCGTACGGTCTTATAGTGCTAAATACCATGTTCGTCAAACAAAGCCGGCACCTGATCACTTATAGCAGCGGCGGAAATGAAACTCAAATAGACTATCATTTGGTATCCAGTTTCATGAAGCCACGAGCTAAAGATTGCAAAGTGATCCTGGGAGACGCGATCGCCCCTCAACACCGTCTCCTCCTGACTGAATTTTTTATGGATGCGAGAAAGAAGTCAAAGCAGCAAACGAAGGTGTCTGAGAGAATCAAGTGGTATAAGCTGGATAAAGGAAAAGGCGAAGCTTTTATCGCCAACATGGAAAACTACCTCTCTTCCATTATCGATGAGGTCGGTAATGAGGAGTGCAGAGCACAAGACATGTGGGATTCCCTACAACAATCTGGCCTGGAGAAAGCCAAATCACTGCTCGGAACATCTAAAGGCCCCTGCCAACACGCAAAAGAAACCTGGTGGTGGACAGACGAAGCCAAAGCAGTGATACACGAAAAGAAAATGGCTTTCCAAGCTTGGTCAAAGTGCTCTTCTACTAATAGAGAGGAAAAACCTCGCCGTGAAAAGGTATATAGATGTTGCAAAGGTATCGCGAAGAAAAAATGCGCCGAATTCAAAGCGAAAAGCATGGAAGGCCTCTATCAGGAGTTGGAAGAAATATCGTCTTCCGCGTCTGACAGAAACCAGGCTACCCAGGAGCTTCGACAAAACAATTTGAACAAAGGAGCAAATATCTTTAAGATAGCCGCCCAGAGAAGAAGAAATGCTCAGGAGATTCGTTTCCCAAAGTTTATTAACAATGCTGAAGGCCAACTCCTTATGGAAGACGAAAAAATTCTCCACAGATGGCGACAGTATTGCGAGGAACTTCTGAACGAACAGTTTCCCCGAGTGTACTTTCCAAGAGCCGCCCCGAATCATGCCGAAATATCCGACATCACAGTCGAAGAAGTTCGGTACGCGGTTAAAAACTCCAAGAAAAGAAAAGCTGTTGGGCCGGACGGGATACCCTCTGAGTTCTGGAAAAAGATGGGAGACATCGGGTCTAGATGGCTCATGGTTCTTATCTCCAAACTTATGAGAGGCGACACTATGCCTAATCAATGGAGGGAAAGCTATCTTCTTCCATTGCACAAAGGAAAGGGTGATACGCGAAATTGTGATAACTACCGTTCTGTCAAGCTGATGTCGCACACCATGAAGATCGTTGAACGGGTATTAGATAGCCGACTGCGGAAAATAATACGACTATCTGATGACCAGTGCGGGTTTGTCTCGGGTAAATCAACAACAGATGCAATCCAAAGTATAAGGATCATGATGGAAAAGCATCGTGATTCTTCAAAGGACTTGCATATGGTGTTGGTTGATTTCAAAAAGGCCTTTGACCGGCAACCAAGAGATCTTTTATGGGTAGCGCTAAGACAAAAAGGAGTTCCAGAAACCTACGTGCGAGTGATTATGGACATGTACGAGAGAGCAACGACAAGAGTAAGATGCACCGCAGGAGTCACCGAAGAGTTCGCAATCAAAGTCGGTGTACACCAAGGGAGCGTCCTCAGCCCACTGCTTTTTATAGCAGTCCTTGATTGCTTGCTTGAAGGAAAAGTGACGGACCCCAATGTGCACCAGCTATTCTTTGCTGACGATGGGGCAATTATAAGTGATGATCAGGCGTCCCTACAACGAGCACTTGATGTGTGGGTGGAAATTTTTGAGGGACACGGGTATCGTATTAGTTCAAAGAAGACAGAGTATCTGTGCTGCCCGTTCTCTGACCCTCATCAGCCTATTCCAGACATTTACTTGAATGGAAGAGTGCTTCCCAAGTGTGAAAAGTTTAAATATCTGGGATCTATGATTAATAGAGAAGCAACTTGTGATGACGACATCAAACATCGCGTAAGCGTAGGGTGGATGAAGTGGCGGGAAAACTCCGCCATCTTCTGTGATCGAAAAATGCCCCCTAAGCTGAAAGGAAGGCTCTACACTTCAGTTATACGTCCGGCGCTCACATACGGTTCACAATGCTGGACAATGCACAAAAAGTATGAGAGCAAATTAACGGCAACTGAGATGAAGATGCTTCGCATGACAGCGGGAGTAACAAAGCGTGACAGAATTAGCAGTTCAAAGATCCGAGGAAGCCTCCACGTAAAAGAAACCATCACAAGAAAGATAGAGCGCGACCGACTCAGTTGGTATTGCCATGTTCAAAGGAGAGATCCTTTGAACCCCGTCCAAAAGGCGATATCAATCAACGTTCCAATTTCAACACGCAAAAAAGGCAGGCCGAAAAACAATTGGTGCAAACAAATGCAAAAACACCAGCATTTGATTGGCCTCAGCGATGAAGTAATCCCAAACCGGGAAGCCTGCCGCTACTTTCTGAGGTCAAACCGGCGGACCCCACAAGCGGACCAGTAGGAATGCAGTTAAGTGGGAAGGTTATGGTCCTACACTTCTGACCATAACGACGCCGGGATAAAAAGGAAAAGAAGATCAAGGTTAGACGAGTTTTGTTGAACTTGAAGAGAATTCGAGTCCACTCTGAGCAAAAAAAAAAAAATATAAGCAGTACAAGCCCTTCACAGGATGTGAGACTCGTCGGATTACTATGTATCACAGAAGTTGCTGAGGATATTGGCATATCGGTTGGTTCATTTTATAATTTTTTTTTTACATGCTAGTTGAATCCGGATTGAACTAGGATCGAAATGCATGTAAACGCGGGTCGAGTTGAAATAGAGTTGACTTGACTCGATCCAGCTAGCTATGTGAACTCATACACCGTATTCAATGGACTTTTGTTTCGCTTGTCATTTCAGCTTGCCGCTTACTAACTATCAAAGTAAAATGTCCGTATATACACACTATCTGCCACTTCAACTACGTTTGACTCCTTCGATCTTTCGACTACGTTGCGGAAAAACCTGGGTCGAAATTTCAACTCAGTTTGGACTCGATCTTTCGACTACGCATGTAAACGGGGTAAGTGATTACTGGTGACGAAACAGTGGTATATGGGTATGACGTTGAAACCAATGGAAGGAACCAGACGAGTCAAGACCGAAAAAAGCATACTATGTATATTCGGTCAAATGCGAAAGTTGTGCTCACTGTTATCTTCCATTACTATGGTGTGGTTGATCATTAGTATTTGCCTGAAGGCCATACTTCAATCGCTTGTCTTAAGTCAATATGAAATATTACCTTGAACTATTTAACCGTTTGCGTGAAGCAATGCAAAAAAAAACGTTTGAAGTTGTGAACAAAAATCATGGCTGTTGCATCATGACTATTCTTACTCATCGTTGCTTGTGCGTAGTTTTTTGGCTAGTATCAGCACCGTAATCATAACTCATACACTGTATTTAATGGACTTGGCCCCTTGCGATTTTCCCAAAACTGAAAGGATCCACGATTAGGCAGATACGCATCGCTTCAGAAGCTCAAAACCACATCAAAAAGCGCATATCAGAGGTTCTTCGAGGATAGGAAAAAAGCTCTGGCGAAATTGTATTACATCTGAAGGGGATTATTTTGATGGGGACAAACTATTGTAGTTAGTTTAAAAAGTCACCTTATTTAATGAACGAACCATCGTAGACGGTGCAATTAATAAATTTAACTATTTGCCAAAGCGCAATCATCAGAGGACGGTATATATGTACCTATCGCCAAGATGACAGCTTAATGTTAGTTTAAAGTGACGACGAAGTTGAAAAGAGCTGCCCAAAATGAGTCGAAAACTAACGCGTCATTTAAGAAAAGTCGCGTGCACGGTCCAGCAATTTCGAGGAAAGAAGAAATTTACTAAACCAACTTTGCCTTCAATTTTTTTTTTGTTTTAATTTTCATTCGTAAGTGCTGTTTCAACCTTTATCTTTCTGGATTAAAATAGAAAAAAAAGTTCAAAGAATTCTAACAGGGAAAAAAGTCCCCCATAGCTCGTTCATAACTCCAGCATTTCTAATTATTTTTTGGGTTTCTTTTTGCCATTTTTTGTTCAGGGATTTTAAATTCACAGAACGGATTTACGCAAAGAATATGTGAACATTTATTTTGGCATTAATACCTCCTCACAAAATTATTCGCATAAAAATATAAATAAGAACAAATACATAAGATTAAGTAAGAGGGTCGCACATTAGTACCGCATCAATAGCGGCTTTTAGACCTTTTAGCCATATTTTGATATTTTTTTTGCAGAATCTTGGCTCAAAAGTCCACATTCGCGTTGTAGAGATTCTTTAAGAAAGGCTTTGCTGCTGGTAGCGCGATTTCGAATGTTTTTTTCAAACTCGGTCGGAACTACTGTTGAATTACTGTGGAGGCGTTTTGAAATACGATCAAGCATTAAAAAGCAGCCACATTTTGACATTGTGAGCAGTGTGCTTTGGGTCGTTGTCTTGTTAAAACACATAGTTTGACCTTAGACTCATTCTCGTGGCGCTTTGCTGGAGATTTTTTTAGAATATTGAGGTAGTCCTATGGGTTCATTCTATAGTCAATAAATTACATTTATTAAGCTCGCTCACAGACATACTCGTACACCCCCACATCATAATATTACCACCGCCATATTCCAGCTTGCAGATTCGCTTCTTTCAACTCAGTATTTGGGTTTTATTATTGCCAAACAACTTAACTTGTTTCGTCACTAAAACGAATGGTGTTCCAAAAGACCCTTGTCAAAATACTCTTTGGTGAATGCGTCTTGTTTTCGTTAACTTTGAAAATAAGTGGTTTGCGACGTTCAAGTTTACCTATAAAATTGTTTGGCTTTAAAAAGCGTGATTTTTCAATGATTCTAGACATCACTGCGGTCAATAATTTTACTGGCGTCTTGGAGATTTGGTTGATTTACTTAACAATACGCCTCTCATTAACCTCAAATTTGTTTTTCGACCCCTACCTTTCATATTTTTTTAAGCAGCCGTCATTTCTGAATTTATTGGACAACATCTCTAATTACGGTAGAGGAGTTTCCGACTAGTCCACCAGAATCTCGATAGATACCTCCGCAAATAAACTTCAAAACGAGCTTTTGCTCTTCTAAAAAAGTTTCCTATTTTTTTCGTTTTCTTTATTTTACCTATATTTTTTCAGACATAACCTGCTTGTTGCCTCAATCACAACATTTAACAGAATAGGAGGATTGCACAACGTTTGAGCTTGTGCAGATGCTTTTCTTGCCATATTCAGAGAAGTTGTAAAAAAACTACCCTTAGGAATGATTGCATTAGTTTGAAACATGAAAATGATTTTCAAATATATTGAATGTTTGAAAAGGTGACTGCGCCATACTTTGCGTACCGGGGCAAGAAACTCCATTTCCGAAATAGTTTTCAGTTCACGCAGTGATTCAAATTGAATCTCTTCTATGGACTGAAAGCGGTGTCCCTAGAGGTGTCTTTTAATTAATTGAATATTGAACGTCTGAAGCTTGTACGATGTGTCAACAACATCAACAGGCTTTGTAACGGACGATTTCTGAGTATTAAAACTTTGATTTTTGGCCTTCTTAGAATTCTTCTTAGAATTCTTTGCACCACATGTTTTTTTCGACATTGTCAGTTCACTAAGGGCTCTCTGTTTCCTAAATTTAGAAAACAAAATTTAATGCAATTTTTTGCCCAAAAAAATCTGACATTGTATAGATCTTCGAATTCACTTTGGTTGTTCAAAAAATCTAAGCAAAATCAATGAAGACAACGACATAAAATTTGGCACAAATGTCGATAACAGTACTACCAACATATTTAAAAAAAAAAAACTGCGAATCAATATACCCGCAAAGCTTAAAGGGAAGTCACCTTTGGATTTGAGCACAGTAGTACATTTTTTAAGATACCATACTCGCATGAAATCAGACGAGTGTATGGTTAGCGACGGACTTCACCAGGTAAGTATTGCGTGATTTTTGATAAGCTTCATTGACCAACACTTCCGCCCATATCTCAGGCAACTTTTTAATGCCGTTACTAAAAGAAATGTTAACTTTGACGACAACAAAAACAGCCCAAAAGCCTCATAGACATCAACCTGAGATATAAATTTTTTCCATCTTCGGAACAAGTGGATATCTAAAAATGCTCAATCTGGAGAATAAGGCGGCCCTAGCTGTATGGGACCGAGTGCTATCCTGATGGAATAGAACACCTTTTCGATTTACTGAACCTGACCGTATCTGCACTAGTGCCGACTTAAATCTGTACAGCAATTGACAATACGAGGGTGGTCCGATAAGTACTTAGCCTACAAAAGAAAAACAAACATTTTGGAGAAATAGCGATTTATTTTTCAATATAGTCTCCTTTTAGCTCAATACACTTGACCCAGCGATACTCCAACTTCTTTAACCCGTCTGAAAAATACGTTTTCGGCCCCGACGTGCGACCACGTTGAAACTCGTTAAACCAATTTTTGGTCGCCATCGAAGGAGAAGAGTCACCGTACACAGCATCCAAACGCTCTTTGATTTCGCTGCGCGATTTTCCTTCCAAAAACAAGAATCGAATCACCGACCGATATTGCTCTTTTTTCTAAAATCCGCGGACACTCCCGCTTCCACACGCGGTCAAAACAAAACTACGAGTTCGATCCGGCTGAAATTCGACAGTAGCCGTCTACTAGAATGTACTACACGATAGTACGTTGCTCTTGCGATACTGGCTGGCGCCATCTGGCGGTGAGGTTAAGTACTTATCGGACCACCTTCGTAGACTTTCGCGGTGATAGGCTGGTTGCTGAAGCAACAGCCCAAAATGGCTTATTCTCTCAGCATACACTTACTAGCACCTTGAGTGGGTGAAGTCTATTTCTGGGATGTTGTGCAGGTCGCTCTTCTGACTGTGGTGACGTTTAATGTTATTATAAAGTATGCATTTCTCATCTCCAGTAATGATCCGGTTCAAAAAAGGTTCTTGAGTGTGACGTTACAGAAGCGCAAAGCAAGCTTCGGTTCTTTGCTGAAGATTATTTTGCCATAGGTGGTGTGATGCCCATTTTCTTAACTCTATGACTTTTCCATTTTTGGTTAAGTGTCGGTGGATGGTCATAAGGTTTACGTTGAATTCGCTTACTAGGTCCCTTACTGTAACAGTGAAAGCTCATCGTCTAGCTTGTCTGAGGTCTATCTTTAAGGTCAAAATTGCCGTTTCTAAACTTTGCAAACAACCCCTTCATAGATATTTTGGATTTCTCTAATAACTTCACTTGTCGCTCTTTTTTACTATCATTCTGGAATATCATGCCTATAGATACAATCCAGGACCCGACCCATATTTTGCAATTCTCATATAAAGTAAGCTTCTGCAGGCCACAAGCCATCGATCGAAATAAGTGATAATCAGAAGAAGTGATGTCTGGAAAATATGGAAGGTTGGGTAGAATCTGATTACCAATTATGTATAATATGATAACCACCCCACTCGTTTTGCTTTTGATTGCATTCCCAGCCCCCTCGATCTGGCCCTAGTATCAGATCCTTCATCTGTTCTTTTCTTTGACCAATTACCTCTTGGTTGTATTCCTGATCATGAACTCATTTTCTGTACTTACAATATTCACTTCAACTATTCAGGTGCCCCTTTGCCCAAAACGTATAATGATTATAAGTCAGTAAATCTTGCCGGCCTTCAATTTGCGGCTTTATCTGCTCCATGGAGTAACTGTCATCTTAGTAATGACCCTAATGTTAAGCTAAATCACTTTCAATAGATAATTGCTGGATTATTTCATGAATTTGTACCTACCAAAACAGACAATATCCAAAATAACCAGCAGAAGTCATGAATGCCATCAAAGGGCGCAATAGACTTTGTAATAAATGGAAACGTAAACCCTCAAATTCTAATTGGTTTGCAACTATGCGTAACCGCTCGTAATGCAAAAAGAAACTTATTCGCTTCTAAGTTAGGCACTTCGTTTCCCTCAAACAAGCTCTGAAATAATCTTCGACAAATAGGTATCTCGGGTAATAAAAATAATTCTAAATGTGAATTTTAGCCAGATTCTTTCTTGATAATATTTCTGGGTAAAATAATTTCAATTTTACCGAAGACTCTATTCAATCCAGGATAAGAAACTTCGAATTAGAAACCGTCAGTGCAATTGAAGTTATAAATTGTATCAGGACCATACGATTTCTAAAGCTGATATGCCTTATCTGAACCATTGTATCACTACTTCCGCCTTTCTCAAACTCTGGAAAATTCCTCGTGTGGTTCCTGTTGGCCAAACAGCAAATCCAACCACTGCCTCTGATTTTAGACCGATAAACATCTTACCATGTCTGTCGAAAGTCTTCGAGAAATTAATAGCTAAAGAGCTTCAAAAACATATTTCAAACAATAACCTTCTCTTCGTAGGACAGTCTGGTTTTAGAAGACATTAGACAGGAGTTTGATAGAGGAAACGTAACTCTTCTCTGACTAGGTAACCACCTTTTGACAAGGTAAACCACACAGTCCTTTCCTGGAAGTTGAAACAATTTTTCTCTTTAAGTGAAAATGCAGTGAGACTTATAAGTAGTTTTTTGTCTGATAGATTACAGAGAGTCGTCACTTGCGACTCCTCCTCAGCACTTCTTACTGTTACGCAGGGTGTCCCACAAGCCTCAGTCTTAGGTCCAATCCTTTTTTGCATGTTTGTTCATGACCTGCCTGTCTGTAGACATTCTATTGTTCGCCTATATGCCAACGATATCTTATTGTATTTATCCAAGCCTATGAACGCTACCACTGGGCTAGTTATCGAACCAAATCTCGATCTTGCTAATATTTACAATTAGTCTGTAATTAGTGGATTGCTCCTGAATCCGAGGAGGTCGCAGGCAATTCCAATTTCAAATGGAATAATACATTTCAACTCTCTGTTCAGTCGAAAATGTAACTACGGAGAAATATCTTTAGATAAAAGAGGGCTATGTCTCGCGAGATGGAAATACAAGTAATTCGCGAATCAATAAGTCGTATCATCAGAAATGACTTACATAGGAATTGGTGCCAACTAACGTTGTTCAGGGCAACCACTCACGACAGAAGTTAAAAGGAGTAGTCTAAAAATAAAAAACCCTACGTGGATGCAAAACAGCTTTTGCTGTATATAGGTATAAAAATCTGACGAACAACATTTATGAAAATTGCTATGTTTAAGGCTCGTATGAGGCCAAAACGCTGACATTTTTAATACTAAGTTAGTAACGGATAAACGGAGAAAAATTATTGGTTGTTAAAAAGCTGTGAAGGCTTAAACGCCTCGTTGACATTTGAAGAGAGACGATTCGCGTTGCTGCTAGTTGCCAAATGCGTATGATTGAAGAGATTAGCGGTCATATATAGAAACAAGTCATCATATAATGGAGAAGTGACATCAAAGCACGAAAGCACCTTTAAAGAAATCAACATTCTAGTCCCCATCCCTGTCTCTCTTAATGGGAGGCATAATCAAAAGAGCAAAGTGCGATGAACATGTGCGTCTGACTTGGCTGTAATCCTTGATAACTCGTTATGATAATATTAAAACAAAGCTATTTCATTGTACCCTCATAAATAATAGAACGAATGCTCCTGGCTTTCATCAAAATTCATTTCATGTCTTTTTGGACTGCAGCCAAATCCAGAGCAACTATTAATGTCAATATCAAGATTGACAGCCTTCACAAACTATCCATTCGCTTCCTGTTTGAGAAATAACAGATGGGTCTTTATTCCAAGACAAACACACCTGTTCTTCGTGGAAAGGCACAATTGTAACAATAACAATAGAACGAACTTTATCCGAGCTAAAAAAATATATTTTGAAAGAAAGAAAATGTTGTCAATAAAGCAAAAATAAAAATAAAAAATAAACAATTCTGGTTCAAGGTTCATTTCAATTGAAAAGTGTTTTCGAATACGTTGAAAACGATCTGTTGTTCATCTGAGTCATTTCGAAAATTGAAAACAATTTCCTCAACAAATAACATAACCAAAAAAAAAAATAAATAAAATTTATTAATTTTTTTTCTGTGTGTACATACAGCTTCGAATATAGCCGAGTAGTGGCCAAGAGAACATAAAAAATGTCAAATTATATAAAAACAAACGACTTTTCTAAGTCTTTTACTGGCACCTTCAAGTTTCAAGAATACATAAACAAATAACAACATAAAACTTTCGAGTTAATACAAAAACCATTAAATTAGCTTGGAAGCTTTTGCAGTCCTCTGGAGGTCGCAGACAGGCACCAGACATGTATACCTTCAAGATGTTTTGTACCCTGTTGAGGAAAAACATCGCGAAATGCCGGTTATTTGGCTATTGCGGTAAATCAAAAGTCGTTAGAGTCTCCCTACGGAAGGGATAATCCTCCTTGAGTTGTCATTTTCAAAATATAAGCTTGGAGATTAGTATTGGAATACAAGATCTGCCAAATGACTACAGTGGTTATGCCTAAAAAAGTCGCACTCTTGATGAATTTTTTTCGGCGGCCAATTGAATGCTCTATTTTGAGAAATCACATGTCTAGAGCCATTGTTTCACCAACTGCGTGGCATGTGGGCTCTGCTATAAATAAGCGTCACGTCACACCAATTCCAGGCAAAAAAGTCAGTCAATATTGTTTGGTAACGTTGAAACCGTCACACAATTTTCGCAAAAAAAAAAAGATGACCCAGCGACACTGACAGCTTAAAAGCTGCACCAAACCATCACTTGTCACATAAAATCGAAAATTTAATTGTTTGGGGGCTTTCAACCTCAGTACTAGATAGAGCCGAAACTGTCTCTAATTACTTTCATCTTTTAGAATTGAATGCTTCATTAAGTAACCTCCCTAGCGCTCGAGAGGGAGCGCCGTGGCGCAGTGGGTAGTGTGTCAGCCGCTGACGCAAGATGAGCGAGTTCGGATCCCGATAACACCAACGCCATCGAATGATTATTTCGCGGCGTCCCTCCTCGGCGGGGTACTGGCAAAACCCCCCGTTGTATACTTGCCATGAAAAAGCTTCTCGGCTCTCGCCGTTCGGAATCGGCATCAAGCTTTAGGTTCCGTTCACTTATGTGAAAAAACAAATCGCACACAACATAAGTGAGTAAAAAGAAGCTTGGCTCTGGCTCCACATGAGCTCCAACGCCATCTAAGGTGTCTGTCTGGCAGTACAATGGACCAGTATTTGTGTCTGAGTGCTCCCACAGATCAGATAGCAGAAACCTCCAACAAAAAAAAAAAAAAAAAAAAAAAAAACCTCCTAGGAATGTGTCAGGAAAATGTTTGGATTGCATTTATGGTCGTCTAACATACTTCCCAGCAAACTCCTGCAAAATGTACGTCTTTGACTTAAACATCACTAATTAACAGAGCTGATAAACAAATCACTCGTCTTTATGAGTTGTGGAATAAGACCGTCAGGAAGCCGCGCCGTAGATGGGAGGAAAATATAAGGATGGATTTTGAAGAGATGGGACAAAACATCGAAACATGGAAAGAAACTCATGACAGGGAGGCTTGGGGAAGGTGGTCAACGGGGCTCTGAACTTTCGAGTTCTAAATGCTGCGTATGCGGATGACATTTTGACGTAATGGGACAATTACGATGAACGAGGGTAAACCAAATATATGCTGTCATCCAAAAAACACCGACGTCTTGGCCAGAACGTCACAATTGACGGCTACTAATTTGAAGTGGTCAAGTATTTCGTCTCCCTTGGCTCGTTAGTGTCCAGCGCCAACCAGCCCAGCGCTGAGATCAAACGCAAAACCGCTGCTTCTTTGGGCTCAAGAGAAGTAGATGCCTCTCTCGAAAAACCAAGATAGCACTAAATAAATCACTGATTGTCCCGGTCCTCCTTTACGGCACAGAGGCCTGGACTTTAACGAAAACGGATGAGGATGTTCTTTGTCGCTTCAAGAGCAAAATTCTGCGTTCAATCTGTGGTCCAGTTTATATAAACGGAGAGTGGAGAAAATACAACGACGAGCTGTACTGGCTGTACAGTAACATCGGCCTAGTACGACGTCTCCGGATCCAATGTCTAAGATGGGTAGGCCATGTAGAGCGAATGGACAGTACAGTTCTGGTCCGAAGACTCCGAAGGTGGCGCACGCAGGTGGAAGAGGACCTTAACAAACTGGGAATGCGGCACTGGAAACAACTGGCAAAAAATTGTACATCGAATTGTAGCGCCATCTAAGAAGATGAAGGAAGATAGTGAGCAATATTTTGAACCTACCTTCTTGTACTAAAATTCCCACTGCAATTCGGGGCAATGGTTGTGTAGTTTCTAACAGTCTGACTCTTTTAACAGCTTCTGTACTTCGATTGCTAAATATTTATCCTCACAACCACCTACATATGTATACCAAGGTGCCTGATTCCTTTAACATCAAAGAGTATGTACTAACAAATAGTTTTGTCTTTGACCCAAAGTAGCTTTGGAAGTCTTGAACGCTACTAGTGCTCTTAGAATATGGCAACGATGGTTTCGATTGTATCCAAAATCCTGTTTGCAAACATATCGACTGTTTTTGTCCCAAAAGCTCAAACTTACACCCAGTATTAAAAAAAGGTATAGCAGAACATATGGGTAACTACAGGGCAATTTCATAACTACAAAAAAATCATAAAGGATAAATAGTACGGCTAGAAAGTCCTCTTCAGAAGATGTCCGTTTTGATTTCTGCCCTCGTATTTTCTCTAATCTTGATGGCAAAAAGTTTGTTGCAGGCTTATTTGCAAATATTACAAAATCATTTACCATGACCAACCACAATAAATACAGTCTTGTTGAGGAAATTTTGTGCTGAATTGGTCCAGGTAAACATACAAATAGATTCCGAAGAGTATAGATCGGGGAGAAAATCGCTGATTACTAATGGGTGATTGGAATTCTGGGAGTACCTCAGGGTTCTGTACTGGGACCCATTCTTTTTCCTACTTTTGGTAGCTTTTCTAATTGCAGTGATAAGTGTTTTCTAATTGAAAAAGTGGATGAGTTTAAGAACATGGGTCTTATTATCGATGTTCGGATGAACTTTGCTAATCTAATGGAGTCTCTGAGGACGTATTTTCGCTGCACCCTCAGAATCTTTATATATGTACTTGGATAAGGTTTATTCGAAAAAAAAATTTAATATGGGGTATATTCCATTCGAAGCTATAATATCGTATTACGTGCTAGGGCGGCGTATAATATGTGATTTTAAGCGCTTAAAAAACACGGGCCAATGATTTTTCCGGACCTACTGGCAACGTCGCTCATTGGACCAAACACGGAAGTTTTGTTTATTAACCAGAACCATTAAATCAGGTGTGGGCTTCGTTGTTGAAGATAAAAAAGCGATTCTTCCTGCAATTTTTCTTAGACTCACTCAGAGACATTTTGACGCTGCGACAAGTCGTTCGGCCGTTTCTTGCAAGCTCTGTATTTGGTTATGTTTTAGTCCAAGATTCTTGCGTAAAATCTTCCACGTAGTCCAGTAACACAATCACAATTGCTGCGAACGGGGACGAATAGGCAAGTCACGTTCGGATATAGCAGCAATATTTTCCTCTGTACACGATTTTCACATCACGCATTTTGATAATTAATTGCAATATTTTGTAGGCGTTGTTTGGTGTAAGTTTTTCCATGATGAAATGGCAACGATAAGTGAGCTTGCATGACTTTGACACATGTAACGAGTCACACGCGAGCTGTCAAAAATAGGACAAACTGTCAGCCTCTGTTTATTCTGTAGAAAAATGTATTGAGATGTACTCGTATTGTATCGTCGTCATCCCAGCTGTCTACTGTTTCGTGTGGTCCACCTGATAAATCATGTAGGGGATCGATTCAACGTTTTAAGAATGATGATTTCAGTGTTGAAGGAAATTCTCGCTCTGGACAACCAAAAAAATTCGAAGACAAAGAATTGGAGGCATTACTCTATGAAGATCCGAGTCAAACGCAGATGGAGCTTGGGAGCTAGGGAGTAACTCAGCAAGCAGTTTCTATACGATTGAATGATTTAGAAGTAAGGCAATTTGGGTTCCTCATGAATTGTAATCGAGAGATGTTGAAAGGCGATTCTCACTTGCGAGCAGCTGGATCAAAGGCAAAAAAGAAAGGATTTTTTTTACATCGGATTGTGTATGGGGTTGAGAAATGAATATTCCATGATAATCCATTTCCATGGACCTCAACATTAACACCAAAGCAAAGTTTGAGTTCATACCCCATGCTGTTTATCTGGTGGGATCAAAAGGGTGTCGTGTACTATGAGGTACTGAAACTTGGCGAATATATTACGGGAGATCGGTACAGGTTACAACTGATTCGCTTGAGCCGTGAAACAGGTTCGACAAAATTATTTTGGACGACAAGGTCGTAACGACAAACGTCGTAAGAAAAATTTTGGAAACGCTCAAGTGGAATGTTCTACCGCACCCGGCGCATTCTTCGGAACTTGCCTCTTCTGATTGCTGGTTATTCCGACATATGTAGCACGATTTGGCAGGTCACCGGTTTACTTTTTCCACACAACTTGGAAGTTGGGGCTCTGAGCTTCCGAGCCACCTTGTGGGCATTTTTATAGTACAATCTGGCCCAGTTCTAATTCCCAGCCAGTCTTTCTCAGTTATAAAAATTGCCGAATTCATATATAATCTAATATTTTATTAGCAACAATGTTCGCAGGTATTAGTCGAATATATGCTGTTCAACAATAACGCTTGGTTTAAAAAAAACTCTTTTTTGGATGACCTTTGAATGACATACATCAACATTAACCTACATATGTATAGCTTCTAAATAGTTCTAGATATTAATATTTTGTAGATCAACCTTTTCGAGCTATAACTGTTTTACATCATTAAGCCATGGAGAGTGAACAACGTGTTTAAAGTAGTTAAGTGGTAAGCCGCACCACGCATTTCGAACAACTTATCAAAATGTCTTGCTTGACTTCGGTAGTCGGGGTATGTCTGACATACTACTGAGAGCCAACACCACAAAAAGAAAAGGAAGAAAATGTTGGACTCGTCAATCCACAAAATATTTCACCATTTGGAAGCTAGCCAATTATCGTGTTTTTTTGCGAATGCAAGACGCCTTTCCACGTTTTATTTGACAGCGATGGCATTTTCCGCGAACTGATAAATTGTGTCTCAGCAGTCGCCGGTGTACCGTCAAGCAGTTGCATTCAATTCCTTTAACGGATGATTTTTGCTTAGGACAATAATCCTGTAACCACCTTGATTATTGGTCTTACGTTAATATTTGTTCCGTTGTTGCCTAAAAATGAGCACTCCTTATGTGAGAAGTGGAATGTTATCTGCGGCGCATTTTATGTAGGTTATTACTGTTTCAGTGAAATGAGAGGATCCAAATAAGTCCATAACACTATCATATCTACGATAAAGTGAGGCTGCTTTAAAAGCGCTCGCGTTAATCAATGATGAAATATTAAAAAACTAGTGCTTGCCGTTCTCCTATTTTAATGTTCTTTTTTTAGAATTGGGTTCGCGTCTGGCGCGTGTTTAATCAGTTTGAGAATGCGGACAAGAAAAAAATGATTAAGCAACCTTGAAAATATTCCAATGACCTGAGAGACGATAAATATCGAATTTACTCATATTTCTATTTAAAAAAAAAATTGCGTATGTTCTAATTAAATTTTAAAGATTTCAGGCATGTAAACGAAGTAATGCATGAATTGGGATGTAATTTATAAAAAGTATCTAGCATGTAAGCGTTTGTAATTAAAACAAACAATAAGGTCCAAAGTGCAGACGAAAAATAGAATCTACGTTCTACGGTTTCTAGGAATTTTATTTTAGTGATGATGGCTATTTTAATAGAAAAAATTAAAATAAAAAAATTAATTAAAAATTAAATATTCTAACAGGATTCCAAGTCTCGACATACGAGTATGAATAATTCAATGTTAAAAAACTGCAATTGTTTGCCGACTTTTCAACATTGGAGTTGATAACAGCATCAAAAACGTGTGATGGACAAAATTGAGAAATGTCCCTTCTTATGGGTGATATATTTGACATTTTTGATAGCTAATTTTAATTTTCGTGGGGGCAAACACCCCCATCGGGAGAAGGGAAGGCTATTGGGAAGACGGTGTTTTAGGCATGGGGTGCTGAGGTTGAAATCTAAGTTAATATTCGAATTAACACTTCCCAGCATACGGGAAATGGGTTCATTACGAGGGTTAGTGTTAAGAGATATGGAATTATAAAGGGTGGCGCAGTCAATGGTACCTGTTAGGAGTCTATGAATGAAGGGAATGTCAGAAAAGAAGGATATTTCCTCCAAAATTGTCAACTTGATTGGTTTAAGACGGTCGGGATAGGGCGGTAAGAACAAAGAATTGTTCCAGGGCAGACATCGAAGAGCGAAACGTAGGAACCAGCGTTGGATGCTCTCGATTCTAGAAATGTTGGTTTGTTGATAATGGGACCACACTTGAGATGCTTATTCAAGAAGTGGACGAAGAAAGTTGATACATAGGGTCATGTAGGGATTGGAGAATTCTTTAGACCAACGCTTCGCGAAACCGAGAGCTGAGTTGACCTTAAGAATTATATAGCCGATATGTGCGCGAAAATTGAGCTCTTGGTCACATAGAATGCCAAGATCGCGGATAATCTGAACTGTGAAGAAGGGCTGATTATTGAGGAAGTAGAGGCGAGGGGGAGGTTTGATTCGTTTACGTGAAAAAGTGATTGATTGGCATTTGGAAATGTAAGGCTCCAAGAAATTTTTGGAGTACCAGCTTTTGAAATCCGATGGATTAAGGGAAGAATCTTGTTGTGAGGAAATGGTCTTGAGGAACTTGGTGTCGTCGGCGTACAGTGAGAGGTGGGAGCATTTGATGACTAACCCAATCTCGTCAATGGTAAGAATGAAAAGAAATGGACCTAGGTGGCTACCTTGAGGAACACCGGGGGAACCTAAGAAAGGGTTAGAAAAGGCGGATCTAAAACGAACACTGTAGTGTCGGTTTTTCAAATAAGAAGATATCCACTTCAACACAGTTGGTTCAAAGCCCAGGAATGACAGTTTGTATTAGTTTCATTACCATTTTCTAATGCTGAGAGATCAAAGGACACAAATTCGACAAGGTTTGGGATTGTAGACCTTCATTTGAGGAAGCCATGTTGCTTAGAGGAGATTAGAGATTTGCAATGGAAACTTAGATTGTCGTAGAAGATTCTTTTGAAAAGTTTGGGTATATGTGACAGTTTAGCGATGGAGCGGAAGTTGTTAACATCACTCTTCGGATCTTTTTGTGAATAGGAGAATAGGAGTGAATAGCGGTTCTCCATACTTAGGACATTCTCCAAGGCGAGCGGGACAGAAATAATGGAGGAACATTTTTTTAGTAATATGGCTGGGAGATCATCGGGCCCATGGGGTAAATTCATCATTAAGTTGATTCAATTTATTTTCGATGATATGGGGGTCAATAGTACGTGAGAAATGTTCCAAGGGAGAAATTTAGTAAGTACTGAATGTAAATAGTGTCTGGTACAAAGGAGTGTTTGGCGAAAAATTGTTTGGAAAATTTGGCGATAGTTTTGGGATCACTCGAGGTTTCGCCATTGAAAGAGAGTGAGGTTGGGCAGTTGAAGTTGACAAACTGAAAGAAGGACTTAGGATCGTTTATAAGATTGCCATGCGTTTCGATCAAATGGCGTTCGCAGTAAGAGATATGAAGCTCGGTAAATTGCAGATAAGTACCAATATACTCGTAGTTAGAAAAGTCATTGGGGGATTGAGTACGAAGGAAGATTGTTTCTTTTGTTTCTTAGAGAACGGAGCCTGCGATTTAAAAGTTATTGTTTCATTAGTCATGCTAGAAACTTATTGGATGAGGTGTTATGGTCTTGAAAAACTTGTAGTCGTCGGCGTACAGGGAGACGCAGTAATGTTTAATGATTTCTTTCCAATATCACGAAAAGTAAAAATAGTAGAAATAAAAAGTGGTCCTACAATAGTTGGCTATCTCGGGGCACATCAAAGGAAGCTAAGAAAGGATTAGAGAGGGCAGATCTAATGGAGGACGAAGGGAAACGCGCGGTAGACAATTTGTTTTTGTCTCACGTTTCGTCAAAGACCATATTCACAACGGTTGAAATTGCGTCGACTTTTTTGCCTTGCTCTATGGCTAACTGGATAACGGACGCAAAATCGAACAGCTTTATCGTTGCAACTCTGCTTTTGGGAAAATATCAGTCAAGGGGAAATCAAAGATTTGCAAAACTGAAATCATATAAATCCGATTAGTCCATATAAATGTGGGATTTCAAGGAAGCCCGTCATAAATATAATCTAAAAAGCAACATCCATCTGCCGATTTTATATCTGTATATGACATAGGGAAGAGGAATATGTATAAAGATTTTCACATTCTTGTCCAACTAGTTATGGTTACTAGTTTTGCCCAATGACGAAGGGACTGCTGCATTAAGCCTACCAACATTTTTCCTGTCAAAAACAGGGTTTAACCGAATGACAGGCATTCAGGAAGCGATCAATGTCCTGCTACTTCTCAATCGATTTTTCTTTGGGTTGAGGAGTTAATAAAATTAAAAGGTCTTGCTTGGTAAATCAAAAGTGATTTTTCATAATACTTGTAAAATGTCGACCATTGCCTGGTTTCTTTTAATTTGACAAATGGTAATTGTCGAACCCAGGCTACGAAATGAACCGATTAACGACGGTGAGAAATAACGAAAACTTAATTTCAGTCCGGATTTTTGAAAAAAAAACAAGATGGGATCAGTTCGCCAGGAGTCAAGCTAAAATTCCATGAATTTACATGAATTTTATAAACAAAGGCTTTCCTGTCCGTCTTTCTGACCGTACGCATATCATATATCTACAAACTTGCGCGAAGTGAGTGTGAATTTTAATGTATCATATCCTAAAAATAGGCGGTTGGTGAATTGTGTTTATTCGTCATTACGGTTCATGTACTTGATGAGATCTATAATAATACTAGATAAATTATAATACAAGTTTATAGTTCACATTCATTTCGCCCAAGTTTGCATATACATATGTATATGAGATATGCATACAGACAGACATGTAAGAAAGCCTTTGTATAAGTTTCCTTGCCTCAGCTTTCCAAGGTAGAAGACTAAAATTCTGTCGGAATACATTAATACACCAATCGCAACTGTTGTATACAAGTTTCTGGAGAAAGTTTCTGGAGAAAGTTTCTGAGATTTGCATGCCAGTTGCCAAAACAAGCTATTTATCCCTAAGTGGGGGGAAGAACCAGCAACATAGCGTTGGCCGCTCTATTGTGAGAAGAATTCTTCGGAAAGGCCTCGAATTAGTTCACAAGGTCCACCTTCTTCAAGTATTTGAGCAAAAAGCTTCCCACTTCATTGAAAATTCTCTGCTTGGCGTTAAGATTAGATTTACTTAAAAGGATAATCTTCTAAGATTTTCACCTTTGTTAATCAAAACTGCCGAGTTTGGGCTCAGAAGGGATTAAATAATTATTTTCCGAAAAGGAAGGCAACAGAGAGCGATGATAAGCATTTTTACCGATCTCTTGCGAACTAGGTTCAACCATCGTGTAATCAGCTGGTTAGGTGATGTTATTTAGCCTGCGCGGACTTGTGGTTTTTCTTTGATGTAAGGTGTTTATAAGGCCAGTATTGGTCCGGGTGAAATAAGAAAATTCCCAAATACGCAAACAGGATGTGCTATTGCAACGGCAAGGAGAAAGCCATTTAAGTAAACGACTAATTGGAAGGTTTACTCTAGAAAAAAAAGGTACCATTTCATAGCAATTTTTAAGGGAAACCAGCCGATGGCCCACCCTTTATGAAGTTCTTTTTGAGCGCAGATGAAGAAACCTCTTGACTGATAAGAGCGAAAAATTCTACGTGCTGTCTTCGGTTCCAAGCAGACAACATGGCCCTGGTCAAAATATTCTTTTTTTACACTAAAAGGCGAAAACATTTAAAATGGTTCACATGGAAAGAGCCTTCAATCTTTCAGTAGATTGAAGACTGGAAGACTGAAAAAGTTTATTTTTGACTTCTTTGAAAAATATTTCATAAAGGTTTGTCATGGTTTTATGTTTGTGCCACAAGTTCTAGGATGAAGTATCGTTCTAATATGATTTCTGTTCTCCTTTCTCTTTAGGATACAAATCTTAAGTTTTCTTTGGCTGAGCGACGTGAATTGTACCATATATGAGATTCCATAATGGCTTACATAGGGAAGACATATTGCTCTAAAGATGCGATATTTTCACTGTAAAAACGCAAAACACCTTAAAATTATTATATATTATCTTAAGATCATTCACTCGTAGATAAAATCGGAATAAACAGAGCTGTAACGCTAATAGTGTTATGGAACTGCCACTCCTACTGCCGGTAAGAAACGGAAATAATTTTCATTACTGTAATCTCAAGGAGAACCGGCTACGAATTAAAGCTCGTTAAACATCACTACAACAAAATTCAAATCAATTTCCCAACAAATAGCATCATTGCCCCGTGTGCACTACGTGCCTACCGCTAATTACTCCTCACATCTATATTACGACTCAACAAGAAATCCCAGCTTTTCCAATCATCCGACACACCAGTTCCTAAATGGCTAAATAATTACAACAATCACAACACCATATTCCGCTCTTCTTTTCGTCCTCTTTTATGACTTTCTATAATTGATTGCAATAAAAATTATTTAATTAACAGGCAACAGTAAAGACATAAGGTCATTGCTACACCGCGACCCACTATTTAACACCGGTGAAGCTAAAAGCGTAAAACCGGTCACGGCGGCAAAATAACGTGCTCAATTACAGCCTCTTTTCTTAATTACGTGTGGAGATACAATACAATACTGGTATGTAGATACGAATACATTGTAAGCAACAAATGCGATCGGGGTATGCGGATGCAAAAGATTCACATGGGAAGCGATATAATTTTTTTTTTGAGCGCATTGATCCAATTTGAACCGAACTGGGAACTGGTCTTGGAGCATTAAGCCACTTCCGTTCGTGCTTACCATCGAATGGGGAAGAGGTTATCTAAGGTAGGTTATAGAAAAGCGCGGATAAATGAATATGTAGTGGAAAGCAAGACATGCTAACCTTGACCGTCAAGCTTTTATGACACAATCATTAAACCTGGACCTTAGTAGGTGTCAGCAAGCCAAGCTATAGGACACTTACCGTAATTTGTTTTTTCAGTTTCAATTTAAATGACGAATTGAGGGCAGCTATTAACAGCAGAAGTTCAAATAACATTGTTGAAATAATGTCATCATTCCTAGCACGAAACTGCGTTTAAACAAAATGTGAAGTTTTAATGTGCTTAAGGGATGGTAATAATATAATCATGTGCCGTCTGAGTGATATTGGCTGTTGAGTGATTGAAAAATTATTTTGAAAACAGATGTACGTACTCGTATAATTAATAGCGACTACTATACCGAAGTAGGAAGGTCATTAGAGGAACGTGACAAACAAGGGGAGGTATGACAGTCTTTTTGTCTTCGACTGTAGTGTATTTAAAGTGGAGAAACAGTTGTTTTTTTTTTACAAAAAAAAGTTGTAAGCAACGACTATTTCTGTGAGATTCATTATGCCAGAGCCAGTACTCATGTGACAGTGATGTCTTAAGCTTTGAATTCAGAAAGAGATATTTAAGCCCAAACAAAGGCTGGTTGTGTCAATTACTTGTACATTTGATTTTTCCAACCTCACCTCATGAGGCTTAAGATGAAGAAGAGATTAGTACCAAGGAAAACCCAGTAAACCAAAATACAGGTTTGAGCTCAATGAAGGTATCGAGAAAAACGCAAGCTAGGCGGCTTGTCATAGAGTCAACAGTGTTCAAGTTACTGATAGTATAAAAGCCAATCTATCCCGGTTTTAGTTTCTTCGATTCCGTTCCGGTAATTTTGATGCAAAATTACTCTGGTCCTCGATCTAGAGGACCAATAGTCAAATAAAATAGGCCAATCGTGGAAAATATCGACTCTGATAGTCATGTAAGCTCTGTTTCGATTGCCTCCTCAGCCAACTTTGCCCAACTACTTCTTGCTACCATTTGATCAATGTTAAACTGTAAAAAGCTCGACGTATACATAGATGCTACAAAAGTCAACGCAAAAAAACCTCATGCACCGAATCTCCATCTGCAAACGAGCAGCACCGACCAAAAAATCGACAATTTCTGAAGTGGATGGTGATTCCTGATGAAAAGTGGCGCACCTACGACAACTTCAAGCGTAAATGGTTGTGGTCGAATCGCTGTGAACCGGCGCAAATGGGGGTCAAGATTGACGGCCAGGAACGTTTGTTCTGTGTTTGGCCGGATTGGCAGGGAACCATGTACTATGAGCTGCTCCCCTTCAGCAAATCTCTTGATTCATGCAGGTTCAAGAGTGTACCTTAAACACCTTATGGTGTTTGTCACACAACCTGGACTCTCCGGGGGTGGTTGTCCTAGATAGGATTTGAGAGATTGGACTAAATTTGCGTCGGTTGTAGTTCACAGTAACTTTTTTGTTTCCGCGTCTTTAAGGGGTTATATTGGAAATGCACAAACAGAGTATGAATTTTGAAGTGATTTTATCAGCACTTTGTTGATCATCTCTCATTCACAACTGATGCTGTTGCACAGTTTTTCCGTATAGCAATTGTTCTTGACTATCGATGGATTTGAACAACAGACCTTCGGCTCAACAGACAGTGATGATTACCATTGCACCAAGACCACCCACGATTCGGACTTGTATTGTCAACAATTGCATCGTTCTGAAGTTATCCATCAGGATAACGCCAGACAACACATATCTATATTAGTTTGCCAGAAGCTTCGGGAGCTAATTTTTGAGGATTTTATGAATCCACCTTTTAGATTGAGCTTTGGATCTGGCACCAAGTGATTACCACTTTTTCCTAGCGAACGATTGTTGGTGAAGAACTTGTGAAAAACGATTGTACGAGCTTTTGTCGAGGGCTTCTATAAGAGAGGCATAGGGATTACCTTCAAAATGGCAAAAAGACATCGAACAAGACGGCGCATATGCTAATGCTAAATAAAGCTTTCAATTTATGAATTTTTTGACTGCACCTATCGTTAAAAAGTAACCTAAAACGTATACTTTGTGCTGGTCTTCCTTATAAATTAAGTCCAGAGACACTTAAGTGACTGTAAACACTCGAATTTATTAATGTCATTAGAAGCGGTCACTTTGAAAAAGGTTTTGAATTCAACTACCTTGGAGACGTCTTGATTGCTCAAAACGACGAAAACATCGAAATAAATTAAAGGCTACGTATGTACAACCCCCTTCTTCGTGATGAAGCAATTATTCAAAACAACTCTTCTGTTAAACAATGTCAAAATCAATCCGTATTTATTAAACGAATGTGACACTTGATGTCGAACTAAAAACCAAAAAATATCTAAGGGGAAAATCTATGGCGGAAAAAAAACAGAAGGCAGAAACAAGCGAATGGAGAAAACTACACAATCAAGAACTTAAAGAATTTTATTCAGCTCCAAGAGTGGGTGTAGAACTAATGGACAATGGACAGTCAAAAGACAAATGAGTGAAAACCCAAAAATGCCCTCGAAAAGTTCGTGCCATATTTGGGAGCACAATATCAGGAAGAACCCAGAAGAGGTGGATAAGAACAGCAGAACATGGAAGGAACACACTCATGACAGAAAGACTTGGCGAAGAGTTGACAACGAAGCTCTGAACATATATAATATGAGCTTTCGCTATCGAGCTCTTAAAGTATGACTTTAACCTATTGTATTTCTATGGCTCTAAAGCTTGATATCGATATTATCTATATATTTCGAGGTGCAGAACTAGTACAAGTCCCTAGGGCGAAGTCGAAATTTTCATCGAAAAAACTTTAGTCTTGATTCAAGTGGTCAAGTTCATAATCGCAGATCTCGTTACCTTCGTCCTTTAGACTTTCGGCAAGACATCTATTGAAAGTATTTATTACAAAACTATTTCGAACCTCAAGAATATATGTCTGGAAGGGAGGATAAACAAGTTAACTGTTTTCAAGGTAAGTAGTGGGACATCTTCTCTAAGGAGCTCTCTGATAAATTTGGAAAATTGAATTTTTTATAGAAACTGTAGGATCCTAGGCTAATCTGGGTTTGCAGGGAATAAGATCTCTAATGAGCTTGCCAGAATGTACATTTAGGAAGTTTTATGTTTCTCTCCTCTGATTTCAGTCTAGGCTAGCTCATATCTCTGATTAGGTTCTTTCTCAACTATTAGGTTTTTCAGGCACACAATCGTGTAAGTAGATAATATATATTCACTCCGATGTCCATAAGAAATCCGCGGCTTTAATCTTTGTTGGACACCTCAAGATACTGGCATTAGTAAGGTGCTCACCTATGTTGCACACGATAAGGACGATTAAATAATAAGAGGTTCACAAATCTCTTAAGTAAGATGGGGGACTGATTACATTGAATGCAAAAGTTCACAGTTTTTGACTGCAATGTTTATTAAAGGTATGATTGCTAGCACCAAGTTAAAGGCTTTCCCTGTTTTTAATGCGCCTGTATAAAACGTAAATCCACTGATACTTAACTCCTTTAAGTTGTACAGGAATGACCACGGGAATATAATTCTATCAACTGCCTGAAGTTTCGTTCCCACAATCACTAAAGTAACGAAATGGGATTTACACATTCTTGATTGTTGGAATACCACTGTAGGCTCAACTTGAGCCTAACAAAAAATAATAACTAGAAAAATTAAATCGAACTTTTTCAACTATTCACCCCAAGGGGGCATGCGAGTACATACACTTTACTTTTTTTTTAACACTTCAATATCAAGAATGCCGGAAAAAAACCTGTCGTAATGACTGCACCGGGGCACGAAATGTAATCGTAAATTTACGAGAGTATCGGAGTTAGCTGGAAAAATTTCACTCTAAAATGCAGGACACTGTACGAATATTTAAGGTGATCTTCGAGTTCAAAAATTTTCTGCAGAGTGGGTAAATACTTTTCTACATATAATTAGACTTAGCCCATTTTTTTGGAGGCTGTAATGAAATTTTTATATTCCGATTCTTCAGAGAAGACTTCCGAATGCTCCTCTCTTTTTCTGTTGGTCAAGTTACATTACACTCGGTCACAGTCACATCAAGTATACGGCATTAGCATATACGAGGTTTGTTAAAAAAATAAGGTGACTTTTTATTGTAAAATTCGCGACTAAAGTATATAAGATTTGCGATTTTTTTTTCTTGTTTTGTCGGTACTCAAGCCTTCTTATATTTTGTCAGCCGCTTAATATTATTTGTTAAACGTGTTTTGGTATGCTTAGCGTTTTTTTCGCTACTAAAAATGAATCAAAGAACTTGTATCAAATTTTGTCTGAAAAATAAAATGATGTGCTGTAAGGTTCTTGAAATGTTGACTGAGGCATTTGCGAGTCTACTCTAAGCAAAAAAAATATGTTTATAAGTGATATAAACTTTCTTCACAGGAGGTCCAGAATATATTAAAAGCGATATCCGCCTTGAAACACATCTGTATCAGAGAAGAGTTTTTTTTGTTTGTTTTTTTTTCTTTTTTTAATTGGGGGCTAGTGCTAACGGATAGCATAGAACACTGCGAGCAGCGTAGCTCTATTGTGCCTGCTATCCAATTAGATGTGGAGTCTCTCTACTTTCTTAATAAGCATGAGGATGTCCCTCGTAGGAGCTGAGCTGGTTCCCTGGGGAATCATTATTTCTCTGAGGAGATGGCAGAGGGCAGCACACTCGCATTGTATGGGCTCTGCAGTTATCTCGTCCTCTAGACGGAGTCGACACTCGGTTTCAGACGAATGGTAAATTTTGTTAAGATGATATCTCAGACTACAGTGTCCCGAAAGGTAGCTGACCAGTCTTCTGATATCGACTCTATTATATATGAGGAAATTGATAGTGTTTGTTCATGGGCCATATGAATCTTTTTGATTGCCGGAGTCCTTGAACGCTGTTCCAAAAGTGTCGGAGTTGCGATTTTTCCCACTTGTACCTTTCGCACCTACATATGTACCCTTCGCTGAAACCTTTCCTAGCAAGTAGGTCAGCGATTTCGTTGCCTTTTATGCCCTTGTGACCCGGCACCCACCAGAGATTGACTTTATGTCTTTTCCTTAGGTCTTACAGGGTATCATGACATTCCTTGATGGATTTTGAGTTCGTACCATACGAGCCCAACGCTTTGAGCGCTGCCTGACTGTCTGACAGTATTGATAGTTATACCTCTTAAGCTAGTCTATAAGTTTAGGTAGACGCACGTTAGGATGGCGTATAGTTCGGCTTGGAAGACTCTAGGACTAGTTCAAAGGGCTTTCGATATTTTCCAATTTCGTCCAAAGATGCCAGCACCAAAGCTGGAATCCATTTTGTAGCCATCTGTGTACCACCTCAGGCCGTTGACACTCAACAAGGGATCACCGTTTTCCCAAGTTGTGCGGTTTGGGATCAATACCTCAAATCTTTGGTCAAAAGTGAACGCGTGTGGTAACGCGTTCGAAACTGTGGTCCAGCTCAGGAAGGTGTTGTAAAATGAACATGTGACCCAATGGTCTACATGGCTGGTCTGTTTCCGAGCGGAGGAATATGATTGCACTACGTATAGCAACCTTTTCAATAAAAAGGTGTAGTGTAGTGCCGTCGTATGGTATAGTATGGTATGGCGCCTGTAATGCCGAAACATGCCAGCTTCTGAAGGCGTTTAAGTTTAACTATTGTAGTTTTCCACCATACAACAGACACATAAGTGATGATAGGTCTTGCTATCGCGGTATATAACCAGTGGATTACCTTGGGTTTCAATCCCCATGTTTTACCGTAGGTGCGTCGACAGGCCCAGAGTGCCTAAGTCTCATTTGCAGGTTTGCTTTTAATGTTGCAGTTCCAGTTAAGCTTTCGATCAAAGTCAATACCTAGATATTTGACTTCTTTTGAAAATCCGAAGTTGTATTTTTCTCCTTTTTGTAAACGGGACTAAGGTTGTCTTATTTTGGTTTATGGATAAGCCCATTCTGCTACACCAGTCAGAGATAAATTAAAGTGCAAGTTGCGCTAATAACTACAAGGTCATCTGCATATCCGATGACTTGATAACTGAGGTTGGTTAACTTGTAGAGTCGGTCGTCGATAACTATCGACCAGAGAAGTGGTGAAAGGACTCCACCTTGTGGACACCCTTTAGCTACCGATACTCTCACAGAGACCTACATCTGGCCTACCTCTCTCCGCGACAGTGCAGTGGTGATTGAGTTGTAGCCAATACTATCAAATGCCCCCTCAGTAACGAGGAAGGCGCAAATTGCGATGATCTTGCGTGTGAAACTAATTTCCACATGCGCTACCAAGTCATGTATCGCATTCTCAGTAGATCGTTCTCTGCGGTATGCATATTGATTTGGATGCAGAGGTGTTTGATTATCTTATATATGTACATAACTCTAATAGTATAGTAGGAAAGACATTAGGCTGATAGGGCTATAGGATTTAGGTTGCTCACTTGGTTTTTCAATTTTAGGGATGAAGACAAGGTTGAACAGAGAAGTTGCTGAAGATGTAAGCATATCGGTTAGTTCATACCATGAATTTTTTTTCACATATTTTGAACATGAAACTTGTATTGCTAGATTTTGACAAAAAGAACCGTTGTATGAGCACCGGTTAGGAGTTCGCGAATGAAATGAATGACGAACCAAGATTGCTGAAAAGGGTCATCATTGGTGAAAAAGCATGGGTATAAGGTTGTTATGTCGTCGAAACCAAAGCCCCGTATTCCCTGGACTTGACCCCCTGCGACTTTTTTTTCTTCCCAAACCTAGACGATTGAGGAGATAAATACTGTATCGTAAGGCTAATCCAAAAAGCGCTTATAAGAAGTGCTTCGAGTTTTGGAAAAATCGCTGGCACAAGAAGGGGACAAATACATAGATATTGATGAATAAGGCGTAACAGCTCACGGAGAGCCAGAGCCAAACTTCTCTCATTCGCTTATGTTGTGCGCGATTTGTTTTTCACACAAGACAGAAACTGACTTACAATTTAATGCCGATTTCGAACGGCAAGCACCGAGAACCTTTTTCAAGGCAAGTGTACTAAGGGGGTTTTACCACTACCGCGCCGAAGAGAGAAATCGCGTAATGAACATTCGATGGCGTTCTTGTTATCGGGATCCGAACTCGCTCATCCTGCGTCAGAGACTGACACACTATCTAATGCGCCACGGCGAAAATATTACAATAATATAATATAAAAAGTCAGTCGAATAATCTCGTCAGAAGCTTCTTAATAGACACAATTCTAGTATGTCTACCCCGGTTAATAGAAGTCTACATAGCCATTATGGGTTTTATGTGAACTAGTGATGAACTATATCATATCTGGAGATCATACTTACACCCAGTGAATAACCGGTGCAGCACAACAGCGATAATTTTATTTTTTGATTGAATTGTAGCTGGATTCTTATTGTCCTATCATCGAGGGACATTCCGAGTTTAAAATCAGATAAAACATTTTAAGCGGCCATGAAAATGACGTTTAATAGCAGCTTACACGATTCAAATAGTCAAAAACAAGTTAATGAAATGACGAACTCTTCTTGTACAATAAATTCTGATTGTAACCGTGGATAGATGCGTTTATTAGTTTGATTAAAATAGGCCTAGGTAAGACATTGATAGTTAAAAACACCAATAGGTTATGGGGGTTTCGTTGCTAAGATTATTTCACCATCTAAGTTTAGTTCACTTAAATGTGCTTGAGCAACCTTTCGATCCCAAGCTTCAGGAAAATCGTGAAAAACTCTTTTAATAGTATATTTAAAGTTAGAACAATGACTCTTCGCTTTGGGGGCAAATGCAAGATAAAGAACGAGGTCGATTTTGCGATGTCACGCGTTGTGACCAGCTCTATATACATATGTAATAGGAGAAAAAAAGATTTTGTTTCCTTATGACACCTTCTGCAATGATGCACGATACTATAGACACCTTTGGTCGACATCTGCAAGGTCTGTAAATATGAGAGAAAGAAGTCTGTTCGACATTTGTTTGTATGAGGTATTACAAGCCGCAACAGTCACTTCCTAGGATCCAGGAGAATTATGTGCTTAAAAGCCTATTTCAGAAGCTTTAACAGCGGTTAAGTTTGAATTGAGGTAGGCAATCAGTTTTCCATGTATGATTAATCATGAATGGAGTGTCCTGTAACTTCCTCTGGGGAGTCTACTGCAATAATTTTGTTTTGATGCTTTCTTTTAGTAAGACTTAAATCCATTTCTAAATCCGGATCTAAAGATCTTTTCCCCAGATAATACCAGTAGCATGAACGAGGTAATAAAACTCTATGGTTCCAAAAGAATTCAGTCGCGCCCCTTTTGGCAATTATATCTCAGCCTAAGTTTGGGTTTATGAATATCTCTCCCGACACCGTTACAGGGGTACTCTTCCACCGCCTTACCTCCAATCGTCAAAGTTCGCAAGAACAATTAAAATCCCAATGGGGGCATCGCAGTCGTAACGACTATTCGGAGCCCGAACACAATCTTTATACATCAATCGCTGACAGTTCGTTACGTACGCGAATGTATCTGTCCCTAGAGCTGTACTCGTTTCCCTTTGTATTTTGTCTTATGTTGTCTCGCAGCCCTGGGGTTTAATTCATATTGACCGTTAACACTGACAAACAAGGTTAATGATTTTTTTGTTTACTTGTGTTGATGGCAAGCATCACGCAGTAGTAGTAATTGTAATCTCCGTATCTGTTTATCTGTTTTGTTTCATTTTGCTTTTGCTTTTTTCTGTAAACGCTAAACAATTCGAATCGTTTTCGTATTTTTTTTTGGGATATTTCCAATAAAGTAAAAAAAAACAAAACAAACTTTTTTGCATTGCGTTGTAATGTCGTACGTGATCGGGCAGAAAACACGTATCTCGCGGATGCCCCCATGAAATATATTTCCCCGTTACTTTGTCGAGTATTTTATAACCGTTCGAATTAAATAGCGAGTCAACGTTTATCATACAACAAATTTGTCCTAATTTTTAGTTGAGATACAAATACACTTCGTATCTCATGGCTGGAGGCAGAAGAGGGGAGTTTGATAAGCACTTGTGAAGGCAAATGGTGAGGGAGACTGACGCTAAGCAACAAATTAATATAAACAAATAAAGTATTGTATCGCTATTTACGCAACTGGGATTTGCTCAGATGTGTATCGAAGTATTCTGGTTGGATGGCGATTATTTGTTTATTTCATGAATTTTTTTATGAAATCACAAATGCTAATTATAGATTTATAGGTTGGAGGCCTAAGCAGATATTTGTGGTGTAAGGGAACTCAATATCATCCATTGAGTCGATGCGATACGTTGAGTTTCTTACTTTTCCATTTCGTTACCGTGTTGACTCATTTGACTTAGAGCTGTTCTTTTTCTTTTTTCTACAAATTCACCTCAACGTGCGCAAATCCACTGTCTCTGACGGTATTCCCCTCATACTTCTGAAGAACTGTCCTTCTACACTGCCAAAACCACTGTACACTGTACACTGTACACATTGTCATTTGTCTACAATATGTTAGATGGAAAATAGCATTTATCCAGTCTGTTCCTAACACAGGCGAATAATTGTCGTCCTCTGGGCCATAGCACTGACGATCCTCCTTTCTAAGGTCCCTAAATAACTCGTAAATCGTCAGTTTTTAAAATCTTTTGAATCGCGAAAATTATGGTATGATTTCCGTAGCAATAGCTACACTAATGATTTGTTGGCACATTTCACCGAAAAGTGGAACTAATCTTTGCAAAACCTCTGTGATAGCGTTTGATATTCCTTATGCATATGATTGAGTTTGGCATCAGACTCTTCTGTTGAAAATGCATGTTTATGTTTATGATATCCAATAGAAATTCGGGCCAATTCCGTTTCGCCAGTACCAAGTCTGATAATCACCAAGTAAATGCTGGTGTTCCGCAAGGCTCTGTTTTGTCACCAATACTCTTTCTCATTTTAATAAATAATCTCCTGCCTTCTAGTTCCAATCCAAATCACTTCGTCGCTGTTGATAGTACTTTCAACTTTACATATTCGTTTCAGGATCACGTCCCTACGTTTCGACCGTAGAATTTAAAAGGTAACGTACGAGGATTGTTCAAAAAATTAGGTGATACGAGGTAAGTCATTCAATTTTTGAATATTTCTGTGTTATGTTGGTACACATGTTCCCTAACATATGTTGACATTGTCAGCCATGTTGAATATTTAGTTTGTTTTTCACAGATAGAAAGGTTAGACGTATTTTGGTGTGCTTATTTGTAACTGGTACAAGCTCTTCATAGAAGGCCCAGAATATTGTTAATGACGGTTCTTGCTCTGGACGCCCGAGCAAGTCAATAACGGGTGAAAACTTTGAAGTAGTGAAGAAAATTGTTCTAGAGAATCGTCGAAACACTGTCAAAGAAGTTGCTGAGGATATTGAAATGCATTTTTTTTCGGATATTTTGGGCATGAAACAGACGTCAGCAAAGTAAAGAGCCAATATCGAAAAAAATATGCCAAGTTCGATCGACTGTGAAAGCTCACTGTTTTCTTCGACTGAAAGGATCTATAAAAGAAATAAAGGACGGAGATTTGCCACGATGAAGGAGATAAAGATAAGTGCTCAAGGCTTTTCCAACAAGCGCATATCAGATGTGGTTCGTGCTGACAAAAGTGTATTGTCTGTGAGGGGGATAACTTTAAAAGGGACAGAAAAGATATTGATTAATAAATAATTTTATTTGAGAAAGGTGAAGGTCACCTTATTTTTTGAACAAATCTAGTAAGTTAAGTACTTTGAATTCCAACTTCGACAGCATAATTATGTTCGATATACATAAGTAATAAAGTCAAATTAAATGCTTCTAAAAAATAGCACTGTCTGCTACTACTTCTGGTCGCCAGGAATGCTGCGAAACATCTAAGTTTGTACGCCGCAAAAAATTGTTCGTCCCCTCTGATTTGGCTTTATTTCATAAGGCCTATATTCGCCTTAAGCTTGAGTTCATATGGTGCTCCCAAAACTTCTCCGCACTTGCTAGATAGAAGTAGAAAGGGGGAAGTGACTGTGAAATCACTCCACTCGCTTGAGAGTGAAATCACTGTCATTGCTTTATCGCTATTTCAATGAACAATGCCCAAACCAGTTGACGAATTGCATTCCTCCCCTCCACTTTGTTCATCACGTTAGGAATGCCCATCAATTTACCCTTAAGCCTGTCTTGGGAAGTACAATTAAATTTTGAGACTAGTTTTCTGTCGAACCATGCGAATATAGGGTGTTCTTCCTAGGCCAATAAAGGAGCTCAGGATTGGAGAATAATGAGTAACAAAGTGATCAACAGAGTCCGATCAAAACTGACCTGAAGGAAATGTAAAAGCTGGAAGGCTCAGAATAAAACATATTGCACGGTGACTTGAGTTTGCTAAGAGAACTTGTCGACTAGCCAGTCTCAAAGTCTCGAAATATCTATGAACCGATGAATTCAAAATAGTCCTATTTTAGGGGCTGGTTCTCGAAAATGTGTACGAATTCTCGAGACACTGAACGAGCACAAAGTGACAAGGTTTTCAGGCTCTAAAATGTTCACTATTATAATTTTTTTTTAATTTTTCACGATAGATTCTTACAATTTTTTTTATTCAGGAAAGGTTTGGTATGAAGCCGCTTAAACATAAAGTAAACTGCTAATTTTGGACCATCACATTGGATTGATTTGAAACAAGGAAAATCTGGAAAATTGCTTGAAGAACAGGAAACAGCTGCCAGTCACAAAAGTTTTTGTGGCAGAAAACGGAAGACCAGGATAGCCGATGACCGAGGAAACTAAACAGAGGTAAGAAACAACCAATCATCGTCGGCCAGAGGTATTGAAAAAGAAATGGAATCGAATATATCAGCGCGCACTGCTCCAAGACGTCTTCAAGAAAGTGTTTTTTAAAAAGTTTTTTTTGGAAAAAAGTTGTTAACAAGGCCACTGGAACAATGTTTTTTGGGCGGATGAGACAAATTTGAGTTAAAAGACTAAAAAAAACCAAATTGGGCCTGGTGTAGGCCATCCGAAATACTCAACGAAGATGCGTTCAAAGAGCAATAAAACACGGAAGTGGGTCAGTTATGGTCGACGGTTTGCTCCCCTCTACATGCGTTGGTGGCTCATCAACATCTTTATGGAGATATAGGATGTTGTTATAAGCTGTTGGCCTAATATTCCACCGAACAGGTATTCATAGGTTGTGACAAGAAGATGCGAAAGTGCTAATAAGAACAAAGGCTTTTAGAGAAGTATTAAGACCTGTGCAATCATAAACAGGATCATCAAACAAGATGTTTTATTGTAGATTTCGATCAAAGTTTTATTTCACTATATTTCTTGCCGTTATAAATAAAATTGCTAATTGCTTGGTTCATAACCGACCTTAATGGAGCGGCGAGTTGCCTGACGAATTCAACAGGAATATTAAAACGTGACATTGCTTTGCATATATCTTCTCTATAGATACATATATGAGGTCATATGAGACTTTAAAGTCGATAAGAAATGTAGTTCAAATCCGTGGTTCTTCTCCGTTCTAAATAGTCAATAGGTAGCTTTATTTGACCTAAGGGTATCGCTATTTTCACCTCTTCTGGGTCGGATAGACGAAACTTTTTCTTGCATCTTCACTAATTGTGAATAATTCGATCTGCCTGACAGCGATAGGCTGTCTATCATCGCCGGTATACAGTTTGCAAACTTTGTCATTCCACAGCATACACTGCGACGCCACTAGGGAACTTCTAACTTTCTGATTCTTGGGGGAAGGTTGTAGTGTTGGGTAGGACACGCATTTTTATTGAGTTTGTATGAGGTACTCATTTGGGAGAGTGAAGTGGTACATTGTCCCACCTCATTTGAGGTACATCTTGTCACATGTCCCATTGATAGCTTGCAATACTAATGCAAAAGTCGTGAGGTGCCTCTGAGTACGACAAGAATCAAAGTGGGAAAATTTTTTTTTTTGAGGTGTTGGGACATTTTTGTAATGATGTATGGGACGTTTGTAGTGCATCTTGTATGAGTAACCCAACACTAGACGGTTGAGGGGGATTATACCGGTAAAGGTCCTGGTTTCTTGCACAATGAAAAAAAAGAAAGAAGAAAACTGTTTTTCTGAACATCCATTAAGCCTATTCCGGAAAGAGCCTTTTAAATAATCCTGAGTCTTAACGAAGGAAGTTCTATCATAATTCGAAAACAACAAGAATTTAGTACAAAAGCAATTCAGTATTCCTCCATTGAGAATTATTGTAAACTCAACTTGCAAGTAATGGTGACATAACTCTCATTTGACAAGATATAACTAGTCCTCATCACTTTTAGTAATAAAAAAACGAAACCAGTTTTAAACTCAAATCAAAGAGATACCACGATAGAGATACAAAGATGATGAAATTATTAAATTTATCTGGATGCCAGTCTAAGGTAGGGTCAAGAACGTCCATTGCTTGTAGGAAACTCGCTGACACCCCCGAACGTAAATTGAGTAAGACACGACTTGTGTCCGTAATCGATGCTTTCAAGCTAAATGCCATTCTGACGTAGCAAGCAACACAAGTTTTGCACACCCACCTAAACCTGTTTCCAGTGTTCTGCATTACACGAGTTGAACTCCCCCATAAATGGAAAGAAACAATTCAAGGAGACAGTATCATTAAAGTCACTTACCACTAGTGTTATGTAACAACAATTTTATGACATAAATAGACATCTCTCACAGCACTTAGCACTAAATGTACATTTAACTGCCAACCTCACGCGGTTGGCATAGGTGCAGGTGATATGTACTGGAAAAGCCCGACACATGCGGGGAATAGCTTATGGAAATAAAGTGTTTACTCGAGGACCGTGCTCAGACATCGAGTCGTTAAAGAAAGCGTTTGACATCGAGCTATTAAATAAAAACTTTGTTTAAAACAGTACGCTGTTCTGTTCACATTGTTTTACGATCAGTGTTGGGAGTTTGATTCTGTTAATAGGAAATGTATTGTTTGCCTTGTAGCAGGATGCTGCCCCGTAATCCAAGTACAGATATTGATGTACTAAAGAGCTTAGGAAAGTCATGGTCATACATCCTAGGAAGCAAATCGAATCCTTGTACCAAGTTAGCTTTTTCAGCCACGTATGACAAGTCAGATTAATTCAGGATGATTTAATGAGGTGGGAACATGTCTAGGTATGAAGGCATATAAAACGTCGCATTTCCAAAAATGGAAGGAAAAATAATGGAAGAACCCCTCTATCTACGATGAGTGACAGTTATCGAACGATGTTGACTAACATGCTACACAGCTGGTGAAACAAGGGCTCTATTGTGTGACAATTACCTGGACGTGTGCTTTTCGAAATGAAGACTCATGCACTTAACGAAATATAAAACTGTTATTCGCGAAATGTAGCCGCAATTATGGGAAAGCATGTCATCAAAATAATGACTATTTCTGTACACATTTGGCAGGTATTGTATTTCATGACTTTCCGTGCAGGGGCGGGTTAAGAATATCCCCGCAGCGATACTTCTTGCTTGTCGTAAAAGGCGACTAAAACAAAGGTAAACCAAAATCACATCTAGGCTATTTTGAAAACACCAAGGTGAGCCTAGAGACACATATATCACCATTAAACTGCCCCACAAGTGTACATGCAGATCAGTGGGCTGACACGACTGGAGATCACCGGTGTTTGATTGGCCTCAGCGATGAAGCCTGCCGCTACTTTCTGAGGTCAAACCGGCGGACCCCACAAGCGGACCAGTAGGAATGCAGTTAAGTGGGAAGGTTATGGTCCTACACTTCTGACCATAACAACGCCGGAAAAAGGAAAAGAAGAAGATTGTATTTCATGACTGAGTTGATTCTTTGGATTTAGTTTTTCTATTGATTCTGATTCAAAGTGACATTGATCCGTTAGTTAATGTTAATGTCTATAATAGCCGTATAGCCATTGTAAGCTTGTTTCCACAGAGAGGCTTGTCTACCATAAAGACCAACTCAAGGATGACATTTTCAAATTGTTAGCAGACAGAGGAAAAACTAAACCTGACGATCACTATTTAATGCTTCAAAATTTGTTGAAAATGGGAGAGATGGAAAATGTGGCAGGAATGGGTTTGGATGGACCACACGTGTTGCCTGATATAACAGCCTCAGAAGACTTAGTAAAACAATTTGCAGGCGTATCAAAAAGTGTTAAAGAATGGAATGGAAGACAAAACAAAAAAAAATAGTTCAAAATAAAATAAATTTGGCGAGCTCTCAAGAAACGAGTTTCGCTAAATAGAAAAATAAACCTCAGCGAAACTTGTCAAGATCTTACCGACGGTTAATTTGAATTTGGACCTCTCTTCCCTGCAATAAATCAACAATAATGGGGTTAACTTCATGGCAAAACCTACTTTTATGCTCATCATATTAGACGGAAAGCTTGGTCAACATCATCGGAATGTTCATTATATGTGGACCAAGATCAGGTGAACTGAATAATCCGTGAGAGATTGAATCAAGACATAGATGTATGATCTTTAACCTCTGAATTGTCTCTACTTCATTCCTGGCTACGATTATTTTATTTTGAGGTTTTAGTTTTTTGCTCTAAGTAGAGCGAGGGCTATTGATTTTGCATGATAACAACGTGCGAGTAGGTCTACTGTGATTTTGAATTGTAAGCGTTTTTTTTTTTTTAATATAACATATAAAAACAAACAAGCCTCGCCGTAAATAAAAGGACAATATATGGATAGACCCAAAAGAGATGAAACAGCGAAACATTTGAATTTAAGAAGGGAAACATTGGTATTGTCCCCTTCTGGATAACCATCAGAACATACTCGTGGCTCGGTGAGCCCGTCATAAGAGGCGATTAAATTCCTAATGGATCTATGACCCATAAATCGAAAAAGTAGGCAAAGATCTGATGATTCTTAACTACGTACACTCACATCACTACAACAAGACACCATTACAACACCACACTTAAAAGAATATCAAAAATCGTTAATACAGCTGGTCTTCCATGGATAACATATTCCGGAAGTAAATCAATTGCCCGATCGGACACCAGGGTGGAAACACTCAAAGAAGAGCATTCATGAAAGGGAATTTAGAATGAGCTCGTCGAAGGTATGAGACCTATACAGACCGCTGCTTTCCAATCAGTAACTACTCAACGAAACAAGGAAGTAAAAATTGGATATCACAGTGGTGTAGGAAAATTCCAAGACTGAAAACCTTAATTGACGTTCTGTCATTGACAGCTTAATAAAAAAGTTGAAGGGTTCATTTCAATTAAAGTACAAAATTAATTTTTTTTAAATGGTTCGCTCAGGTTTAAGGGTTACACTCTTATGGTGTTTTTCACACAACCTGGACGGGGTGCAGATGGTTTGTGTCGAAGATGTTCGTTCACTACTCTCCGGAGGTGGTTGTCCTAGATAGGATTCAACAGATTCGACTAAATTTGTCACGTTGGTGTAGTTTACAGTAATTTTTTTGTTTCCATGTCATTTACTCGTAAGTGTTACTCGTATATTGGAAATTGTAACGTGCATTTTGAAATAACGGCAAAAAAAGTGTTTTATGAGTGTCTCGTGTATTTTGACAGCTCCATGCTATTTTATAGATTTTGGCCTTTATGTGTCATTTATGAAAATGCCGGTAAACCGCCAGCTATGAAATATCTTGAGCCGCGGAAGCTCATCAAAACCAGAAAGTATGGGTTTTGTCAAAAGATCCACCAGTCGTTCAATAGTATATCTCATCAAATGTTGAAACCATCCGCTGAACCAAGTAGCGGAGAGTAGTTAACAGGGTTTGGCATTAAGCTTTTTGCCGAAAATACACGCATTCGGCCTTTTCCAGTGGATAAAAACCACCTCTCGAAAAGTTCAGTACAAATTGTTTTGTACATCGATTGGGTGTACCCCAGGGCTTCGATTGTCTCGAACACTTTTTCTCATTTTAATAAATGAGCTCCCAACAGTTACTCTTCCCTCACGACAGCACCTTTACCTTTATATATTAGTTGGCAGATTCCAGTGGAATCATAATAAAGTTTAAATTAAATGATTCTCTTGTCGTTGAAGCACAATTCCGCCTGCACTTTTACTTACCTTGCTCCCTCCAGATTCTTGCTCGTTCTATTTGCGGCTTTGACGGCACGACGATCTTAATTCAACGTAGTTTTACTTGGCTAACATAGACTCAAGGAATCAGTCGATACCTTTTTCCTAGGAATGCTTGAACAGTGCACAAAAAGAAGTTTCGTCAATGAAGCAGGGGAAAGCAAACTAGGTTATTACAAAATGTATAAAGAAAAGCCTTAGTTCGACGGAGGATGTGAGGGAAAACTAAAAGTCCGTAATGTTCTAAGACTTCAAGCCCCAGAAAAGAGCGAAAAGCTAAACGATATGAGGCTAGATTACAACACATAAGACCCTACGAAACGAAGTCAGCCACCTGCTTTGGCATAAAAGAAAGAGAAAATGTATAAGGTGTACAACTTGGCTTCCACCGTTTGCTGATATGTGGCGATAGTGGTAAGTAGCGGGCGAAAAAAACAGGTCGCAGACGTCAGGCAGTTGGCTTGGACCTCGGTCGATAGAACACCATTAAACATTAGTCGATTTGTGTCTGCATTATAAAGTTGTTCTCGATTGAAAATGTCAGTTTACGAGCCAAATTCTCGTTATTTGCGGGAGGTGTTACTGTTTTGTTTTAATATGAAGAAAACAGCGGCTGAGTCTCATCGAATGCTCTCAGATACGTATGGTGAGGACGCTATTAGTGAAAGAACGTGTCGTGAGTGCTTTCAACGCTTCAAGAACGGTGATTTTAACGTCGAAGACCGGCACAATGGTGGAAGAGAGAAAGATTTCGAAGATGCAGAATTGCAGACTGGAGAATTGGGAGTGACATCTCAAGGCCATGGGCATGACTCAGAAAGAAGGAACTTGGGTCCTATATGAATTGAAACCAAGAGACGTAGAACGGCGTTTGTGTGTTTGTGAACAATTGCTTCAGAGGATTAAACGGAAGGGATTTCTGCATGGCATTGTGACCGGGGACGCAAAATGGGTTCATTACGATAACCCTAAACGCAAAAAATTATTCGGATCCCGGCCATGCTTCCACGTCGACGGCCAAACCGAATATCCACGGCTCCAAGATCATGCTCTGCATTTGGTGGGACCAATGAAACAAGTGAAACAATCACAGGTGTTCGTTATCGAACACAATTAATGCGTTTGAGCAGAGCATTAAAAGACAAACGGCCGCAATACAGCGAGAGGCACGGTAAAGTGATTTTGCAGCACGACAACGCTCGACCCCACCTTGCAAAAGAGGTCAAAACGTACTTGGAAACGTTAAAATGGGAAGTCATACCCCACCCGCCGTATTCTCCAGACATTGCTCTCTCTGACTACCACCTGTTTCGATCAATAGCGCATGGCCTGGCTGACCAACACTTCCGATCTCATAAAGAAGTCACAAATTGGATCGATTCGTGGATCGCTTCAAAAGATGAACAATTTTTTCGTACACTGCCCGAAAGATGGGAGAAAGTAGTGGCCAGCGATGGAAAATACTTTGAATGATACATGTGTAACCAATTTGTTTCATTAAAGCCTCAAATGTTGGGGAAAAAACGGCGGAAGTAAAGTTGTACACCTAGTTGATTGGCGATGAATTAACAGTGAAGATACATGGGCTTATCACAAATATATGGAACAAAGAAACTATCCTAGAGAAATGGAACCCTTTCCCGTATTTAGAAAGGGTGACCAAACACCAAGCAACGATTACCGAGGAATATCTGTGTCAAATCATCTCTTAAAAAGAATTATCAAGGAGGAGCCGCTACACTACTGCACAGACAGACTACTTAAAAAAGAAATGCTAATGGCACTAAACGGTCCGCCAACTATATGTAGGTTTTAAAAGGCCGTATGACTCTATAAGCCGATCGAAATTGTAAAGTAATACTGAAAAATTGACGAAACTGATACATGTATGCCTAGAGAGCAAGTTGAAGTAGGAAACACCTTATTTGACACATTCGAGATGCGTAAAGGATCAAAATAAGGCGGCGCCTTGTCTCCATTTGTTTTTAATTTGGTGCTGGAATTCGTAATTAGATCCCTTCAGCAGAATGATTGGGTTACGGCCGTATATAGAAGTTCTCGGCCTGACATTGTTCTCTCAATTGTTTACACGAATTTATGCAAGTAAACGTCTTGCGTATTTTTTGAATGTTAAAATAGATAAACTTGAACATCATGCGATCATAAAATTCTTCGTTTTGGAGCCATCCCAAATGATTCTATTGATTTGATACCATCAGTATTTCATCTATTCCCAAACTTGAAGAAATTTGTTTCCAGGAAGCGCTTCGCATCCTACATATAAAGAAGTTGAAAGGGCCATAGTTGAATATTTCCACAGCCTTCCAGACTCCCATTTCCAGGAAGGAATACAGTTTTTGGAAAAACGCCAGACCAAGTGTGTTGAAGTCAAAAGAGATTAGAAAATTATGCAGAAAAATAAAATGTTTTGTTTTTAACTGAACATCGCAGTCTTTCATTGTAAAACCGATAACTTTATCCTTGTAAGTGGAGTAAGCTCTTCACAGAAGGCCGAAAAAATGTCAATGACGATGACCGCCCAGGATGTCCCAGCAAGTCAACATCGGATGAGAACGTTGGAGCAATGCAGAAAATTGTTATGGAGAATCGTCGAATCACTATCACAGACGTTGGTAGGGATATTGACATATCGGTGTGCTCATGCCATGGATTTTTTTAAGATGTTTTGGGCAATATCACTGTGTAAGCAGAGTTTTGTTCGAAATTGCTAAGAACCGAAGAACCGTCGCATAAACATCGCTTAGGAGCATTTGAGGAGCATTTATGCATGCAAAAAGACCTTCGGTAAAAGATGGGGCTTGCAACCGTACATCATTCATTGGATGTACACAGCAATCATCAAATCCATTATAACTTATGAGGCCCTAGTCTGGTGGAATGCTAGCAGCACGAACAGCTATATGAGCATGCTCAACAAAATACAAAGGTCAGCCGCTGTTTGTACAACGGGAGCATGATACTTCATCTCCTTCCTCTGGGTCTATTCATAAAAGTCTGCGCTGCAAAAAGCGCTCTCAGACTAAGGGAGGCCTTTTTTGTGGAAACAAGACATCTAAGGACATGCGCCCATACTTAGAATAATTGATGACCTGGGAAAAAAAATATGGTTTTAGTAGCCTCGCAACTACGACCGACAATATTTTTCTCCCCAAAATGACTTCTCTCTCAGAATACCAATCCTTTTCCCCGACACAGAAGAGTGGCTATCAAACGCCGTGATCAACGACCACGAGATAACCCTCTTCACCGACGGATCGAAAATGGACACAGGCACTGGGGCCGGGTTCAACTCTGATACCCTCCACAAACAGGAATCATTTAGACTCTCTGATTTGTGCACCGTTTTTCAAGCAGAAATCCTAGCAATAGAGAAAGCAGTCAAACACCTACAGGTAACCGATATCCCACCATCGGATTTCACTATCTTTGTAGACAGCCAGGCTGCACTGAAGTCAATAGGATCCTGTACAACGAGATCAAAGGCTGTCATGAAATGTCGCGACTCACTGAAGTCCATCAGACACCAAAAAGTCAAACTCTGCTGGGTCCCGGGTCACAGCTCAATCGCAGGGAACGAAAGAGTGGACGAATTGGCCAGGCAAGGGTCTGAAATGGACATCAGCGAAGCGGACACGTGATTGCAACCACCGATCAGCGAATTATACCGGATCATAAATGACATAATTATAAAAGAAGCCAACTCGTCTTGGCTTACAAGAAACGACAGCCACAAAGATCATCGTGGCCAGAGCTCAATATCGGAAAAACAAAGAAGCTCTTGGCGCTGGACCGAAACTCGATCCGTATGCTCGTCGGAGTGATCACAAGACACTGTCCCATTGGAGCAATACTCCGGAAATGGGACTCGGGATCCAGCGATCTCTGCCGGAGCTGCGGCGATGAGGGAGAAACTGAGACGATCCAACATCTGCTTTGCCACTGCCCAGCGTCTCCAGAATCGACGCCTAGCGTCGCTGGTTATACCACCACACCAAGTTCAGTTAAATATAGAAGTTGTGCTCATCATTAGTTCTTGCCGGAAAGTTATACATTCATTAAGGAATATAACCTTGAAAAGATGAAGAGAACGATAATGCACCTGGTCACTCACCATGGCTTGTGCGTACCTTTTTGGCCAAAAATAATACCATAATCATGTCACAGACCGTATTCATCGGACTTCGCCCTCTTCGATTTATTCTCTTCTTGAAATTGAAAAAAAAACCCATGAAGGGATGGAGATCTGCCACGACTGAGGAGATAAAGATCCCATCGCTGGAAGAGCTCGCGGCTATCCCAAAAAGTGCATATCAGAAATACTTCGCAGATTGGAAAAAACGCTGGCGTAAGTGCATTATATCTGAGGGGGATCAAGTTGAAAAGAATAAAATAGATATTGATGAATAAATAAGTATTTGTCGAAAAAAAAAAAATTAAAAGTCACCTTATTTTTTGAACGAATATATTTTTTAAAGCAACTTGTCTCAAAGGAAAAAAAATATTTTTTAATAGTTTATGATCCGATTATGGAGAAGCACGATCAATTAGACATGATTGTGAGTTCTACTATCCAAGATTAGCTAAGGTGTGATGAAGTGGAATTTTACACCATAACACGTATTTGTAGTCAAAAAGCTGGACCAATGGCTATTTTTTCAAACAAAATTTTCCTGAATACTATATTTCCTATAGATTCTCACCCATATAATTAATTATAATAATTAAAACTTTCCGCTCTTATGACCTATTGAGTATTATATAAATTAACTTAAGGCCCTTCTACTGAAGAATTAAAATTATTCAGCAAAATGAATAAAAAAAAATATTATTTACTATTAAACCGAATCCCAAAGCTGGAAAACGACTTTTGTAGTCAGTACAAGTAAAAATCGAAACGAACAACTCGCAGTTCAAAGACTTTTGACAACCAGATTCTTTTTATTGCAATTTTATGAAAATATTTTACAAAAATAATTAATATTTATTAAGAGTGTAGGAATGTAAGCTTCTTCTTCCGGATTGATGAAAATCCGGTGCAGACAAGTCTTACCTCCCACCTTTGAGACACCCAACGACTGGGCTTTTTAGGCTCGGATAGAATCATCAGTTCATTGCCACGTTCTTACGAAGTGAGATAATAATTTAATGAATATACAGAAATCACAACCAATATTAAGAATTTTTTTTTATAAGCACTTTTGGAAAACGGGTTCTAATGAATGCCTTGGAATCTATGTGTACAGAGATTGCCTACTCGAAAGCATTAATAACCAGTTTTATTTCATTATATATTGCAAATGAACATCTAAGCCACAGAGCACGGGTATCTCTTTGACGACAGTATTAATAATCACTTTTTTATTTAGTGGATTAATTAGCAGAAGAAAATGAGGAAAAAGCGAATAAGAACAAAAATATTTTTAGAACGAAAGGCCTTAGTTCGGCGATCGTGTCAAACAGTTAAGAACACAAGAAAACTCATTTATACATACGGTTCTGCGGTTGTATAGCGCAGATGCATCGCTTATCGATGCCGTGAGTATCGTATCCCGATGAAATGGCACCGTAAACATGATTATATCTTATCCTTTCTTTGACTTTGATTTGATCGAAATTCTAAAGAATTCTTTTGAAATTTTTCTCCACTTTTCTACGGTGAACGGAATTTCACATAGTATCTCGCAGATATTGCGATTTCTCCCCTTGCTACGTGCACTTATTATATAACGCGGGGGACTATCATTCGATCGATTCGATTTGACACAATTTGTAAGAATAACCTTTCAAATTTCACTTTTTTTTTTTAAATAATATTTTTTTGATCACTTCACTTATGGAAAATTATCTCACAGATATCCGTATGGTTGTATTTCTCTTTAAAAAAAAATTATAATAATAAGCCCGACGACTACTTGTAGCACGTTTGTTTCAATAGGACGTTCTTAGTCAAACTGGCGATTATAATTAATTCCGATCACTTACACCGACCGCTCTCGATGGTGTCCTCTACTACCATCAGACAATCGGACAGACACCCTCACAACAGTCCGATGTTTTCGAATGGATGAAATGTGAAAATTTCAAATGAAAAACAGATAAATAGAAAACGATCGCCAAAAAAAATAAAGAAAAATAAAACTGCTTAGTAGTCGTATGGCTCGTATAAGACGTGGGATACCTACACTATGCTGGGATGAATGATTCGTTGTATTCCTTGGATATGATGTTGACAAAAGAGACTCGTGTTGTTTCTATGTTTATTTAGATTGTTTGGCGAACGACAAGAAAACGTCGAAAACCATCGAAGAAAGTCCACAATTCAATTTAGTATCATTCGTCGTTCGCGATCACTGACTCTCGGAAGGGAGAGTACTTTAACATCTTTGTACCATCCGCTCATCAACTATGGCAAACAATTGTATTGCGGAATTGAAGATAAATTCGAATTGAAGGACGAATGGCAATTGCGCGAACTTGAATACAAATTGTACGCTCGATGATCGTCGATCGGTTGCGATGTGCGCAATCGTCGATTGTTTTGTTTACTTCACACGATTTTCCTTTTCTACGAATATTGCATGCCGATCATACGTGTATCCGTATATATTGTCGATGCAAAAGAAAAACATCAAAAGAATAGTGATCGCATGAGAAATCTGCGCTCGCGCACGATCGGTCTTCAGTTGTTGTCTCTCTTTCAATCAACGTTATGGTGTGCACTTGTAGCGATACTCGAAGTGACTGAATTGATCGTCGACAGTCGGCATGCTAAACTACTGAAGCGTTGATGGCAAAGCACAAAAAGAGGAACGACAGAAAAAAAGCGAATTAATAGTTTCAGATACTTTCTCATTAGCGAGTGGTGAGATCTTTTTGTTCGTTATTCTTTTCCTCTCAATGCAAACACTCGTCGTACTAGATACTTTCGAGTTTACATAGTCATAGCCGTGTGCGTTCATACGGAGAGTATCGTTGTTCGCTAGAGATCGAATGGTGGACGGGGAATTTCCCAGAGGGTGACATCGATTCAACCGATCGCACGTATTCGAGTATCTGCCGTGAGTTTATTATTGTTTTCGGATATTTACAACAAAATGCGTTTTTTTGTTTTTGTTTATACATTCGATGGTTTTGCATTTAATATTCCGTTTATCGTGTTGGTTAATTTGCCGAGTGGTCGGTCGATGTGATAACATGCATTTTTGATGAAATCACGTGCGTGCAACTAAGTATGCAGTATGGATTGAGATGGGTCTTCTTGGGCATGGAAAACCGTCGGTTGGGGAGGAACTGTGCAGATGGTAGTCTGGGATCGTATGGGCGGATTGGGGTTCAATAATCGATTAACAGACAACGGGTGAATGACTAAGTGGCGACGAGGTGTCCTTGTGGGATGTTATCTTTTGACGAGGCAACTGAATTTCGTAATACACTCTATAGCAGGGATTTAAAATTGATCTATAACGATCAGAGCATCTACTTTATTTTAGCGTGAATAGAGAGGTCTTAGATTCTATCGATTTAGATTTCAATGGTAAATCTATTGACACCTCCCACAGAGCACCCTTTAAATCATAAAAAAGAAAACAGGTTTTAAATACCCTCTGATGAGAAAGGACTTCAAGACTGAAGTTCGAGCCTGATTTTGTGATAAACTCTTTTGAATAAACTTTTGTTACAGGTAGTTTCGGTGTGTTATGGGATGATCAATAGCTTGTTGTTATTTGTTTTCTTGTTTACCTTAACTGTGTCATCTGATTTGTTCAGATCATTCACGAGATGATGATAATACGAACGAGACCTTCCCTTAATTGCCGTTGAAAACAGTTTCTAAAGCTCAACTGGCTCAATTACAAGTTTTCGAAGTGTTTACAAAGGTGTATTCAGACAAGCCTAGGAACTACGGGAAATCCTTAATGGGACAAGCAGTTTTCTCCCTGACCTCGAAAATGGTGAAAGAATTCACAAACGAATCAACGGGTGTACGAGTACTCGTGTATGCAGAACTAGTCCGTTTGACCTACCTTGCCGTAGTGACATGCTATGGAGTACAATCTAAAGAGAACAAATTAACCTTACTCTGCTGGGTTAGAGCCCCAATACAGGTTAGAGACAAAGTCTATGGAATTTTAAAGAAGACATTAGCTCATCGCCCCAACTAAAATTGTATTGAAAAGTTTCAGCAAAACCTATACGGAACAACTGTGCAACAACATCAGTTGTGAATGAGAGATTATCAAAAAAATGCTGACGAAGGCATAACACTCGAAGCATAAGATGACTTCAAAATTCATACTCTGTGTGTGCATTTCCAATATAACACCTTAATGACATGGAAATAAAAAGAGTTACTGTGAACTACAAGCAACGCGACAATTTCAGTCGAACCTCTTAAAAATCCTATCTAGGACAACCACCTCCGAGGAGTAGTGAACGAACATCTTCGACACAAACTATCTGCACCCCGTTGTATGACAAACTTGGTGTTTGTGCAGTTGGTGCAGTTGGCGCGAATTAAGAACTAGCCTATTAAGTCAAATCCTGGGTGGTTCCTCCATGGTTGCTTAGTTGCCCGATGGTCGTAATGGAGCAGGTACAAACAATTTGAAAATGTTACGTATACGCCCCGTAGTGCTTATGGTCGATCGCATTTCTCGGGTTCAGAGCTACTTTCTTGACTGGATTTTGATGCAAGCAGTTGGCGCGAGTTAAGATCTAGCCTATTAAGTCAAATCTTGGGTGGTTACTCCATGGTAACTTAGCTGCCCGATGGTCGTAATGGAGCAGGTACAAACAATTTGAAAATGTTACGTATACGCCCCGTAGTGCTTATGGTCGATCGCATTTCTCGGCTTCAGAACTACTTTCTTGACTGGATTTTGATGCAAGCAGTTGGCGCGAGTTAAGATCTAGCCTATTAAGTCAAATCTTGGGTCGTTACTCCATGGTAACTTAGCTGCCCGATGGTCGTAATGGAGCAGGTACAAACAATTTGAAAATGTTACGTATACGCCCCGTAGTGCTTATGGTCGATCGCATTTCTCGGCTTCAGAGCTACTTTCTTGACTGGATTTTGATGCAAGCAGTTGGCGCGAGTTAAGATCTAGCCTATTAAGTCAAATCTTGGGTGGTTACTCCATGGTAACTTAGCTGCCCGATGGTCGTAATGGAGCAGGTACAAACAATTTGAAAATGTTACGTATACGCCCCGTAGTGCTTATGGTCGATCGCATTTCTCGGCTTCAGAGCTACTTTCTTGACTGGATTTTGATGCAAGCAGTTGGCGCGAGTTAAGATCTAGCCTATTAAGTCAAATCTTGGGTGGTTACTCCATGGTAACTTAGCTGCCCGATGGTCGTAATGGAGCAGGTACAAACAATTTGAAAATGTTACGTATACGCCCCGTAGTGCTTATGGTCGATCGCATTTCTCGGCTTCAGAGCTACTTTCTTGACTGGATTTTGATGCAAGCAGTTGGCGCGAGTTAAGATCTAGCCTATTAAGTCAAATCTTGGGTGGTTACTCCATGGTAACTTAGCTGCCCGATGGTCGTAATGGAGCAGGTACAAACAATTTGAAAATGTTACGTATACGCCCCGTAGTGCTTATGGTCGATCGCATTTCTCGGCTTCAGAGCTACTTTCTTGACTGGATTTTGATGCAAGCAGTTGGCGCGAGTTAAGATCTAGCCTATTAAGTCAAATCTTGGGTGGTTACTCCATGGTAACTTAGCTGCCCGATGGTCGTAATGGAGCAGGTACAAGCAATTTGAAAATGTTACGTACACGCCCCATAGTGCTTATGGTCGATCGCATTTCTCGGCTACTGATTCTTTTGCGCACATTTAGACTGTCCAAAGAGCTCTGTGTCCGGTGGGGCCACATATTATCCAATTACAATTTATTAATTTGCGGTAGTAAAATCAATTTGATCATGGTTATGTATTACTTTCTAGTCCCAGTAAACCATGGCGTCAACGAAAAATTGAGGCTATGATAGCTACAGCGTAATGGATCTTCTTGAGTTATACGTTGATTTTCTTAATGCCCCAGAAGCGTACATTTTGTTTGTTTACGTATCCATTTAGATGGGAATGGCTCACGTCACTTATGATGTTTTTCAAAAGGCTAACAGGTCTCAGTCAGTCCTCCTCCTCTAAGCTCGATGACGCCATACCTCAAAAGATTCGCTAGCTACCTAAATTACATCTAAATTAAATCTAAATTACGGACTAAGGAGTGACAAGAATCTTATCGAGGTAACAACCGCCAAAATTCGACGTGTTGTTTAGCAACATCGGCGAGATCCGAATCCGCCATTGCAGTACTAAAAGGAATGAGCTCATGAGCACTATCAACGTATCTGTCGCGGATAATCAGTTTGAACTTGGCGCCCCGGCTGCGGTATACCGGGATGCTATCCAAAAAAAACCATTCGGAAGTAATATGAAGAAAGGCTTCTGGCGGAATAAAGCCCGATCGGGGTGTGCCCCGGAATTCAGGTTATTGTCGTTAGTCATAGCCCTTTCGTTGTGCTTTCAGATCAATTTAACAAAAAAATTGTCCATATGGTTTAGGCCTGGTCGTACAGCACCTTATTACGGCAATGGTTAATAAACTTGGACTCCGGCGTTCTCTGGCAGCGGTACATTAAACCAAAACGGACAACCATTCGCGATGATGTGCCTCATAAGGACCATGTAGAATATAACTTTTTTCTTGTGATCAAATTGACTGCTGTAAAACAGCTTCCTTATCATACCAAATATATGTCTATTGAAATATAGACTCTGATCAAGCCAGATACCAAGTTATCCAACCGCGTTTTTCACTTTCAACCAGTAATGGTTGTCCATGTTGCCCAATGATCGCGAATTCCGTCCAGTTCTTTCTGATATCCCTTGAGGCCCTATATATCTGAGTCCAAATATATTATCATTTCCGACTATTGAGTTAATTTTTGAAATGTCGCAATATCTCTTAATATGATCGAAAAAGTATTGATAGCCTCAATTTTTGGACCTGATCTGTACATTACTAAATCGTCTGAATGCGCTACTGAGTGGCCGAGAAAATCTACTAGAAAGCTAGTGTAGATGTTAAATAGTGTCGAAGAATTAACTGGTCTCTATAGTAAACCATTTTTAATGTCGAAAATCCTGTTCGATGTAACGTTATCTCTAAAAACAATGAATGTTGAATTTAATGTTGTTTAACAACAAACTTCTTTCCCATAGTCATTACGTAAATCATGAAGGTGATTTAGCATACCTGAAGAGCTTGTAAACAGACCTTCTAGCTATACCGTGTCGAAGGCCTTTTCAAAATCGAACAGACGAGCCCCCGTACATTGGGTTTTTGCTTTATTCCACTAAATGTCGGAAACCAGTTTTTACGCAGATTAGAATATTATCATGGCTCGCCTTAAAACCAAACTGGTTGTTCGGTGTTACTTTTTGTTTCTTCAACCCATTTGATCAGAGCTCTGTTTCCTACTTTAAAAAAAACTTGCTAACATTCGGAAGTAAACTAATTGATAGGAGATTAGCAGGATTTGTTCTGTCCCTATCCCGTTCACCGTTATTTTCCGATTCGCGGGATAATGAAGGTTATTCAGAGCTTTGTTGAACAGGTGAGAATATCAACTGCTACAGTAGGCAGGTGTTTTAAAACGACGTTTGGGATAAAATTCATTCACGACAACTTTTTATTTTTAAGTCAGAAGTTCATCTCTTCTCACAAGCAAACCGAAATACGTTCATTGGCGACAATGCCAATGATTTTCATCAATGAGACGAACGTGTAATGGACAATAACGTGTTAAGTCATCTGGTCGATGTGCTCATCCCGTACATCTCCAACCACAGCGGCGATATATCAAACGATCCTTTAAACACCACTTCCGTCACATGGTATTCTAGCCTCTACGAGGCGATTGGCAAAAGTGGCCTTAGTGTTTGACCAATGGAGGTCAGGAAATCTGCGCCGAAATTTACTTTAGTCTTAACCCATTGACGAACTATTTCGTAAAAAATAGCCACGGCCTATTCTGAGGTGACTAGCATTCCATGACTTGCCGACATGCATTCTGCATCTGTCTCCTTCCCAAATAAAATAGAATCCACCTGAAGATGGGCTTAGGTAACCAAAAGCCAGAGCTTCATTTCAACGTTCTGGTGTTTAGCGCCCAAACATTTTATTTGTAGATCATTGAAACAATCACTTAATTTATCATCTCTGTATGCCCAAAATGACTTGTGTATGGACCCTACATAGACGATTTTTTCTATTAGCAAGTGATTCATATATGTAGGTGAAAGGGACCTATTGTTTAGTACCGACTCAGAACGGCGAATTTCACAAAGCTTTTCTTAAATATACAGGGTGGACCAAATACACGTTTCTTTTTAAAAATGCAATAAAATGAACAAAATTACATTTTTCCATGTATTGCGGCTTTATTAGTAAGAACAAACATTCCCATTGATTACGAAATAGAACGTCGTTCAAGTGGCTGCCTCGGCTGGCTTCGCAGTCGCGCATTCTTTCGCCCCAATTTTTCAAGACCTTGTTGATGGTTTCGGGCTGTAGCTCACGGAAGATATTGGCCTTAAGTGCTTGAATCGTTTCCGGATTGTTGGCATAACATCGGTTCTTCACAGTTCCCCACAAATAAAGTCCAAAAGCGTCAAATCTCTGCTCCGAGGCTGCTAATTGACATCGCCAAGACGGTTGATAATACGATTTGGGAATTTGATGCCCAAAAGATCGATTGTTGCATGGGCTGTGTGGCATGGCGCGCCATCTTGCATGAGCCAGAGGTCGTCCAAATGTATGTCTTCAATTTCAGTAAAAAAAAAAGTCGGTTAACATAACATAACTCTGTAACGCCCACCGTTGACCGAAACGTTGTTCCCATTTTCATTTTCGAAGAATGATGCCACCACTCCACAATCCGCACCAAACTGTCACTCTCTGTGGATGTATTGGCTTCTCGACAATAACGTGGTTTTCCGAGCGGGTTTGTTAACGTAGCCGCCGAGATGAAAATGCGCCTCGTGTCAGAAAAGATGATTTTTCGCCCAAAATCGTTGTCCAATTCAAGCTGCTCTAAGGCCCAAACTGCGAAACGATAACAAAGCGAATGGTCGCGCGCCTTCAATTGCTGAGTCAATTGGACCTTGTAAGCGAATAATACGAGATCTGCAGAATTTTCCTCAGACTAGTGCGTGAAATGTTGAGTTGTTGAGATCGATAGCAAGTTGATGTTCGTTAATTGAGTTTCACACACTCGGCCACATCAGCCACACTGTGCGCATCGTACGACGACGGTGGTCATGCGTGTTGTCCACTAGCATACCAGTCTCTCGAACTTTTTGCACAAACTTGCGTACAGCAGTCACGGTGGATGCCTCATGTCGGCCAAAACTTATTTTTAAAAAAACGCACTGGTTGGGCTACATAGAAGTCTATTTGGAAATAAGTCTTAGAAATAAGTCAAGCGTAAAGCGACTCATTTCGTTCCGCGGAGATATAATACTGACTTTCTATCAAGATTTCGAGCGGGAAACAGCCGTCAGTGTCAAAATAGCATATGATTGTAAAAAAAAGCACTAGATGGCTCACCCTTTACATGTACATTGAAGGCGATTGGCAGTACCCCGCTTATGAGATACACCAAGAAATGCAATTTCAATGACTAGGCATTCAATTTAAGCTAACATACTACCCTAAGGGCCACGGTAACATCATAGTGGATTGAATATACAATAATATAAGAGATGTAAGAAGGGGTACTGTCCAGAGAATACAGCGGATGATGTAGGGTGCCCCATTTCTACGTTTCCAGGAAGGTTTAAACGTCCTGGCGGAGCGTTGTCGGGCTACAAAACCACTTCGTGTCTTTGTTTGCACTGTGGCTTAGCTTTAAACGCATTAAATGTGTTAGGTAGTAAGCTCCTGTAATGGTTTCACAAGACACGGATTTTATTTCAGTGACGCTTCCAATCCTGCATGTCCAAACTTTTTCGCCGGTTCGGCCCGTTCCTTTCCTTACTACTCGAAATACACCACTTTTGAAGCGTTAAAAGCATTCGCAGAACGTTATTTTATTAAAAGAACTATTACCGTAAAAATCATTCGACGCAGCATTTTTTTAAGGGCCTGTTAGGGCTAAAGTGGTTAGACCAAGACAGCAATTGGCAGCAATGTTGACTCCATTTACATACATTGGCTTCGCTGCTACAAGCAAAAAAGATAGAAGGGTTATACTTAATATCGCAAAGGAATGTGGACCTACAAACGAGTGGGCCAGAAATTCTTAAAAATGCTAGATTCGGGTTTCAGGATTCTTGGAACTTGGAGATATGTTAACATGTCGACATTGTTAATTCGAAAAATTAGACCTTCTTCAATAACTTTCAAATGGATCTTAAAAATTATAGGACTTGAAAAATTGGAAGGGATGCAAGCATGGAAGATATTTTTATTTGTTGTTTTTGCTGCCCTTAACCCTTAACATATTAACAACTATCTAGGGTTAACCCTAGAAAAATAGCCTTCATCTTCTAGAAGCTTATTATTTTTTTATCGTCACGACAAACCGAGGGGTGTTGAATACAGTGAAATTGAAAAATCTATGAATTTATTAACGAAGATGGGGATGTGCACGACAGTTCAGATGAACAATAAGCGATCATTCAACTTCATCGTTGCACGCCCGCAAAGATATTTCTCCTGACTGCAAACTGAGAGGTCTAAACGAGCACTGCTGGCCCAATATCAAGGTAAAAAGTTGGATCAAATAGAGGGCCAACCAGAACTTTCAAAATCCCCTCCGACCTCTTGTCGTGTTTTAACAAGTGAAATAGTAATTGAAATAAACAAACATTGATATTTCTTTCAATTAGACTACAACGTTTAGTGCTACCAATGAAGTTGAAATTCGTGCGTTTAATGGGATCCTAACATTACCCGATCTATGAAAGATTATCACCTTAGGTACAACGGAAGAACTTTTTGATAGTTCTTTTTCGAGAATGCGCTGTATAGCAGTTATGAGTCGTGACAGATTCGAAATCCGAATTAGATGTGTGCGCATGGACGCGATAAATCAACAAAAGCTAAATATCCATTTATACCTAAACATATCGTATATCAGTGTTTGACCGATTAAACACCAGGATCACATTTAACTGAAGTTTTAAATCAGACTATCGATATTAATCACTTATAACGTAATGGCGGTCAACAAAAGTGCATTGATTTACGGACTTAAATAAGAATTGTGTTGACTTTTCCACTTTTCCAATTTTCCTGTTTTTTTTTTAACAATTAAAACCCAAACGCTTGAAAAGTCTCATATTGTTTAGCCCTCTGTCTTCCCCATTTTTTAAGCATCTTTGAAGTATTGAATCGATGAGCCCAGTTCTTGAATAATTTTAAATATTTCATTAAGGTTCAAAGGTTTTTTTTTATTTCGATGATTACAAAGACATTCCGTGTCATCCAAATCGGATTTGGGTCCGGAGAGTGAGCAGGCATGTCACAATGTTGCCTTGCGTAAAGTCCCAATTCAATTCAGTTTTTTAACGTGCACATGTCCAATTAATATGCTCTTTCTCAGAAACCATATGGCTTTTCGATTTGTTTTGTCTTCTTTCGTGCAACTTGAGAGATCAAATTCAATCAATCAGCGTTGATTAATATTGACGTCTTCTTCTGCAAAAATTTCGACGTAGAAAATCAACAGCATCAATCATCCGATCAACACGACTTGTTACTTTTCGAGACTTTGCCGCACGAGCTTGCTTAGTCCCCATGACATTTATAAAAAAAAAAAAACTCCAAAACTTTTTTTAGATTTTGTTTTCCCTATAGCAGTAGGTAAATGTCTAAAGCTTTAGTTTAGGGTAAGGTTTTCCTCATCCCATTCCTATGATACTAAGTAGTGCTAACAAACTAAAAGAAAAATATTGAGTGAGTCACTCATTCAGACATTAAGTCAAGAAGTCAGTCTTCCTATTTATTTGCTCAAAGATTCAACACATGTTCCGCTATTTGCCAAGAAATAAACACACAGAACAGACACTTTACGAAAAAAGAAAATAATTATTAGCTTAGCGGTAAACTTATTTAGATTCTTAGAGTGACGTCGAGCTGCAAAATATTCACAGCCTAATGGTATGCTTTGGTTTTGTGCCTAGAAGATTGTACTGAAAATAGATTATGAATTCCTGGTCGTGCTTACATTCAAGTGCTTCATTAGTCAAATAGGTACGAGTAGAGATAATTAAGTAGAGCCTACAATACCGAGTAAGATATGACTAATCGCTAAAGTATTAAAGGATATTAGTTAAGTAATTAGAGAAGCTAAATGGTAAAGATCATGTTAGGGTAGCATTTGTCCGATGGATGTTGGTGGTCCATTAAAAGCGGGAAAGAGCCACCGAAGGCGAATATCTTACGGCACTGGTAAGTAAGTCTTATTTCTACCTCATCGAGGTGCCATCTGCAGAAAAACTTTGAAACTTATAAATGGGAAGGGTGAAAGGTGATTTTGCTCCGACAGAAAACCGGAAAAAACAAAAACTCGACGAGAAACACTAGAGTCGAGTATAACGGATTGACTTAATCTTAACGACCCAAAACAATCAAAGCTAAAAAGAAAACATTACCGTCGGGCCTGCCAATGGAAGGTTAGGTGTCCAAATAGCTTACATGCAGCTAAACAAACCATTTAAACCTCACGCTTATAGAAATGAGAGATGTGCGCGTCATAACAATCTGAAATAGAAACAACACTTAACATCATCAACACTATGACTTCATAGAGGATAAGGATGCTTCCACAAAGACTCGACTTTTACGACCTCCCAGAGAGGGCTAATGTTCAATGGACCCAGCTGTGATATTATTGCAAAGCTGGGTAAAGAATTCGGTTTCAAGGTGTCGACGACCTCATATCCGAAAATGAATTCAATAGAAAACAAGATTACCATATTTCAATATTAATGGTGGCGACCACCGTATCCATCAACCAGGATGACCACATTGCGATCAACGTCAGACACTTCTTCAATATTCTGGATGTCGAAAACTTGCGAGAAGCAAATATCTACTGGAATCAGTGTTGCAGTCAAGAAGCGATTACAAAAGTCGAGTCTTTCATAAATATTTAATGACGAAGCTGCAATTTCAGGAGACCACCAATGCCTTTACTGATCGTATCTCCCTTAAACCAAAAACCCACCAGGACTGGTACAATAAATAAATGCAAGGAAACAGGAAGCATGCAAGGCTGTCCTGCATTGCAGAATGAGAGCCGCTTGTGACCACTACCAACATAAGGGGAGGGATGAATATGTCATGAATTTAAGCAGCGATGAAGAAAATGGAGAAATACGGGCGGGCGCTACAGCTCGGGGTGAGCCTGGGCCTCGACCAACATGCTTCTCCATCTAGCGCGATCTTTTGTTAGCTCCCTCCAGTACGGCACTCTCAGTTGGTTGAGGTCATCTTCCAGCTGTGTGCGCCACCATATGTGCGGCCGCCATCTACTCCGTCGTCCCCCGGGTTTGGATTCGAAGACTCTCCGGGCTGGAGCTGAGATGTTCATTCACTCTACATGGCCTAGCCATTTAGGCGTTGGATCCGCAGGCGTCTAACTAGGCCGATGTAGCTGTACAGCCCGTACAGTTCGTGTTTGAATCTTCTCCTCCATCCTCCATCCCCCATCGGTATTGATAGGACCAAAAATCAAACGCAGTATCTTTCTCTCAAAAGGGCCAAGCGCCTCTTCATCCACTTTTAAGTCGCACGACAGCTCATCGCCCTGCCTAAATCCTTTTTTGACATCAAAGCTATCGGTTAGGTATGCACCGATTCGAATGGAGCAGCGAGCATTCTCCAAAGTCATCCTACATAGTCTGACGAGATTAGCAGGGATGTCAAAAATAGACATGGCGTTGTATGTTATAGCTCGTCTCTAATTACGCTGTCGTATGCGGCTTTGAAGTCGACAAATAGGTGGTGGGTGTCGACTTGAAATTCACGTGTCTACTTCAGGATCTGCCGTAGTGTGAAAATTTGATCGATGGGGGACTTTCCTGGCTTGAAGCCACACTGATAAGAACCTTTCAGCTGGTTTACGAAGGGTTTCACGCGTTCACACAGAACGGCAGAGAAGAATTTATAGGCGATGTTGAGGAGACTTATTCCTCTGTAGTTGGTGCAGTCAAAAGGGTCTCCTTTCTTGTGGATCAGGCAGACGATGGTGAAGCTCCATTCCTCGGGCATGCTTTCCTCTGACCATATCTTATAAAGGGTCCGCCAAATAATTTTTTTTTTTTTGAAAATGCTATAAAAAAAACTACTGAATATTTTCTCAAATTTCTTTTTTTATTTGAAAGTACAATCCTTCCGGTTAATAATGGAAAATAATTTCATTCAAATGGCTGCCTCGGCTGGCCATGCGGTAGCCTACACGATCGGTCCAATTTTTAAGCACATTATCGATTGTGTGCAGCTGTATTTCACCAATGGCTTCACGAATATTGTCCTTTAAAGCGTCAATTGTCTCTGGCTTGTCGGCGTAACACTTATCTTTGACGGCACCCCACAATAGTCCAACGGTGTCAAATCGCAGCTCCGAGGTGGCCAAACGACATCAGCTCTGCGGCTGATAATGCGATCTTCAAAAACAGGGCGCAAAACATCGAGTGTAGCTTCGGCTGTGTGGCACGTAGCGCCGTCCTGTTGAAACCAAATGTTGCCAATATCCTCCTCTTCAATTCTTGTGAACAAAAATTCGTTCAACATGGCCCGATAACGATCGCCATTGACTGTAACGGCCACTCCTTGCTCATTTTCGAAGAAAAATGGCCCAATTATGCCTCTGGACCAAAATCCGCACCAAACAGTGGCTCGTTTTGGGTGCACCGGCTTTTCAATGTATGCGTGCGGGTTTTCTGAGCCCCAAATGCGACAATTTTGCTTGTTTACATACCCGCCAAGATCAAAATGAGCTTCATCTGAAAAGATGATTTTTGTGGCAAAATCGGCATCTTCTGTAAGTCGATCGCAGGCCCACTTAGCGAAGCGAACCATATTTCGAACCACAACCATATTCGTTCAGCGGAAGGATAAAACTAATTATCTGTCAAATCAGACATGAGCTAAGTGTTACCATTCACGAAATAAGCACTACTTGAAAAAAAAAACGTTAGATGGCGGACCCTTTAGATGAGCTGGTGCATGCTCCCGACCAGGTCATCTCCAGCTGCTTTGAAGAGTTCGGAAGGTAGTCCGTCTGCGCCAGCAGCTTTGTTAGACTTCAGTTTAGATATGGCCATTTTAATTTCGTCTAGGTCAGCGAGACGGAATTCTCTGCGATCTTCGTCATTAAGGAATGAGAGGTTCTGCCTAAAAGCGGTAAGAATCTCAGCACCGACTGTGATTCTACTATAAGATGTCCATTTTCGTCTCTACAGGCTTCTGTTCTGGCTTTATAACGTTGGCATGTTGGTTTTATCCTTTGATGAAACTTTCAAACGTCATGCCTGCGGTAGCACCTCTCCAGGTCTTCGATCGTGCGCTTCTCGTTTTCTTTCTTTTTCCTCCTGAGAAGCGTATGTTCTTCCCTTCTTTGTAGCTCGTATAACTCACGAGCAGCCCTCATCCTTCTATGCAGCGAGGCTTTGTATGCATCCTACTTCGCAGCATGCATTTCCCTACGCTCGTCATCGAACCAGCTGTTCCTTCGTGGTGGAACCTTGTGGCCCAGAACTTCGGAGGCAGTGCTTTTCAGGGTCTGTTTACAAAGGTTAATTGTTGCTCAATTGACTGAGTGGGGGATAGGGGTGAATAGGATAGCTTAAGGGAAACGCGTTCGGCGAAAGCACTGGCAGTTCCTGGCGATAGTACCTTTTCGACGTCATATTTTTTGTTCTTGCTTTACTCCACTGCGCCCTTGATATCCGTAGGCGCATTTTGGCTACTACAGGATAGTGGTCCGAGTCGATGTTAGCACCTCGGAATGTTCGAACACCAAGAATAGTGGAGAAGTGTCTGACGCCGATCACGATGTGATCAATTTGGCTGGTGGATGATTGATCTGGTGACCGCGAGGTGCTTTGTGTATTTTGATATGCGGGAAATGGGTACTAGCTAGAAGGAGGTTTCGCCCCGTTGCAAGATCGAAAAGCCTGATTCCGTAATCGGATGTGGTGTCGTGCAGGCTGTGTTTACCGATGACTCGCTCAAAGATGTTTTCTTTATCCAGCTTTGCATTAAAGTCTCCTAGTACAATTTTGATGTCATAGCTGGCGCATTGCGTATATATTCTGTCTAGGAGCTCATAGTACTCATCGTTGACATAATCATTCCTGTCTTCCGTGGGGGCGTGGGCGCAGATCAGGCTGATGTTAGTTAGCCTTGATGCGGATCATTATGAGGCGTTCGCTCACATGGCGAAAGCTTAAGACTTTTTGCCTTAGTCTTCCTCGAACAACAAATCCGCGGCCGAACAGTCGCCGGAGCAGATGTCACAATTTTTCATCCGTTTTTTGCCCGGTCCATCCCATCGCATTTCCTGAATGGCGGTTAAGTCCGCCTTATAGCGGTCTATGGCGTCCGCAAGTTGTTCGGCTGCATGTGGTCTGTTTTGGAACCTAACATTTCAGGTGCAGATCCGAAGGTCGTTGTCCTTTGTTTTCTTTTTTATTTTCCGTGGGTCGTCAACGTGAATCCGGTCCGTTCTAACCGAGGCTTGTGGTTGTTTCGGAGCTTTATACAATAGTTTACAAGATCTTCTCTTTAATTTTGTGTGAGCACCTAGAAGCCAAACTCGCCAGTTTTTACAGGATGACATTGGAGTACATTTAGTTAGGCGTCTACGAATCCAATGCTTGGGATGGCTGGGACATATTGCGCAGATGTACACCAACATTCTAGTCCGAAGAGTTTTTGAATTCAACACTGGGGGACGTCGCAGTAGGGGACCATCACATCTGCCTAGTCCAATCATAAATATTGAGACAATTTTTACAACAAGCATTATAAATTACTTGCCATAAAAAGGATTTTTGATTTTAGTTGTTGGAACGTCGTCGTGAACGGCTCGATTTAGACGCAAACCGCTGAGAAAGCAGAGAAAAATGTGAAAAGTTCGCTACAATCTCTCGTCTTATCAAAGAAGACTTGGGACTTAGTGCCTACAAGCAAATACTATCCACCGGCTAAAAAACGTGTACCGTCGAAGAAATTTTTATAAGTGTATGTTCGGTATCAAAACTTATCCCAGGAGCTGAAAGAATACACCATGCTGCAAACGTGGGTGAGGTGAATTACGATAGCATAACTAATCTCCAGTTTTGTGAAAAGTAAAGACTTCAGCGAAAGTTTACCCAACCACTCATTTGGAGGATGTCGCTAAGGCTCTAAGCCAAACGATGTTCGAAAACAGGCATTGGACATCCCAACAAGATCCTGTTCCAGCCCATCGAAAAATCCTCAGGGGAAAAAAAGTTGTGGTCCGTTTTATAGAGAATGGCTTGTTCTACTCATCAACGAAATTTCGAGTCTTTGACGCGAGCCATTATTGGCGCTATCGACAACTTTCTGATGAATAAAGTCCGTAAAGCAATTGGTGAGGCCAATGTATTTCTGGTCGTGCTTTAAGGTAAATGGCATTCATTTGGAACGAAGTTATTCATAACTTGTAGGTAGAGACTTAACAAATACGAGGATGGATGAGGATAAGTACTTAGCCTACAAAAGTACTTAAACCCAGTGATGCTCCAACTTCTTTAACCCGTCTGAAAAATACGTTTTCTCAAGGTCTGCAAAGTAGACCTACGGGGCGGCGATGACGTCCTCATTCGACTGAAATTTCTCTCCGGCGAGTGACTTTTTCAAGTTTGGAAACAAAAAGAAGTCGCACGGGGTCAAATCTGGAGAATACGGTGGATGGAGCAGCAGTTCGTAGCCCAAATTTTTTTCTGGTTCAGAAGTCAACATGAACAGCATTCGATTCATTCAGTTTTATCCGCCACTTCATTATCTTGCTTCGGATTTGTTTAATAGCTTCTTAGGGTTGGATTGTTGAATCCTTATTGCTCTTTGTCACTACGGCTATGACGCCCGCAAAAGTAGCAATAGTACTTGTCTTTAGCAGAAATAACATCGTGGATTTACAAAAGATACGGTAGCGACCTAAGTACGCTCACTTATGGTACCCCTGCTTTAATTTCTTTAAACTCAGAACAAGCTTTTTCCTTTTTATGTGAAAATATTTAAGTTTGAAAATCAAATCACCACGATGAACATTTCCGAACGTCTGTACTAAATCAATGCACTCAGATTTTGTGAAGTCTTCCTTTGAGCTCATTCTTATCGAAAATTCAATTTTTCCTGTTCCCAGAGTAGCCTGGGGCCTAAATAAGGCTCAGCGAGCGCAGTTTTTCCAATTTTTCAACTTTCTTCAACGAGAACTAGAGTTTTTATTTTGTAAGTGACGAAAAGGTTAAGTATATCTTGGTGATCGCTGCAAATTGCGAATGCACATCCCTTTTACTTGTAGTTGCCGGGCCATTAGGAAAGTAGTAAGAAAGGAAAACTTTTTCGTATCGTTTTGTGACTGTCGATGAACAGTGGATTCATTAAGATAATCCAAAGCAAAAGAAGTAGAGCTATGCATCGACACCGGAGATCAAGCTAAACATAAAAGTGATCTTGCAGCATCACAACGTTCGGCCATAGGTTGCTCAGGTGGATAAAGCTGACCTGTTTACACTGAAATTAAAAGCCCTCCTCACCCGCCGTAGTAGTGGCTGTCACCGATCGCGAACGATGACGCATACCTTGATGGAAGAGCACTTTAACAACTTGGCTGCTATAAACTAATAAAATTCGCGTCCTTATCGAAAGACACCTTTGGGCATGAACTGAGTTATTTCCATCGTTTTCCTCTAAATCAATTTAGAAAGTTCTAAATTTCAAGTTGGAGTAGTTATGACATTCTTATTTTGTATGGATGCATCTCAAAAAACGAGGATGTGGCAGCATTTACAGAAAGTCATATAAAGAGTGATTTGTTTCACGTTTGGTTTTTCAGTGTTTTATTTTTGAAAGCGCGCGCATGATTAGTGACCTGCGTCAAAGTTAAGCATGTTCAGTTGGTATTGCCATTTCATTGTAAAAGAACTTAGACCTGAAGAACGTTTACAAATTAATGAATTTTATTATCAAAATTCTGGCTCTGTGAAAAATGTTTATCGCCGACCTTGAACATTGTACAGTTGTCATAATCGAACGCTGAATAAGTTTTTTAAGCCTGGCTGACCAAATTTCGGAATATCTCGTTATTGAACATCTAGCTGCCTAACAAAGTTCGTAGAGTGCATACAGGGAAAAATATTGCTGCTATATCCGCCACTGTAAATGATGATCGTGACTTGCCCATCCGTCGGCATTCGCAGCAATCGGGATTGTGTTATTTGATTACGTGAAAGATCTTGATCTAAAACCTTACAAAATACAACTCGTACAAGAACTGAAGACGACAGATGCCACAGATTCAAATTTTCTGGGTCTTAGAAAAGCTGGAGGGAGATCCGCTTTTTCGTCGAAAAAATGTCTTCAACGACGAAACTCATTTCTGATTGAATGGGTATGTGATAAATAAAAGCTGCCATATTTGGTTCGATGAGCAACCTCAGGCAATACAAGAGCTTCCAATGCATGGTTGGGTGTGGTTCATGGGCCGGGAGAACTATTGGCTCGTATTTTTTCAAAGGTGACAGTGTGAACAATGTTACCGTCCATGGTGCTGGCTATCGGTCAATGGTTTCGAACCTTTTTTTTTTCCTAAAATGCACGAGCTGAGCCTGAATGCGGTGTCCACAAGATGGCGCAACATGTCACAAAGCATGTGAATCGATGTACAAATTAAGAAATGGGTTCGGAGAACAAAAAAAAAACTAGAGAGATGGGTGCCCCACGTCCTAACATCATCGCATCGTCATATGCAACGAAAAGTGGATCCTATACGATAATCGGAAGGGAGAATGGGTAGACGTGGGTGAGCTTTCCAGTGGACTAGGCGAGACAGACTTATACCCCAAAAAGGTAATGGTGACTCGTCCATGATGAGTGAGGGAGTTGTCCAAAACGCGGAGAAACAATCACGGCCGAATCGTGTTGTAGAGAAATCCACATTATGCACAAGAAATTGCCCCAAAAACAGCCGTCACTGGTAAATAAGCATGGTCCCATACTGCTGCTTGATAACCACATATCGCACCGTGGACGCTCCTGAAGCTGGCGAAGTTTGGGCAATCATCCGGAAAATAAACAATTCATAAGCCCACATGCCCAACAGGATTTTAAGGACTTCTTACCCCGAAAATTTAAGGACTTTTTCAAAACATTTTTGCTTTGGTGAAAAATGTAAATGGAGATTAATTTTTGGAATAAACTTTTTTAATTTTTGAAATAGCGTTGTTTAATTTTCTACAAAAAAATTGGCAAGTTCATATGTAACGAGCTAATATTACTTAAAATCACTTGCATTGCCAATAAGCGTCAATTGAAGCCTTAGAAGACAAGATTATAAGTGTTATCAGCAAGGACTCGAAAAAGTTACTCATAATTGGACTCTTCGCATTAACTACTTAATACATTGTCGACGTCAATATTTACATGAAATGATTTTTATAAAGGAAATGGTAAGTACTGGTTTATCAACTTAAATAAGAATCGTATACATTTTTACAATATTTCTGAGTTTATTTTGACTATTAAAAACCAAACGCTTAATAAATCATATTTTATGTGTACGTCTCCATCTAGGTAGCTGATGTTGCTTTGGTGCAATAGGCTGAGAGGTGCCAAAGCTTGTGAAACACTTACGTTTAATACGCTGGAACGTTGCCAATCAATGAGTTGTTTTAAACAAGATAAAGCTAACGCACCTTCTATACCAGAGAGCGACACACTACCACGGGTGTCGGCCGCTGACGCGTGATGAGCGAGTTCGGATCGTGATAACACAATTTCGCAGCTCCTCTCCTCGGCGGGGTACTGGCAAAACCTCCCATTGTACACTTGCCTTGAAAAAAGCTTCTCGGCTCTCGCCGTTCGGAATCGGCATTAAGCTGTGTTCCGTTCACTTGTGTGAAAGACAAATCGAAAACAACATAAGTGAATAAGAGAAGTTTGACTCTAGCTCTTCATGAGCTGTAACGCCATCTCAGGTGTCTGTCTGACAGTACAATGGATCAGTAATTGTGTCTGAGTGCTCCAACAGATAGCAAGATAGCAGTAGCCTCCAAAAAAAAAAAAATCTTTCATACCAAATAAGCAAAACACTTCTAGTCCCTAATGAATGAACCATTGTCTTCCCGGGCCACCGGATTGTCTGCCGAATTTTGCATTTTTGATTAACCACTCTACAAAAACAATGTATTTAAATGTCTCATTTGATTTTATCCCTCTTTTATAACTTCACTCTGCCACATGAATTTCGCAAGACTATCTCTCTTTTACTGCAAATCCCCGACATGTAGGACCTTCCTTCTCTGCTTACCCATATAAAGATTCAATTTTATTTCCATGCGACGTTTACTGCTAATCTTACTCCAAATCCTTCCGAATTTTCTCTTTTCAATTACATATCCCCCCACTAGCCCATAAGCGACGTTATGGTGTCGTCGTTTCATACAAAATGCAAATGAGAGTTAATACTTTGACTGAATTCACCCTATTGCCCCATTTCTTACAATTCCACAATTCTGCTTCTTGACAGACGTCAAATAAATTCCACTTGGCCATGTAGAATTGATGCCGGATTCAATGGTAGCAAACGGGCTCACGCTTTGCGTCTCAAGAGAAGTTCAAAATTAATTTAGAGACAATTTCGCTCAGTTTTATGTTTGGATACTCTAAAGGAGTCGGTAGCCGTCAGAAAATATATGGAGCAAAGCATTCGCGTGGGTTCTTCTATTTCGGGAAATAATTACTCACTCAATTAGGATCGGTGTACATTTCCATCATCCCCGACATACTTCCTGGGCGAGATATATTGGTCTCATTTCACATGCACACGAGCAAATACCTACGAGGATACTTGCTTCTGATTGATGTTGAATTAAGGACGACTGTTTGGAACCGATGGAGTTGCGTGGGTTTCTCCGACAAGTTGACGTTTGTATAAGGGTGGTTCTTATTTGGCTCGTTTTTAAATGAAGAAGAATGATTGCTTCGATTCAATGGGGCCAAGTGAGTGATTGTTTGCTGCAGCAGGGACATGTTTGCTCTATGAGTAATTGTTGGTTTTCTTTTTGTGGACGGAAGCCGGAAATTGAAAAAAAACAGGTAATGGCCAGTTCGCATATACACAGTGGCATAGTGTGAACTAGGCATAGTATGGGCATCAGTTTTTATATGTTAAACTAGCAGATCCGGACGCGCCTCGCTGCGGCTTTATTGTATTACATAACGTTGAATTATTAAATATTAAAATTGCCAAACGTGTAGGGTATTGTGGCCTTTTGAAAGGTAGTAAAGATTATGATGGTATCATAAGTATTCGAGGTAACAGGACGACTTCTCCTTTAAACTTTCCAGTCAATATCGTTGCTTCGAGTCCGGTAATTTTTCTGACGACTAATCGTGTACCGTTGCATAATTTTGGTGGATTAATTTACGCAAAAGAATGACCGGTGAATCGATTTTCAGACAGAGCTTGTGTGGCGGCATTCCTGGCATATCCAGAAAATGTAAAAACTCAATCGGAAAGTTGACGATCTCATTTTCTTCAATAATAGTATTAATTGACTTAAAAGTCATCAGATCGCCTGGCAAAAATTCTGTATTTGACAGTTAATTTCTCAACATCGACATTTTTTGCTGCTGAAATCGCACGATTACTGAGCAAATTATATTTAAGTAATTATTTAGAATATCTGGGAATACGCTGTCAATAAGTTCGGTTTTTGAATTAACAACAGAAATTGTCTGGTAATTTGATACATTGTGTATTTTGATACAATTCGATTTTACCGTTACCAATATCCAGTAATTGTTTGAAAACACTTGTGCCAGTGGATCATTATGATCACACCACCGAAAAGTCGGTTTAAATCTTGCATAGTTCTGTGAAATGCCTCAAGAGAATGTTTATAGAGTGTTATGAGGATGGTCCGATAAGTACTTAGCCTACAAAAGAAAAACAAAAATGTTGGAGAAATGGCGATTTATTTTTAATATATGTACATAGTCTCCTTTTAGCTTGATACACTTGACCCAGCAATGCTCCAACTTCTTTAACACGTCTGAAAAATACGTTTTCTCGAGGTCTGCAAAGTAGGCCTTCGTGGCGGCGATGACCTCCTCATTCGGCTGAAATTTCTGCCCGGCGAATGATTTTTTCAAGTTTGGAAACAAAAAGAAGTCGCACGGGGCCAAATCCGGAGAATACGGCGGATGGGGCAGCAGTTCGACCAATTTGGCCGTGGCGAGGGCGGAGGTGTGAGCCGGTGCGTTATCATGGTGGAAGAGCACTTTTTTCTTCGCCAAGTGGGGCCGTTTTTTCTTCAATTCGGCGTCGAATCGACCCAATAATTTGGCATAGTACAGCCCTGTGTCCGTTTTGCCCTTCTCCAGGTAGTTGATGTGGATCATACCTTGTGAATCTCAGAAAACGGTGGCCATCACCTTTCCGGCCGATGGGACAGTCTTCGCCTTCTTCGGAGCATGTTCGCCGGGTGAAGTCCACTGTTTCGACTGTTCCTTGGTCTCTGGTGTGTACCAGTGGATCCATGTTTCGTCGTCTGCCACGAAACGACGCAGAAACTCCTTCGGATTGCGCTTAAACAGCGTCAAACACTGCTCTCAAGTGGTCTCACGGTTGCGCTTGTTGTCCGGAATGAGCAAATGCGGCACCCATCGCGCCGACAGCTTTCTCATGCCCAAAATTCCATGCAGGATATGACCCACGCGATCTTTTGAAATGCCTACTGTCTCAGCTATCTCGCGCACCTTCAATCGGCGGTCTGCCAATACGAGATCGTGGATTTTTGTCACGTTATCCTCCGTGGAAGCCGTTTTCGGGGCACCTGGATATAGCTCATCAAAAACCTACGTGCGACCACGTAGAAACTCGTTAAACCAATTTTTGATGGTCGCCATCGAAGGGGAAGAGTCACCGTACACAGCATCCAACGCTCTTTGATTTCGCTGCGCGATTTCCCTTCCAAAAACAAGAATCGAATCACCGACCGGTATTGCTCTTTTTTCAGTTTTCTAAAATCCACGGACACTCCCGCTTCCACACGCGGTCAAAACAAAACTACGAATCCCATCCGGCTGAAATTTCGACAGTAGCCGTCTACTAGAATGTACTACACGATAGTAAGATAGATAGATAGCTCTTTTGATACTGGCACCATCTGCCGGTGAGGCTAAGTACTTATCGGACCACCCTCGTACTCATAGTGCACTCATCCCAGACAACAATTGAATTTTTTTGCAAAACCGCAGCCATTCCTTCTTCCTGCTTCTTTCTTTAATATTACACATAGCGTTTGGATTGTTATGAATGTCTAATGGCAGCTTCAATGCAGAATGCGCCGTTCGTCCACCATCTAACAAAGTGGCAGCAGCGACAGACGATGCAATTGCCAATGCAGTTTTTTTTTTGTGACCGTATCTTTTCAAGTATTAATGACAATAAAAATGTCTTATCGGTTCCACCAAGTGCGTCTAAGGAAAATAACCACCTTGTTTTGCATCGACAGTCATCATGATTCGATCGTTAATAATTCTTTGTTCAATTGTCAATAATGGCTCATTGTATGTATAATTGAAGCTATGTCAATGTCGTCATATTGTTTTTCTCGTTGCATATCAGTGCTCACTAAGTCAGTGGCTGGGCGATCAGGCGATGGCAGATCGTAGTGGTTGAGTGAAAAGTTTGAAATCAAAATACACAAATCTTCAAGTAGTACCAATGCTTCATTGAACATCTCCAGTGTGAAATCTTTGTTCGAATATCCTTCCACTGTTTTACTCGGTTCAAAATATCTTCTGTCATTTAATTCTTGTATTTCTCCCACAATGCTAATGACTGTGTCGAAAAAACATGTCATCAGAATAATTGCGAATAGTTGACGAATATTTTTTGGCGTAGATGGTAAAGCTTCATCAGAAAGTGCCAAATCCCAAATCGCGACATGCATCTTGGTAAGTATTAAATACTCGACCATTAACTGCTCGCAACAATTCAAAAGATGTTAGTAGATGAGGTAGAATGGACGCTACACAATACGTTGTAGTATATGGAATACAAAAATAGTTAATTTTGCAATTAATTAATAAAAAAAAAAAAAATAAAAAAAAATTAAAAAAATTATATATAAAAAATATAAAAAGTATCCTATCTTAGGCCCGACAGCTGTACAACAACGTGACACGATAATTATATATAATACAATAGATATCATCAATCAACTACATTGTGAGTTATGACAGGGGTCATTTTGTTCTATTCAAACAGTCACGTTAGTATCGCCAGGGTACTTGTGACTGTACGGTGACATTCGCACTTAAAGAGTTCGAATTTTGAGAGGATCTTGCTTTTTTTTCTTCAGAAAACTATCACTTCAAGAGGCTGTAGACTAAATGAAGAACAAAATGCATTTGATGACATGGTCGATGGTATTTACATTGAACCACCCGATGAAGATGGAAATTTCAGCGGACTGGATGATGCCGATGAAAATGAAGGCGGCACGATAGATGATCTAAACGGGAATCAATTGAGAGCCGGTTGTGAATTAGTATTAAGAAATGGCAACCATATAGATACTATTCAGCTCGAAGAACAGCCTATTCCATCCGAGTACATGGAAGACCTTCTCATTGATATCATAGATGAGTCGCTATTGAACTTAACAGTTGACCAATTTACTCAAGAGATACAACAGGAGCAAATATGTACATGCTTCAAGTGCAAATGAAGCAATTGAAGAAAAGAAAGTAGAGAATGTTATCCCGTCGATTGCCACTCGTCTCAGGAAAATAGATCCCATACTGTCTGCTTCCAACAAAGGAACAACTTTCAAGTGGTAAAATTATGGTAAAAGTGCTGGAATACCAATGTTTCCTGAATCAAACTTCGATGGTTGTCGTAAAGTGCAGCCGCATGAATTATTCGGAAGGTTTTTTGACGATGAGTTACTGGAACACATCAGCCATTGCTCAGCACTATATGCCATAAAAAAAGAAGGAAGGCCAATTCAAAAATGTTTGATTCGTGAAATGCGGACTTTCATTGGCATTCTGATGGTGACTGGATACAATTCGATTCCTAGTTATAAGGCCTATTGGAATAGCTCTGACGATCTACGGAACGAATTAATTTACAAGTCAATGCGATGAGGGCGATTTGAAGAAATTCTTAGTTGCTTAGATTTTGAACCAAACTTAGCTGCACCACAGGGAAATAAGGACAAGCTATGGAAGTTGCGTCCCATGACAGACCATTTAAAGGCAAACATGCTTAAAAATTTATATCCCACACAACATTTGTCTTATGATGAAAGCATGATAGCTTATTATGGTTGCAAGCAGGTAAGCCAATGAGATTTGGTGTCAAAGCCTGGTCGCTGTGCACGCCCTCTGGTTACATGGTAAATTTCGAAGTTTACCAAAGAAAAAATCCCCGGTCAAACCCGAAATATGAAGAACGATTTGGCAAATGCTCGGCACCTCTCTTATCAATGATTGATGATTTTCCAGAAAGTATCAGAGACCTGCCGTTTTGCTTTTACTTCGACAACATGTTTACAGGCTTTCCATTTCTCCTATATCTGAAAGCGAGAGGATACAATGCAAGAGGTACGATTCGTGAGAACCGTATTCCTCCAAGTTGTACTATAGAACACAAAAATAAATTAAAAAAATTGTCTCGTGGAACGTATAAATCGGCCACAATGTCACAATAAGGTTAACTAAATGGGTTGATAATTCTGTTGTTTGTATTGCCTCAACTTGTTATGGTGCTTTGCCAACTTCAACAGCATCTCGTTATTCGAGAGAAAATGGAAGGAAAGTGGATATTGATCGACCATGTGCAATTACCGAGTACAACAAATATATGTGTGATGTTGATCGTCTTGATCAAAATGTAAATAGTCATCGAATTTCATACCGAGGAAAAAAGTGGTGGAGTTCAATTTTTACTTGGCTTATCCCTTTCAGACACATTTGTGTAGCATGATTTCTGTATTTTTCCCGATCAGACTTAAACATGTTCAATCATGTTTTTCCTACTTTTAGAGGCCCAGACAGCACATTTGTGTAGTCTTCTCCATTTTCCAACTAAGTTCAGTAACATTTGAGTTAGTTTTGTGGTTGCAGTGACAAAAGAAAGACGCCATGTATAGACCTTCGAGAAGCACTCAAAGTAAGTATTATTTTCTATGAATATTTTATTATATTTTACATATTTCATAACTGTTTTATATTTTACGATATTAAATTTTAATATAATTTGGTAAAGTATTACTTTTGGATTAGCATTTCTTTTCGAAATTTAAACTAAATATAAACCTACACATTTGTGTAGTTTGGGATTAATAAGTCCTGTATTGCTTGTGTGTTAGGGAAAAGGTATGATCTTAATAATGATCAGGATGTTGAAAATGTAATGCATCTTCTTGCTGAGGGTTCAGACGTAGAGGATTTTAGTGGCTCGGATGAAGATGATAATGATTTTCTACCGGGTTCGTCTGATATTTTCGAAGAAGCTGTCGAAAAAGCTGTCGAAGAAAATGATGAAGAGGTAGAATTCGATTCTCAGAATGAAGACGTTCATATTGACAGCCGTTCAAAAACCGTCAGACAGATGATTTGGAGGCGCTCCTCATTTCAGTCTTTAGCAAGACCAAATGCAATGGACTCTTCCGTTGCCGTTGAAGTTCAGCTACCAATTAAGTATTTTCAAAAATACTTTTTTGAGGAACATTTCAGAAATGCAGCTCAGTACACAAATATGTACCACTTAAGCACAACCGGGAAATAGTTGAAAACTGCTTCAACAGAAATAAAAGTTTTATACGGAGCTCATTTGTATTTCGGCTGCATAAAATTACCGCGCTTGAGGATGTATTGGCAGAATAATTACCGGCATCATGCTATAACGTCGAAAATATCAAGAAACCGGCTTTTCCTCTTGAGAAAGTGCCTTCACTTTGTTGATACGACGAGTGTGCCACCAGGTCTTACAAATGTTCTTTGGAAGGTTCAACCTGTGATTGACACCGTTAGGTCTCACTGCCTTAACATTCCAAGAGATTTTACAAACTACTCAATAGACGAGCAGATGATTCCCTTTTTGGGACGATGTCCAAATTCATTACGGCAATACGTAAAAAATAAACCACGTCCGGTGGGTCTGGAAAATTTTGTTTTGACATCTTCAACAGGTACATAGTTATATATGTTGCATGAGCTAATGATGAAATCTATTTCCAATTTATTTTTTTAGGGATGGTTTTGGATTTCGAGGTGTACAAAGGTGCTAACACCCCATTGGGGGATCGATCTCTGGGCTTAGGCCCAAGCGTTATTTTAAGATTGAGAAGGACTCTGCTTGAAAATTCCTTCGGTATTTCACTACGATCTCGCTTTTGGATCGGTTGGGGAGATGCGCTTACATGGAACAGGAACGATTCAAGCTAACCGCATCCGCAACGTAAATTGTAAAATCGACAAAACCATGCAGCGAGGAGAAGCCGATGAAAGAGTCCGGTCCGATGGAAAAATTGTAGCAGTCAAGTGGAAGGACAATAAGTCCGTTTTACTAGCATCCACATCATTTGGAAAAGATCCGGTTGGCACTGTTTCTAGGTGGAGTAAAGAGCAACAAACCCGCATAGAAATCTCCTGCCCCGCTATAGTCAAAGAATATAATAGCCACATGGTAGGAGTTGATGTCTGTGACCGAAAAAATGGACCTTGAAGGTGGCTCTGCATTTCATTGATCTGGCAGTAGTAAATGCGTGGATGGAATATAGGAAAGATTGCCAGGCAAATAACCTTCCCAAAAAATCTGTCCACGACCTATTGTCATCAAGCTGGAGATCGCAGAAGCCCTCCTTTCATCACCAAAAAGGAAAAGAAGTGAGGTGGACTCTTCGGATAGCGATGGGGAGAATCAACAAACTGTCAACTACCGCTGCGCTGCTTTGCCACGAAATAGCAAAAGATTTGATGGCGCAGAGCATTGGCCAATTGCAGATAAATTAAAAACCGCTCGAGCTTGCCGAATGAAGTTATGCAAAAGTCGCACAAGAATTCGGTGCCAAAAATGTAATACATATTTGTGCCTCACACATGAGCGAAATTGTTTTACCGACTTCCATCTTGGTTCAAAATGAATAAGAGTACGTGCTGTATCAAATGCAATATAGGCCTTTGTGTTAAATGTTTTCAACACTTTCACGCCCCAAATAAGTAACTTTTGTTGACTTTTGATTTCATTAATAAAAATACTGGTGAATTCACTGAAATTTATTCGTTTCCTTACGTAAGCTTTGATTTTTTAGGTAATCCTTAACAAGTACCCTAGTGGTGCCAGCGTAACCATACGGTCACAGCACAAAAACAGTCTTACCTTCGTTACCTGTGCATGTGAAACTGAAGGAGTATAACATTCGAACTCAGATAAGTCTACTCTATAATCCCTATGGGTTTGGGTGAAAACTCGAACAAAATAATTACAGCACTATGTATTTGTAGTCCATTATATCATCAATAAAGCGCAAAATACCAAGAAAAGAACTCATGAAAAAAAAAAACCGTTACGAAGACTGCGCCATAGATGGGAGGAAAATATAAGCTTGGACTTAGAAGAGATGGAAAAGAATAGCTGAACATGAAAGTCGTGAACTTCCGAGTTGAAAATGGCCGATAGTAATAATAATAATAATTTAATTTAATGAAATTAATTTTGAATAAAAGACACATTTAACCAAAAATGACAAAAAAATTCTCATTACTTTATGTCCAAACAAATATTTGAAAAATGGAGAAGAATACTTATAAAGATTTAATAGTAGAAAATAGCGAGAGTTTATGTAAAATTGTACCTTTCGCAGAGAGATCTCATTCTTCCGTTCAATACGGTAGAGTGCGATAAATCGGTAGAAATAAAAGAAAGAAAAAGCCAACTCACCCGTACATCTAGCGTAAAATATTGCGGATCCTGAAAGCAAACCCCAACACAGAATTAGCCAAAATACATAAATTCTGCAGCCAATAGTCATTCTTAGTCTGTGCACCACAGTGTGCTAAGCTTCGTACTCCCTAAAATCCAGGACTTAATCCCGTAGAGCAGTTGAAGTCTCAAACGGCAAAAAAGTTATGGGACAGGTTGATTACAAATCCATAATGTTTTGTCCTCGTGAGTTGAATTTCCTTTATAATGTAGGTATGGTGCTTTCCAACTTGCTGTAAATTTATCAACTCAAAGGCGAACAGACGTTTTCAGAATCAGAATAATCGGGCTAATGTAGCCCTCGAAATGATGAAATTTATGTTACTTTTTGAACAAAATCCCTAAACCTTCATTATAGATTTTCGGAGTTCGGAATAGTATACAAATTTCTTGATTTATTGTTATATATATTAAGATAAAGAAGACAAATTGGTAACAGTAACTAACTGCTTTGCGTTTCTCTTTCTGTTCTTAAACCGATAAGAAGGGGTTTTCGTATGCGGGTAACATGAACGAACAATTATCTGTCGGACGCAAGGCGTAGCTGGATTGTATAAAAATGCAGGGAAAGAGAAAAATAAAGACGAGTTTATAATCTTTTAACATGTTTTCAAAAGCGCAGCCGAACAAGTTTGGAGTAGTAGAGATGTGCGCGGGTCTAGGGGTATTTGAAATAAATTGAGCAATATTGTGGAAAACCACATTGAGCTTCGTTTTCGAACCCTCTATGTAGAAAATGTCGCAGCATTAGAACAAAATTGTTAGCAACAGAGTTTTTGCGAAAATCATCTTTGGCTTGGTGAGTATATAATATTGAGTAGGCCTTAGAACTCGCAGGATACCAAATACCTTCCCTATACCGGCATTGACGTGGCCGTTCGTCATTAAAGCGGTTTAAGGTTGGCTCCAAGTTTTTTGCAGCCTGAACATTTCCAATACTGCTTTACCCTAGATTGACGGCAGGAAGAGTAGAGGAATCGACCGAATTGCGGAATATAATAAGTGGACTTACTGGCATTGAGGTGTAGGTTGTTAGTTTGGATCCGGTTAAGTATATTCTACAGATCTTCGTTCATTTTGGCAACGTATTGGTCCACCTAGCCAAGAAGGAATGATATTTGTAGCTTGATGTCATTGGCATAGATACATGTGGCAACAATATTCTACGGGAAACAGAATGGGATCTAAGATAAAACCTTGTGGCACGCCTGTCTTCATAGGCATTTGATCACCTATTACCACAGTTTGCCGGCGAGACATAGAAAAATCAGTCTTGCTATTTAACGCGAAAATGTAAAAGCTCCGAATAACTTATTATAAAGAACAGAGTGATTGTCGGTATCAATTGCTTTTAAAAAAAAATTGAGGAGGGTTTGAATGTTTAACTCTGTTTTATTAAGCCCTTTTCAAATTTCAACTTACAAGACATTCTTTCTCGGCTTAATGATTTTTTTTCCGAAAAGATAGACTTAGTTTAGCGCGTTTAGACAGTTCTAACTCAATAAAAACCTTCTAACCAAGGGATGTATTGAAGCTAGCAAAGATTTTGGGGCCTAAGACATGCTATAAACTCCTATAAAGACGTCTTGCCATTTTCCATCCCTTACATGCTGTAATGAATGAGAAATATGCACTCTGCCATGCTGACATGTGACGAGAATTCCCAAGAGAATCTCGTTCATTATAGAAGAGTGACATACATACGTGAAATACATTTTCACTTGTCAAAACCCTTCACGTTCGCTAAAAATACAGAAGGTAAGCAACACTGGACCCAACCTAAAAATAAACAAAACATGCCAGAAACCACCCAAAACGTGTCGCCGCTACGCCCAGACAGAGGATACCGGCTTACATGCAGTATTACTTTTCTGTCGCCAATTAACCTCATTAAACAATCTCTTGACTTTCCTGTCACACATATTCGAGTATATTTAATGGAAATATCGCGTAAGACATAACTTAACACAACTACATCGATTCGACACGCACAACTAGCCGGCAACAATACATTGGTTTATTGAAACTAAAAAAATTGTGCAAAATCCTTGAGAAACTCCGGCGAAGTTGCGTGTTCCGCGAGCGTGAACGGGAACGAGTTTTTTTTTATTATCTCGACAAAAACGGGCGGCGACAACTCAAAACAACAACAAAAAAAAAAGGAAAATGTCAACGTCCTAAATGTAGTCGGCGATGAGAATCTCACCCACCCGCTATCGTGCGAATACACAAGGCTGAAGCTACCAATGACCCATTTAGTCGAGTCTTAATGACGAAATTTCGTTTTATGCGCTCTAATTGAGGCTCGAGCGTTTTCGAGGCTATTTGAATAGAACGGAACTGGAGCTAAAATTAAGTGCTCGAACGATACACAGGTGAAAGGGGTTGCAAATTTGAAGCAGTATGAGGTCTAAATGGAAACATAGCCTTGATGGCTAAATTGATATGAGTAAACCTTCGGAGTTATGACTGTGAAGTTTACGTAGTAGTAAACTACATTTTAGAGTTTGTAGCCAGTTCGAGGTACGACCGAGCAAGGATAAGGGCTATAAATTGCTCAAGGCGACTAATGACTGTACAGAGGTGGATTGCTTTTTATTGACATATTAAACACAGCAAACCGGTCATACTGCAATTGTTATTTCTGACATGAGTGACTTTGCGAGTGCTTGCCTTCCTGATTCATTTGATTATAACAGAGTCATTGCTTCGAAACGATGAAGGAGTCACATTAAGCATAAAGTCGCTCAACGATTCTTAATTATACCTTGGAACTCTATCCATAGTCCCTGGAGAGTGCTAGCCCAACTGCATATCGTTTTTTATCCTGACCATAGAGGAGGAATTATACCGTTTAATAAGCCGCGACATCTATTGGTACACTATTAGAGCTTTTTTTTATGGTGTTTAACCTGAACGGGGTCCAGATGGTATTAAGTCGAATATGTTCGTTTACTACTCTCCGGGGGTGGTTGTCCTAAATAGGATCGAGAGGTTCGACTGAATTTGTCGCATTGGTTGTAATTCACAGTAACTTTTTTTTGTTTCCATGGCATTCCAAATGCACACACAGAGTATGAATTTTGAAGTGATCTTATCCTGCGAGTGTTATGCCTTCGTCAGCATTTTTTGATCATCATTCACAAGTGATGTTTTTGCACAGTCCTTCCGTATAAGAATTATTCTTGGCTATGGATAGACTTGAACTACAGACCTTCCGCTCAACAGTCGGTGATGATTGCCATTGCACCATTGGGATGGTTCTTTTATCTCTTGGAGCAGACCAACTTGCGAAGGTCTCAGACTGCTAAAAAATAAATATCATTTCATCACAAGATGTGGTATGAGACGGCTCGGGTGAAACACGTATGGAAAACGGCGAATGCTACAAGGAGTGCAGACGATGCTTATTTGGATAGGGACTGCTAAGTATTTCAGGCAAGTGAACTAGTTATACAACTCGCATAAGGGCTAAGTAACTTCCAGGCTACTCTTTTTAGCAGCTTTCAGAGCGAGGAAATTAAAAATGCAATATACTCCTGCATTCCTGTATTCCAACAATTCGAGGGGACATCGACGTGGATCATTACCGTGTGGCTCTGGGAACGAATACGCATATCACGAACACAACCAAGTTCAGTAAGATCGCCAAAACACAAGTTCTTTTGCCAACCGCTTCTTCCTCGTTACTGCAATGCCAAAGACTAACAGATAGAAACAAGTCAACTTGCTGCTTGAGACGCTGCCGTTGAAGGGCTGGGCTTGAAATCGCTGGTAAAATTGTTATTTGGCGGACAATGCAGGCATACAAAGATGCAGAGACAAGAGCAGCTCTAGAGACCTACCAATAGAAAAGGAGGGAGAGTACAATTTTCTCAGAATAAAACGGTTTCAAGAAAGGGCAAAAAAATAGTAATATAGAAATGAAACATTCATTCAGGACAGAGACGAGTAGTCCACCTGAATCCGCCTTCAAAGCAGCATATGACAGCCTACACAAAAACGAACCATATATGTATAGAGTCTGCCCCATTTCCAATGAGAGTAACTAAGCTTACGCCAATTCCAACGACATCTCTGATTTATCTATTGAACTTTGTAGACACAATTTTTATCAATGTTGACTATAACCAAACGTCCAATACGTCTTGGGGTTTTGCTTGATTTTCTTGACTATATGCCTACCATATGTCTCTTTAATTGATCTCCCATCATATTTTTTTAACCGGTACCTTTCAAATAAATGAGAGAGCGCGCGCCGGCCGTGGCGGCCTCTGACGCACGATGAGCGAGTTCGGATCCCGATAGCACCAACGCCATCGAATGTTAATTTCGCGGCTCCTATCCTCGACGGGGTACTGGCAAAAGCTTCTCGGCCCTCGCCGTTCGGAATCGCCATTAAACTGTAGGTCCCATTCACTGAAAAAACAAATCGCACACAACATATGAGAATCAGAGAGCTTGACTCTGGCTCTCCATGAGCTGTAACGCCATCTAAGAAGACGAAGACCTTTCAAACAAACCACGGTTATAGATTTGAATTTCCAACAAATTCACCAGCCACTCGTAAGTTTTACTTTAGTAAACTAATTTTGAAGCGAAGGCTTGCGCACTTCTAAAGCAGTTTCCAATTTTTCTTCTATCCTTTGCCTCGATCACAACATTCTACAGAGTGAGTCTGAGTAGATAGTATTGCATAACCAACTTTTGAGGTGGTAAGGATAATTTTGTGTCTGCTTTTCTTTTGCTATATTACGAGGTCGACAAAAATCATCTCTCTAGGGGTAGTTTGTGAAAATGTTGGTGAAAATTGATACAAGGAAACGAAGGACGAGTTAAAGTAGGTAATGATTTATTTGAGACATTCGAAATAGATGAACGATAAAAACAAGAAGACGCCCTGGCACCACTTACGAGGGTGGTCCGATAAGTATTTAGCCTACAAAAGAAAAACAAAAATTTTGGAGAAATGGCGATTTATTTTTCAATATAGTCTCCTTTTAGCTCGATATACTTGACCCAGCGATGCTCCAACTTCTTTAACCCGTCTGAAAAATACATTTTCTCTAGGTCTGCAAAGTAGGCCTCCGTGTCGGCGATGAACTCCTCATTCGACTGAAATTTCTGCCGGCGAGTGACTTTTTCAAGTTTGGAAACAAAAAGAAGTCGCACGGGGCTAAATCTGGAGAATACGGTGTATGGGGCAGCAGTTCGTAGCCCAATTCGACCAATTTGGCCGTCGCGAGGGCGGAGGTGTGAGCCGGTGCGTTATCATGGTGGAAGAGCACTTTTTTCTTCGCCAAGTGGGGCCGTTTTTTCTTCAATTCGGCGTCGAATCGGCCCAATAATTTGTTTTTCTGTGAATCCCAGAAAACGGTGGCCATCACCTTTCCGGCCGATGGGACAGTCTTCGCCTTCTTAGGAGCACGTTCGCCGGGTGAAGTCCACTGTTTCGACTGTTCCTTGGTCTCTGGTGTGTACCAGTAGATCCATGTATCGTCGATTGTCACGAAACGACACAGAAACTACTTCGGATTGCGCTTAAACAGACACTGCTCTCAAGTGGTCTCACGGTTGCGCTCGTTGTCCGGAGTGAGCAAACGCGGCACCTATCGCGCCGACAGCTTTATCATGCCCAAAATTGCATGCAGGATATGACCCACGCGATCTTTTTAAATGCCTACTGGCTCAGCTATCTCGCGCAACTTCAATCGGCGGTCTGCCAATACGAGATCGTGGATTTTTATCACGTTATTCTCCGTGGTAGCCGTTTTCGGGGCACCTGGACGTGGCTCATCAAAAACCGACGTGCGACCACGTTGAAACTCGTTAAACCAATTTTTGATGGTCGCCATCGAAGGAGAAGAGTCATCGCTGCGCGATTTCCCTTCCAAAAACAGAATCGAATCACCGATCGATATTGCTCTTTTCCATCTTTCTAAAATCCGCGGACACTCCCGCTTCCACACGCGGCCAAAACAAAAGTACGAGTGTGATCCGGCTGAAATTGCAGTAGCCGTCTACTAGAATATATTACACGATAGTAAGTTGCTCTGGCGCCATCTGGCGGTGATGCTAAGTACTTATCGGACCACCCTCGTATTGCTTGCGCTCAATACAGAAGCGCTCCAAACGGAAACCAAGCCTGAACCAAATGCTGAATTTCAACTTGCAACTGCACGGAGAAGGCTCTGTTACGATTATTGCATATCAAGCACTAGAGCAGGCAATATACATTTAATATTAATGGAAAATGTCAAACAGAGTGTAGAAAATTTCTTATTGCAGATTTTGTCAAGCTAACGATCCCAAACACACATCGAAGGTCGCAAAGCTTTGGTTGATCTACAACTGCGCTTTTTTCATGTTAAGGTAATAAATTAGAATTGTTGTCATACTACACTCGTATACTGATGCCTAATGTAAGCTTTTTTATTTAAAATATTTGGCGTAGGCGATGAATGAAGAAAGTACTACTTGTGCCATCTCATCTACGCTACGAATCATATCCAACTCCCAATTATTTAAATAACTCGGCTTCCCAGTCATAAATTAAGGCGTTGGCCCGGAGTTTAGCTCAAAAGAAAATGCGACAACTACGAGAAAATCAGTTGGCTTCATTAAAGACTCTTATTGTCCCGGTCTTGTGATACGGCAGAGGCTCGCTCGGTAGGTTACTGTGTTGGCAACACGAAGCCGTCTTTATAGGAACTCGTTCGAGACGTCTAGTCGAAGCAATGCCGCTGTTGGTTGTCCTAGTCATGTTGCTTGGCAATACTAGGCCAGCTCTTTCTAGGTGCTGTAGTCACCGTCGGATATTGAGTTTAAAACGTCAAGAATTTCGCTTTGGAATCCGATCATGTGCTACCGCGTCCTCGATGATTCAGAAGCAAATGTGAATTTTTTTTCTAGTAGGAAGTCCATACAGCTGGTATATTTACGCGAGCTCTTCTACTCTGTTCACGAAGGAAATGTTTTTTTTCCGGTAAATGTTTGATGTAGAATCGTGTGACTGTCCTGTGTCACAGAGCTGCCCGCATCGATGGCGTGTACTGGATATGGCGTTGTCCTTCGTTAGTGTTTTCAGTTACGTTAGGCGTTCTTCCATAGCCACCGAAAGTTCTGTCCCCATTATCCACATCGCCAGCCGCCTATTTAGCTCGTCAACTGTGCTGTTTGATTGTATGCTGAACTCGTTAAAGTACAACTGAAGTTCGTTCTTTATGAGACCGTAGATCTACCCCATCCTTACCATATTTTTAGGAGTAATTTTCTTTATTTTGTCATCCCTTGTATACTTTATCTGTTTTAGTGTCCCTGCTTGGCGTCAATGTTCCTAAGTTGATGGGAAATATAGAGGGTTCAACCACACAAAAAGGCTGTGATGCTCTGAGGTATCCTTATGTCAAACAACCCCAAGTCACTTAAGTACAAAAGTTTGTGCGAAGGCACTGTGAACAAATATTGTTTGCTCGTAGGGTTTTTAAGCTTTACCGTCTGATTTCCCAGCTTTCGCAAGGCAATCAATCAAATCCGGTTTACTTCACAACAATAGTCCTTCTGCCTTCACATTTCAACCATTCACTAGTACAAAAAGACAGAAAACCAAATGCCAGTGTGCTAGCCATAAACACAAGTTGAAAAGTTTACGAATAAACATTAAAACGTTTTAGCATTCCTCAAAAACTAATCTCAACGTTACTCCCAATAAACGTCAAACTTTCCTCATAAATTTCCACTTCATGCTTACTCCCCCAGGGAACACACACTCCAACTCGTAAGAGGGACATAAAAAAAAGTAAATCCATAACAGCGCCTGTAACGCGTTCCTAAGTGTGTGACACACGAAGGTCTGACGAACTTTTAAGGAAAGCAAAACGCCCGTTGTTTAAATTGTTGAATTGTTTTTATGTGCTGCGACCTCATGCACTTTTGTAGACGGAATGGGACGGAGGAGAACAAGAAAACACTACTCATGCATTTATTGTTTTAAATTGTTTGGAACATGCAGTTGACATATGGGTCATTGAACTACGACAATGGCGTGGATATGAAGAGCTACGGATGGAGAGCCTCACTCCACATGTGAGTTTATGTCGACAGTTTTGTGCCGGGGAGAAGTGGATCCTTTGATTGGAAAGGAGGACGAGCGAATAACAATTGGAGCTTCTCGATTAAATGACAACTTATCCGGGTGCAACATAACCACAATGGATTCGTTCCTCTTTTTGAAAAATGAAAAAAAAAGACGAGGAAGAGAAACGGCTATAACACAAATCAACAAATTGGGCCATTCTCGATTTCCAACAAGAGGGATGGAGAGTGAAGCAATTGAACAAGTACACGCGATGGTTCGTTTACATACATGCATGGAGTGACTTCATTTGTGTGCTGAGAAATCAATCCACTTGCAACTGCAACTGCAGTGGAGGACTGGCTAAGGGGGCTTAGTATGTGGGTGAATAAAAGTGAGAATTGATGGAAGTCACCTGGTCGGTGGCTCGTCGAGCTTCTCACTTTCGTGAAAGACGTGGATGCAAGCACTTTGGATGAATGTGCAAACTTTCGCTTTCCGTGATCTCACGAAGATGAATAGAAGGCCACTTGGAGCGTCAATGTCATAAGATCATTAGGTTCGAATAATGTTACAATGCCAAAAGGAACTAATGTAACATAAGCTATTACATTTATATTATTGTTATTCCACTTTTAAGAAATTAGATTATGCTCATAGACAAGCACGAGGTTCAAAAAATAAGGTGACTTTTTGAATTTCGCGAGCTAAGTACATATATTCGATTCGATTCGAAGTATGAAAAATAGAATTAAGTACTCTAACGTATTGAGTCTACTCTGAGCAAAAAAATCAGTTTATAAGTGGTACAAGCACTTCACAGAAAGCCTCGAGCGCCGCAGCACATTAACAACGGATGAAAACGTTGAAACAGTGAAGAAATTTGCTATCGTCGAATTGCTACCAGAGAAGTTGCTGAGGATATTGGCATATCGGTTTTGAATTATGTCATGAATTTTTTTTAGATATTTTGGGCCTGAAACGTGTGTCAGCGAAGTTTGTTCCGAAATTACTTAATTATGTTCAAAAGAACCTTCGCATGAGCATCGCTTAGGAGCTGTCGAGTTTTTTTGGCCAAACACAATGCCGTTATCATTTCTCAACCACCGTATTCACCGGACATGCTCTCCTATGACTGACCATGAAAGGACAGAATTTGAGGAGCTAAAGACCTCATAGCTGCAAGAGCTCAAGGCTATATCAAGGAGCACATGTCAGAAGTGCTTGAAGGGTTGGAAAAGTGCTGGCGCAAGTGTATTATATCTGTGTCGGATTACTTTGAAGAGGACAAAAGAGATATTGATGATTAAATAAATATTTTCGAGAAAAAAAAGAAAAAATGTGCAACAAAATCAGTTACAAACGAGAGATTATCAAAAAATGCTGACGAAGGAATAACACTCGCAGCATAAGATCCCTTTAACATACATACTCTGTGTGTGCATTTTCAATATAACACCTTAATGACACAGAAACAGAAGAGTTTACTGTGAACTACAACCAACGCAAATTCAGTCGAATCTCTGAAATCATATCTAGGACAACCACACCCGGAAAGTAGTGAACGAACATCTTGGACACAAACCATCTGCACCCTGTCTAGGGTTTGTGACAAAGACCATAAGAGCGTAGGTACACTATTGAACCTGCGCGAACCCTATAAAAAAACCTAAAAAAAAAAAAAGTCAAAATTTCGTCCCATTTGCACACAAGTGTTGGAAAAATCCAACATCTCTGCTGTATTAACTGACTCAAAAGTAACTCTTGTATTTCCCATCAAGCAAATACATACCTAGTTACTTAGTTAAGGTGATATGTACATTTGATTTTATTATAAGGAACATTGAATATTCATTGAATTCATTAGGTTCAATGAGTTCCAAGTAAATTGCAAGTTCTTCTCCGCAATTCAGAACAAAAAGAACTCCCTTTAGGAGAAGCTGGAGAAGCCTGACGATACCTACGCTGTTTCAGGACCACTTTCCGGGAATTAATACATTACTCAATAAGTTCGTAGATTTCGTCGTCGATTATGCAGTATACGAGTATAATGGGTGGATAAAACGGGAATCCATCACTATACTCCAGAGTCAAATCGGCAATCAGTTCAATTGGGATACGCATTACGAACTTATACTAACTACGTTAAGATTGATATCGGCTCACTGCGGAATCTCAACTATCTAAAGAAACGACAAAAAAGCCGATGGAACTTGGCTCGTAAAAATTGGGATTTGCCCCCATCGCAGCCAATTGGTTGGTAATATCCGAAAAGACTAACGTCCAGAAGTACGTTTCGCACCTAGAATAAAGCCCCCAACTTCTATAAAGCGGGCATTGCCGCTTTCAAAAAATGTAATGAAAAACGTTGAACGTACGATTTGTCAGTTTCTGATGTTTCAAGTGACAGCGCTGTTATTCTTTAGCGTATGTGTTCTGTCATTGTTACTAACTAATTAAATGATCATCGAGCGGAGCGAGCAATTCTGATTTTAAAGAAGGGAAAGCGTTGCTGATCTATGCAGCAACAAGCGGTCAAGCGAGAATATGCTGCTGTTGTTGAAGACACAATCCTTACGATTTCTCGTCGGGCTTTTGGTTGAATGCGGCATTTGGGAGAGTAATCCACAGAAGTATCGTGGATTTTTTGGCAGGTGGCCTGAATGGACCATACAACTTCCAAAACGAAAATGGACAGACGGCGACTTTTTTTTGTTTTATAATTCGTGCAGGTTCAAGAGTATACGCTTTTATGGTGTTTGTCACACAACCTGGACGGGGTGCAGATGATTTGTGTCGAAGATGTTCGTTCACTACTCTCCGGGGGGTGGTTGTCCTAGATAGGATTTGAGAGATTCGACTGAATTTGCGTTTGTTGTAGTTCACAGTAAACTCTTCTGTTTCTGTGTCATTAAGGTGTTATATTGAAAATGCACACACAGAGTATGAATTTTGAAGCCATCTCATGCTGCAAGTGTTATGCCTTCGTCAGCACTTTTTGAGCATCTCTCATTCAGAACTGATGTGGTTACACAGTTTTTCCATATAGGAATTGTTCTTGACTAAAACTACAGACCTTCGGCTCAACAGTCAGTGATGATTACCATTGCACCACGACTGTCGATCTTGAATGGTATTCGGCCATATCTGACTTTTTTGGGGCTCAACTGGATGAAACGGACATGGACGACATGTGGTTCAAACAGGATGGAGTAACATGTCTTACAACGGATGTTATGGCAAAAAACGTTCCAAGAATAAGTTATTTCTAGAAGAGGAGATGTGGAATAAACGCCAAGTTCGTGCCCTGGGACTTTCTTGAGGGCTACCTTAAGTTGCTGATTTATGGCAACAAACGCACAATAATTGACCAATTACAGAACATCACTCATGTCAGCGAAAGAGAACAAATAACTCACTTTTAGATTTCGATTCAAGGCAGGCTTAGACAAAAAGTCTTAAGCTTCCGATATGTAACCATTACATTATATTTATTCACGCCCCCACAGAAGAGAAAGACGAGCGATTCAAAGGTGACTTTTATGACGACACCAACTTTTCATGTATGTTCGAGATCCTTATAGCGATTGTAAGGGCATACGCCTACTAAATATCGCATATAGGACCTTTTTTTTACAGTGCTGATTGAAATAATTATTAGAGAGCCACGTCATATTTTGACATTTCTGCTAAACTCATGAGCCTCACAATATGACAATGGTGTTTCGATTAAAATCTGATGCTCATGTGATTTCTTCAACATTCACAGGATTCGTTGGCCAATACAACAGGCATGATCTATCCAAATCTTGCATAACCACTAAGATACGCAGATAATACATAAGGGGCTAAAGTTGTGGCCAAAACGTCAGCTTTTGCAACTATAAAGTTACCAAATTTGTGGTTTCGAAAGTTATTTTAAACCAAGCACATTTATGATTTAAATTTCGATCAAGTTTTCATGTCAATATAATGATTGCCATTATTAGTGAAATATAATATCATTCAAATCTCCTCCAGAGGAGTTCTTGCATAACACGATTCTGACAAGACACCTTTCCATGTCTTTTCGGCACATATCGGGCAATAGGTCGACGAATTAAGGTTTCTAAAACTAGTCTTTTCGATTTTTGTAAAAGTTTTGTTTATAGTATAATACTGTTGCGCACTGAATGCGACCAGGCCGATTAAAGTTTGACGTAGAAGAGGATGACGGTGGATTGACGTTTTGTTTTTGTTGGTCTGGCTGTCAAGAAGCGAGTGAGAAATAAAAAGAGCTGCGAAAGCCTCGTGTTTCATTTTCATTTTTTTTAATTTCTTCCGCCATCCTTGTGTCGAGGGAATACTTATTGTGCTATAACGCTACACTGGTGTCAGAAGTGGGATCCTTACCCGATATGACGGAAGAACTAACTCAGAATCTGGAAAAAATTATCTCCAAATTAGATTTTTTGAGTAAAAATGTGGAACAGCAAGTTAACGAAATTGCAAGGCTTCAGCTGGAGCAGCAACGACAGACGGACGAAATTCGCACACTAAATGGGACAGCTTTCGTGGAGAAGGTACTCTAAGTCTAGAGCTAGTTCTCCCATCAAGAACACGGTCATCCATCAAGGCATCATCTGCTCCACCGGCGCAATCGAATTTGACAGCCAACATGTGCACCCTCTTTCCACCACCATTCGATAGTCATTCAACATCTTGGCGCGCTTATCAAGTACAATTCGACATCGCCGCCGAAGCCAATGGGTGGACTTCCAAACAAAAAGCCCAAATGTTGGCAACGTTGTTACGAGGGGAGAGTGTCGCCGTGTTGGCAAATTTGGACTCAACTGATCGAGCGGATTACACAAATTTGACTGCAGCTTTACAGCTAAGATTTCTTGTACAAGAAAGACAAACATCTCATGCCACTTTTCGTTCTAGGCGACAAAGAGCAAAAGAAGATCTCGGAGTTTTTGGTAGTGACATACAGCGACTCACTCGGATCGTGTTCAGCGACTGATCATCTGACGCCCAGGAGGATCGATGGCATTTACGATCACAGCATCCAGGAGAACGTAAGACTAGCCAAATAATTTTCTGAAGCCGTCTCCAGAGTTATCACGATAGAATCGGCTCCTCTTACTACCCAGTGGGCACATCAAAGCCGATCGATTGAAGTTACCAATGAGGAGTTCACACCAGGACGCCCCAATCCACGTTACTCAAGGTGAAACCAAAGCGGTTTCAATCAAGCGGAAACAATTCCCGAGTCGGGAAACGGGCAGTTGTCAGCGGGCCGGGGTCAACGCTGACTAAACCTAATCGACCCCAAATCTATAACGTCCACTGTGGAAAATTTCATAGGGGATTTACAATTTCTGTGCTTCTGGATAATCAACCAAGTAAACTGTTAGTGGATACCGGATCATCAGTAACGTTAGTCAACCGAGCCGTAGTTCCCTCAACAGCTCGCCTTCAACCCGGAACCACGAACCTTCAAACATTATGTGGTAACACATTTCAGACGTCCAATATCTGGCGTACGTTAATGCAGCTCGGTAGATTTAAGCGCCGAGTGAAAGTATTGGTGGTCGATTTCCCCCTTCCCGCCAATTGTGACGGCATACTCGGAATAGACGTGCTGCAAGCAACAAAAGGCATTTTGGATTTTTCTTCCCACCAAATCAAAATTTGTGGTGATCGCATTCCATTGACTACCGAGGGCCCCGCCTCCTCCCACTTTGATTGTGGTGATACTTCGACTGAGTCTGGGCGAGTGGTACTTCTTCAAACATCGAATGCACTCAGCCTTGCTCCTCGAACTGAGAAGATTATTTCTACGACTGCTTCATCTTCTGAGCTTACGGAAGGCGTAGTATTTCCTCTTTGGACTAATTTACCGAAGGGTTTGATAGTCGGGAAATCTGTCAGCAAAAGCTTCGATGGAACTGTGCTCGTTCGTGTGGCAAATCTAGCTGATTATTCAATTGTGCTTCCTATCAATACTGGAATCACGTCGTTCGAAGAGGCCGAATGTTTAGATGCAGTAAATTCCAAAGGTTGCATTTTACCCGACCATTTGTCTGACCTTTTTTTACGGTCACAGGAATACCTCGAGCCACTCCAACAACAGGCTGCCGAGGCTCTACTTCGGGAGTTCGTGGACATTTTCTCCAATGGACCTGACGATTTGGGCAGAACCAAAGCGGTTCAACAGAATCGATGTCGGTACCGCAAAGCCAATCAAACAACCCCCCCGCCGCTTACCGCTCGCCAAGCAGGAAGAATCCCGGAAAATAGTGGATGACATGCTACGACGTGACCTTATAGAACCCTGTTCTAGCCCATGGGCTTCGCCAATCGTCATGGTTAAGAAGAAGGACGGATCGACGAGATTTTGTGTTGACTACAGGCGTTTAAATGCAGTTACCGTAAAAGATTCCTTCCCTTTGCCACGAATAGATTTGGTTTAGCACCCTTGATTGCCAATCAGGATATTGGCAAGTCGAAGTGCACCCAAGCGATCGAGAGAAGACTGCTTTTGTGACGAGGGATGGACTCTGGCAATTTAAAGTAATGAGTTTCGGGCTGACCAACGCTCCAGCTACTTTTGAACGCCTAATGTCCAATGTTTTGAGAGGACTGCCGATGGAAACCTGTCTCGTGTACTTAGACGACATCTTGGTTCATGGTAAGACTTTCGAACAGATGGTTACTAATATGCGTTCTGTTTTCAGTCGCCTTAGAGCCTCAGGTCTGAAAATAAATCCCGCGAAATGCAGCTTGTTTCGAAACGAGGTAAAGTTCCTTGGACATATACTTTGCGCTGAAGGTGTGTCGCCCCATCAATCAAAAATAGAGGCCATTCGTAACTGGCCAACTCCCAACAATTTGTCAGATTTGCGCAGCTTCGTTGGATTGTGCACCTACTATCGCCAATTTGTGCCTCATTTCGCTGTAATTGCCCGACCACTCCATCAACTGACGGAGAAAAATACTGCTTTTGTATGGACCGACCAGTGTGCCAGAGCTTTTGATGATCTAAAAACATGTCTAATAAAATCCCCTATTCTAAGCCATGCTCAACAAAACGGTGGATTTGTGCTGGATACCGACGCAAGTGACTTTGGTTTAGGAGCCGTACTCTTCCAACTGCAAGAAGGAACTGAAAGAGTAATTGCCTACTTCAGCCGATCATTAAGCAAGGCGGAGCGCAATTACTGCACTACTAGCAAGGAGCTCTTGGGGATGATAAAAGCCATTGAACATTTCCACGTTTATCTATTTGGGCGGGAGTTTCTGGTACGGACAGATCATGCCGCTTTAAACTGGTTGCTCTCTTTTAAAAACCCGGAAGGTCAACTCGCACGTTGGTTGGAACGCCTCCAGCAATATAATTTTAAAATTCAACATCGATGGGGGAAAATGCATTTAAACGCCAATGCACTATCTCGCCGACCATGTGCAGATAAACCCGGTACTCACTGTGTAGAGGAACGATTCTTGGATGTAGAGAAGCATGTGGTTAACGCAATCACACTAGTAAGTAGCGAATTTGATTTCGATAAACTAAAGCAATCACAAGAAAAAGATGTGATTTTATCTACGGTACTGAAATGGGTAAAGGAAGGCGTACGACCCAGTTGGCAATCTGTCTCCGAGGAATGCAGAACTTTAAAGGCTTATTGGACTCAATTTGACGCCCTTGTGCAGCAAAATGACCGTTTATGTAAGAAATGGACACCAACCACACGTCGACTACCGGACCGCCTACTCCCCGTCATCCCTCAAGCTCTTTCTAGAGCGATCACGAGTTTATTGGATTGGGGCCAGGAAAGAAGTAGAACGCTACTGTATCGAGTGTGATATTTGCATGGCGAAGTGTGGTCCTCAGAGCAGAACACAAGCAGAGTTGCAGGTTTATTTGGCAGGCGAGCCCTTTCAGCGAGTTGCAGTGGATATCCTAGGTCCCCTACCACCTTCTAGTCGTGGAAATAGGTACGTGCTTGTATTGATGGATTATTTCTCTAAATGGGTTGAGGTTCAGTAAACGTTTAACGGGTTGTATTAGACTAAACATATACAGTCTCGGGTGAAAGCTCGATTCGACGTATGTAATTGAAACAGGTATGTTGAATCTGGACCACGAATTGGATTATCCTGTACAACATTGAAGTAGTTAAGGGTTTGGCTTACAAGTAATAAATGTTGTCTGCTGCTGCTCCTTTGAGCTTAAGGGGCAATCGAGAATCAAAGTCCTCTTTAAAAAAAAAAAAAAAAAAAAACTAAGATAACTCTTTGTAAACTACTAACATTCTAGCCCTTTTCTATAGAGCAGAGGTTTGAACTTTATCGAAGCCGGTGCACAGCTTCGCACGTTACAAATTATACTACATACATACAAAAGAACTTCTACATATAAGGTCGTACCGCTCTTATGGTGTTTGTGCTGTATGCCCTCCAGCTACGTTGTCGATGGCTCGAAAAAGGCTCGAGTAGTTTCCAACCGAAAGGTTGAAAATAAGTATATGATTTCTGCCTCATCATTCTCCAATACTTTTTACTTAAAAAGCTAGAACGTATGGTCGACCTGCACACACTTGAATATGAGCTTCTAAAAAATTATCTTTCAAAATATGTTTACTTTCAAGACATAACCATCGAGATGGCTCTAAAAGAAGACGACCTACTGATCTTCATGAATATCGAGGGATTTTTCAACAATGTTTTCATCAAACCTATGAAGAATTTATAATTTTTAAGAGGGTAGAAGCTATCATAAGCTTGAAGTCAGAATTGTTCCATCTCAACTAGGTACCAGTCTGCTCGCAAAATAAAGGTACTCGCTTCTTCTTCTTCTTCTTTTCCTTTTTATCCCGGCGTCGTTATGGTCAGAAGTGTAGGACCATAACCTTCCCACTTAACTGCATTCCTACTGGTCCGCTTGTGGGGTCCGCCGGTTTGACCTCAGAAAGTAGCGGCAGGCTTCCCGATTTGGGATTACTTCATCGCCGAGGCCAATCAAATGCTGGTGTTTTTGCATTTGTTTGCACCAATTGTTTTTCGGCCTGCCTTTTTTGCGTGTTGAAATTGGAATGTTGATTGATAACTCCTTTTGGACGGGGTTCAAAGGATCTCTCCTTTGAACATAGCAATACCAACTGAGTCGGTCGCGCTCTATATTTCTTGCGATGGTTTCTTTTACGTGGAGGCTTCCTCGGATCTTTGAACTTCTAATTCTGTCACGCTTTGTTACTCCCGCTGTCATGCGAAGCATCTTCATCTCAGTTGCCGTTAATTTGCTCTCATACTTTTTGTGCATTGTCCAGCATTGTGAACCGTATGTGAGCGCCGGACGTACAACTGAAGTGTAGAGCCTTCCTTTCAGCTTAGGGAGCATTTTTCGATCACAGAAGATGGCGGAGTTTTCCCGCCACTTCATCCATCCTACGCTTACGCGATGTTTGATGTCGTCATCACAAGTTGCTTCTCTATTAATCATAGATCCCAGATATTTAAACTTTTCACACTTGGGAAGCACTCTTCCATTCAAGTAAATGTCTGGAATAGGCTGATGAGGGTCAGAGAACGGGCAGCACAGATACTCTGTCTTCTTTGAACTAATACGATACCCGTGTCCCTCAAAAATGTCCACCCACACATCAAGTGCTCGTTGTAGGGACGCCTGATCATCACTTATAATGGCCCCATCGTCAGCAAAGAATAGCTGGTGCACATTGGGGTCCGTCACTTTTCCTTCAAGCAAGCAAATAGAGGTACTCGCTAAGGCGAAATAATCTAATCTCGTTTCCATTATCAATTTAATTCTAGTTGAGTTCGAAAGCAAGGGAATACAGTGGCCGCTAACGCTGGCGACGTGGCTAATCTAATTCCACTTAGTAGTATGATAAGCTAGAAAACAAAAAACCAAAAAATAGTGCCGGGTAGAGAACACAATTGAGTCTTCGGCGTTAAAGTAAAACCAAAGTAAGCATAATTGATGCTGTTTACCACGAAGACCTAGATACCACCATTTAAAGTTCAGCCGCCTTTCCACAACCTACTTACCTACTTAACCTATTAGATTCCCCTCTATTACCAGAACACACGCAATATGATTTTCCACCACAGCAACACTGGTCACTTTTTTAAAATTCAAATTACAAGAAAAACCATTTTCACGCTTTTTCGTCAACGGTGCACTCTTTTTCTTAAGCTAGTGCAACGTCTCTGCCCTTATGGTACCATTGTTTTATGGCAAAATGTTGCGAATTTGTTTCATGGATACACAAAATTTGAAATTTAAGCTGTCACTTTCAAAACGTAATTGTCTATACAATTAGCTGTTTTTTAAGTTAGTTTAGGAAAGTTCCTTAAAAAATGTGCTACTTCTACGCCTCTTTAAACATATTTGCATTGTTTCCTTTCCCCGCTTTAATTCAGTTTTATAACCCGTCTAAAAGCCTCCTTCCTTTCTAAAATCTACCACGTAAATGCCTTCGAAACCTAACGATGTTAAAAATATTTTATTAGTGACCTGGAGAACACCGCGGTCAAGAGATTAGTGTGTTGGCCTATGACACGGGTTTCAAATCGTGCAATAGCCAATTCTGCCAATGTATTGCACAGTATTTCCCTTCAGCGGGATACTGATAGAACCTACTTTAGTCTCGGAAAATATTTGTCGAATTTTGCCGTTCGGAGTACGAATCATACACAGACGTAGGTTCATAAGAGAAGCTTCAGACTTACTCGTAGTCTACAACAGACTGAAATGCTCGTTTATGAGTAGTTGAGTTAAGTTTGAAAACTGAAAATCTCATGACTGTTGCCTTGAAATTGCAATTCCAACCCGACTAGTGTCTATTGGTTGGGTTTATATTTGTCTATTGACAGCCTCCTTTTTTATTGCTGAAAAGCACTTACCGCTGTCAAATAAAAAACTGAATAATCCGCATACAAACACTGAACTCGACAGTAAGTTCCATTGAAAACAGTTGACATACATAGCTACCAACTATTTATACAAAATTGCAAAATTCAATGCAAAATAAAATAAAGGACTCAGCTGCCTCCGAATGCATGAGCATCGCGATAAACACAACTTTTCTCTTGAATATTTACCCAACTCGTAACGCAGTCAGTTGCCAACTTACACTACAAACTCTTACATTACTAGATACTCACTTCATCAACAGACTCGCATTCGAACAAATGAATATGTAAGAGCGGATCCCGGGGATCCTTTATCAGGTAAACAAGTCCCGTCAAAGGGCCATTGAATTCCATAACAGCTGCGCTCTTTACAGCATTCGCGCCTGTACCAACACCGCCGCCTCCACCTCCCTTACAATCATTTGCATGCGAAGCTCCATTTGCGGTCATACCACTCCCCGAACCACTGGTATATCCTGACGACGCTGATGATGAGGATGATGATGTCGATGATAGCGACGTAGTGGATGACAGCGACGATGAAGACGACGAGGACAGTGAGGCTGCACTACTCAAAGCATTCTTAATGCCATTGGTTGTGTGTTTGACTTGCGAGTAACCATTGCGACCGTTCCGATGGATGATGCGGCACATGCCAACAATATGCTTTAGCGGATGCCCGAACTGAAGTTCAAAGTCCGAGTTGTACGACTCCAGAATGCCATTTTCCACGCCAACGGACAGCTATAAAGAGATAACGACAAACTTGTGTTTATCAAATTCAAACAAACAAAAGGCAAAAAATTAAAAAGAAAAACTGCATCCGATGACGACAATGTGCCAAGGACGATACGACGAGGATGCTATGAAGTTTCAGCTAAGTGCACGCAAAACAAATAAAACCTCTGCCAACGCAATAAAACACAAACAACAGAGGGAATAGGCGAATAAAAGAAAGTAGAAAAAACTACAAGGACTCGTAGCGACATTTTCATGGTCGGTTTCATCTAGATGATTAATTTAAGAGGCTCTTCCTGCCGGTCCAGTGTCTCGTATACAAAAGCTGCCTTATGGCCCAATTTGTACCCTATATCCCACATGCTCGCATACCGAAAGCGAAGGACTAATGAATAATTTAAGGCCAAAATGACGTCGGAGCGTCGGCAAGGATACGAGCACAGGCGCGGTGGATCCTGCACATATTCGTATGCAAATATTTATTTACATTAACTGAAGTGGAAATGAGGTGGAAAATTATTTTGGACACCATATTGGTGTATATTCAATCAGACGTACACATGACGTCCTTATAATGCGATGGAGTACTGACAGGTTTATGGCCATAACAGAATTTGCCGTGTTCCCATCGAAATTAGATGTTAATTGGGTGCAGGAGCGAGGCGCCCGCCGGGGTGTGACTGTTTATTGTAAATAATTTATGACTATGGCTCGGACCGAAATTTATGCTGACAGTTTTATCTGACAACATTCATTTGTTGGATTTGGATGTGGAATGATGGGAGGAGGGATATATTTTGTGTAGAGGTAAAAGAGAATTCTGTCAGGAGCATAAGTGGAGGCGAAAAAGGATCGAGTAAACAAGGAATATTTGAGCTAGACGGCTTATTTCACTTACACGGAGAGAATAATGTTTATTTTGGAATGAAATTGTGCCCAGAGGCATCAGGGATTCTACTAGCAGTCGAGAAAGTTGTTTTCACTCCAACCCTTCTAGTTGGTTTGAAAAATGGGTTATATTAGCCCATCCTTAGGGATTCGAATACTTAAACTGAATAAGATATTATAACACATAGCCGAAGAGTCGTGAACCCAAAACAGGGATTACAGCGACGATGTTGATATTACATCTTTGATATAAATATCAAATATAAATATCAGATATACCTAAATATCAGTTTGCAGAAAACATATAGCTGACTTAATTTTTGGTCAAGGCCTTTAAATGTAGATGATGTTATATTGAGTGTAATAATACAATAAGTACAGTCCGTTTCTATATCTAATGACACCATGAGAACTTTGAAAATAAATTTTATGTTACGGAATGGAACACATCGCTTCAAGAGACTTATGAACTGGCCGACAGAAGTCATTCAGCAAGCAGTATAGACTAGTTAACTAGGCCCATTTGTACCCATTAAAAAGAAAAAGCGCCAATACTAAGGAAAACCCCAGCCCCCCCAATGTATAAGAAAAAGATAATGGTAAGGATGCTGTTTTTGGTAGTTACGACGTTACTATGCAGAAGTCACTTAGCGAGATTTAAGCTTAGATTTATCATATCGGAAGTTCTGAAAAATTCAAACTTTTTACTACAGTCCTCTGATAACAACCAAGTAGTCTTGTTCCAAGAAGTTCTGAATAGACCGTTTGACAAAAACATCAAACTAAAAACCAAAGAGGCAAGACAGAAGCCTGTATACTGAATGACCAATAATACGATATTTTCAAGCCAATAGTAGAGAGACCTCGCCTACTATCGTCAGAAGCGATACAAACTGGTAAGGCTATGCGAGGGGTGATCTAAAAGTAATGATAATGAAAATAAAACACGATGTTAAAATTAATATATTTTTCTACATAGTCTTCTAACAAGTCCATTCATTTAGTTCATCATGCCTCAACATCGGTTATAACTTTGCCATTGACTCCAAATTTCTTGCCTCGGATGTGTTCCTTGGGCCGAGGAAAGAGGTAAAAGTCACTGGGAGCTAAAAACGGTAAATAGGGTGGGTGTTCGCACAGCTCGAATTCTGTTTCTTGAATTGCAGTTATCGTACCTGCAGCTTGACGAACCGGTGCCTTGGTGAAACAGCACTCCAGCTCTCAGTTGGCCACATTTTTTTCTTTAATTACCTCTCGCAATCTTCTTATTTATGCTGCACAGCACTTTTCCAAATATTCCACCACAATTATTCCTTCAGCGTCCCAAAAAATAGATGCCATAAGCTATTTAAAAATAATAAAAAAGAGGTCAATGTTTCATACATTAATTTGTCTACAAGTCCAGCCGCGTTAAAACCACAAAAAAGGTTTTTCTTAGAAAAAATGGTTCGGGTTTTTTTTTAATTTCACAAAAACTACAAGACATTTTTGCATCCGGTTTTCTGTTTTTAACTAAAAACTAATAAGAGAATTGAATTTTTGAAAAAAAAATAGTACTTAATTACATACAATTTAAAAAAAAAATAGTTCGAAATTTTTTTTTTTCAAAATTTTGAGTTTGAAAATTAATTTCTCAAAAACTATTCCTTAACCCAGCTTCGTTTAAAAACAAGACGAAAGAAGAGGTTTCTGGCTTTACAAGAAAGTATATCACGGCATTGTGGATGTAACTGTTGATTTTTAATATTTTTTTTTCAAAATTAAGTCAATTTTTTTAGAAAATTGCCTGATAGTCACTCTTCGAACTGCGAACATAACATCTTCGACTTTTTTCACATTATCTTCAGTGAGGGATGTGGATGTTTATCTTTAATGAATGTTTTTCCCAGCTTGAACTCCTTAACTCAGTGTGCTGCTGTGGAATATGGAGGAGCAGAGTCTCCCAATGTTTTCATCAAGTCGCTGTGTATACCTTTGGTAGATAGATTCTTCGAGCAGAGTACAAGTACTTAATTACAGCTCTAATTTCGTTTTTCTCCATTTTGATGTTTATTCGTATTCAAATGAAAACCATCTGGGAATCCACTTAGTGGATATATGTATAAGCTATTTCTTTTTTTTTGAATTTCATACGGACTGAAAATAATCGATTATCATTATTTTTAATTCACCCTTCGTATATTTGATTTTCGATTATTTTTTGTTATGTATGTAGGTATTGTGGGCATGAGACGTGTCAGCAAGGTTTGTTCCGAAATTGCTAAATTTTGACCAAAAGAATCGCTCAGTGGTTGATGAATGATGTGAATGATCCAGATTTGCTGGAAAGGGTTATCACAATAAGGCAGCTTCTCAATCATTTGTAGTCGTGTGTAATTTTTTTTACCAAAAAATGCCATTCATCAGACCTGGCCCCCGCGATTTTCGCTGGAAGAGTTCAAGGCTATACCAAAGAGCGTATATCAAAAGTCCTTCGATGATTGGAAAAAGGCCTAGTGCAAGAGTATTATAATACATGGATGAGACGGATTACTAAATAGGGACAAAATCGATATTGACGATTAAAAATTTACTTTATTTTTGTAAAATATGACCCTTTTTCATGGTTGGTGATGTCTGTCCCACAGTAATTGTTTTTCTTCCGTCCGTTGAGGGACGACTTGTTTACAGGTCTACATATTTGAAGAACCACTTCGTTTAGCCGACGTTGAAAAGTTAGCGTCCTTGACAGTTGCGACCAGTTTTTTAGGGACATCGCTCTAAAATCCAATCTTTCCGTGTCGTCGTTTTTCTGGGTCATCCGTTACCATGTTGATTCTCTGTACTGCCAATTAAATTAATTTTTTTCAAAAGCCATCCCACAGTGCTTTTGTGCCATATCTTATCATCTACGATTTGTGTACTTGAAAAATATTCGCCATGGACTTTATGACCAAACCCACTTGTATAATACGTTTTTTGATTCTTCAAAAATAAGTACGAAATATTTCACACAAGTCACCCCAACGAACAAGCTCACGGTTGAAGGTTAAAGGAAAAACAAACTCCTACAGGTGTCAACTATTCAAATTCAAGACACTCAAGGACCACTCACCATACTCCAATGGTCCGGCATGGTACATTACTAAGGAAGACCAGCAGCGTGGTCCACCGTAAGACGAAATTAAATTGTTAAATAGAAGACACAAACTGAACTATATAATCACCCAAATAACGATGTGCGGTACATGTAATAAGTTACTGGATCAAGAAAAGAACATAAGACGACTAAAAAGATGCATTTGGAACACGGAAGTTCAGGACATTTTTGACAACCCTTTGCCAAACTTCTCCTTCATAAGTGTGTTTCTTCCCTGTTCCGCTGTTCTGTTCGATCTCTTTTAGGTCCATTCTTATAATATCTCCTTTTTTATCCCCTCCACCTTCCAGACAGTATTTTCCCCTTGGGTTTCCCAATCACATTTTTGCGGGTTCGTCCACTGTCCTGCTTACTCGTATCCTAGTCTTCGCGATGTAATGACTCGAACAAGGCATGGGGCTAAATAGAGCTCCTTCAGTTCTTGATTGTGTAGTTTTCTCCTTTCGCCTGTTCTCCACCATAGATTCTCCTTAAGGTGATGTTTTCGAAGACCCGAAATCTATTTTTCTCCTTCCAAGTTAAAGACCAATTTCCACATCTGTAAAGTGTCAATGGCATTATTACAGTTTTAATATACGGATATTGACATTGCGGGACAAAAATATTGTTTTGAATAATTTGTTCATCACGATGAAGTACTCTTTGCCCATATGCAACATTTTATTTATTTCGATCTTTACGTCATTTTTGGCAGTTACTGCGGTTCCCAGACTTAAACTTATCTACATCAAATTAAAAAACAAGTGGTAACAAGTGGTCTCTTTGTTTTAATCATTAAGGTATATTTAACTCTTAACTCTTAACCACTTTAACTCATCCTTTTTTTCCCTTTAGGCATACTTAGCTTCACCAACTTTTTCCGGACTCCCAACCTTCTAAGGACATGATACATTTTCGATCAATTGATTAATGCTTTTTGAAAATCTACAAATAGTTGCTGGCCCGTTTCGTGAATATCCCATTTCTTTTCTGGAAGCTGTCGTATAGGGAAAATTTGGCCACTTGTCGAGTAGTTGCTCCTGAAGCCGCAATTGTAGTCTGAGTACTTCTATTCCTCAGGGATAGTTCCAACTATATGGACGAGCCCATGAGACTTCTCTATTGATTAAAATCTAGCATGTTTTGTTCATTCCGATGACATTTGGTCGACTCTAGCGGCGTTGTTATTCTGAAATCGACGGAAATCGATCGCCCCTTATTTCCTTGATGGTTGGCAATTCTTCCTGAATCTCTACTGTCCATTATCGAAATACTCGTATATCCTCCGTTTGACAGCAATTCTTTCGTTGCCCAAAAGGAGTTCCTCATTATCATTGAATCGTATCCTTTTCATAAAGTATTTATCCCTGTACCCATTACTATCGTATTTCTAGGTGCACATTCTTCCTGAATTTGAGCAAGATTTTTCTCTTGTTATTGTCGTTTTTATTTCGAAAGAGAGAACTTTAGAATTTGAAGTCTCAGAACACTACGAGCTTTCACTTTTTTCTCGCATTTTTCGTCTAACCAAGGCTTACTTTTGAGAGTTTTGGAAAACCTAGCTTGTTTCTCGCATTACAATATTTTTTATTGTTGAACAGACTGCTTTTAACTGCTTTGCTTCGTAGTTTCGGCAAACCGGTTGTTAATTTAGCCTGGTATTTATGCTGCCTACGAGGGTCCCTTAACTTTTCAACAAAATTTTTCCATACCGTTCTGTGTTCCGCTTTTGTGAATTTGGATTGGGCTTTTGATTTTGGCGATAATTTAAATCTGGCCAGAATCGCAATCTGCTTTAACATCTAGTACGTTGGTATAGCGTTTACCAGAAGTTGACGCGTTATTCCATCCGGTGATATACAGGTATGCTCGCTGGGTCCAGGTCCGTCACATAAATGCGTGGTTATGACACCCGCAGACTTGCTAGTTGTGTCGGCGCAGGTATTAAGCCACTCTGTCACTTCTGGGCTATGACCCATTCGGGACACTTGTTCATAGTTTGTTAATACTGTCGCGCGGCCCCTTCTAGGTGAAGATCCAAGTCTGGGCTCTAACTACTGTAGGCTTGAGTCCTCGAGTGCGGCTATAACGCAAGACCAGACTCTTCGGGGTTAAACATCAAATCGGAGTGCTAGTGTTGCAGTATTGACCTAGAGAGCAGCTATAGTCGTAATACTTGAATAATATCGTGCCGGTTGAAAACCGAGTCGGAGTATTAGCTCTAGTGCTACCAATCTCTTTTAACCGGTTAACCTTAAGCGACAGCTCTACAACTCCCACTTCGTTTATAATCACATTTGCGATGTCACGAAACCCCACATTGACAATACAACAAGCAGTTAGCCGAACTCCTTTTTTTGTTTGGTACACTGCCTGTGACTCACCACCAATTGTCTTTCAGCTAAATGTCTTGGCCTTCTATAGGGCTACTCAGAACGGCGATGTGTACAATAGCTTTTCAGCCGTCATTGACGTTCATCCATTATAATCTACAATTCAAACTCTAAAGATAGGTGCGTCAAGTTAAAGGTGCCACAACAAAGGGTAAGCCGAAAGTGTTAGCCAGAAAATATCCTTTTATGAAATCTGCGCTCCGAGGTTTTTACATCCAAATTAGAAAGTGAGTGGGTAACACCTCCTTAAAGTATACAGGGTGATTCATATGAAGCGCAACTTTTCAAAGTACTGTATTGTGGCAACACTGGTGTACCTGTACAATACAAAAAGAAAGAAAGAAAGAAATCCAAAAGAGAGAAGGAGAAGAGGGCTGGCAATAGGGTAGTAGGAAGATAAGAAAGTCAGTGAGTTAAGACGATTATTTATTTAAGAAGATTATAACAAAAGAAAGAATAATTAAAAGAATAGTTAAATAAGTATTTTCATAATGTCTACAGTATTTTTTTTTTCCATGAGATCGAATTTTATTTAATCTTAAAATCCGTTGCATGGTTGTCTTAAATGTCTTCAATTCAGCACCCTTTTTGCTCGCACTCTGTGAGAGATTTCATTCAGTTCGCGTCTTCACTTTCCTGGGCTGAACTAATTTTATTTTGAGCATCAACATAGTATTTTGCAAAATTGCCAATGATTCAATATACGAAATTTTATTGACTAAGAGATGCTGTCAGGCTCTAAGGATAACCACATTAGACTTTCTATTTATTCTATTTCCCATGGAGCAGGTCAAATGGCAAATGTTACGTCCAGCAGATCTCGGCAACCAATGGGCCGGTATCCATAATTTTTAGTCGTAATAAACAACAAAAAAAAATTCTAGGTCGTGACGAAGCCGAAATTTTAATTTTTGGCCAACAAAATTTTTAAAAAAATATTTTCCAACCGCAATCTTAAGTTTATGCGAAAAATATTTCATGTGTTTTTGACAACATAAATTTTAGAATTCGAATTAAAATTAATTCAGTTGAAAACGAATTAAACTCACTATATGTATTTAAGTTTTCCAGTAACTGTTTTAGATTAATAAATAGCAATATAAATATAAAGGGTGTTTTTTATAGAGTTATACAACTTTGAAATGGAATAAAACAAAGATGATTTTTTTAAATTGACATGAAATTGACTGTATTCGAAAGATAATCTTCTAACATTATAACTTAAATATAACTTCTGGCATATGACCGCCACGGCTGGCTCGGACGTAGGTTAATTTGGAGGTCCAATTTTCGATTATTTTTTCCAACATTTGTGGCCGTATATCGGCAATAACGCGGCGAATGTTAGCCTCCAAGTGGTCAATCGTTTCGGGTTTATCGGCGTAGACCAGCGACTTCACATATCCCCACAGAATATAGTCAAGCGGCGTTAAATCGCACGATCCGTAACGTGAAATTATGCGGTTACCAAACGTTTCCTTCTATAAATCAATTGTGGCACGAGCTGTGTGACATGTTGCGCCGTCTTGTTGTAACCACAGCTCCTGCACATCATGGCTGTTCAATTAATGAACGAAAAAGTCAGTAATCATGGCTCTATAGCGGTCACCATTGACTGTAACGTTCTGGCCAGCACCGTTTTTAAAGAAGTACGGACCAACCCATAAAGCACACAAAACAGTCAGTTTTTGTGGATGTAACGGTGCCTCAACATACACTTGAGGATTATCATCACTCCAAATACGGCAGTTTTGTTTATTGACGTATCCATTCAACCAAAAGTGAGCTTCATCGCTGAACAAAATTCGCTTATGAAAATTGGGATCAACGGCAATCTTGTTTCGGGCGGTCATATGCCAGAAATTATATTTAATTTATAATGCTAGAAGATTATCTTTCGAATAAAGTCAATTTCATGTCAATTTAAAAAAATCATCTTTGTTTTATTCCATTTCAAAGTTCTAGACCTCTATAAAAAAACACCCTTTATAATATACAGCGTGCGCCATCTCATATGGGTCGAAGTAAATGTCGCATAACTTCAACAATTCTCAACCGATTTTGGAAATTCTTTAAAAAACTTTTATTCAATATAGACCTTTGCCATTTATTTTGATTAATTTTTGAAAACAATATCAATTAAATGACCGCCTTTATTGCCGATGCAAAAATGGGCTTGTTTTCGGGCATTCTCCATGACAATTTCGAGCATTTCGGTCGAAATTTCTGCGATTTCCGAACGAATGTTTCTTTTGAGCAGTTCTATTGTCTTCCGAGTCGTTAGCACACACCTTGCTTTTCAAGTATCCACAAAGAAAAAAGTCTGAAGGAGTCAAATCCGGTGATCTCGGAGGCCAGTCAATATCGCCCTTTTTTGACACCAATCTTCCAGGGAACTTCTTATGCAAAAGGATCATTGTTTTGTCCGCAGTATGGCACGTCGCGCCGTCTTGTTGAAACCAAAATTGAAATAAGCCTTTTTTACGCATTTCTGGGACCACATAATGGGCCAACATCTACCTATATCGATCGCAATCCACTGTAGAAATACGGTCCAATGATGGTTTTAGCGCATACACCGGCCCAAACAATAACTTTTTGATCATATAGCGGCTCTTCGTGAATAATGTGAGGATCCTCCTCTCTAACAGCATTGAAGTGTATAATGTTCCCATTATAAACAAAGACATCCCACACATTGATCTTGCAATTGGTATCTTTCGCAATGCGTTAAATGTAAACGTAAATGAGACTGACATCAATCAATGCTTTGTCAAAAAAATTAAAAAGGGTAATTCCCTTCCGAGTGGCGTTATGAAGAGCACCAATGTTCTACATGTCAAATTTGTTTCCCATCACTTAAAAGAAAAGATTATGAAAACCAAACGAGAGAAAAGAGTACAACTAACAACAAAAATATTTGGAGCACAAGGTAAACCAGAGAATGTATACATCAACGATTGTTTAACTCAACAGAGACGTCAACTTCTTAATACTGCGCTAGCACTAAAAACTACGAAGGGAGTCAAATACGTTTGAACTAGGAATGGGAATATTTTTATGAGGAAGACTGAGGGTGACAACACAGTAAGAATTAAATATATTTCTGATTTTGATAAAGTATGAATATTGTTAACCCTAACCCGTGCAGGGACGGGTTAAGAATATCTCTGCAGCGATACCTCCTCGCTTGTCGTAAAAGGCGACTAAAACAAAGGTTAACAAAAATCACATCTAGGCAGTTTAGAAAACACCAAGGTGAGCCTAGGGACACATATACCACCATTAAACTGCCCCACAAGTGTACATGCAAATCAGTGGGCTGACACAACTGGAGATCACCGGTGTTGTAAGAGTAAGATCAAACAAAAAAATCTGGAGCATGCCCGTGTCAAAAAAAAAAAGGCAGGCCGAAAAACAATTGGTGCAAACAAATGCAAAAACACCAGCATTGGCTCAGCGATGAAGTAATCCCAAACCGGGAAGCCTGCCGCTACTTTCTGAGGTCAAACCGGCAACCCCACAAGCGGGCCAGTAGGAATGCAGTTAAGTGGGAAAGTTATGGTCCTACACTTCTGACCATAACAACGCCGGAAAAAGGAAAAGAAGAAGATCCATTTCAACAACAACTTCAGCGATTTATCAACGAACTAATAAAACGTGCACCCAAGCAGGAAATATAAATGTTAGCTAATTGGGACGCTTTCTCTGTGTCAGGTCGACACCTTTTCACCTTAGCCTTGTAGTGATGAATATTGTTAACCCTATTCCTTCTTCTGTTCAAAATATTTGTAAGGTGCCAGTTTTTTGTAATTCTATTGATAATTGTTTTTGTATACACCAAAACATCCGTAGTCTCAGAAAAAAAATTTCCAATTTCCTAGCTCACATTGAGTCACTTAAAAAATTGCCAGTTATTATTGTTTTAACAGAGATTTGGGTTTATGAGAGTGAAATGAGTCTCTATAATATACCGAGATATGCGTTATCTAGTTGTTGTAATGAATCTAATTCATCAGGTGGTGTTGCAGTTTACATTGACGACAATCTTGTTCACCGATTCTCTAAAATCGATATACATATGCATGTACCGCGGATGTTGTAAAGTTGTCGTTTTGTTATCAAAAAGAAAACTATACAATGCTGTGTGTATATAGATTGCATGCGTTTTGCAAAAGTTTGTTCCCAGAAGAACTGGGTAAAATTCTTTGTATAAACAAAAGTCATAATTTAATTTTAATTGGAGATATGAATATTGATATCTTAAACGTGTCCAATAAAGACACTGAAAATTATTTACTACTTATGGCTTCGAAGGGTCTAAAGGCAATTATTAAAGAGCCAACCCGCGTAACAGAATCTTCAAGTACTTGCATTGACCACATTTTTACACGTTTTAAAGTCAGTAATAAATTAAAGTTTTTTGGTAGAGTTCTCGACCTAAATATTACTGATCATAAATCGATCTTCCTATTTAACGAGTTAGAAAATAATTTGAGTTCTACATCTGTAATACAAGCAAAAGAGCATTATACCTTCGATTACATATCTTTGCTGAATATTTTGAAATACGAATTTTGGGATTAGGTTTATTCGGAAAAGTCCCCATCTACTTCATTTGCTACTTTTATCTCAATTTTGCAAAAACATATATGTACTTCCGTATCGATAAAAAAGTCTAATAAAAATAAATTTCTAAAACCTTGGATGAATGGGAGCCTCCTAAAGCAGATCAAAAAAAAGACCAAAATTAGTATAAAGATAAACAAACATCCAAACAATGAAAAATTAAAAAAGTATTACCTCACGCTTTGTAAAACTGTTAGCACAAATATTGTATTGACTCGCGAAAAGTATTATTCTAACATATTTGTAAAATCAAAGTGCAATATTAAAGTAGAATGGAAAACAATTGACAGTATTTTAGGGAAATCAAGAAAGCCTAACGTAATAGAAATTATTGTAGTTTATGATGTTCCTCTAACAAATTCTAACTGCATATCGAATAAATTCAATGAATATTTCACAGAAATATCTGAAACATTGAAGCCATCCGTTTGATCCGGTGGTGACTGTAATTGTTATAATCAACATTGTCTGGATGCTGATAACCAACAACCAAACTGCTTTGCTTTTATTCCCATCACCTCCTTTGAAACCTACAAAACCATTTTATCTCTAAAAAAATATCTGGAATATCTAGTAATCTACTTAAAAAAATTGCGTTTCATGTTTCTGATATTTTGAGTTATATATTTAACTTAAGTGTTGAACAAGGTATTTTCCCTGATCAATTTAAATGTGCTGAGGTTATTCCTCTCTTCAAAAAGGGTGATAACAAAAATATGGTTAACTATCGACCTATTTCTATTCTTCCTACATTTTCGAAAATATTTGAAAAACTCATGTTTAATAGAATTATTTCTTTCCTTAATAAAGATAAGTTTTTTAGCGAAAATCAATTTGGTTTCCGTTCAGGAAAGTCAACCGAAGATGCAATTCTAAGGCTGTGCAGTCAGCTTTATGATAGCTTAAATAATAATAAATCTACAATGGCGCTTTTCATCGATATGACAAAAGCATTCGATATGGTTGACCACGATTTACTATTAGGTAAGCTGTATAATGCAGGATTTAGAGGAGTAATTTTTCAATGGATGAAATCATACTTAAATGGTAGAACTCAAAAAGTTATTGTAAACGGATACACAGTGAAGCTCGCTTTCTAAAAAATGGAGTACCACAGGGTTCTGTTCTCGGTCCTCTGTTTTTCTTAGTATATATAAACTCAATTTTTAACCTCAGATTTAATGGCCTCTCGACGGCATTTGCAGATGATGTATCATTTACCTATGAATCAAATTAGGATCTTAATTGCGTTTTACAAATTGAAGCGGACCTCGAGGTTCTAAGAACTTGGTTTTCTAACCATAAATTAATAATAAGTGAAAAAACTAAATTCATGGTTTTCAAAACATCCGGTCATCGAGTTTGTAATTATAATTTATTTTTTCATACTTCGAGTTGTAAGGAATTTAGCTTTCCAATTCATGATTGTGGTAAACCCAATTTTCAAAATGCAAATTCTTGTTCCGATTCTTGTTTCAAAATTGATTCAGTGGAAAATTTTAAATACTTAGGTGTTGCAATTGAATCTAACTTAAACTGGAAGGACCATTGTCGCAAAATAAAAAATCATTTAATGCTCATAACGCGTCAAATGTATCTTTTAAGACCTTTCTCCTCTAAAAAGTTACTAACATCAATATATTATGGTCTTGCGCACTCTAAGCTACAATACGGGTTATCTAGCTGGGGTGGTTCGTATGCAAATACTTTTAGACCTTTATTGATAGCGCAGAAGCATCTTATTCGACTTATTTGCAATAAAAACCGTTATACTGAAAGTTGGCCCTTATACAAAGAATTGCGAATTCTACCTATGAGACATCTTTATATTTTTAAAGTACTGAAAGGATTTTTTAAGCAAAGTGGAAATATCCCTAGCAGAAACTCGCAGCTATATAATCTAAGAATTAATAACATGCACCTAGTCTATGAACCCCCTGCTCACAAAACTCTTTTTTCCAACTTTTATACTGTTGCAGCACCTAAGTCATTTAATAAATTACCTCTGTCTATCCGAATAACTCGAAACTTAAACTCGTTCTTGAATAAAGTAAAAGACAAGCTTTTCACAATTGACTTAAATTCTATTGATAATTATTATTGAAATTTGTATCAAAATTATGTAATCATAAGAAATGTATCATTTCCCTGTTATTCTCTCTCAATTTTTCTTTTAGCTGAATTATTATACATACTCTTCTTTATATATTTATCTGTTAAACTATCTTTGAAATATTTATTAATTTGCTAAACTTAATGAATTGTTATTATTATATTGCTGATTGTCACCCCACAACAGTTTTTAATTTGTGTAAATTTAATTCATAGTCGTATCATTCAACACTGACTTCAAGTAAAAAAATGATAGCTATTATTCATTCCTCAAATCAAAAGTTTGTACTAGTTTTAAGTTGGAAATGAAATGAAAAACAAATGAATAAAGATGTTCTAATTCTAAATTCTAATTTTCGGTGCCCAGAAGCGACAATTTTGTCTATTAACTGAGCCAGAGAGTCGGTCATCAAAATTTGCTGCCAGAACTCCGGCTCAGCATTAATCATTGCAACAACATTTTGTGTGTATGCCAAGCGCCGTGACTCATCTTGTGGCAAAATTATTTGAGTTATCTGCACTTTGTATGGAAATAAGTGAAGATCATCCTTTAAAATTCTCCACAAAGTGCTCCCACTGACGCCTAACTGCTGCGAACGGCGCACATATTTCAAACTTGGGTCTTCTTGAACACTGGCCTTCACTGGCCAATCTATTCAATTGGTTTGAACGCCGCGTACGTGGCCTAGGTTGCTCACGATCACGATATTTTGCACGATACGCACGTTGACTTAGCACAATCGAGTGTTAATTTTCAATGAACATTGAAACTATTTCCGCGCGTTCTTTTGGTGTGAAGCGATTCATGGCTAAAATTGTACTGAATTAACGTTTTCAAAATGCTATAACATATGAAAATCGGTTGACAATTGTTGAAGTTATTCATTGACATCGACCCATATGGGATGGCGCATGCTGTAGTATATTGTGAATCTCTGAATTTTGTAAGTCAATTCGTGGCCAAGCGTTAATTTAGTGGTTTAAAAAAAATCCGTTCTGAAGAAAGACAAGCTACTACAGCGACTTTCGTGTTCGACGTGTAAAAGTTTTAGACGCATTAGCTTGGGTCTTGTGACCGATGAAAACGCATTACAAATGTTGCCTTTCGACATATTTTGTACGAATTGGAAAAGAAAGATGCATTAGAAGTTGAAAAATCTCAAGTTGTCGAATTTCCACTCTATGTCAAATATATGCTGAAATGTGTTGATTTGTTTAAGAAAATTAGTCTTTTGGAAAAAATTTGAGTACATTCAAACTCCGCTCCATTATGCTGCTGCGAAGCCTTACGGTTAGCACTGCGGCCGTCTAGTATAAAGCGTTATCACGTCACTACGTTTGAATTCAATCACAAATAAAAAAAACTAAAAAGTCCAATGCCATTAGCCAATGCAATAACTCAATTTTATCAAATGCTTAAAAAGGTAATTCTTTCTTAGGTTGACTGCAGTTCATTGGCAAAACACGCTATTATCAAAATTAGTATTTTGATTTACTGTGGCTTTAAATCAGAACCACCTCTTAAAAGGCATTATAAATCAAATGTATTTACAATCGAGAGCCAATTCCACTTCACAAAAGCTAATTGCCAAGAGGCAGAATCACCCTGTAACCCAGGTGTCTAAATTCATCAAAGAAGGCTGTAACCCCAGGTGATTCGCACAAACGAAATAATGCAATTTCATCAGCATTAAGAATCTCCTAAATGAAATTACCAGCAGCCCACGTCCACGTCTTCACAGTACTAGCTTTACCACATTACCAAAATTACATCCAATCATCTCAACCGTAGGCTTAGGGTCCCATAAAAATTAGTTATGATACACTCGTCCTTTGTCTTCTCAACTTCAAGGACCATCGCCCGACTTTATCTTCTTAATTAATTAACCAACTGCCTCCAACGCAGAACTCATCCCCCTTATAACAGAACAAACCAGTTTCGAATGACCTTCCAACCACCTGTGCACACAACCCTACGCGCTACCTCAAAATCGGATTCGTTGCCTTGTTTTCTAATTTTAGCTTTCAGCCTACCAACTTGCGCGTTCATTTTAAAACTGACAGCACCTCATTCACATCCATAGTCGGTGAGATAGACGAACCGATAAATAAAAATCAGAATCCGATTCAGGAACTGTGTTCGTTCGCATTCTAATACCCGGACAGAAGGGCACCACACGATGCCAAACAGAAGAAGCAACGAAAGTGTGTAATTTCCGCAGTAAAGCGTCGTGTTACGCCATGTTATCTGCACATAGTCAATAATCACCAAAACCCAATTAGTCTACACCCAACGTTACCGCCCGACACATGCCACGGGTGCGAACAACAAGCACTTCCCATTCCGACATCCCTTCAACTTTCTACTATTCTGCTAGGCAGTAATGGGGGAAAAAACTGGGCGCTACGTCCTTTTTGCCACTGACGTCAGAGAATAACGAACCGAGGTTAGGGAAAATCGATAGATTCTAATCGCCCGCACAGGTTTCTCTCTCGTCTTCGCTCTGGTCCTATCGAGCTCGCGTGCATTTGGGTTCGGTTCGCCCACTTTTGACCCAACTACTCCATTGTACACATGGAATCCAGAGTTCACGAGAAAGTAACTCGGATGGCTGAGGTGCCTTGTTAGGTCTGGTGGCAGTAAGCGATAGATGGGAAATCAAATGTCCTGAAATTTAAATAGAAAAAAGGACATGGAAAACGCCATTTATGAGTTTCCGCACGAATTCGTAATGCACGAACAGTGTGTGGTGCAGGCAAGTGTCCAGAATTCCCAACGGCACCACCTGGTTGTAGGCTCGAGAGTTAATGGATCCCTTCTTCAAGTGGTTCTTTTGGCAATTCCGGTCGTCCGGAATGAAATTTGGGATTCAATAAGAAAAAGTCGACATGAATACAAGAGCGAGTGGAACCCGCTTTGGGGACTTTGTTTACATGGAAGGAGACGCGTGCCAAGAAACCAATTGCTATTGATTTGTTGCTCTTTTGGGACTTTTTGTAGCACGTTGTCTTATTTTAAGGTTGGCCAGTTCCTTTTCGTTTTGTGTACTCAAAAATGCAAATGAGCGAGAAATTTCGCTTTTTATTCCGCTCCAAGTGCCTTGAGAGGGAATTATGAGGTAAAATCGAAAAACTGAGTTCGGCGAGGTGGGCGAGTAGCATTGCAACACGTTTAGTGGATGAATAATGCGAAGTTGAAGTTATTCCTTTTGTTCCTGTGATAATAGATCTTGGGCACCGGGAAAGAGGAGTCGACGGGTTTCTTCGTTTTTTTGTTTTGTCTTTTGCCTTCGGGACACCTGTGCATGGTGATACGAGCTGGTTTTCAATTGATAGTTTTCTAATTACGTAGTCCTTTAGGAACCTCTTTTTATGCCACATGTATGCGCATACGTCAATGTGATTTGTTAGGCTTAAGCCATAAAATTAGTCAGAAAAGGGCGAGGCAGGTTTAAGGATTTTCGATGCTATAGTAACTTGCTGAGATAGACCTTGGAATGTCTCCATTTGTGACGTTTAAGGACGGAATAGAAAATCAGTATTTTTTTTGCATTCAATTTATATTTCACAGTAATTTATATATTGAAATAATGTGGGCAACGCCTCGCCTACTTTGATCGTCACGCTGGTATCATTCAGGAATTGATGCGTCGCTACTCTTACTTCCCCGCTATATTGAAGTATGATCGCCATGGAAGTAACTAGAACTAAAGATTTTGATATAAAAGCCGCTGAATGTTGGTTCCCCTTTATCTGGCGTACACGGTGCCCAAAAACAATCACCTAATGTTGTGTTTAAATGCTCAGTTGGACCTTTAAGTTGATTTCTAGTACTAAGGATGATACCAGTCAAGTGAACGCCCCCATTGTGACTGACCATTTGGGTTATTTTTACCCCATTTTCAATTGTTCCGGCGAGAATGTCTTTAAGCGATTCCAGAGATAGTTCTGATAGACGGTTGACTTTAAAAAAAAAAACCCCAAGAAAGGAAGTTTCGGAGACGCATCTTTCAAAACGTCTATTTTCGCGAAAGATGTACGTGCGATTAAACCGTTATATTGGAACCACATGTCTTCCTGCCCCAATGTATCAAGTTGCGGCTTTAAAAACTCGTTGGTCACGGTTCTGCACCGATCACTAGTCCTCGAGAAAATGAAGCCCGATGACACCATGCAGTGATTTTGAATGGATATAAGTTCGCCAACTATAGAGAAATAAGTTTCTTCATCTTTATCGATTTTATAGCCGCATATGGCAGTGTGCAAAGGGAGGAGCTATATCGAGCCATATCTAGTTTTAACATCCCTGCCAAACTGGTCCGATTGTAGATGGTTACATTGGAGGATTCTCGCTGCTCCATTAAGGTCGGTACCGAATTTACCCAGACCTTCGATGTTAAAAAAAGATTTAGGCAAGATGACGCACTGATATGTAACTTCTTCAATATCGTTCTTGAAAATATCATACGAAACTTCCTGTCCAAAACAAGAAGAACGATCTAAATGGTGGTCCAACGAAAACGCACGATGATAATTGTAAATAAAACAAAAAGTTTTCAGAGAATTATCTTAATATTTTTTATTATGATAGAATGATCTATGACAATTATGTGTGAAAAAAATATCGGCCAGATGATCGCCACGGCTTCGGTGGCATACCTCTATCCGATGGTCCATATTTTCAATGACTCTGAGACATATGTAATTGAGGTTCAATGTCCTTAATGTGCCGAATTATCTCATTCTTTAGCTCTTGAATTGTTCTTGGCTTATTGACGTACACTTTTTCTTTTAAATATCCCCAAAGAAAGAAGTCCAACGGTGTCAAATCACATGATCGTGGCGGCCAATTAACATCGCCACGACGTGAGATAACACGGCCATTGAATTTCTCGCGCAAAAGAGCCATTGTTTCGTGTGGCAAGTGGCACCATCCTGTTGGAAGCACATATCGTCCAGGTCCATATCCTCAATTTGTGGCCACAAGAAGTCCGTTATCATCTCGCGATAACGAACACCATTCACGGTAACTGCTCGGCCGACCTCATTTTCGAAGAAGTACGGCCGATGACGCCGCCAGCCCATAAACCCCACCAAACAGTCACTCTTTGTGGATGCATCGGCTTTTCAACAATCACTCGTCGATTTTCATTTGCCCAAATGCGGCAATTCTGCTTGTTAACGAATCCACTGAGATGAAAGTGTGCCTCGTCGCTGAAGATGATTTTCTTTGTAAGGTCACCATTCACTTCTGTCTGTTCAATCAACCATTCGGCGTATTGACGACGCTTGAAATGGTCAGTAGGCTTCAGCTCTTGAGTCAATTGAACCTTGTAAGCGTGTAAATTCAAATCTTTATTCAAAATTCGCATCAGTGATGTTCGTGAGATGTTCAATTGTTGGGCACGACGACGAGTCGAGATTGACGGCTCTACTGCCACACTATCGCGAACAACAGCAATGTTTTCCGCAGAACGAACTGGTGTTTTCACATTTCCTACAGACCCGGTTTGCTGAAATTTGCGCACAATTCTACCGATTGTGGACACATTTGGTCGATTAGGCTGAATCACGAAGTGCGCGAAATGCATTTTGATTTGAACGCCCGTTTTCGTAAAAGACTTCAACAATCTTAACGCGCTGCTCAATTATGTACCTCTCAATGGTTGAATTTGTCAAACACTGAAACAAAGAAAAGTCAAATTAAGTTGGGCAACAAAACTTGACGTTAAGGGTGACTCACAATTAACATCGCGCATTATGGTTGAACAACCCTTTATTTCAGATCTACGCTGCTTCTTTGGACTCAAGAGGCAATTGAGAAGTGGCGCCCTCTTTCGAAAAACCAAGATAGCCTATATAAATCACTAATCATCCCAGTCCTTCTTTACGGCGCACAGGCCTGGACCTTAACGAAAACGGATGAGGCTGCCCTCGGTCGCTTCGAGTGGAAAATTCTACGTTCAATCTATGGTCCCGTTTATATAAACGGAGAATGGAATAAAAGATACAACGACGAACTGTACGGGCTGTACGTCTAAGATGGATAGGCCATGTAGAGCTAATGGAAAACACAGCTCCGGCCCGAAGAATCTTCGAATCCAACCTTGAGTGACGATCGAATATAAGGTGGCGCACACAGGTGGAAGGGGACCTCAACCAACTGGGAGTACGGCACTGGAAACAACTGGCAAAATATGGTGCCAGCTTGAGACGCTTGTTGGTTGAGGCCCAGGTTCACACCGGACTTTAGCAGCGTCTAAGAAGAAGAAATATGCTTGAATGATGCGTTGATTCTCAGTGATCCATTTCATTTCATGTAATGAAATTAAGCTCATGATGCATTTCGACAGAAAATCATTTTTAAGGTTCTAGTTTTACAGCACGGCCTTCCTGGCAGAATGCTTTACTCCATATCCACCTTGGTCCTTCAGAGTATTTAACCAATAAACTGAGCGAAAGTTAAATTTGAACTTCTCTTTAGACTGCAATGCATGATGCTAATAGCTACCACTGGCACCGGGTTCAACTCCATATGACCACAAGCGGAATTTATTTGTCGTCTGTCGTCAAGCAGAATTGTAGAATTGTAAGAAATGGGGCGATAGGGTGAATTCTATCGAAGTATTAACTCTCATTTGCATTTTGTATGAGAACGAAGACACCATAACGTCGCTTATGGGCTAGTGGGGGGGGAGGGTATATAATTTAAAATAGAAAATTCGGAACGATTGGGAGTAAGATTGGCAGTAAACGTCGCATGGAAATAAATTTGAATCTTTATGTGGGCATGATGTAAGCAGAGAGACAAGGACTTATTTTTCAGGGATTTGCAGTAAAAGAGAACTTATAAGATAGTCTTTCGAAATATATACGAGTGTATGGGAGTGAAGTTATAAAAATAAAATCAAATGACACTCTTAAAAATATTATCTTTGAAGAGTGCTTAATCAAAAATGCAAAATTCGGAGGAAAATACCATGGCTGCAGAAAAAAAATGGTTCTTTTATTAGGGGCTAGAACTGTGTTGTTTATTTGGTAGCTGAAAATGGGTTAGCTTTATCGGGTTAAAAACTACCCATGGACTTGCAGCTTTTCAACATTTTAAATGTAAGAAAAAAAAATTGGATCATTTGAAAAGATTTATTTCACTAAACTTATATTATACTCCTGACGAAGTATGTTTTCTCAAGATCGTGGTATTCCTTACTTCTTCTTCTTTTCCTTTTTATCCCGGCGTCGTTATGGTCAGAAGTGTAGGACCATAACCTTCCCACTTAACTGCATTCCTACTGGTCCGCTTGTGGGGTCCGCCGGTTTGACCTCAGAAAGTAGCGGCAGGCTTCCCGGTTTGGGATTACTTCATCGCTGAGGCCAATCAAATGCTGGTGTTTTTGCATTTGTTTGCACCAATTGTTTTTCGGCCTGCCTTTTTTGCGTGTTGAAATTGGAATGTTGATTGATAACGCCTTTTGGACGGGGTTCAAAGGATCTCTCCTTTGAACATGGCAATACCAACTGAGTCGGTCGCGCTCTATATTTCTTGTGATGGTTTCTTTTACGTGGAGGCTTCCTCGGATCTTTGAACTTCTAATTCTGTCACGCTTTGTTACTCCCGCTGTCATGCGAAGCATCTTCATCTCAGTTGCCGTTAATTTGCTCTCATACTTTTTGTGCACTGTCCAGCATTGTGAACCGTATGTGAGCGCCGGACGTACAACTGAAGTGTAGAGCCTTCCTTTCAGCTTAGGGGGCATTTTTCGATCACAGAAGATGGCGGAGTTTTCCCGCCACTTCATCCACCCTACGCTTACGCGATGTTTGATGTCGTCATCACAAGTTGCTTCTCTATTAATCATAGATCCCAGATATTTAAACTTTTCACACTTGGGAACCATTCAAGTAAATGTCTGGAATAGGCTGATGAGGGTCAGAGAACGGGCAGCACAGATACTCTGTCTTCTTTGAACTAATACGATACCCGTGTCCCTCAAAAATGTCCACCCACACATCAAGTGCTCGTTGTAGGGACGCCTGATCATCACTTATAATGGCCCCATCGTCAGCAAAGAATAGCTGGTGCACATTGGGGTCCGTCATTTTTCCTTCAAGCAAGCAATCAAGGACTGCTATAAAAAGCAGTGGGCTGAGGACGCTCCCTTGGTGTAACCGACTTTGATTGCGAACTCTTCGGTGACTCCTGCGGTGCATCTTACTCTTGTCGTTGCTCTCTCGTACATGTCCATAATCACTCGCACGTAGGTTTCTGGAACTCCTTTTTGTCTTAGCGCTACCCATAAAAGATCTCTTGGTTGCCGGTCAAAGGCCTTCTCGAAATCAACCAACACCATATGCAAGTCCTTTGAAGAATCACGATGCTTTTCCATCATGATCCTTATACTTTGGATTGCATCTGTTGTTGATTTACCCGAGACAAACCCGCACTGGTCATCAGATAGTCGTATTATTTTCCGCAGTCGGCTATCTAATACCCGTTCAACGATCTTCATGGTGTGCGACATCAGCTTGACAGAACGGTAGTTATCACAATTTCGCGTATCACCCTTTCCTTTGTGCAATGGAAGAAGATAGCTTTCCCTCCATTGATTAGGCATAGTGTCGCCTCTCATAAGTTTGGAGATAAGAACCATGAGCCATCTAGACCCGATGTCTTCCATCTTTTTCCAGAACTCAGAGGGTATCCCGTCCGGCCCAACAGCTTTTCTTTCCTTGGAGTTTTTAACCGCATACCGAACTTCTTCGACTGTGATGTCGGATATTGCGGCATGATTCGGGCCGGCTCTTGGAAAGTACACTCGGGGAAACTGTTCGTTCAGAAGTTCCTCGCAATACTGTCGCCATCTGTGGAGAATTGTTTCGTCTTCCACAGTTGGCCTTCAGCATTGTTAATAAACTTTGGGAAACGAATCTCCTGAGCATTTCTTCTTCTCTGGGCGGCTATCTTAAAGATATTTGCTCCTTTGTTCAAATTGCTTTGTCGAAGCTCCTGGGTAGCCTGGTTCCTGTCAGACGCGGAAGACGATGTTTCTTCCAACTCCTGATAGAGGCCTTCCATGCTTTTCGCTTTGAATTCGGCGCATTTTTTCTTCGCGATACCTTTGCAACATCTATATACCTTTTCACGACGAGCTTTTTCCTCTCTATTAGTAGAAGAGCACTTTGACCAAGCTTGGAAAGCCATTTTCTTTTCGTGTATCACTGCTTTGGCTTCGTCTGTCCACCACCAGGTTTCTTTTGCGTGTTGGCAGGGGCCTTTAGATGTTCCGAGCAGTGATTTGGCTTTCTCCAGGCCAGATTGTTGTAGGGAATCCCACATGTCTTGTGCTCTGCACTCCTCATTACCGACCTCATCGATAATGGAAGAGAGGTAGTTTTCCATGTTGGCGATAAAAGCTTCGCCTTTTCCTTTATCCAGCTTATACCACTTGATTCTCTCAGACACCTTCGTTTGCTGCTTTGACTTCTTTCTCGCATCCATAAAAAATTCAGTCAGGAGGAGACGGTGTTGAGGGGCGATCGCGTCTCCCAGGATCACTTTGCAATCTTTAGCTCGTGGCTTCATGAAACTGGATACCAAATGATAGTCTATTTGAGTTTCATTTCCGCCGCTGCTATAAGTGATCAGGTGCCGGCTTTGTTTGACGAACATGGTATTTAGCACTATAAGACCGTACGACTTGCACATGTTTAGGATATCTTCACCTGAAGAGTTCCTGGTGCCATATCCCAGCCCTCCGTGGTAGCCTTCATAGTCTTCGCTTGTCTTCCCGACATGTCCGTTTAAATCTCCCCCAACAAACAAAAGCTCTTCCTTTGGAATGATTTTGACAAGGTTGTGGAAATCTAGCCAGAATGCATCTTTTTCTTTTTGTTCGCATCCTACTTGAGGGGCATATGCGCTTACGATGTTCCACACCTCACCATGCATCACCAATTTGAGAGCCATCAAACGGTCACTGGACTTTGAAATGGTTAAGACGTTGCCAAGTAACTCTGCCGCAAGGATGATGGCGATTCCGTTTTTTCCTTGTTCCAATCCATAGTAAAACATCTTGTAGGCTTTTGTTTTAACGTCCAAGAAACGTGCCCGATTACCGGTGTTTCGCCATTTCGTCTCTTGTACGCACAGGATGTCTACTCGCCTTCTAACCATAATTTCTTCAAGCTCATAGCTGCGCCCACTCATGCTTACAACGTTCCAACTCGCGACTCTTAAATGTGGCTTACGCCGTTGCATTACTTTGCTATCCCCCGGAAATCCTATAGCTCTGACCCGAGCATTGCTGCTCGTCCCAGGATCACGACCATTAGTAGTGCCTGGCGGGGTAGTGCTTTTCCTTTTAGCGTTCTTTTCCATAATGCTACGGTTTGACCGTTTTCTTTCTTCCCTTCCTTTTTGACACGGCATGCTCCAGATTTTTTATTTTTATTTTTTGATTGATCTTACTCTTACAACACCGGTGATCTCCAGTCGTGTCAACCCACTGATTTGCATGCACACTTGTGGGGCAGTTTAATGGTGGTATATGTGTCCCTAGGCTCACCTTGGTGTTTTCTAAATTGCCTAGATGTGATTTTTGTTTACCTTTGTTTAGTCGCCTTTTACGACAAGCGATAGGTATCGCTGCAGGGATATTCTTAACCCGTCCCTGCACGTGGACGTGGTATTCCTTACTAAGCTTTTAAACTCTATTGACTTCCTCTAAGTCATTAAGAGGAAGAAAAAACTAAAAATACTTAAGCCTCGGGTATGTTTTGCTTTATTAATGAAAATCAGTATCAAAAATAACTCAAAAATATCTCTATTGGTCTAATAATATCTCTATTCCCTACAAACAAATATGCTTCGTTTTGCAAAAACAATTATTATGTTAAAAAGTTCAACGAGGACAAAGGTGATCCTAAAAACGAATGGGATTTAATCAGAGCGTTACTTAATAAATCAACCTAGAAAGTTCAAACCTCGAGGAGAGGCAGATTCTAAGGTTATAAAAGATGAATTCAACTCTTTCTTCTCAACTGTAGGTACTACTAGGTGTACATTTGAGGCTTTAATGAAACAAATTGGTTACACATGTATCATTCAAAGTATTTTCCATCGCTGGCCCCTACTTTCTCCCATTTTTCGGGCAGTTACGAATCCCGCGCCGAAACAATTGTTCATCTTTTGAAGAGATCCACGAGTCGATCCGATTTGTGACTTCTTCATGAGATCGGAAGTGTTGGTCAGCCAGGCCATGCGCCATTAATCGAAACAGGTGATAGTCAGAGGGATTTTAACGTTTCCAAGTACGTTTTGACCTCTTTCGCAACGTGGGGTCGAGCGTTGTCGTGCTGCAAAATCACTTTATCGTGCCTCTCGCTGTATTGCGGCCATTTGTCTTTCAATACTCTGCTCAAACGGATTAATTGCGTTCGATAACAAGCACCTGTGATTGTTTCACTTGGTTTTAACACCTCATAGTACACGACGCCGAGCTGGTCCCACCAAAAGCAGAGCATGCTCTTGGAGCCGTGGACATTCGGTTTGGCCGTCGACGTGGAAGCATGGCCGGGATCCGAATGATTTTTTTGCGTTTAGGGTTTTCGTAATGAACCCATTTTCCGTCCCCGGTCACAATGCGATGCAGAAATCCCTTCCGTTTTTGCGTCTGAAGCAACTGTTCACAAACACACAAACGCCGTTCAACGTCTCTTGGTTTCAACTCATAGTTAAACCCAAGTTCCTTCTTTCTGAATCATGCCTATGGCCTTGAGACGTTTTGAAATGGCTTGCTGTGTCACTCTCACTGATCGTGCCAATTCTTTTTGAGTTTGACGCGAGTCTTCACTCAGCAATGTCTCCAATTCTGCATCTTCGAAAACTTTCTCTCTTCCACCACTATGTAGCATCCTCACTATACGTATCTGAGAGCATTCGATGAGATTCAGCCGCTTTTTTCTTCATATTGAAACAAAACACTAACACCTCCCGCAAATGACGAGAATTTGGCTCGTAAACTGACATTTTCAATCGAGAACAACTTTATGATGCAGACACAGATCGACTAATGTTTGAATGGTATTCTGTTGACCGTGGTCCAACTGCCTGACGTCTGCGATCTGTTTTTTTCGACCGCTACTTACCGTTATCGCCACATATCGGTAAACGGCGGAAGCAAAGTTGTACACCTTATAAAACAGTCTCCCATATTTGTGATTCTTACTGTTATTGTATATGTCTAGCTAATGAAGTCTCGTGTGCCCCTAGTTTTTTCTATAATCCCATAACGTCCCATGAATTGTTTAAAATTATTATGTCTCCCAAGAATTCAAATTCAAAACATCAGACGGATTTTAAAATAATTTTGTTAAGAAATAGCTTTAAATCTGTGATATTTTGTATGTTATTCAACATAGAAGCGCTTACTGTGGTATTTTTCCCCAGAATTTAAAACAGACTGAAGTGATACAAAGGGAGATAAAATTTTAATAAATAATTATATGCCCATTTCTTTACTGTCTATTCTCGAAAATCTTTGAAAAAGCATTAACCCTAGTTTACGGCACGCAATATAATGCAATAACCAAACTTGGGATTCGCGCGAACCCCAGTTTTTATGCATTTGAAGTTTTTACATAATATTTATGAATTAAAGTTATTAAATGTTTAAAACAATAAATGAATATATTATTTAAATATTTGTTTCATATGTTTATAAAAAAAAAATATTAAAATTTTTAAATGGTCTACCATAGTAGGCCACGCGAGTTACATCCGGTCTAAGTTTATTATCATACGGTCTGAGTAGATTGTATTTGGTTTTCCCTAATCCTTGGTAACAAATGTTGGACCGTTGGACCATTGGAATATTTCCGAAAACGAGGAAGTAGGTTCACTAATTATCCAAAGACCCTTCGGTCGTTTCCTGTCATAAAACTAAATGAGCATATTGGGAATTTTCGATAATAAAACATTTGTAACCCAATATCTTTGCATTTCTCTAGCCTATTTAAAGAGTAGTTGAAGACGACCGGGGATCAATCTCTTGGTAATTTTAAGAACGCAACCTGCTCGTGTTCGGTTTCTTTTTTAAAACAAAATAAAAATAGTGAAATAAAGACATTCTTTTCTTTTGTTTAAATCTAATACGTTCTACCAGAACATCAGTCGCGTGCATCAGTGTAAAAAATAGGGTGCGTGCACTCCAGTGTTAAGTTGACCGTTGCGGTGTCATATTATGAGAACACATGTTTGGTTTTGATAAAATATAACAAAAATTGTTGAAAATAGTGAGAAGAACAATTTAAAGTTACCAAAAAAGTGAGTTGTAAAATTATAATTTCTAGTTTATTATAAATATTTGTAAAAGTATTGTTTTTGTATTTCAGTGTCTAATTTAGATATATTATTGAGGAGATATAATAGAGGTGATGAAGATGAAAGAGAAATTGCATTAAGAACTATGTTAGACATGGAATCTGATGAAGAGGGCGAGACTGACCCATTTGATGTTGGCGGCGATGACACACAGAATGATCCAGATTATGTGCAAAATGACGCACTTGACGAAAGTCAGTTTTATTTTTCGTTATACGGTTTGTAATTATTATAATATAATTTAATTTCTTAGCAGACTATGAAGACATTGATGAAGCTGTGGCAGAGGCATGAGGATCGATCGAAAATTTGCCTGAACCGGATGAAGTTGGAAGTGGTGAATCGATTGAGCATAACCAAGAACCGTTTTGTCTCGTATCCAAGGTAGTAATGTTTTCAGACCTGGTGGAACTATTGGCCCTGTGGCAAATTTGAAAAATTCGTCTCTTCTCGCTATTTTCAATCGCATTTTCAACAACCAAATTTTTTTTTTTTTTATAATTCGTGCAGGTTCAAGAGTTACGCTCTTTTGATGTTTGTCAAACAACCTGGACGGGGTGCAGATGGTTTGTGTCGAAGATGTTCATTCACTACTCTCAACCAAATAAAATATGAAATTATCAAATGGACAAATGAAAAGGCCAATGATGTATGTACCAAATTGAATGCGAATCGACAATTGCAACGCAAAGGCAAAGCCTTTGACAATGAACGAACTCCAGGCATATTTTGGAGTTTTGTTGTATATTGGAGCATTGAGAGATGGTCACCGTCGCGTACGTACACTATGGGATCCTATCAAGGGTCATCCAATTCTTCGAGCCGTGATGAATTGTACACGTTCTGAGGAGCTCATTTCTTCCTTCGTTTCGACGATTCAATTGGTCGCCGAACTCAATCATCAGCCAGAACAAACATTCTCCAGCCTGTTGAAATACTTTTGAACGAATTGAATCAGACTTTGTCAAAAATTACATTCCCTCTGAAAATCTTACCATCGATGAGCAATTGAAGGGCTTCCGTGGTCGCTGTAAGTTTCGGCAATATATGCCCAGCAAGCTTGCAAAATATGGACTGAAGTTCTGGTGGCTCAATGAGAGTGCAACGGTGCAATTTCCACTGAAATTTTCAATATACACTGGCAGTTGTGATGAAAGTGTCGGGCTTGGCCGTGTATTCGACGTGGTGATGCCTTTGATGCCAAGATATTTCCACACTGGACGTAACCTAGCAGTCGATAATTTTTTCACTTCCGTGAATTTAGCATTGAAATTGCTGGATAAAAAAATAACAATTCTTGGTACAATCCGCAAAAATAAAAGAGATGTACCAAAACCATTTGTTGTCAAAGAGCTTTTAGATAAAAATAACGAACCCATCAAAATAAATAATAAAAAACGATAACGTCCACTTCATTCATCGATTTTTGGATTTTCGCAGAGAATGGCATTAGTGTCTTATGTTCCAAAACCAAATAAACAAGTTGTTTTACTATCAAAACAGCACAATCTTGAAAAGGCAATTTGAAGCTGTCATAACAAGCCGGACATGATACTGGATTACAACCGGACAAAAGGTGGGGTCGATGTATTCGACCAAATGGTGTCAATTTATTCCTGTTCACGCCAAACTAATCGCTGCAGCGATACCTCTCGCTTGTCGTAAAAGGCGACTAAAACAAAGGTAAACGAAAATCACATCTAGGCAATTTAGAAAACACCAAGATGAGCCTAGGGACACATATACCACCATTAAACTGCCCAACAAGTGTACATGCAAATCAGTGGGTTGACACGACTGAAACCGGGAAGCCTGCCGCTACTTTCTGAGGTCAAACCGGCGGACCCCACAAGCGGACCAGTAGGAATGCAGTTAAGTGGGAAAGTTATGGTCCTACACTTCTGACCATAACAACGCCGGAAAAGGGAAAGAAGAAGTTGCAGCCTTAGCCACAATCATTATTTTTCGCCATTTCAATCCGCCAACCAGGAACAAAAAATTATTTAGAAACGACAAACTAATTCAGCTGGTAGAGGAGCTTATGGAATTAGAATTAGATGGCCGTTCACACTCTTCGGTGCAAAATACAATCCCTAAATCAAGCTTGGATGCCCTTCGCATTATGGGAAGAACTTTGCCAGTTTTTCGAGTAGTTGACGAGAGACTCCCTCGTAAACAGGTATTTTACAGGTATAATGTAAATCCAATTTTTTTTTTCTGAAAGATCTTTTATTTTCAGACCAGGTGTCACATTTGTCCAAGAGCAGAGGACAGGAAGAGCAAAACCCCATGTGATGTTTGTGAAAAAAATGGTTGTCTTCACCACCGAAACATAGTTTGCGTCAAATGCCTCCCAGAACTACCACCGATTCCAGAGCGATTGAGGCTTTTACTATTACACGTCATCTTCATTTTTATTCATATCCCTATTTTTATTCATATTCAAATAAAGTATACGTGTTTGGAAGACTTTTTTCCCATTTTAAGGCTTGGGGTTCGGATGAACTCCAAGTTTGGTTTGTGACTTTTTTTCAGAAAAAAATTCCCCAAAATTATCTAAAATCGCCTTGATGGAAAAAAGGACGAAAAAAGTAAAGAAAAATGAATTTCGTTCACTGAGTTTTCATCCCAGGTCGAAAATATGATTTAGAAAAAAAGTTATAAGCATTCAAACATGTGCTGGGGTTCACGCGAACCCCAATCCGTAAACTAGGGTTAAAGTTAAGAATGGTCCAGTTTTTAGAAAAAAAATATCGTTTTAAGTGAATGTCAATTTGGTTTCTGTTCAGATCGTTCTACTGAGAGTGCCCTCCTTAATTTCTGATCACATAACAAGTGTTTCGATAATAGGTACCTCACTGCAATGCTCTTTGTCGATATAACTAAGGCCTTCGCACAGTCGCAGAGTCGATCACAAAATACTGTTGGACAAACTATAAAAGTGTGGCTTTAGGGATAGGGTTCCTAATTGGCTAAGGTCATATTTATCAGAGTGAGCTCAGAGAGTAAAAATATATGGTAAATTCAGTTCAATGAGCATTGTATCTATAGGTGATCCTAAGGGTTGAGTGCTAGACTCCTTGTTTTCTCTAATATTTGTCAACTCACTCTTTCAATAATAATATGAAAGCAAAGTCACAGCTACAACTGCACTTAGAAAGTGCTTCAAGGGTGCTCCTAGGCAAATTTACTTTTTGAAATCTTACTGCTCACTGGAGATTCTTAAATGTACATATTTATTTCGGCCTAATATATTCCAAGCTTATGGCTTAGTTGTCGGGGGTTCCACTCACTACAACAAATCGAGCGTTGTCGTGCTGCGATCACTTTGTTGAATTGTGTGCGTTGTTCCAGTGATCGGCTCAAACGTATTAGTTGTGTCGGTTGCGAGCTCCTGTGATAGTTACTCCGGGCTGGTCCCACTAAATACACACCAAGAGCCGAGACTTGCAGCCAAATTTACCACCACTATTACCTTAAAAGTCGAATTGAGACAAATGTTTAGATAATTTCAGCTAGATTTGGTGAAAGGTTAAAATTTGTTATTTTAAAAGGTATGAGACCATTGTGCCACACTGAATCAAAAGCTGTTTTAGGCTAAAAGGGGAAGCATCCATAGTCAAGAACAATTCCTATACGGAAAAACTGTGCAACATCAGTTGTGAATGAGAGATGATCAAAGAGTGCTGATGAAGGCATAATACTCGCAGCATAAGATTACTTCAAAATTCATACTCTGTGTGTGCATTTCCAATATAACACCTTAATGACATGGAAAACAAAAGAGTTACTGTGAACTACAACCATCGCAAAATTCAGTCAAATCTATCAAATCATATCATATCAAACCACCCCCCGGAGAGTAGTGAACGAACATCGACACAAACTATCTGCACCCCGTCCAGGTTGTGTGACAAACACCATAAGGGCGTACACTCTTGAACCTGAAAAGAGCGTACATTCTTGAAAAAAAAAAACGGGGGACCAGACTTGGCTAGCATATTCGAGAAGGGGCCTAACGAAAGTAATGTATTATGATTTCGAAACGTAAGGATTCGAGAATTCTTTGGACCAACTTTTCACGAAACCGACGGCAGAGTTAGCACGTTTAATAATGTTGTCGATATGGAGGCGAAAATTGAGTTCGCAGTCGCAAATGACCCCTAGACCAAGTTGATGAAGAAGTTGACAGGGGGAATGGTTTCATTGCGAATAATGTAGGTTCTGGGTGGTGAGGAATAGCGCTTGCGGGAGTAAGTGATGGCTTGGCATTTACTGACATTGAGCTCGAGATAGTTTCTTTAACACCAATTGGAGAGAGCACTAGTCAACAAGGGAGGATATGTTTTTAAATATTTTCATATCATCGGCATACATATATGGAGAGCTGAGAGTTCGGAATAACGCTGTCAACATCATTAATGGTTAGAATAAATATCAATGGGCCGAAATGACTACCTTGTGGGACACCGGGGTAGCATCAATTGAATCAGAGATTGAAGATCTGAAGATAACGTTATATTGACGATCTTCTAGATAAGATTTGAACCATGAGATAAACCGAGGGCAGTGAGCTTGAGGAGAATAATTTGGTGTGACATTTTGTCAAAGGCTTTGCTGAAGTCAGTGGTGACAACGTGTACTTCTTTGCCAGCTTCGAGTCAACACATTGTAAACGAACTCGATTACATTAGTGGTTGTCGATCGACCTTTTAGGAACCCATGTTGGTTAGGCGAAAATATTCGCTTGCAGTGAAAGAATAGTACATCATAAACGATGCTTTCGAATAGTTTGGGTATGCATGAGAGCTTGGCGAAAGGACGATAGTGCATCAGTCCTTTTTTGTGGACTGGAATGATTTAAGCATATTTCCAAAGCTGAGGAAAGAGTCGTTTAAGCATATTTCCAAAGCTGAGGAAAGAGTCCTTGGGATATAAAGCTTTGAAATAGAGCCGTAAGTGGTAAGATAAAATGATTTGCGCACTTTTTTAAAACTATGGCGGCAGACAGCCGGGACCGGGAGTAGTTGTCCATTAGGTTGCTTTTTTTTCCGGGGATTAGGCCTGGAGTTATGTTCAATGAGACAAGAGACGTCTAGGGGCAGACTTTCAAATAACGAAAATAGTTGTGATCGGGACGAAGATCCTGGTGGGTGAATGATTGGATGAAGAAAAGAGCAAGAAAGTTGGAAGTTGCGGGTTAACTGTGCAAGTTTTCAATTTTTGCTTCTTTTATTGCGCCAAGAGCGTAGTTCATTGGTGTATCAGGACGGAGATGATGTGTAATTCTTTTTAGGTGAATATGGGAATGAAAGAATGAATCAGCTGAGGATTTTGAAGTAAAATAGCGCAAGGGTTTCGTTTAAGGATATGTGCGAGTTAGGGTTAAGGAGGAAGTTAAAATTAACATGGTTGAGCAGATTATTTAGTTTCGCGAAGTCAGCTTTCCGGAAATTGAGACAGTACGTATTTTCGCAGGAAAGAATAGTGAATTGAGTATCGAGTGAAAGAGTTACCGATAGAGGTGGATGAAGGGGGTCTAAAGTAGAGAAAAAATTGTTACTCAAGGTAACAACACAGTTTATGGCATCAGATGAGAAAATCAGGTCGAGTAGTCTGTTCATGTTATTGGTGATGTTACTGAGTTGCAGAAGGCCGGAGTCAGGGAAATGATCTGTGAAAAGAATTTCTTTATCTGAGGAGGGGTTAACGGCGATATAATGGGTCTCATCATCGGATTTAACCCATTTTAGTTGTACGAGATTGAGATCGCCACAGATGATGGTGATGTCATTGGGTTCGGCGAAATCAAATTTGGAGTCGACGAGATCAACGACGAGTTGGTAGCAATGTGTGGGCTGTTGGGTCTTAAGTAACAGCAGGCAAAATAAAGTTTCCGTTTATGGAGACTTATTGAGGCACTAGTTGGCGCGATACATGTTGAAGCTTAAAGAATTTCCGGTTCTTTTAGGAGTGAACTGGTGCTTCGATGGCAGAAAATGGGAAGCTTTTTGCATCGTATCGATAAAAGGTAGATACCGTACGATAACCCTATATAAAAGATCGTGGGTAAGCCCGGTGATACGTCAGCTCCATCGTCCGAAAGTTCTGCTCTGCATTTGGTGGAATTAGCAGGGTATAGTTTATTATGACCTGCTCAAGCCGAATGAAACCATCACAGGAGATCATTAGCGGCCGCAATTGGTGCCCATTTGGCCGAGTACAAAATGAAAACGGCCTCTATACGAGCAGACAAGGTAATAACATGATAACGCGCCCCCATTTATTGAAAAACTGGTGAAAACCTGCTTGCAAAACCCATGTTCCATTCGATGGCACATGGGCTAGCTGAGCAGTACTTCTATTCTTATGAAGATACGAAACAATGGGCCGATTCTTCTATAACATCGTGTTTTATATAAAAACGTGTTTTATATTTATATTTATTGGTCCATAGCAAATGTGGTTTTTGATAAACATTGCTATTCCTTCCCCCCTAACCATTTTTATAGGTAGAGCCCCATATCGTTTTAATATTTTCAGCGAAAGCTTCCATGAAGCAATGTGATATTGTGAATCGTCAATTCCATTGAACTCAACAATAGCTGTGGGCAGTGCCTCCAAAAGGATAATTTGATTTAGTGAATTATTTCGAATTTATTATGCTTAAAAAAAAGAAACTATCCTTAGGGAAAAAACGCCAGGAAGGC